>CM034146.1:926326708-927021708 GCA_019776745.2 Taxus chinensis | reverse complement strand
CATAATAGATAGACACAATATTCTCATAGAAGGATCAAAGGGGCAAGAAGAATGCAAGAAAGCACAGCAGGGGAAGATATATCCACAAACTGGTATTTTATTGCTTCATGATATGCACAGTTCAATCTATTACAAGATAAGGGCCTGGATCACCATGCAAGGAGTCCACTACAAGGCCTGCAACACACTGGCTTCACAAAGCAATTTTGACAGAGCTTTGTTACCCAAAAACTCTCTCCTTTACAATGAGTCCAACACTCCAATTTATAGAAAAAATGAGAAGGAGAAGAGAAGGAAAGTGGAAATCCCGAAATCCGTCCTTCAACCACCTGTAAGAGGCATTAAATTGAGTGGAATGGTTATACATTACTTGCAAAAGGCTCCCCATACTATCCCATGTGCTGCAGCAGAGAAAGAATGATGACCATGCCTCTTAATTGCACTCCCAGCTACCAAATAAAACACTGTTCTGAACCCGGCCACGTTTCCTTAAAAATATCAATCAATTTTTGATCAAATCTAGAATTTATTGATTGCTGTGCATCGGGCTCGGAACCATGATTCCAACAGTACCAATTTTGTGCGATTTCATTAAGAAATGCAAAAGTTATGGCCTTCTGAGTGCGGGCAGCTGTTTTGGGCCTGGCAAGCGTTTTCTGTCATTTGACGGGAATGAGCATTGACTGATTGGAGCCGAATATGTTTCTTTTATTTAAATATATATACTCCTCATTAAAATTAAGAAATCCAATTTTTGTGGCGTAGAGGACGTCGTGCTCGTTCCAGAAAGTCCAATTTTATGAAAATCGGAGCTCGGAGTCAAAAGTTATGGCCGTTTGAAGTTTCCAGACCAAATGTTGACTTTTCTTCCCTGCCTTCGGCCATTTCGGCTTTTCGCGTCCCGCGCGTCCCTTTGCCCCATTTGGCACAGTGCTCCTTGTGCTGATTTTGGGCGAACTGGCCGGTTCGCAGCCCATTTGTCCCAAATGTCCCAGTTGTTTCGGACTGCTTGTTCCCATTTCGCCCGGTTCGGCCGGTTCACGTACTCGCAGCCCATATGTCCCATTTGCTTTCGGACCGTCTGGGAAAAATTCACCCGGTTCAGCCGGTTCGCGCCCTGTTGTCCCAACTATTCCGGGACGAAAGTTCTCATTTCGGCCGATCCGGCCGGTTCGCGTACTTTTGGCCCGCACGTCCCAGACTGTTTTGGGCTGCCTTGACGCATTTCACCCGGTTCGGCCGGTTCGCGTCTTTTTGTCCCGCTTGTCCCAAAGGTGACCCTCTCAGCAGTTAGCCATTTTTCTCTTTTGGCCAGATCGGATTTTCGCGCCCCGCCGCGTACTTTTGTCCCAGATGTCCCAATTGCTTCCGGGGGCCCGCCTGTGCTCATTTCGGCCGATCCACGCCTTTTTGTCCCAACTATCCCCAAATGCTGCGAGGACTAGGACTTAGCCATTTTTCGTGATTTTTCCTGGCCCGAGCTTGTTTTTGCAATTTTTTTCATTTTCTCAGAACTTGCTCTCTTCTTGAGGGGTGAATTTTGGATTACAGGTATATGTTTAACATGTAGGATTATGGTTTATGTTCAAATGCACAATTAATCGATGAGAAGATCGATAAGGGAGAAAAATGCATAAAATGAATTAACACACACACACACACACACACACACACACACACGCACGCACGCACGCACGCACACACGCACGCACAGCACGCACGAGCACACGCACATGCACACACTCCGCACACGCGCACGCACACGCACCATGCACAAGAAGTTTTCATGTTATAATTATATTCATGGTTCAATAAATAATTCTAAAGGATGTAGGTCAAAGAAATATAATTGGTCAATTTATGTAGTTTGAGAATGACTTAAAGGGTTTTTACATGCTAAATAAATTGGATCATTATAACACTTGAGATAATTAGTGATGTTAAATTAAGGGAAGAGTTTTTTATTTCTTATAACTATAAATCTTTAGAGACATAATAGAAATATTGGCTCAAATATTTTATATTTCATTAACTATCCAATTATGATGTCTGGATATGAATTTGTTAAAAATAAGTCAGAGACATTTTTAATTAATATTTGCTAAAATTCAATGTTATCGTGTATTTTATTTTAGAAATTTATTAAATGATATACTTATTTTGTGTTAAATATATTGAATATTTATTATGATTCTTTATTCAATATCTTTCATTGATTTATAATAATGTAGATTGAATGATCATTCCTCACATTCAAAATGACATTATATGGATAATGTAAAAATTCATGAAATTTATATTTTATACCCTTATCATCCCATACATCCTAATAATATCAATCGTTGAGAAAGAAACAAGTTAAAGGAAAGTTCAAATAAAATAATCGATGGCCAATAAACAAGACAATAAGTTACAAAAGATAGTGTAGTAAATGAACGAGAAGGTAGTGTAATACATGAATCAAAACATAGAAATTAAAAATATGGGAGTTTTTATGATATGAAATATTAATGTTTCTCAGTCTTGTAGTCATACTTATGACTATGATAATATGGAAGAATATGGTCGTAATGATAGTGACAATGATGATGAATTTTTTGAAATTCATGCTCATGAATATCTATTTGATGTTTTAAATGAGGTAAATTTTGAGGAGGAGGTTGTTTACCATATAAAACTAGCATACAATATATCGTTGAAATTTGAGGAGGATGGAATAACAATATTGAATTTCTCACTAGTATTGACGGAATTGAAGGTTAGATTTTGATGGTCAAACATTAGAGTAACAACACTACTAAAGTAAGTGAAGACATTATCTACGTAAAATAATGAATTTATTAGAAACACTTTTCTTAATACATCAATTCTTAACAAAACTTTACGTTGCTAAAAGTAATCTTATACATGGGTATGTTACAAAACAATGTTATTTTACTAGAGGAAAAAAAAATTCCTTCATCATATACTGTAGCACAAAAAATGACATCTTTATCAGAAAATTTATATGATAAATATGATGCATGTGTGAATGATTACATGTTATTTAAGGAGTTTGAAAATGATACAATTTTTCTGATCCCAAGTCTAAGTAATGTCGTTCCAATGCTAGTATCAATGGATATAAAATTTTAAGGAAGGTTTTGTGGAACTTCCCATTGATTAATACATTGAAATTTATTTATAATTACAAGTCAACTAAAAATATAGATTCATGGAATTATAATAACCAAAGTAGAAAAATGGTGGGGTGTGTTCAAAGTATTACAAGCTATGAAACACATTGAGCGAAAATGACATCGTAAATTCAAATTAGGATTGTAAGAGGTGTCAAGTTAGGATTTGAAATGGATGGGGCTAATCCATATTCTATCCTATCAAAATCATATTAATTTTTTCCTATTTTACAAATAAATTATAGGATACACCCATCAATTATGTTACAAAAAGAAAATTTGTTTCTATCGTTACTACTCTCTCAAAAGAATGAGGTGAAAAACATAGATGTTTATGTTGAATCTATTATATGAATCAAACACTTTCTAAAATGGGGTACATATGTATGATGTTTCAAGACTGCTTGAAAATTTAATATTGATTAACTAAAAATGTGGAAAATACTATAGTTAATCTAAGCTATGAAAAAATGTAAATAAAATAAATAGATGATGTAAATGAATATAAGGATGACCTAAGAAACTAATCTAATGAAATTAGAAACCCGAATGTGCAAGAGAGAAGAGGAAAAAACTAATATGAATAGAATATGGTCACGAGATTGTGTCGCAAAGGTGACTGGAGAATATAGAAGCAGGAAAGACTATGCATAAGCCTCGAAAAGGATGGATATGGGCTACCTATTTGGACTAGAGTGCCTAGAGAGGGAATGGGGAGCCTGCGAGAACTTTGGTCTATAAAATGGGTGCTCTGGTCTGTGTAAAATCTTTAGAACTTGTTTTTATAGGTTCGGCAGATGGTCTAAAACCCTCACTATTTGTTGCATCACATTTTTTGTAATTATCTAGATGTCATTGATATCCCAAGATGAATAGAAAGACCTGCAAGAACCTAAACATGCATCAATCCATAAAAAGTAAAAATGTATATGATAGGGTCGGAATGACCTTAGTTTCCATAATAGTGGACTTACTAACTGAGCACTGCACTACATTCCAAACCCCAAATGTAGTTTTGTATGTGTGTGTGAAACATACCCTAGCGTGTTCTTATGCCATTCACACTTTGTGATGTAGCACGCTAACTATGTGTAGAAAAATGTAATAGATGGTGGATGAAAACAAAATATAATCCTCCTCGTATGCTTGTGTGATGCATTAATCCTAGCCTTGTGAATTCGTGATGGAGCTATGTGGATGCAACTGATCTCTAAATGTAATAGATGGATGTAACTCTAGGTGGATGATAGTAGTGACTAGTTCTTGGTCCCTCATTATGGTCTCATAACTTTATATTTATAGGGTTATCTTGATATAATTTTGTAATTAACCCCGAAATGGTCGACCAAAAAAGATAAGAAGCTAAAACAGGTAGAAAGTGCTCAAAACGTGGTGGGAAAGTTCAAAAAGGATCAGGGCGCCCATGGAAACCCCAGTACTAGCTTGGGCACTCTAGTCAAAGCTAAAATAACGTGAAATGATAAAATATGATAGGGCATGTGGGTACAAGAGTTTGGGAATGACAAAAAAAAAGGTAAGATGGCCAAAACATGGGGGTTAATTAGTACTTTCTTCACTCAAAATCCTTCTAAATAGTAGTATGAGACCAAGACTAAATAATGTCTAACGTGTATGATTTTGTGTCTACATTTGTCCCCATTATATGTTGGTGAGAAGAAATCTTGGTATCATAAATTTGATAGAGATGTGTACCTAATGTCGATCTAGAGTGATGTAGAAATGCACTGAAGGACTAGAAAAAGCATGGAATGATAAAAAGTTGATGGAGTGTGGAAAATAAAGATGAAAAATGCACAAAAAAATTGATTAGAGTGAACCTAGGGTGGAATCCATGTGTTGATGATGATGTGTGTAGTGTACCTACATGGTTAGTACGTGAAGTGTGCTTTCATGAAGTGTTGTTGTTAATGTTGTTATTATTGTTGTTGCCCCCCATTTGACTACTTGATTCTCATACGACCGGACTTGCAAGGAGAAAAAAATCAAGTAGTCAAATATGTATGTATGTATATGTAAAAATAGAATGTAAAAGATGCATGTATATATGTAAAAGCATGTAAATGTCAAATTGCTCAAATGAAAAATGTAAATGGAACATGAGAACCTGATCCATGTCAAGAGAAAGAGAGTAGAAGGATATTCTGTACCTGTCAGGGTTATTTGAGTGATACGATGCCATAGGCTGAAGAAGTATATGGAGAAATTTATCTGTCTCCCCCAAACATTAATTTCTTCCCTGAATGTGTGTGAAAAGATCTCTGTATCATCCTAGTTTTTTTGGTGATCCGACGTTGGTGGTAAAATAAGTATAAGGAGGAATTCTGTTGTATCCTCAAAACATTAACTACTCCTTTGAATGCTAAGGACATCATGTCCTGTAAAATCCATTGTGTACAAGGTTCATAGACTGGTATGAACCCCACTCTGCTGTATGTAAACCCAAAATTCCAAGGGCGGAAAGTGCACTGAACTGAACCAATGTTAACTTGTTGTGTAGACTATAAATCCAAAAATGATGACCCCCATGTTTGGGGGCGCATGCGACATCTCTGATAGGAGAATGTGGCCCCCAAAAGAGGACTAACTAGATGAACTTTGACAATTTACCCTGTAGGGGGAAGGGAACACTCTTGGTATAAACCAAGGCACACACAAACAAGGATAGCTAGCCAAAAACAAGTGTTAGTATGAAAAACATGCATGTAGAAGACAGTGTGTAAGCTATGCAAAAAAATGTGTAAGATACCAAGAACAGTAATATAAACACGCAAGAAGACAAGTAAGCCACATAAAGAGGGTCGTAAACATGGGACATCAATCATGATGTTGCAAGACATGCAAGGTCATCATGGCCGCAAACAACAAACAAGTGTGCACACCAAACATAGGGAAAATCTTGCATATAAGAAGAAAACAATGACAGACAAGTACAGATAATAAAGAAGTAGTCATGGTAGCATGTAATCTTGTAAAACAAGTGTTGCACATGAAACACCAGTTGGCATGTTATAAAAATAACTAATATTTCAAAAACATGTATAACTAATTAATGTAAAGTGCTAAGTACAAAATGAAACAATACCACCTGTGAGAGATGAATGTGGATGCCCCCAGTGACCAGTGTAGGAAAGGTAGAAGGTGAGCATCTATGCTGCATGTAAAAGATCTATATTTGTGACCATAACTATACAAAGAAGTGAATGTCCATGTGCTGTATATTATAGATAATGACATATACTAAATCATTCTATCATGTGTAGTAAATTTTATCATATAAAACACTATTGAACAAGAGTAAATGCCCCTAAGAAAATGTAATATGATGTGGATGGATGGAATGGAATCCAAGATGGAATGATAGGAGCCACATGCCCCCCAAATGAATGGAAATGTATGCAATGAGATTCATTTTGTTTTCCCCCCTTAGCAGTCAAGAATAAATTGTAAATGAGAGTGAGTCATCAGGAAATGGTAGAAATGTGTGTTGTGTCTAATGCACTGTGATGAGCTTGTATGTGTATTAATGAGATGCAACCTAGAAATGATGTGTGGGTGAATCCTATAGCCGAAACGTATATCACGAAAATATGAATGTATGAGTGATTATTTAGCATAAGCATTTATCACTATAAGAGGAATAGTAAGAGTGTTTATTTATCCCTAAGCATATATCACTACAAGATGAATGTAGGAGTGCATATTTATCCTAAGCGTATATCACTATGTCAAGAGGAATAGTAAGATTGGTGATTTATACCTAAGCGTGTATCACTACAAGATGATAGAGAAGGTGATGATTTAGCCTATAGCGTATGCCACTATAAGTTGAAAACCGGGAATGGTGATGTAACCTAAGGTGTATACCACTACTAGATGAATAGAGTAGGTGACCATTTAGCCTATAGTGTATGTCACTAACCTAGGAATGGGGCATGATGAAATTTCGAATGATAACCGTGTGATGAATGATAAATTCCATTGGATTGGTAAACCCTCGGCATTCGAGTATGGCCCTAAGGAACTAAAATGTGTCATAGGGTGGTGAGTGTACTGCATAGAATATGATGTAGTATATTTATTGATTGAATACGACCATGTGATGAATAAAATGTGTAAATATGTGGTGTGTAGGATGCATTGATATATGTGTAGATAGAGTAATAATATAGTATGTGAGATGAAATGTTGCTAGAATCATATCTAATGATGACTAGTATAGTATGTATAAGATATGTAATGTGAAGATACACAGTGTATGATGTAAGGCACGTGACACTAGATGTAATATAGTGACACTAGTATGTATAGAATACAATGCAATATATGTAGATAGTCTAATAGTGTATGTGATGGGTGATGTGGACATTATGATGATAATTATGTAATGCTAGAAAATAAAAGGATAATATATGCATAATGATAACTATGATAATGATAAATGATTCACAATGTGTGATGAAACATAATACGTAATGCCTATAGTGTAGTGTGTGGGGTTAATGTGTGGTAATCCCTCGACAATCAAGTGTGAACCGAAGCACAAGAGTGTGTCATCGGGTAATGACGATGCTAAAACATGTGATGAAAATGCCTATATGAGAATGCAAAGATGATAGATGCATAAATGATATAATGAGTGAGGTGGGGAGTGTATTAGGTGCTTTCCCCCTGATGTCATGAATAAAATGAAGTAACCTCTAACAATGAATGTTGAGGGTCCATCACTCGATGTATGTGGTGATGAAAGTGTATGACGATAAAATGTATGTATATAAATGCCCATATGAGATGATACTAAGATGAGGGGTGTGTAAATGCCAGGAGTTTGATATAGTACTATGTAAGGATGTAAACGCATGATAATGAAAAAATGATAAATGTGCTTATGATGAGATGATGATGAGAGATATGGATGTGAATACTATGCCCCCAATGGATGTGTGATGAAAGAGGCTATCATGAAATGTCATCTAGGAGATCATCGCTCTCAAGATCATAATAAAATGGATAAGCATTAGTAAATAAGTAATATTTTTTGGTTGATCGTGCAATGAGCCATTAATATGTAATTTGTACATGCCCATAATACACTCCTCATCAGTGAACAAAGGAAGTGGACAACCGTGTGCATACCAATGAGTAAGAGTTTGAGTGTATCCTATGAAAGAGCTATTGCAAATGAAAACACGTTAAAAGGGAATAAGAAAATAAATGTCTATATGATTAGGATCTAGAGTGCCCCCAATATAATCAAGCCATGATTGCCCTAATATAAGTGGTCAAGATCGAAGATTTCATGTGAAAAAGATCTTTAGGTGAAAGATACGAAGACCATAAGCGAAAGTGATGGTGACATACCAATGACAAAGATGAGGAACATATGGTGTAGGATAGAGGTCCTCAAAAGATAATCCTAAGTAAGCCAAAACTTCATGTGTATATATAGTGTCATCGCATGTAGGATCAAATGGAATATGTTTCTAGTATGAATTATTCATAAAGAGTTTGAAAGTAAATGGTGGGCGTGTTGATGTAGGTGGTGTAGACGAAGATATGGGTGATAGAGCGATGTCCATGAACTGAAAAAGCCCCTGATATGGAATCATAGCAGTAGTAGTAGGTGGCATAGAAGAAACTACATCTATCACATAAATAGTACCGTCAAGTGGTGGTAATTGAGGTGGTTATTCTATAGGTTGGGGCTTGTCTATAATATTTGTAGATGGAATAAGAAGACAAGTATTAGGATCTCGATTGCAATATTTGAAGGGGTCACGATCATGAAAAAAAAAAAATTCAATGCCTTCATGTAAGAATTTGACACAACTATGTACAGTAGAGGATACAACGTGCATGACATGAAGCCATGGCCTAGCGAGTAGGAAATTATAGGAGAGTGGAAAATCAATGATGAAAAATGCAGTGTGAATAGTTTTTAGACCAATAGTAATAGGTAATGTAATGTGGTCAATCGAGACATGGACATAAAAAACCATTGTAAGCACACAGTGAAATAGAAAATGGACTACCATCACGAGCAGAAAGAACTAAAGATTCAAGGAATGACATGGGACATAAGTTGAGTTCAGACCCATTATCAATTAAAGTAAGCTTAACAACTACATTATGAATACGATATGTGATATGGAGAGGTTGATCATTATAAAAACTATGAACACTAGTGGGAAAAGTAGACTTGAATACTATGTGTGAAGAGAATGCATCAACAAATGTTTGATAAAATGAGTCTGGATGCATATCAGAACGAATGTAAGTAATAACAAGAAGATGTTAGACTCTATGTAATAAATCAGGATTTACAAAAAAATAATTTTTAATTGAGATACTCATGATGACCTAACCCTAGGATGACAAACAATGAATGAAGAAACTAAAATTGTGACTAAAGGGAGTGTTGAAACATGGGGTTCACCAAAATGATTAACTAAAAATGTGGAAAATACTATAGTTAATCTAATTTATGAATAACTATAAATAAAGTGAATAGATGTTATAAATGAAAATAAATATGACCCAAGAAACTAATCTAATGAAAGTAAAAACCCTAATGTGCAAGAGAGAAGAGGAAAGAACTCAACTGAATATAAGATTCTCATGGGAATGTGTTACAGAGGTGACTAGAGAATCTAGAAGAAGGAACAATTATGCATAAGCCCTAAAAATGATGGATATGGGCTACCTATCTGGATTGGACCATTGTTGATAAGATGGAATATAGCTCAAGGTTGAAAGAATGTAAGGTTTGGGAGCATGGACATAAGGCATAGAGAAGCATGCGAAAGTATATGATAATATGGGCACGCCCAGGAATAGATGGAAAACAGAACTAAGCCACTTTTATGGGTCAAGGCTATTTTTGGATTTGGTCTGTGGAGCATGAAAAGATATGGAGATGTGTAGTTCATGCAAGGCTATTTTAGGAGTTTCCACAGTTTAACCATTTGCATAGTTTTGATCTAATAATAGGATTTATTCTTAGAGTTAACTATAAGAGATCTATTATTAGCACTTGCATACTTTTGTATTATCTTGTAAAGGCGTGTGACTATTATTATCATGTAACATATTTATGGAAGGTTCATGGGTGGTGAAGGGGATGTCCCCACTCCTATATACATGTATTGATTTGCATGGCTTGGACACCCCGTTTTGATGGTAGAGCTACGCTATTGGTTTTTCTCACGCGCATGACTCATGGTGACACTATTGTAATGTATGAATATTCTGTGTTTTACAATACTTAATATAATATATCATATTGGCTAGATATTAGTGTTATAAATTAATTTGTTAGAGTAGGTATTTACCTTAGCTCATGTTCACCTAGGTATTTTATTTACCTTTATTGTATTTATCCTCACCCACTTATGTGTGTGGATATTTATTTTTATTTATTTAGATACTAGGGGGATATTATCTAGTTGTTAGGTATAGTTCTTTCCTTGATCTATGGTATTGACTAGATCCTTGATGTCTAGTTCTCTCATAAATCTATGGTCTTGACTAGTTCTTTGATGACTAGTTATTTCCTTGATTTATGGCTTGATCTACGACCTTGACTAGTTTTTAGATTTTTATTCCTTGCCTATATAAGCAAGGACCATTCTCATTGTATTTCATTGAGTTTCATAATAATATATGATATTGTTGCTCATTTATTTTCAAAGATTTATGTAAAGTTATTTTGGTGAATTACTTTCATCTTATTGATTGTGTTTTTAGATTAGCATATGTGTTGTTGGCTTGGTATGATCTGCTTATCGTTCCTTTTATGGTATCAGAAAAGGAGATTGTTGTTGACATCCATCTGTAAAATTCATTTTGCAAGATTTTTGTATATTTATATATTTGGGATTTATCTGTATTTTATTGTTGCCTAATTTTTTATGAAAAACAGAGGCTTCCATTAGATCCAAAAGGTGGTAAAACCCTAAGATCAACTGTAAACTTGACCATTTCTGGAGGCAGTCATTTTTTTATTTTTTTTGTTATGTAGAGAAATGTGTTGGTTTGTCTTGGGATTCGTGTGAGCTAGGAAGAAAACCCAGCAAATCATTTTCTAGGTTTTTCAAGTTTTTTGGGATCCGATCTAATTTTTTTTCATATGGGTGCAACACTCTCGGTTGGTGTGCAACAAGCGGTTTCCTAAAAGGCGCTTCTTTCCTTTTTGTGGCAGGGGTCCATGGGTCGACCCATTAAAATTGTTAGCACTTGGTCATATGGTATGGTCATTTGAGGGCTTTAAAATGTGATTCCTACTAATAGGTGCTTAACTCCAACCTTGTTTCATTTTATTTATGTGGTGAAGGCAATAGATTTTTATTCTTATTTAGTGGCAACTAAAATAAATAGTAGAACATAATATTAAAAAGCTTATATGTTTTGATCGGTAACTCGGTTTAGAGTTCCATTTTTTGCAAAAGTGATTTTTTTTGTGCTCTTTCCATTGGAAATATTTATTCTAAGAATCACACTATAATTATAAAGTGCCAAAATTTGGGGGGACTCTTATTGCATTATTTGGGGGTCTTGTTACATTGCTTGGTTCTTGCATTTATTTTGGTGATTTTTTTGAGGATGATGTCTATTTATGAATTAGATAATGTTGAGACATTAACAAAACATAATTACCACACATGGAAACTAAGAATAGAAACAATAAGTAAGTGGAAAGGATTGTGGGATTTAACTTCTTCAGAACAACCAATGTTCACTAGAGAATATGAGAAATTTCAGTACCAGTGCAAATTTGATGAGCGTATGGGTTTGATAGGAACTTATGTAAGTGACAATATTTTATTTCATTTGGAAAAGTGTGACTCCTCTTTAAAAATATGGGAGAAATTGGAGGATTTATTTGGTAAGGTGGATCATATGAGAGCCATGGAACTTGAAATTGAGATCACCTCTCTTAATCCTGAATATTTTCCAACAATTATAGACTATCTTACCAAGTTCAAAAATTTGTTGACACAGTTGAAGGGGAGTGGAAGAGATAAGAAAGATGAAGAGTGTGTTTACTTGATTCTATCTAAGTTGAGAGGACCATTTCAAATCTTTTCTTCAACCTTTTTCTCTAGCATGGATGCCTTAGGTGACAAATTCAAAATGCCTAACTTAGAAACATTTTCTGAAAGACTTACTAGGGAAGAATCTAAATTGTCTCACCTTGAGTATTTTATCTCTAAAAAGGCATTAGTTGCATCTAATCCTAAGGGAAAGGGAAAACTAAAAAGTAAAACCAAATCCACCCCTTCTCCATCCCAAAGTGTTCCTAAACCCAAAGAAAATAGATCTAAACCCAACGAGTCTTCTAAATCCAAGAATAAGTCTACCATTTCATGCTCTTTTTGCGGGGGTAGTGGTCATGAAGAACATAGGTGTTATAAGAGAATGCAAGCCTTAGAGGATGCAGTCAAGAAACAAAAAAAATTCTATCTCCACTCGACTTCCTTCTAATTAGCATGGCAAAGCACTTAATGTTGTTGGGATATCTCAGTCACCACTTACAGACAGTTGGGTTATAGATTATGGTTCTTCTCATCACATGAATTCTTCCAAGGAGTCTTTTATTTCTCTAGGTTTGAGTTACTACTTCCAAAATTGAGGTTAGAGATTATTACTTTTTTATGTTGACGGAAAAGGTGACATACAACTAGATGATGGTAGTATCCAAGATGCACTATATGTTCCTAACATCACTACAAATTTTCTTTCTATATATATCAAAATTTTCATTCTAGTCAAGGGAAAACAATGACTTTTACACCACATGGGGTAGAAGTAACAAATTTGTTAGATCCTTAGTAACTTGTTACTCATGGTATTGTTTATCATAGTTCTAGACTATATCACTTTGAGGGTTTTGATGACACTTTTTCTATAGGGACAAGATTGGTCTCTCATGAAGATTCAGAGAGTAAGCTTTGGCATGAAAGATTTAGACATCTTAATTATAGATATTTGAAGGATTTGAACACTCATGGTATGGTAGATTGTCTTCCTAGAGTTTCTTGTCTCGAGGGAGTTTTCTCTGGTTGTGCATTAGGGAAACAACACCAAGATCCGTTTCCTAAGAATTTGTCTAAGATAGCTTCTTCACCACTTGAGCTTGTGCATAGTGACTTGATGTTTTTTCTAACCCCCTCTTTCAATGGAGCTAAGTATGCACTCATCTTTATTGATAATTTCTCGAGGTGTACTTGGGTTTATTTTCTCAAGTACAAAAGTGATGTTTTTTCACACTTCAAAGTCTTCAAGTATTTGGTCAAGAAACAATATTTGAGTTGCATAAAGAACCTTCACACTGATAATTGGGGGGAATACTTCAACAATGAGTTTTCTAAGGTTTTGGATACTCAAGTCATTATTCACCAGCATTATATTCCTCATACTCCACAACAGAATGTCTTAGCATAGCGGAAGAATATAAATTTGAAGGAAATGGCTAATTGTATGATTCACTATAGAGATTTACCTCCTATCTATTGTGCAGAAGTAGTTAATTATGTTAACTACATTCAGAATCACACACCACATAGAGCACTTGAGCATTTGATTCCAGAGGAAGCTTGGTCCAAAACTAAGCCAAATATCTCATATTTTCAAGTCTTTGGGTGCCATGCTTGGGCATTTGTGTCAAAGAAGAAAAGGAAATATTTGGATAAGAAGAGAAAACCATTAGTATTTATAGGGTATTATGAGGACATGAGATCTTATTGACTTTTATATCCAAATACTCATGACGTTATTTTTCGAACACATGTTCAGTTTGATGAGTGCTTCACTCCTCATGATTCTTCATCTTCTTCCATGCCTCCTTCTTCATCTCATCTTGATGATACTTTATTTGAGGAGGTTGATGAGGAGGTTATATAGGCCATTGAGGATTCTATTCCCAATGATGTTGTCACTATGCCTAAGTGGACTCGTACTATAGTTTCTAAGGTAACACCTTTCATACAGGATCTTCCATCCACTAGACATCATCACACACATTCTATAGGTTCTGGGATTTTGTGTTAGGTAGTTTCTGAGGATCCAAAATATTTTTCAAAGGCTCATGGGATACAAGAGTGGTATGATACGATGGCATATGAGTATTCTTCTTTGATGAAGAATCATACTTGGGATTTGGTCTCTCTTCCTAAAGGAAGAAAGATGGTTACATGTAACATGTAAGTGGGTATACCGAACCAAATACGAAGTTGATGGGTCAATTGACAAGCATAAGGCCCATCTTGTTGAAAATGTTTTTTCACAAGTTGAAGGTATTGATTACTATGAAACTTTTACACCCATTGCCAAGACGGATTGTGTACACCTTGTACTTTTTATTGCTGCATCACAGGGGTGGCCCGTATACAAGATGGATGTGAAGAGTGCCTTTTTACATGGAGATTTACAAGAGGAAATATACATAGAGCAACCAGCTGCATTTTTTCAGGATTCTTCTCTTGTTTGTAGGATCCAAATGTCTCTCTACAGTCTCAAACAATCCCCTCAGGCTTGGTATGAGAAGATGGATTCTTTTCTTCTCTGTACTGGTTTTGTTTGTTGCCACTCTTATCATACAATGTATCTCCATGTGTTGGTGAGGATATTGTGATACTTATCTTGTATGTTGATGATTTGTTACTTACTGAAAAATCTTCTTCCCACATTTAGAGTATTGAGAGGGCTCTTTCTACATAGTTTGACATGATAGATCTTGGGTTATTTCATTATTTCCTTAGTTTGCATATTTCTCAAGTAGATTCAGGGATTCATTTAGGTTAGAAAAAGTACACCCATGATCTTCTTCTACATTTTTATATGGCTGATTACAAACCAAGTCCATATCCTTTTTAGTCTTGGGTTACTCTTACTTCCACATGTACCACTCCACTTTGTGATCCTACATTGTATAGGTAGTTAGTTGGGAGTCTCATATTCTTGACCCATAATTGCCCTGATATTTCATTTGTAGTAGGGATTGTATCTCGGTTTTTACATTCTCCTCATAATATTCACTGGCATGCTACTAAACGGATTATACGCTATTTGCATGGAACTTCCCGCTTTGGCCTACACTACACTAGGGGTTCTACTCAATTGGTTGGATATATAGATTCAGATTGGGCAGGTTCGATTGATGATAGGCATTCCACTTCTAGCTATCTCTTTTGTCTTGGTTCTTCTCCTATTGCTTGGGCATGTAAAAAGCAACCGGCTATTGCACTTTCATCTTCAGAGGAAGAGTACAGGGAAGTAGTTATAGTGAGTTATCATATTCTTAGGCTGCGATAGTTATTGATGGAGTTTGGATTCCCAAAAGATTCATCAACTGTACTTTGGTGTGACAACCAAAGTGCAATTCACATTTCTCGTAACCCAATTGAGAACCAGCGGACCAAGCATATTGAGATACACATCCACTTTATTCGTCGGCACATTTAGCATGGAGTATTTTTCTTGGAGTACATTCCGACTCACCATTAGGTTGCAAACATCTTTACAAAGCCTTTTACATCACCTCACTACCTTGAGTTATGTG
Organism: Taxus chinensis; assembly: GCA_019776745.2. Classification (NCBI taxonomy): domain Eukaryota; kingdom Viridiplantae; phylum Streptophyta; class Pinopsida; order Cupressales; family Taxaceae; genus Taxus; species Taxus chinensis. Next base: position 927,005,955 of record CM034146.1, on the reverse strand, counting down.
TAATTCTTGGGGTTTTGGAAGTTCTTCTTGGGGGATGTTCATGAGAACATATTCCTTCTTGTTCTTCTTCTTATTTCTCTTTCCTTCTACCAGGATTCTTTCCTTCTTTTGGTTCGATATTTCTTCATGGATATATTCTACATGAGTACCTCATCAGGCCTAATTTCTGGGACTCATATTGTGGACATGCCAGTTCTATTTTGGCCCCTAGCTTCCCTTGAGGGGGGTGTTAGAGTAGGTATTTACCTTAGCTCATGTTCACCTAGGTACTTTATTTACCTTTATTATATTTATCCTCACCCACTTATGTGTGTGGATGTTTCTTTTTATTTATTTAGATATTAGGGGGATATTATCCAGTTGTTATGTATAGTTCTTTCCTTGATATATGGTATTGACTAGATCCTTGATGTCTAGTTCTCTCATAAATCAATGGTATTCACTAGTTATTTGATGACTAGTTCTTTCCTTGATTTATGGTTTGATCTACGACCTTGACTAGTTCTTAGATTGTTATTTCTTACCTATATAAGCAAGGCCCATTCTCATTGTATTTCATTGAGTTCGATAATAATATATGATATTGTTGCTCATTTGTTTGCAAAGGTTTATGTAAATTTATTCTGGAAAATACTTTTTATCTTATTGATCATGGTGTTTGATTAACATATGTGTTCTTGGCTTGGTATGATCTGGTTATCATTCCTTTTAGAATTAATATGGTTCTTATATGTTCAACCTAATTATAGTCATTTTTTAGTCTATATTTCATATAGTTTAGATCTATATCTGATTTATGCATTGTGACTTAATTTATTATCTGTTATGGATCTGAATTATACTTGCAATCACACTAACATCCTAGATACGCTACTCTAAGAGGGACTGGGTACCCTTGCACACTTCGAGTGAGCACTCATTTCAGGCTGAGTGATGTGCCAGTGTGCCTTCAGTTATTTGATGTGAATTTTAGGCTACATCATTGGTTATGTCGCCAAGACCTCTTTCTCAGTTTTTTTCAGGATGTTGCATGATGAACACATATCAATTGACCTTGGCAAGTATTTAGGAGTGGTTAGTATATTTGGAATAATAATATACTCGTAGATTCAACACTAGACCTGAGTTTGATGCACACATGTTAGTTAAACATAATTTGTATGATGTGCTATACGAGACTTTATTTTCTATCTTTCCTATAGAACTGTATGAGTGGTTGGTTGCTTATGCCTCTAAAAGGAATTGGAGATTTTACTCTCTTGTTTGGACGCAAGAAGAATTTCAGGCCTTGTATGGTGCATATCTGATTTGTACGCACTGTTTGGATGTTAGGTTCTATGGTGTTTTGAATAATTTATACATTGGAATATGTAGTTTCGACTTACTGTTGCTCAGAGGTTTCTGAGTTTCAATTTTTACGTGAGCCCAACAGATCGTATTTACATGAAATTCCATTGGTGATTAAGATCCTGATTATAACCCTGGAATAAGAAGAGAATTCAATTCCTAACTAAACCCTAATATGTGCTATATAATTGGGTAGGAGAAGGTGTGGTGAAATATGAAAGACCTCGTGGCAGAAAGGAAAAGAGAAGAAAGGTGTCTTACATTCAATGAGGTGCGTGAGAGTTATTTAGAGAAGAAGCGTGAAGTTGTAAAACAGATGGTGTTGTGGAGAGAGCTAGATCGTGAAGGATTTAGAGATCACACAGAGGACATAGAGGTAGAGAATTTGGTGTTAGGAATTAGAGAAAAAATATGCGGAAACAATTCCTTAAACCACAATAGTATGAAACTATATAGCATAATTATACTTGCAGAAATATAACAACATAAATAAATAATGCACAAAAGAAGACAAGACAAGATTTAACATGGTTCACCCAATGTGGGCTACGTCCACCAAGAACTTGCTCAAATTTTATTATCAACAAGAGTAAAACAACTCTCACAGTCTTCTCTCAGTTATGAACTCACAACAGAGTTTCAAAGATGCTAAACCACATCTAAACCACAATTGACACCCAATTGCATAACCTTGATCACTCTTGATCACCTCTTGATAATTAAGACTCAAGACATCTTGAACACTCAAGATATCTTTAGGATACCCTAACACCTCTATATATAGGATTATAATCCTTTTAAGAAGTCCTAAAGCTAACCATAGAAGTTTGAATGTCGCAATCTTTCAACTTCCCACGGCTGGAAAAATAGTCCCGATGTTAACATCATATTAACAGCAATGGCATAGTTATGGCATAGCAATGTCATAGAAAATGACTACATAATACTCCTGAAGTCTCCAAACTTAACCGTTCGAGCTCCAACACTTCAACACTGATTCAAGAAGACCAAAAATAGGCTCCACACCCCAACAATCTCCCACTTGGAGATTGTTTCTACTAAGCAAAGTTCTCAACCCTTCATCATCAACCATTAAGGCTAGTCAAAGTTGAACACAACTTCAAATTCTCCCTTATGACCACCTTGGTCATCATATACATGGGATTCTAACCAGTATGAATCTTTTCCATCTTCAACTTATCTTCTTCCAAAGCTGCCCTGATGTAATGATATCTTAGCTGAATGTGCTATGTCCTAGAGTGGAAAGTGGAGTTCTTCGCTAAATGAATAGTGCTCTTGACTATCACTGTGTAGTCTCCCAACTTCCTACTTATGACCCAACTCATCAAGCAACTGTTGTAGCCAAATAATCTCCTTTCTTACCTCTATGGCAGCAACATACTCAGCCTTTGTGGTTGACAAAGCCACAACCTTTTGTAACCGTGAAATCCAACTCACTGTTGTATCACCAACCATAAATACATAACCTATCGTGCTCCTCCTGCTGTCCAAATATCCTACCATGTCTGAATTGACATAGCCACATAATGTAGTGTCCAATCCACCAAAACACAATGCTACTCCCATGGTCCCTCTCAAATACCAAAGGATCCACTTTACTACCTACTAGTGATCTCTACCTGGATCACTCATAAACCTGCTCACTACTCCCACTACATGGGAAATATCAAACCTGATGCATACCATAGCATACATCAAGCTACCAACTGCTGAAGAGTATGGTACCCTGGACATCTGGATTCTATCCTCCTCATTCGTGGGACTCTCCTCCTTTGATAATTTAAAGTGACCTGTCAAAGGATTACCAACCGGTTTAGCATCTTGAATACTAAACCTCTCCAAGACCTTCTTTATGTACTCTTCTTGAGATAATTCAAACTTCCTCTCCTTCCTGTTCTGAGTTATTCTCATACCAAGGATTTGTTTTTCTACCCCTAAATCCTTAATAGAAAAGGAGTCACCTAGCTGCTTCTTAAGTACCTTTATTTCCTGCATGTTCTTCCCTACAACAAGCATATCATTTACATATAGGAAAAAAATAATATAACTACCATCAATAAACTTCTTGATGTACACACAATGGTTTGAGTGGCACTTGGAGTAACCTTGCTCCTGCATAAAATTGTCAAATTTCATGTACCACTGCCATGGAGCTTGTTTCAGGCCATACAAGCTCTTCTTCAATTTACACACTAACCTCTCCTTCCCTTTGACCTCATAACTCTGTGGCTTCTGCATATAAAATTCCTCCTCTAACTCACCATGAAGGAATGCAGTCTTCACATCCAAGTGTTCTAAGTGCATGTATTCTACTACAACTAAACCAAGAACAGTCCTAATAGAAGTCATTTTAATAGCCAGATAAAAAATTTCATCAAAGTTTATACCTTTCTTTTGTGCAAATCTTTTGACCACCAATCGGGCCTTGTATCGTTTCCTGCCTCCATCTTCTTCTTTGATTCTATACACCCACTTGTTTTGCAATGCTCTCTTGCCCTCAGGTAGCTCCACTAGATCCCAAGTCTGATTTTCCATAAGAGATCTATTCTCTTCATCCATGGCCTACTCCCACTTCTTCCTGACATCCACCTGCACTGCTCCCTCAAATCACTCTAGCTCTCCACTGTCAGTGAGCAATAAATTATTCAAATATGGAGTAAATCATTTAGGTTCCCTTCTTACCCTAGAAGACCTTCTCACCTCAGGAGTTTGGGGTTCATGATGAGTAGGTACCTAAATTGGCTATGCCAGAATATGTTGTAACTGAACTGGTCCCTTGGACACCTTGTTCATCTGCAATGTCCTATAACACTATGTATTCTTTCTTTGATTCCTCTTTCTGTTCCTGTAACTGATCTTTATAAATGACTTTTTCATTAAAGACAATATCTCTAGAAAGAAATATTTTCTTTTCTTTAAGACTCCAAACATGGAAACCAAAATCATCTTCACCATATCCAACAAAGGTGCATTTCTCAGAATTAGCCTCTAACTTGGTGCTATCATCTTTATAAATGTGAACAAATACCTCACATCCAAATACTCTAAGAAATGAGTAATCAATTTTCTTACCAGACCAAGCCTCCTTAAATATACCTCCATCCAAAGCCATAGAGGGTCCTTTGTTAATCAGATAAACAACTATGCTTACCACTTCCACCCAAAACATGAGTGGCAGCCCCGCATGTAACCTCATGCACCTAGCATGCTCCATGATTTTCCTATGGAGCATTTGGAACTGTTATTTGCCTACGGATCCCATTTACCAAACAGTAATCAAGATATCCATTATTGTAATATTCCCCTCCATTATCCGACCCGAGACATTTCAACTTGAGACCCGTTTCATTCTCAACCAAGGATTTCCATCTTTTAAAAGTTTCAATAACATCAGATTAATTTCTAATGCAATATACCCAAACTTTTCTAGTTGCATCATTAATGAAAGTGACATAATAACATGAACCAACAATAGAGATTACCTTAGTTGGCCCCCATACATCTGTATGCACTAACTCCAACTTACCCTCCTTCCTGGTAGGTCCAACCTTGAGGAATCTCACCCGCTTCTGTTTCCCATAAACACAATCCTCACAGAAGTCCAAATAAAACTCCTTTAATCCAGGAAACATGTCCTTTATAATCTACATGCCCTTATGACTCATATGACCAAGTCTCTGGTGCCACAAAGTCGCATCTCCATCTACAACAACTAAATTACAATAATCAGCACCACTGGTAAAATACAAAGTACCATTTTTCTTACCTCTTGCAACCAAAAGAGCTCCCTTGGTAACCTTCCAAGAATATGTTGTAAAAATAATTGTACAACCATCACCACCCAGCTATCCCACTGATATCAAGTTCCAACTCAACTTAGACACATTCCTGACATCCTTAATAAGTCATTTTTTCCCATTCTACATTTTTAACTGAACACAACCTTTCCCTACTATGTTGCATGGTTCATCATCACCAAGATATACATGTCGAAAATCACCTTGAACAAAATTAATAAAGTAATGTCTATGTGGGGTGGCATGGAAAGAATCCCCTGAATCTAACACCCAAGATTCAACAATATTATCTAAAGAAAGAATTAAGGCATCTTGAAAAACATCACTTACTTCCAAATTTACCTCTTTAGTTTCCTCCTTGTTCTTCTTATCCTGAAGATCCCAGCAATCTTTCTTAGCATGACCAACCTTCCCACAGTGCCAACATTCTAACTTACTCTTGGACTTTGACCTTCCACGATCATTCGACTTCCCAGGGCTATCTTTCCCTCTGTTCTTTTGTCTCCCTCTGCTCTCCACTGTCAAAGCGTTTCTAGAAGTATAAGAATCTCTGGTGCTCTTCCTTCACATTTCCTCAGTTAGGATCACACCTATTACGTCCTCAAACTTCAAATTTGAATTATTAGAGACTGAATTAATTACAGCCATAACCAAGTTGTCCTATTTATTTGGTAAGGAGCAAAAAATCAACAAATCCCTGACCTCGTCATCAAAGTCAATTTTTACTAATTTTAACATACTCACAACCGTATTAAATTCATTCAAATGATCAGTGACATAACCATTTTCATTCATCTTCATATTAAATAATTTTTTCATCAACAATTATTTTATTAGAGGCAAAGGGTTTTTCATGTAACTTCCCCAATGCACATCCATGATACCTTTCGTGGTCTTCTCCTGCGATATGTTGAAAGAAACTGAAGATGCAAGGCATATAACTAAATTTCCTCGAGCACCTTTCTATCTAGACAACTCTCAATCCTCATCCGATATGGCTATAGATTTCTTTTCTTTTCTATCCAAAGGAACATGGAGGTCCTTATGATACAATTAATCATCCATTTGTATCTTCCACAAACCAAATTTTTTCCCATTGAACTTATCAACCCTCGATTTTCCCTCATTTGCCATAGCTCCCACTCAAGCTAAACTTTCCTCTGTTATTTATCAACTTCAACATTAAAACCACCAAATCTATGATACCATTTGTTAGTAATTATAGAATAAATATGTGGAAACAATTCCTCAAATCAAAACAATAGGAAACTATATAGCACAATATGTACTTGCAGAAATATAACAACATAAGTAAAAAATGCACAAAAGAAGACAAGACAATATTTAACGTGGTTCACTCTAAAGTGGGACTACGTCCACCAAGAACTTTCTCAAATTTTATTATCATATTCTTTTCTCAGTTACAATTGCACATAGTCTTCTCACAGTTATGAACTCACAACAGAATTCCCAAAGATGCTAAACCACAATTGACACCCAATTGCATAACCTTGATCACTCTTGATCACCTCTTGATCACTAAGACTCAATACCTCTTGAATACTCAATATATCTTCAAGATACCCTAACACCTCTTTATATAGGATTACAATCCTTTTAAGAAGTCCTAAAGCTGACCCTAGAAGTTTGAAAGTAGCGATCTTTCAACTTCCCATGGCTGGAAAAATAGTCCTGATGTTAACAGCGATGACACAACAACGTCACAACAAACGACTGTAAAATGCTCCTGAAGTCTGCAAACTTAACCGTTCAAGCTCCAAATCTTCAACACTGATTCAAGAATACCAAAAATAGGTTCCAAACCCCAACATCTGGGACTCCCCCATTTGGGAAAGCATGATAGGGAACCCTCTTCAGCTTGAAATGAGTGCACCAAAAGGGATGACATGGGCCACAGGCATGCATTTGAATCTACTTGGATACCTAGCCCTTGCACTTGGTTTTCTAGTTTCTATAACATTCAGTAATCATCAGACTAGTGGTGGCAGTAGAGTAACAAGAGGAAAATTTAGTTTAACATCAAGTTTGGGAGTGAATCAAATCACAACTACATATATGGTAGGGATAACCTCTTCTTTGTTATTTGTAGGTCTAGTTAGAGGTATCTTTTCAGGCATGTCATCATCTCAGAACATGGGTGCGTAGAACTTTGGACTCACATCTGGGAATAGTGGTACTTTGTAGACTGTAGGAGTTTAATTTAGCACAACTCTTGGAGCACAAGGTAGTACATCCTCTAGTTCAAATCTTGTTACATGGTGAGGATCAGGAGGATCAGGTGGCTTAGGATCTGGAAGCTCTAGTGGTTCTAGGGGCGGAAGAAACTTGAGAGGAAATATGGGTTTTGGATCTAGTGGGCATGGTCTGCACCAGACCAAGAATATTTATATGAATATTTCTCTTTATCTTCTAGAATATAGAGGAATAGAAGATGTTGTTGAACATGTGTATATGTGTGAGATATTGTGGCATTTGAAGGGGATTACAAATTAAGAGTGGAAGTAATATTAGTTTAAAACTACGTTTCAGGCCCATAGATGGTATAGGAAGTTTGATCCTAATTAGACTTGTGTGCATTATACAGCACTGTGAGATGCTTTCATAAAAGAAATTTGTATCCCTGAGTTCGAGAAAAAAATCATAAGCACACTTAAAGACATTAAGTAGGGAACTACTGAGAGTCTTCATGAATATGATGCTTGGTTCAAGACTCTTATTTCTAATCAATCTTATAAAATTCATGTGAGCCAACATGCACAGTGGTTTTTCAGAGGACTAATCATGCCTTTTAGGAGAGAGTTTTCACATAATACTTACAAATATCCATGCGAGGTGCTTGAAGCAGCTCTACACGTTGAGGCGGTAGGAAACATAGACACATGAGTGAGCCCCTTCTTGGAAGCTCAGATTGTAGAAATGGAAAAATTGTTAGAGAAAATATCAGCCAATTCAGCGCATGAGATGCACAGTTGAATTTGGTACATAGATTGAGAAGTAGAGGGACATATTAAGGATAGTTTTCCTCACCAGTCAGTGCACTCCTTAGTGCTAGACTGTGAGATATGTCAGTTGGACCATAGTTCAAGTTGGTTCCAATTTTTGCAGTGTGTGATAAGGAAGAATGTGTCCAGTTACTGTAATATTTGTAGGTCTTCTAATCATGATACTGAAGACTGTAGGATGATTGATCAGATTGATGATGCCATTAATATTGTTGTATGATAGAATAGAGTTACAAATAAATGTAAAGATAAAAGTGAGCATCATGATCATGATCATAATGAAGGGTTCTCTGATGGAGGCCATGGTAGATGTCAAGGATACCGTGGTGGATCCAGAGGGCGAGGCCGTGGCAGTGGAAGTGGTGATTTCCCTCGTGGCACATGCTATACATGTGGATATCCTGGTCATTATAGGTGTGAGTGTCCTCGGAATGTGTTTTTTAATTTTTGTGGAAAGAATCATAACTATGAAGAATGACCAGAATTATATGAATATTTGAGAAGGAAGCACAAACAAGAGAATAAGGGTGTGAGAATGGTTAGATTACATCATTCCATGGAATATCAATGGATGCCAAAGTTAGAAATGGATCTTGAGATGGTAACTGTGAAGATTACTACATGCGTTGAGGTTGTGCTTGCTAGAGAAATGCTGTAACAAAATCCTACTATTACTAAGGAAGAATTTATGCATGCCAAATATCTAGACCCTATGCATTAGAAAGAGGTTTATCAAGAGACCATAGAGCTCATTAGGATTTTGTAGGGTAAGATACAATGTTTGAAGGAACATTTGTGGAAGTTGGAACAAAAGAAGGCATGTGTGATCCATCAGTCAGATGTTGATGATTTACAAGAGGTATATAAAATGTTGCGTGAAGAAAACATTATTCCTTTATTGGGGAACTGGTTAAAGGGAAATACTCTGCGCACTAGAATTGAGAATGAAAGGCATCTTTTGCAAGCTAATATTTCCCCAGACATTTTAGATTATGACAAGAAGATTACTCTAAATGTCAGTATTGATGGTTGGATTTTGAGTAAAATTTTGATTCTCATAGGAGTGGAAGTGAATGTGCTTACTTTGGATGTGTGGGTTTAGATGGGTAGACCTCCATTATACCCATCCTTTATTGTGTTATTCATGGAAAACCGGATGAAGGCCATGCCATTTGGGGTTTTGAAAGATACGTCAATTATTATACAGGGGGCCAAGTTTACTGGGGATTGTGAGGTTTTAGCACTTGCAGAAGCACAAAAATTTTCCACATTACTTGGGCACCCTTGGTGTTATGAAAATAATGTTGACCTTTTTTTTAATAAGGGACACGTTAGTTTTGAGAAAAATTAGGAATGAGTGATTATCCCTATGACAAATGGAAAATTGACACCTTATGTGGAGCCCTTAAGTGAAGAATATCTGAATAGAATTTATGTGTGCACCATTAGAGATCCGGAAGTTCTTGAACCATCAAAGGAAGGAGTTCTCCAGTGGGATGATGCATAATCCATAAGTGATAATATTAGTGTTTCTTGTGATAAATGGGCACATGAAACTTATGAAATGGTTGGGTGTAAGGTAAGAAGTGCAGCTGAACTCGTAAGTAGGCCATTGAAAGAGGGATTCGCGAGAACTGATTTCGAAAACAATGCACCACAACCAAGTTACACTCTGATGGTAACGTCAATCTCCAATGCAATAAGAAAGATTTGAATTATGGAAAGAATATGCAAATAAAAAAATAGTTCTTCTCATTCTCATAGATCGAAAAAAATAAGTACAAATAGGGGTGATGTGAAACCCCCATGCCTAAACAAGGAAAGAATATCAATGATGCCACTAACGCATATGACGTGACTGATGCATATGATGCCACTAAAGGAGGAGTTACAATTCCAAATAAGGAATGTAACTCCTATGACGCACTGAGGGAAATGAAAATGATAGATTCTATGATAGAATCTAACACTTGTCATTTGACTTCCTAATACCTATGACTCTCACAAGGTGAGATGACTCGCTAGGTGATGTGGATGATGAATAGGCATGCCCCACACACCAACAACCCCTTCATTGAATTCAAGGAAGAGGTAATGTTAAGCCAGAATAGAAAAGAATACTCCCCTAGGAAACTAAGAAAGATGTGTCAATAGGGCCTAACAACTAAAGGCCTGATAAGGTGCCCATATACAAACAACATCTTTCTAGAAAGAAGAAGAGGAGAAGGAGAACTATATAGCCTAAAGAATATGGTTGGTTGCAATAGACCTCACCCCAAGAAGTGACCGCAAGTGAATAAATTTCACCTCAGTGAAGGGCTTGGTGAATATGTCTGCAACCTGATCAGTTGTCTGAACATACTGTATATCGATGATGTTTTCATGTACCAGCTCCCATATGAATTGCATGTGAATCTCAATGTGCTTCATCCGTTGCTGCTGAACTAGATTTATAAAAGTTAAGATAGTGCTCATGTTGTCATAGTAGATAATGGTAGGCCGCCAAAAGTGGATGCCAAACTCTATCAAGATACCCTATAACCAAACAACTTCTATGGCAGTGTTAACTTCTCCTCTGTACTCTACTTCTGCCAATGATATGGCAATGGTGTTCTGCTTCTTACTAGACTAACTGAAAAGACCTAAACCAAGAGTGAAACTATAGCATGAGGTAGACTTACGATGATCTAGATCACCGGCCCAATTTGAGTCTATAAATCCAACCAAGTCAATCTCAGTCCCTCCTAAGTAATGAATACCATCTGGGTGAGTGCCATGTACATAGTGAAGGATCCTCTTTGCTGATTTTAAATGTAGCTCATGACACTCCTACATAAATGTGGACATAATCCCGACAACATACGAAATATCTGGCTGAATGTGAGTAAGGTAGATCAAGCTTCCCACCAACTGCTGATAAAGGGTATTGTCAACCAAGGGGGAAGAGCAATCAGAAACCAACTTGACCCAAGAAAGAAAAGGAATAGGTGAGGACTTGCAATCAGACATGTGAAATTGAGCAAGCAAATCAAGAGATTACTTAGGCTACGAGATCATAATTCCTAAGTCAGATTGTGAAATATAGATCCCAAGAAAGTAATGAAGCAATCCTAAATCAGACATGGAGAACTTGGTGGCCAAGGATATCTTCACAGAATCCATGATAGAGGAAGAGCTACCTGTGATCAACAAGTCATCAAGATAGAGAACAAGAATAAGCATGGAGTCATCCTACCACAGAATATACACATTTGGGTCAGAGTGACACCAAGTGAACCCTGATGCAAGTAGAAAGTATTCCATTTTGGCATACCAATCCCAAGGGGCTTATTTAAGGCCGTAGAGATGCTTCTTTAACTTGCAAATGAGGGATGGATCATTGACATAACCTATAGGTTGTTCCGTACAGATCTCTTCCTCTAGGTCCCCATTAAGGAAGTCACTCTTAATGTCCATCTGGTGGACTTCCCATATGTTAGTGGCAGCGATGGAAAGGGCTAGTTGAATGGAATTCATCTTCACAATCGGAGCAAAGGTTTTTGAGTAATAAACCCCTAGCTACCTAGGAGAAACCCTTAGCTATAAGTCATGCTTTATACTTCTTGACTTCTTCATTGGCTCCATACTTTGTTCAATATATCCACCTACATCGAATTATTTTTCTTCCTTTCGGAAGAGAGGTAAGATCCCAAGTTCCATTATTTATGAGTGACGAATACTCCTCATCCATAGCAGAATCCCACTCAGGAATCCAAGAAGCTTCCTGGAAATATGGTGGATCAGAAGAAAAGGTGAAGAAGGAGTGGGGTCCAATGAAACTCGATCGAGTATGTCTCTCATCTGAAGGATCTCTAACTAAATCTCCAGCAGTCTGTAAATTTTTCCTGGCCCAAAGAGGTCTAGAAGGTTCAAGCTTAGAGTTATAAGATTCTTCACTCAAGTGATAAGGTACATAGTCATCATCATTACTACTGTCAGAATCAGAAGACTTGGAACTTTTTCAATTAGGAGGAGCAGGGAGAGGAGGAACGCGCTCAACAACATCATCATCTCATGAGTCAAAATCTGAATCAGTGGGAAAAATAACCTTAGTGGAAGTAAAAGTTAAGGATGACTCATCAAAATTCACAGTCCTCTCAATATAGAGCTCATCGGTAGTAGGGTTCAACAATCGATATCCCTTCACACCATCAGGATACCCGAAAAAGATACAAGGTTTAGATTATGGATCCAATTCCTTGAATTTCTTCTTGGGAATCCAAGCCATAGCCTTGGATCCAAAGACTCGAAAGTGCCTAACATCAAGCTTGTGTCCAAACCAAGCTTCAAAGGGTGGCATCCCTCTTACTCCCTTGTGTGGAACATGATTCTAAATGTAATAAACACAATTCACTGCTTTAGCCCAATACTATAGAGGAAGGGACTTCAAGTGAACCATACAAGTAGCCATCTCCTTTAGAGTTCAGTTCTTTCTTTCTGAAACTCCATTTTGGGAAGGGCTGTAAGAAACTGTACGCTACAAAGTAATCCCATCAAAAGTGCAGAAATCCTCAAACCTATTGCTCACATACTCACCTCCATTGTCGGTTTGAAGAACCTTGATAGACTATTCCACTTGTTTCTTAGTAAGAGCCTTAAAGCTTTGAAAATTCTCAAAGACTTCAGACTTAAGATTAAGAAAATATACCCAAGTATAATGTGAAAAGTCATCAATGAAGGTTAGTATATATAGAGATCTAGTGAAAGAAGGAGATGGAAGGGGGCCAGAAACATCACTATGAACAAGATCCAAGGGATGAGTATCTCTCCAGGATTTTCACTTATTAAAGTTTTTTTCTGGGTACTTTCCGAGGGTCCAACTCTCACAAAGACCTTTAGAAAACTTAACTCAGGGAAACCCCTTGACCATTTCATTTTGTCTCAATTATTCAAGATAACGATAATTTAGATGCCCAAAATGCTCATTCCATATCTTACTAACCTAATTCACATGAGTGAGCAAGGCATTGGGTGTCAAATCAGAAGAGAAGTGGGAAAAGGTATACAACCGTGAACAGTGATTCACCTTTCCCTCAACTACAGTGCAATCAAAGTTAAGCTCATGAATGATCACTGAGTTAGGACCAAATTCCACTTGCATTCCTTCACTAAGGTGGGTGATTTGGTAAACTGATAAGAGATTGGTAGAGAGATTGGGAACACTCAACACTTGGTTAAATGTTCCACCTTCTATCTCTACTGATCCATTACCAAAAACTGACACATGAGTGTCATCACCCAATGTAATTTGGGATATGCCACATGGTTCAATGCTAGATAATTCAACCTCTGAAGAAGCCATGTGGTGCAAGGCACCACAATCGATAATCCAAGTTGATGATGGAGCTGATCTAGCTACGAGGGCTTTACCTTTCTTCTTTTCATTTTTAGAATCCTTTTCTTTAGAAGACTCACCCTTCTGAGAATTTTTTTTAACAGATTCAGGAATACTTATTTTATTCTTCTCAAGAAAATGAATTAAGTGATCAATTTTTTTCCAAAAAAAATGATGCTCATCATGGCCAGAATTCTTACAATAGGAGCATTTAAACTTTTCCTTCTTCGCTTTAGGCTCAGAAGTCGAAGTGTCAGTGTTGGGCTTAGTTGGGGGTTGGTTGGTCTTGGTTTCTTTCTTAGGTTGGTCCTTTGTTTATTTCTTATTTTCATTTTTCCTACCCTTATTTTCCACAAGGGCATGTGACTTGGATTTTAGAGTCCCCATTTGAATGAGTTTTTCTTGTTCTCAAATGAGTTAGGATGAAAAATTGTCAAAGGAGTGCATTTTCCAAGCACTACCCAAGGCAGCTTTCATGGGGTGGAAAGTTGAAATGAAGATAGAGTATTCATGACCTAACTTAGAAATAATCGACAAGATCAATTGAGAGTCTTTCTTCTCCAGTTTACATTCCTTTAGAATCAGTCTAGTGTGGACAAACTTTGAGAAGAAGGCCTGCAGGTTTTCAAAGTCACTAGGATTTAAACCTAGTAGTTCGTTCTCTAACTCATGCACTCTCATGTCATCTTGCTTCTCAAGCATGTCATCGAGTGTTTTGCACCCTGCATTAGGAGTTGAGGAAGTTTCGATGTGGAATAGCAAGTTGGGAGAGATGGACATACAGAGAAGACCTAAGGCTTCATCACAATGGTTGAACCACTTATATTTTTCAGGTTCATCATTAGGTTTGGTCTCTAACCCCATGATGACACGGTATAACCCTTTACTTCACAAAACCAATATAATTTTAGATTTCCATTCAAAGAAATTATAAGGTGTGAGCATGGGTACTTTAGAGATATCTATAATGAAGAGATAGAACCAACAAAGAAAGAAGGAAGGAGAGAGAAAGGAAACAACCACCCCAGGAGAATATCACACCCCCCGAGTTTGGTACTTTATAGTTTAGTGTGTTGATTATAACCATATACGACTGTGTGTTGAGAACCAGTCTATCACTCACCTTGTAATCAACATAATAACACGCAAGAGTGGAGACATCAATCAAGGTTCATTGGTTGCAACAATTTGACACCATAAGAAAATAAAAGAACAAGTGAAAACAAGAAGGGGAAGAGAAATCCTTGTGAGAAATAGTGTTTCACATCACACAAAATAATCCCTTTTCTATAAGACTGTGGTAGACACGCTCACAAGTCCACAAGTAATAAAAGGGATAGAACAAAGCTCAAGATGATTCAAAATGAGCTGAATTAAGCAATACAAAGACACCCCCAAGAATGTTGCACTTTATAAAATAGTGAGTTTACAAAAATGATAATCCCATCATCTAGAGTGTGAAAAACCATGCAACTTTGACTAAAGAAGTGCTCAAAACCGAGCAACGAGTCAAAAGTTATAGCATAAAACAATTCCCACAACTAATGGAAAAATACTAATAAGCCTGCCAATGGATTTTAAAAGTGCCCTAAATGCATCCAAAGGGTTTCGTATGAATGGTCATTTGAAATGGCATTGAATTTTAGATAGGGTTTTTTTTAATTGTGAGGGGGGATTAGCCTCCTGCCAACCCCGTATCTCACCCTTTGTCTTCGACACTTGAAGGAAGGATGAATAAAACAAAAAAATACCCAAAAAATTATTACAATGCCAAGATTAGTGTTATTCACCTGACCTAGGAGTATGATATTAACCAATTCTGAGTTGATTAAGTGCTAATGCACCAAGTTATAAGGTAGGTAGAGCTAGGTCAGTGTTGTTCAAGTTGAGTTGTTTTTGTAAATTCTGCTGAGTCAAAGTTGTAGGGAAACGTTGAGTGGTGCATGGAGGTGAAACCATGTGTCAAGGTGTAACCACTATAAGCAAATAAAACCTGATCTACTTTAACATAGACACTCCCGAGTTGATAGGGTGTAACCATTCATGCAGGATGGCAGCGCAGTTGAAGGAGATGAGCAGTGACGTCCCTCTTTCGTTCAACGATGAGTTAGCAAGGGCACCAGTGAAATTCACTCTGAGTTACAGGGGTAAGTTGGGACCACAACCATGCAGTCAAAGATCACCATGAACAATGCAAAAAGGATCCTCCAGAGAACAAGGCAGAATGATGGCCGACCAGAAACCAATGGCGACCAAAAATCACGTTGATCAGAAACCAAGGATTCTTCAAGATAGAGATCACATCGACCAGAAACCAATGGCGAATACTATAAAAGCAAAGGTTAGAAAGGCTCGAACAGGGTCGTAGTAGACAAAGATGGAAGCATAACACAAACCAGGAGGCCCGAATAGATAAATGGTAGATCAATGCACAACACAAACTAGCATGCAGAAGCACTAACATGAGAGCTCAAGTGGTAGATCCAAGGATTACCAAGACTGTAGGTCACCTGGAGTAATGAAAACCCTGCTAACAAAAAACACAAAGGAGACAGAGTTGCATAGAGCATGTAGAGGAGGATCTAATGTGAGTAGAGAAAATCCCATACAAAAAACCAATGTAGAGAGCTCATGAACAACCCCTAAAGAGTGCAGAACGAATCAATCGCTAAGCAAGGTGAGTTGAAAACATTACACAGGAAAGCTGGATGATGACTAAGGTGGTGATCTTAGGGCCGAGTTGTCCCAAAAAATACACTTTAATAACCTTATAAAAGGCACAAAACCAGCACAAGCAATAGTGATCAAACTCTGAACTTGCAATCTGAAGCCCACAAAACATGCATGCAACCCTAGAGAATCGATCGGTCAAAGACACTAAACCTGAAAACATCAGAAACTTGTAACTGTTGAAACCTCAATACGAGGTGATTAATACAATTCCAAAATAATAATAATAAAAAATTACATGAGGAAATAAGAAGAAAACAGAAGTAATAAACAACTATATAAACAAAGAGTACACGTTTTACCGAAACTGTATCTAATACCATGAAAGAGGGATTCACGAGAACCAATGTCGAAAAAAATGCACCACAATGAAGTTACACTCCAATGGTAACATACAGCTTGTTGGTCTGAAAATCTGTCGCGTGGACAGATGTATGGATAGACGAGCCAACAGTGTGCAGGGCTTAGCCCCTCTTTGAGACAGCAAAGCGAAACTGGTTTATTGCTATTTCCACTAGCATGAACCTATGCAAGTCTCACAGATTCTACCTTCGGGGGTTGGGATCTCATCCCAGTAGAGTGTTCCAGGCTGCGAAAAGAAAGGAATGAAAGAGGGAGAAGAGAAAGAACAGATCCGAAGGGAGAAAAGAAATGAATTCCAAAGCAGAAGGGTCAGAAGATTTATGTTTTTAGTTTGGTAGTAAACAGAGCCAAACCTACTTGCATAAATAAACAAAGCAATACTGATAAACAAATGACGGAAAATTAGATATGAATCCAACAGATTAAACACATACAGATCTAACGTAAGAAAGATCTAATGTATAACACAGCTATTGAGCACAAAGTCTGAATAATTGTATTACTATTCTTTTCTGTTACAAGAAAGCTCAAAGTCTTTCTCTCCTCACTTCTATTTCTATCTAAAAAATGTTCACCCCCTTGAATACAACAAGTATTCTCATATTTATAGAAGATGAGAGAGAGAGAAGGCAAAATGGAGCCAACCACTTATTTACAAAGATATTTACAAAATATCTAAAAGTCATGTTGACTTTGACAACTTGGTGGATGACATCATCCCACGATGCAACATGGATGATGTCATCATTTGTGCCAACACAATTTAGACATTTCGAAAAGAAAGTCGGCGAATAGAGAGAAGAAGAAGAAGAAGCTACTCATCATCATCATCCTGTGGTCGAAAAGGGGTTGCCTGTTTCTGATGCTGCTCAGGTGATGATATGTGGAACTGAGCGCGGTATTCCAAAAACTTGCTGATCATTGGCCCAAATTGATCTTGTGATGGATCCTTGTGGCGTTAACTGATTGCTTCGCAAGTCTCCTGCTCGTCTATGAGCTTTTCCGGGAGTTTGGAATAATCTTTCTCCACCTCGATAAGGAACCCGATGAAGTCCCTACAGGCCAGTAGGTTGTTGATAGATTCAGTGTCGAACATGACCTCTGGCCCTGTCCCTTGAGAGGCTATCTCCTTGAAAATCCGGATAGTGTCATCAGCTGATCTCAAGGTAAGGGAAGGAGTGAGCAACCCTGGAGCCATGGCGAGGAAATTTTTCTCCATTTGATGCATTGCATCCAGGGCCTCTTCCTTTACCTTGTCTATCTTTTCTAAAACAAATTCCAGCTGATCTATCTGATAGTCCAAAGTGGACATAGTTTTGTTGAGGGCCCTTGGATGACCGAAGACTCCGAACTTGACCAGATCTTCGACTGAACAGTCGAACATTTGTTGGAATGTCTCGTGCTGGAGTCTAGCATGTTCTAACTCTTCTGATATCGGACCTGCTAATGCTTGGAGTTCCTTATTTTCCTTCTCGATGTTTAGGTATAAACTGATATACTCGGCGATTACTCTTTCACTATCCTTGAGGATCTGGCTCCTCCAAGCAGAAACAACCATACCCTACTCGCCGATCTTTTAATACTCATTGATCTTCTCCTGACTGAGCAGCTGAGGAGTCTCGGGGGCAGTTGTGGGAGGTGCACTCCCCATCTTCTGTAAGGCTTGAAGCAGGTACTTGTTCTGCTCCTTCAGTAGCCTTTTCTCCTCTTTCGTTTCCTGAAGCTTTTTGCAGAGTGCATCAACTGCGGAAAGAGCTTCTCCCTGGAGATTTTTTGAGGATGTCCCCATTGTGACTTGGGTCACGGTGAAATCTGTCGGAGACAGATCTTCTTTCTCTTTGAGGGGGTTGGGGTACGCTATTTCCATGACTCTTTCACCTGCAGCGCTCTTTGAGAAGCGTGTAACCGGCTTGTGCTTCTTTGCTCCTTTAGCCGGAATGACCGAAAAGTCCATCGGAGCGATGGGGAATTTCCTCTTTTGTTGGCTCAGCTGCTGAGAGATCCAAGCTGGTCCTATAGAAGAAGGACCAGAGACAGAGGGGGAGGCAGCAATGGTAGAAGAGGGGAAAAACGTGGAGACACGCGGTGGCGGCATGGAAAGAATAGCCAAAGAAATGTCCATGGGAGGAAGGGGAACCGCAACTGCAGAAGACATAGGAAGGGAATGGAGCTCGGAGATGAGGGAAGAAATAGAGGAAGACAAATCAGTGAGGGAGGAGAAGATAGATGAAGAAGCAGGGGAAAGGGTAGAAGAAGGGGCAGAGGACACGACCAAAGGGGTGGTCGGTTGAGTCACTCGAGGAGGGGAAGGAAGAGAAGAAGAAGGGATAGAAGGGACCTCTGAAGTTGTATCGACGCCGACATCCTGGGTGGATGGGCGTATAGGACTATCCTCTGTCAATTCTTTCTCTAACGAATCCAGAGTTATTACTTGTTCAGGCTCTTAAGGAAGAGGACTTTCAGGGGCTTCCTCCTGAATGGTGCTAGGTTCACCTTCTGCACCTTTGCCTTTCAGCTACTTCTTGGACCTTGGAGGTGCGTTGCCCAACGGGGAAGTTGTGAAATCTACCCCGAGGTAGATTAGTCCGTTCATGCGGCACCAATGCTCTATTCTCCACATAGTCTCTTTGACCCTCTCCTCAATTGTTTGAGGAGACTTATTCCTATCAATGGTCGAGAAGGGCCAATTGTCCCCATCTGTGTCATTATACACCTTATCTACTTCATCTTCCGTAGTCTGGAAGCCTTCGGGGACAATGGCCACTCCGTATTGGATGATTTCCTCCAATGCTGAGCACGAATGATCCTTTCTTCTGAGTTCCACCTCTTGGAGAACGTCAATGTAAATATCCTCAATTTGACGGACATGGATCGGATCGAGCTTCGCTTTTGGCAGGCAGCTTCTTGGGTCGAAGGTAGGCATGGCTGGGAAGTCATGCTTCAAGTTGAGTAGCTCCAGCTCTGCGAACATTTCCTTCGCCTTATGGTGGGTGGAGCATGTGTATCGGCCCACTGTGAGGGGGAAAGGAGTTCCACCCTTCTTTCTTTTGAGGCACTTCTCATGGTACGTGACCAGCTGTCTTGACAGTTCTAGTAGAATCAGCTTAGGCCCAGCATACCTTGGTAGCCTGGTTGGCTCTCCCAAAAAGTTGGCAACCCTTAGATAGGTGAACGTGGGAAATTGGGTGAACAGGGCCCCCCATTTCTCTGTGACTGCCACTATGTTCTTGGTCGTCCGGCTATGAGTCATGTTTGGCCTCAGTAGGTAGATGACATGATAGAAGAATGCATCGTTAACTTTTGTGAAATGTTGGATGCTATTCTCCAGCCTCAGCTCTGGATAGTAATCAAATATCTTGGCCTAAGGCCATACACCACTTCGGTTCAGCCCCGGATAATCCCTTGCTGACGCTAGCAGCATAGACTACATAGGAGTTCATATGGAACACTCCTGTTGTAGCTGCTCAGAGATGGTGCTGCTGATTATTTCAACCTAGCAAAAGCGCTGATTGGGAAAATTCTTATTCATTGTCTCCAGGTACCGTAGCATCCACTTATGGAAATAGTGGGCATCTGAAATCCCAAAGACTCTGCTCAGGAAAGTGATAGTATCGCTGAGCTCCTCTGAGAAATCACTTCGATGGATAGTCTGTGGCCACCGGGTCACCGCCTTATTGTTTTTTAGGTAGACCTCATTCATCAACTGCATGCATTGGTTTTTGTTGTCTTCCCAGGCCTCGATGCATTCTCGTTGGCTAACAGCCATGAAGTTCCGGTGGTGAGGGATGCCGAGCATTATTTCAAAATGACGGGCAGTGAGGTTTATGACTACCTCGCCCTTACTGTTCTCGACACATCTTGTGTCTTTGTTGTAACATTGGGCAATCACCATCATGAATTCGTTGTTTACAGCGCTGACGGGGATTCCTCCGGCGAAGTGCAGGGCACTGCCTATTAACTTGTCCATCCATGGACTTCTTGTAACTTTTTGAGTCCTAACCCAGAACTCATCCATGTCAATATGACCCAATTCAGAGTCTCTGACATCCATACTGCACTCGGCCTGTGATTCGGGCATCCTGACCCTCTGATATTTGTATTTCATCCCTTCTTCTGTCAGCTTAGCCTTTCCTCTTGGTTTGGTGGGCTTCTTGCTTGACGTAGACATGTGTTCTTTCGAACTCAGTTGTTGATCTGCACGAAGAAGAAGTGAGACCCAATCCAAAAAGGTTGAATTAGTCATTTGATCTTCCATTGGAAAGCTAGCAGAAGAAAGAGTTAGAGATTTTAAGGCTCAGGGTGCGGGAAAAATGCAACTGGCAGGCCAAATAGATAAGGCGCACAGAAAAGGAATGTTGTAGAGGTTATATTGGCACCAAAGGCGCATGGCGCATGGATTAAGTAGGTTGCATTTTATAGCAGGGCGCACAGGAAATGCGTGTTACATTGGGGTTTGGTGCACCCTTTGGCGCATGGGAAGGTTGTGTAACATTAACAAATGGTGCGCCAAAGGCTTTGGCGCGGCGCATGAAGGTTTTACACAACATTATGTTACTGCAATGGAGGGTGCGCCCGCGCCTTTCTAACTTTATACTCGCGCGAATAAGGCTTGTGTTGCATGAGAGCTGGGTGCGCCCTTTGGCGCATGGAAACATTATGCAACATGGATAAAGGGTGCATCAAAGGATTTTAAGGAGGCGCGGGATTTAGACTTGTAGCATGCAAAAAGGGCGCGCCATTGAGGGCGCATGAGTTCTAGGTGCAGCATGACAAGAGGGTGCGCCATTGGCGCAGGTTTTGGTCATGTAACATGGCGGGTAGTGCACCGAGGGGCGCAACTGTTTTTGGTGCAACAAAACGCGCCAGTGCGCCACAGAACTACACTAACTACTCAAATATTTTCTATTCTTTCTTCCACTTCGAAGATAGCATGGACAGAGGGTTTCATATAAAAAGTCTAGCTGACCAAGCCCTTTCAAAACAACTCCCTTTCAGCAGATCTGGAAAGAGGGAGGAAGGAAGGAGGAAAGAAAAAGGAACAGGATAGCGCAGGGGAAACCAGCTCAAACATATCTCACTTAAAACAGGCCAGCAAACCAAAACATAGACCAAGAAACGCCTAGACCAAGAACACAAAAGCACAAAATGGAAAAGAGGGAGAACCTCTTACCTGAATATATATCAAAAATTGAAGAGCGGGTCCACAGGTCGATGATAACGATAGAGCAGAGCTGACAAATCCAGAGCAATCACGTGTTTTGACAAAAAGGAATGAAAATGACATTGGGCGCGCACTGATATTTATAGAAAAACTTGTCATCAATGCGCCAACCACTTTTGAAATGGCGCATGAAAACTGCTGTCGACAGGGGAAAGTGTGTGCCCTTTGGCGCACGAAAGTATTTGACAACAGAAGACTGAGCGCGCCTTTGGCGCACCATATGCATTGTCGACATGAAGTTATGTGCACCCTTTGGTGCACCGAAAGATGTGTTAACATGGAAAACCATGCGCCAAAGGCTTTTAAGGGGGCGCACCAAAACTTGGTGTTACAAGGTAAATCCATGCGCCCAGCCAAAAAAGGCTCAAAAAGACTAAGTTTGAAAACTAGATTTCCATAGAAGGGATTTTACGACGTTTCGAACGTGAATGATCCCTAACGAGGGATCGAAACAAAATTTTCCGTATGGTTATCGGTAAAATTTCCCTTGCAATTTTACGGGATAACAGCTGGCTCTTTCTGGGGACTATCCCTGAGCGAACTCGGGGGTAGAGAATCCCAGTTCACATGTGCCTATCCATTGGGTAACAGAGTCAAAAACAAGGGGGACCGGAGGGAGAATGAAAGAAACACACGACAAATCGAAAGCAAACACACGACGAAAGCAAACACACGACGAAAGCAAACACACAACGAAAATAAACTGTACAAAGAAGAAAGCAAGCTCTACTTCCTAAAGATCTTGAGATGTTGCCCGCTATAGGGAAGCGGGAGTTCAACTCCATCCAGATACGAGAGATAGAAACTATTCTCTCCATTGAGTTGCTTGATTTTGAAGGGCCCTCTCCATAGGGAATCAAATTTTCCGTGCATGCCCTTTGGCTCTCTTCGCTTGTCCCATAAGAGGACAAGATCTCCCACTTGAAAATTTCTCTGCTTGGCCTTTTTGTCAAAAAGCCTCTTTACTTGATTCTGATGTTCAGTGATCCTGTTGACCACTCTTACTCTCTTTTCTTCAAGTTCTGCCAGATACATAATTCTCTTTTCTAGAGAACTCTGAAAATTTTCATCTTCGATCACTCGTGCCAAGCGTAGAGCAGGAAGTTCAGCAGAAATGGGAAGTTCGGCATCAGTGCCATATAACACTTGAAAAGGTGACATGCCGAGAGATCTCTTGGGGGTAATGCGGTCCGCCCACAAAGCGTCATACAAAGACTTGTGCCACATCCGCTAATTCTCATCTACTAATTTCCGTATGATGGTCACCAAGTTCTTATTACTGGATTCCGCCTGACCATTTCCCTGGGGGTAATAATCTGAGGCATGAGCTAAAGTTATCCCATATTCATAGCAAAAACTAATAACTTCTCGGGAGGAGAAGTTAGAAGCATTATCAGCAACGATTTTGTTTGGAACGCCGAACCTGACAATGATATTTTCTTTGATAAAACTGCAAACCACCTCAGAAGTGGCATGCTTGACAGGTATGGCTTCCACCCACTTGGTGAAGTAATCCGTTGCTGTAAGGACATAACTATGTCCAGCACTCGATTGAGGATTGAGTGCGCCAATAAAATCAATTCCCCATTGCCTGAATGGTTCATTGATAATGACCGGCCTTAGGGGAAGGGCAGCCAACTTGGGCTTGCCGACAAATTGCTGACAGGGCTCACACTTTGCCACCCAGGTAGCCACATCTTGAAAGAGCGTTGGCCAATAATACCTAGCTCGAATGATCTTATGTGTTGTCACGGAAGAAGAAAAATGGCCTCCACAGGCTGAATTGTGAAAACTTTCTAGCAGTTTTACTTGCTGGGGCTTGTCAACACATCGCAGGAAGACACCGTCTATCCCGCGGCTTATATAAACCGTCATCCCAGATGACATATTTAGCTGCCCTGAGCTTTATAGTGCGCTTCTCCCTCGCAGTTAGGTGCATTGGGCATTCGCCGTAGGTAAGGAAGAAAGTGATGTCGGAGTACCACTCATCACTAGTTGCAACAAACAGAACTAGAGGCAGAGAATCAGGCTCCTCTAGAGGGCTTTGCTCTTTGTCGGTACAGTTCTCTCTTTCATCAGGATCTTCTGAATCTTTGTTTTTAGCCATTAGCTGACACAGGCCCTTACCCCTTACCAGCTTGGTTGGTTTAATATCCAGGTCATATTTCTGGACCTTTGCGATCCAATTCCCTCTCAAGCTTCCTAACTCCTGCTGAGTTAGAATTGATTTTACCGCCGTGTCAGGGACCAGCACCACCATATGCGAGTTTAGAATGTAATACCTGAAATTCTTCACTGCTTTGACAACGGCAAAGGCATGCTTTTCCAATTGAGTCATCTTCAACTCGTGAGGCTTGAGGGGAGAACTCATGAATGCAATCAGGGATTCAATGTCTTCTGAATTCTTTTGCATTAAGATTGCAGACACAGTATGTTCCGATGCGTAGCTATACATGATGAAGTCCTTGGAGAAGTCGGGACATACCAGGGACTGGTGCATGGGCAACAGAAGTTTTTATTTCTTCAAATGACTTTTTCCCTTCCTCACTCCATCTGAAAGTTGGTGACCCTTTCATCATGTTCGATATGTGGCGAGTCTTTTCGTCAAAGTCAGGAACAAAACGCCTAAGAAAGTTCACCTTTCCGAAGAAAGAATGAACACCAGTCTTGCTTGTAGGCAGAGTAAGGCTCTGAATAGCCTTAACCCTTTCAATATCTATCCTCGTTCCTTCTTTGCTAACCACATGCCCTAGCAACTTCCCTTCTGTAACTCCAAAAACAGACTTTTTGGGATTTAGGGAAATTCCATGTTCTCTCGGCACCTAGCCAATACTTGCTCCAAGTGATCACAATGATCACTTCGTTGTTTAGAGAACACGGTTAAGTCATCTAGATAAACTACAATGACTTTTCCCATCATACCTTTAAATGCAAAGTCCATGGCCCGTTGAAAAGTAGCACCTGCATTAGTCAGGCCAAAAGGCATCCTGCTGTAGGCAAATGTACCCCAGGGAGTAGTGAATGCTGTTTTGAATTGATCTTCAGGTGAGACTTCAATCTGATTGTAGCCTGAAAAACCATCAAGCATAGACAGCATTTCTGATCCAGTTACTGCTTGTAGGACTTGATCCATTATCGGAAGAGGGTAGTTGTCTTTCAGCGAAGCTTGATTCAAGTTTCGGAAGTCTACGCATATGCGTATCTCGCCGTTTTTCTTGCGCACTGGCACCAATATTGGCTACCCAAGTGCTGTGATGGATAGGGAAGATGATTCTTGCGTCTAGCATCTTCTGAATTTCAGCCTGGATGGTGCCCGAAATCTTCGGATTATAGTGCCTTTGCTTCTGACGGAAGGCTTTGACATCGTCTTTCAAGGGAATATCGTGTTGAATGTCCTTTGGCTTGAAGGACTTTAAATCGGCATAGGACCATGCCAATACATCCATATATTTCTTCAGCAACTTGACAAATTTCCGCTTCTCTTCAGGTGTGCAACATTTGCCAATGTTTACAAATTGCGGATGTGCCTCAGAACCTATATTGACTGGTTCTATTTTTAGGGATGAGTCAGGAACATCTTGCTTCTTCTTTTTCACAAAAACGGTCATGCCTGTCAAATAGGCGCTCCAGAGAAACCAGGCCCTTTGGAATTTTATTCCCTTTGAGCTGACATATGCCATCATTCTCCTTTGTTTCGTGGTTTTGACTGTTGATTGATTCACGGCATGTAGATGTGGATCCTTCGAAATACAAATCATCAAAATTTTCTGATTTTTCTAGAAAGGCGATGAGGTGATTATCATCGTTGAATACCTGCCAATGCTGAGAGTTGTCTGGCACGCTTGGTCGGAAAACTACCTCAATGGTGTACTTGTTTGTTTTCAAACCTGGGTGTGGGAGCATGAGAGATGCTGAAACAGCTAATGAATCGGCCATGTCATTTTGAGCTCTTGGAATTGCCCCTATTGAAAAAGCGTCAAATTCCTCGATGTTCTCCCATACTGCATTACGGTAGTGCCTGAGCCTTTCATTTTTCACTTGGTAAACCCTTCTGACCTGATTTACAACTAGCTCGGCATCACCTTGTACCTTTAGATTTTTTATTCCTCTTTCTTTTGCGGCTTGCATACCAAGTAAGAGAGACTCATACTCAGCAGTATTGTTAGTGTTGAAAAACTGCAATTTGAAAGAGAGAGGAATCACCTCCTCTTCGGGAGATATCAGCACAACTCCAGTGCCACATCCACTAGTCGCGCAACTACCATCAAATTGCAAGGTCCAGATCTCATTAAGGTCCTTTTCTTGAACAAAAATAGCCTTTGTACCTGTCTCGGTAGATAAGAAGTAGTTCCCCAACCCTGATGATTCGAAAAGGATTTGAGCTTTGGGATCTTCAGAGCTAGTGACCAAGTACTTCTTTTGGGATTCCGGCTCTAAAGTTTGCATTACGCCTTTGACTGGAATTCTAGCTTTAGACCAGTCCATGTGAATTTCTCCACCAACTTCGCTGCAAAAACTCCTTCCCAGCAAAATTCCATAGGCTGCTGGAATGTCAGTGACGAGAACGGTCATCTTTACCCTCTTTTCAGGGAATGCTGCGAACGCAAATTGCGCGTCTTTGATTTGGCCAATCAATGGCACTTGCTTGGTTTCCAATGAATAACATCTGCCGAAAGGTTTGGTAAGAGTGAGGCCCAAAGCATGGGTGACTTTCGCCGGCATGACGTTATCGGAAGCTCCGGAATCAATTATGCAGTTGCTCAACTTATGGCCGTTGATTAGGAGAGAGAGATAGAAAGGTTCTATCTTGCCTGATGCACATGTTGAAGCAACATTTATGTGGGATTCAGGAGGAGTGGAAAGGATTCCTTTTGGGGAAGCCTGATTAGATATAACAGCTTGACTTTGGATATACTTAGTCAATCTTACAAGCTGTTCGGGGTTTGACTGAAGGTACTCAGCTTCAGACATTTGGATCTTGGTCTTTTTTGCATGATCTATTATATCAAATGCGGCCAAGGGTTGCGTTGGTGAGGGAATGAGTCCTTCACTTCGCGATTGCGGAACCGGGTTACTGATCTTGATAGGAATATGAGGGGGCTGATTCAGAGGAGAGATGGGCGGAAAAGACTTCTTTGCAAAAGACCTAGCAGGGAGTTGAGTAGGAAGGGGATTACCTCTTTTAACAATGGTTAGAGGCGCGTTTGACACGGCCTTCTCTTTCTGAGCATGGGCAGCAACTTCTGCTTCTTTTCCTTGCGAGCGGGTGAAAACAACATATGATTATCCGCTTGCATAGCCTTGAGTACTCTCTTCTTCATCAGATTCATCCTCATCAAATTCCATGTATCCAATAGTAGAGTCGCCAGTCGGCTCACCGACATCTTGATCATCTTCGTCTTGAGGTGAAGGTTCTTCATAGTACTGCTCTTCCTCTTCAATTTCGGCCAAAGCATTGACCGGAGGAGCTTCAAGCGCCAACCATGGAGCAGTTGCAGGTAGACGCGGTCTTTGTGAAACATTGTTGGGAACAAAACTCCTTCGTGGAACGTCTCGGTATGAGGAACTAGGAGCTTGGGCCAACTACTTTTTCAACGTGAGCAGATCATTCGCCATCTTTTGGAATGCTGGATCAGACAAAGTAGTAGGCGAGGGATCTGAAGATTTGGACTTTGACGATTCCTTTCTCAACTCGCCAGATATTATCAAATTGTCTTCTATCCGAATGGCAGCAGCCTGAGCAAGAGGTAGAGTAGCTACTCGCTCTTGAAGGAGCAAAAAGCTGACTTTTGAGCTCATGGTGTTCACAAAGAAACACTTTTGATTCTCCGGTGTTGGAAGCATGGCAGTAGGGACACGGTTGATTAATGCATTGAACCGGGCGACAAAATCGCGCATAGTCTCAGTGGCTTCTTTCTTCAGGTGAGTGATCCGTGATAACAACGCAAATGCATCTTCTGAAGGCTTGTATCTGTCTTCAAAAGCTTCCCGCAAGGTTGCCCAATTGGTGATAGATGCGGCCAGCAAATGCTGAAACCATTCAGCTGCGGGCCCTTGTAGAGTCTCCAGAAAAAGGTGAACCGACACATCTTCGTGAGTCACGTCCAAAATACTGCATGACATAATGAAAGCAGATATGTGGGAATCCGTGCTTTGATTTCCGCTCCCGTCGAATTTGGGAAAATTCTTTCTGTTTCCGTGAGGGAGCGCATGAACTGGATGTGGCAGTGCGAGAGGACCCATAGCATTTCCCCATGGTACCGCCATTTTAAAGGCTGGAAAAAGCACACGAGCTGGGAGGGTGGTTCCACTGAGCAGCAAGGCACTACAAAGGGATGTAGATGTTCCTTGCAAAAGACTTTTTCTTCGTGGAGGTGAGACACTCCTGGATGACCGGCTAGCCGAGCTTAACGCTGAAAAACGTGCCAGTGTTATGCTGAAATTGTGCCTTTGAAGCAGATCGAAAGTAGGATCGACTTCTCCACGGGCTCTCCTGCTGCACGTAAAAGGTTCACTTGCCAGCGTACCTTCCAGATCTGTGATATTATGGCGCAGATTTAAACTTTATTTTTGGGTGTACTTGCTGATTTTCTGGTTTTTCTGACAAAAACCAGCAACAAATACTTTTCTGAATATTTAAATACTATCCTCTTCGAAAAACCGATTGCGGTTAATGACAAATAACAGCGAGGATAAGATGGTAGGGAAGAATAGCAGGCTGATTTTCAGATCTGATTTTTAATTTTTCAGAGGGTTTTGAACTTTTTGGAAAATAGTCAAAAATTCAGATCTACGAAAAAATGTTAATTTTGATAAAAACTCAGTGAACTAAAGATCTGTAACTATGCCCGATCTACGGATCTCAGAAGAAAATCTTCAGTTTTAGGCACTTTTGCAATTTTTTTGGATTTTCAACAAAAAGTGCAGATTTGCAAACAGGCAGTGATTTTCTTATATTTTTCTGATTTTATATTATACCACCACCATAGATCTGATAGATCTATCCGTTCCCCAGTAGAGTCGCCAAAAACTGTTGGTCCGAAAATCTGTCACGTGGACAGATCTATGGATAGACGAGCCAACAGTGTGCAGGGCTTAGCCCCTCTTTGAGACAGCAAAGCGAAACTGGTTTATTGCTATTTCCACTAGCAGGAACCTATGCAAGTCTCACAGATTCTGCCTTCGGGGGTTGGGATCTCATCCCAGTAGAGTGTTCCAGGCTGCGAAAAGAAAGGAAAGAAAGAGAGAGAAGAGAAAGAACAGATCCGAAGGGAGAAAAGAAATGAATTCCAAAGCAGAAGGGTCAGAAGATTTATGTTTTTAGTTTGGTAGTAAACAGAGCCAAACCTACTTGCACAAATAAACAAAGGAATACTGATAAACAAATGACGGAAAATTAGATATGAATCCAACAAATTAAACACATACAGATCTAACGTAAGAAAGATCTAATGTATAACACAGCTATTGAGCACAAAGTCTAAATAATTGTATTACTGTTCTTTTCTGTTACAAGAAAGCTCAAAGTCTTTCTCTCCTCACTTCTATTTCTATCTAAAAAATGTTCACCCCCTTGAATACAACAAGTATTCTCATATTTATAGAAGATGAGAGAGAGAGAAGGCAAAATGGAGCCAACCACTTATTTACAAAGATATTTACAAAATATCTAAAAGTCATGTTGACTTTGACAACTTGGTGGATGACATCATCCCATGATGCAACATGGATGATGTCATCATTTGTGCCAACACAATTTAGACATTTCGAAAAGAAAGTCAGAGAATAGAGAGAAGAAGAAGAAGAAGAAGAAGAAGAAGAAGAAGAAGCTACTCATCATCATCATCCTGCAGCCGAAAAGGGGTTGCCTATTTCTGATGCTGCTCAGGTGATGATATGTGGAACTGAGCGCGGTATTCCAAAAACTTGCTGATCATTGGCCCAAATTGATCTTGTGATGGATCCTTGTGTCATTCACTGATTGCTTCGCAAGTCTCCCGCTCGTCTATGAGATTTTCCGGGAGTTTGGAATAATCTTTCTCCGCCTCGATAAGGAACCCGATGAAGTCCCTACAGGCTAGTAGGTTGTTGATAGATTCAGTGTCGAACGTGACCTCTGGCCCTGTCCCTTGAGAGGCTATCTCCTTGAAAATCCGGATAGTGTCATCAGCTGATCTCAAGGTAAGGGAAGGAGTGAGCAACCCTGTAGCCATGGCGAGGACAATTTTCTCCATTTGATGCATTACATCTAGGGCCTCTTCCTTTACCTTGTCTATCTTTTCTAAAACAAATTCCAGCTGATCTATTTGATAGTCCAGTGTGGACGTAGTTTTGTTGAGGGCCCTTGGATGACCGAAGACTCCGAACTTGACCAGATCTTCGACTGAAAAGTCAAAAATTTGTTGGAAGGTCTCGTGCTGGAGTCTAGCATGTTCTAACTCTTCTGATATCAGACCTGCTAATGCTTGGAGTTCCTTATTCGCCTTCTCGATGTTCAGGTATAAACTGATATACTCGGCGATTACTCTTTCACTATCCTTGAGGATCTGGCTCCTCCAAGCAGAAACAACCATACCCTGCTCGCCGATCTTTGAATACTCATTGATCTTCTCCTGACTGAGCAGCTCAGGAGTCTCGGCGGCAGTTGTGGGAGGTGCACTCCCCATCTTCTATAAGGCTTGAAGCAGGTACTTGTTCTACTCCTTCAGTAGCCTTTTCTCCTCTTTCGTTTCCTAAAGCTTTTTGCAGAGTGCATCAACTGCGGAAAGAGCTTCTCCCTGGAGATTTTCTGAGGATGTCCCCATTGTGACTTGGGTCACGGTGAAATCTGTCGGAGACAGATCTTCTTTCTCTTTGAGGGGGTTGGGGTACGCTATTTCCATGACTCTTTCACCTGCAACGCTATTTGAGAAGCGTGTAACTGGCTTGTGATTCTTTGCTCCTTTAGCCGGAATGACCCAAAAGTCCATCAGAGCGATGGGGACTTTCCTCTTTTGTTGGCTCAGTTGCTGAGAGATCCAAGCTGGTCCTATAGAAGAAGGACCAGAGACAAAGGGGGAGGCAGAAACGGTAGAAGAGGGGAAAAATGTGGAGACACGCGGTGGCGGCATGGAAAGAATAGCCGAAGAAATGTCCACGGGAGGAAGGGGAACCGCAACTGCAGAAGACATAGGAAGGGAAGGGAGCTCGGAGATGAGGGAAGAAATAGAGGAAGACAAATCAGCGAGGGAGGAGAAGATAGATGAAGAAGCAGGGGAAAGGGTAGAAGAAGGGGTAGAGGACACGACCAAAGGGGTGGTCGTTTGAGTCACTCGAGGAGGGGAAGGAAGAGAAGAATAAGGGATAGAAGGGACCTCTGAAGTTGTAGTGATGCCGACATCCTGGGTGGATGGGCATATAGGACTATCCTCTGTCAATTCTTTCTCTGGCGAATCCAGAGTTATTACTTGTTCAAGCTCTGAAGGAAGAGGACTTTCAGGGGCTTCCTCCTGAATGGTGCTAGGTTCACCTTCTACACCTTTGCCTTTCAGCTGCTTCTTAGACCTTGGAGGTGCGTTTCCCAACGGGGAAGTTGTGAAATCTACCCCGAGGTAGATTAGTCCGTTCATGTGGCACCAATGCTCTGTTCTCCGCATAGTCTCTTTGACCCTCTCCTCAATTGTTTGAGGAGACTTATTCCTGTCAATGGCCGGGAAGGGCCAATTGTCCCCATCTGTGTCATTATACACCTTATCTACTTCATCTTCCGTAGTCTGGAAGCCTTCGGGGACAATGGCCACTCCGTATTGCATGATTTCCTCCAATGCTGAGTGCGAATGATCCTTTCTTCTGAGTTCCACCTCTTGGAGAACGTCAATGTAAATATCCTCAATTTGAGGGACATGGATCGGATCAAGCTTCGCTTTTGGCAGGCAGCTTCTTGGGTCGAAGGTAGGCCTGGCTGGGAAGTCATGCTTCAAGTTGAGTAGCTCCAGCTCTGCGAACATTTCCTTCGCCTTATGGTGGGTGGAGCATGTGTATTGGCCCACTGTGAGGGGGAAAGGAGTTCCACCCTTCTTTCTTTTGAGGCACTTCTCATGGTACGTGACCAGCTGTCTTGACAATTCTAGTAGAATCATCTTAGGCCCAGCATACCTTGGTAGCCTGGTTGGCTCTCCCAAAAATTT
Source organism: Taxus chinensis (assembly GCA_019776745.2). Classification (NCBI taxonomy): domain Eukaryota; kingdom Viridiplantae; phylum Streptophyta; class Pinopsida; order Cupressales; family Taxaceae; genus Taxus; species Taxus chinensis. The sequence goes on along the minus strand of CM034146.1, from coordinate 926,973,913 downwards.
GGCAGCCCTTAGATAGGTGAACGTGGGAAATTGGGTGAACAGGGCCCCCCATTTCTCTGTGACTGCCACTATGTTCTTGGTCGTCCGGCTATGAGTCATGTTTGGCCTCAGTAGGCAGATGACATGATAGAAGAATGCATCGTTAACTTTTGCGAAATGTTGGATGCTATTCTCCAGCCTCAGCTCTGGATAGTAATCAAATATCTTGGCCTGAGGCCATACTCCACTTCGGTTCAGCCCCGGATAATCCCTTGCTGACGCTGCAGCATAGACTACATAGGAGTTCATATGGAACACTCCTGTTGTGGTGATCTGTTGTAGCTGCTCAGAGATGGTGCTGCTGATTATTTCACCCCAGCAAAAGTGCTGATCGGGCAAATTCTTATTCATTATCTCCAGGTACCGCAGCATCCACTTATGGAAATAGTGGGCATCTGAAAGCCCAAAGACTCTGCTCAGGAAAGTGATAGTATCGCTGAGCTCCTCTGAGAAATCACTTCGATGGATAGTCTGTGGCCACCGGGTCACCTCCTTCTTGTTTTTTAGGTAGACCTCATTCATCAACTGCATGCACTGGTTTTCGTTGTCTTCCCAGGCCTTGATGCATTCTCGTTGGCTAACAGCCACGAAGTTCCGGTGGTGAGGGATGCCGAGCATTATTTCAAAATGACGGGCAGTGAGGTTTATGACTACCTCGCCCTTACTGTTCTCGACACATCTTGTGTCTTTGTTGTAACATTGGGCAATCACCATCATGAATTCGTTGTTTACAGCACTGACGGGGATTCCTCTGGCAAAGTGCAGGGCACTGCCTATTAACTTGTCCATCCATGGACTTCTTGTAACTTTTTGAGTCCTAACCCAGAACTCATCCATGTCAATGTGACCCAATTCAGAGTCTCTGACATCCATACTGCACTCGGCCTGTGATTCGGGCATCCTGACCCTCTGATATTTGTATTTCATCTCTTCTTCTGTCAGCTTAGCCTTTCCTCTTGGTTTGGTGGGCTTCTTTCTTGACATAGACATGTGTTCTTTCGAAATCAGTTGCTGATCTACACGAAGAAGAAGTGAGACCCAATCCAAAAAGGTTGAATTAGTCATTTGATCTTCCATTGGAAAGCTAGCAGAAGAAAGAGTTAGAGATTTTAAGGCTCAGGGCGCGGGAAAAATGCAACTGGCAGGCCAAATAGATAAGGCGCACAGAAAAGGAATGTTGCAGAGGTTATACTGGCGCCAAAGGCGCATGGCGCATGGATGAAGCAGGTTGCATTTTATAGCAGGGCGCACAGGAAATGCGTGTTACATTGGGGTTTGGTGTGCCCTTTGGCGCATGGGAAGGTTGTGTAACATTAACAAATGGTGCGCCAAAGGCTTTGGCATGGTGCATGAAGGTTTTACACAACATTATGTTACTGCAATGGAGGGTGCGCCCATGCCTTTCTAACTTTATACTCACACAAATAAGGCTTGTGTTGCATGAGAGCTAGGTGCGCCCTTTGGCGCATGGAAACATTATGCAGCATGGATAAAGGGTGCGTCAAAGGATTTTAAGGAGGCACGGGATTTAGACTTGTAGCATGTAAAAAGGGTGCGCCATTGAGGGCGCATGAGTTCTAGGTGCAGCATGACAAGAGGGTGCGCCATTGGCGCGGGTTTTAGTCATGTAACATGGCGGGTAAGTGCGCCGAGGGGCGCAACTGTTTTTGTTGCAACAAAATGCGCCAGTGCGCCACAGAACTACACTAACTACTCAAATATTTTCTATTCTTTCTTCCACTTCGAAGATAGCATGGACAGAGGGTTTCATATAAAAAGTCTAGCTGACCAAGCCCTTTCAAAACAGCTCCCTTTCAGCAGATCTGGAAAGAGGGAGGAAGGAAGGAGGAAAGAAAAAGGAACAGGACAGCGCAGGGGAAACCAGCTCAAACATATCTCACTTAAAACAGGCCAGCAAACCAAAACATAGACCAAGAAACGCCCAGACCAAGAACACAAAAGCACAAAATGGAAAAGAGGGAGAACCTCTTACCTGAATATATATCAAAAATTGAAGAGCGGGTCCACAGGTTGATGATAACGACAGAGCAGAGCTGACAAATCCAGAGCAATCACGTGTTTTGACAAAAAGGAATGAAAATGACATTGGGCGCGCACTGATATTTATAGAAAAACTTGTCATCAATGCGCCAACCACTTTTGAAATGGCGCATGAAAACTGTTGTCGACAGGGGAAAGTGTGCGCCCTTTGGCGCACGAAAGTATTTGACAACAGAAGACTGAGCGAGCCTTTGGCGCACCATATGCATTATCGACATGAAGTTATGTGCACCCTTTGGTGCACCAAAAGACGTGTTAACATGGAAAACCATGCGCCAAAGGCTTTTAAGGGGGCGCACCAAAACTTGTTGTTACAAGGCAAATCCATGCGCCCAGCCAAAAAAGGCTCAAAAAGACTAAGTTCAAAAACTAGATTTCCCGGGAAGGGATTTTACGACATTTTGAATGCGAAGGATCCCTAACGAGGGATCGAAACAAAATTTTCCGTATGGTTATTGGTAAAATTGCCCTTGTCAATTTTACGGGATAACACAGCTCCAATGTAATAAGCAAGATTTGAATAATGGAAAGAATATGCAAATAAGAAAACATGTCTGCTCATTCTCATAGATCGAAAAAGGAAGTACAAATATGGGTGCTTTGTAACCCCCATGCCTAAACAAGGAAATAATATCAATGACACCACTGATGCATATGACGTGACTGATGCATATGACACCACTAAAGGAGGAGTTACAATTCCAAATAAGGAATGTAACTCCTATGACATGCTGACATAAATGACAATGAAAGATTCTATGACAAAATCTAACACTTGTCATTTGACTTCCTAAGACCTATGACTCTCACAAGGCAAGATGCCTCACCAGGTGATGTGGATGATTTCTAGGCATGTCACACACACCAATAGCCGCATTGTGTTAGGTGTTTATGCAACAACCAGGTACCTCGGTACATTGGTGAAGGCAACCCTAAAGTATTCCTATGAGCTATGGAATCATAGTGGAAAGCTCAGGTGGAGAAAAGGAACATGTTAATTTATACTTTGTGTAGAACAGAAGCACGCTGGTGGATGGTTCATAGGGATAACCTTATAGAATGGTGAGAAGTGAGAATTTATTTCTCATCAAGATTCCTTAGCAGTAATGCACATACTCAGATTTGTGAATTTTTTAGTAATGATCCTATTCATCACCACATTAAGTAGTGTGAGAGAATTTGGATAGAGGAGAAAGAATCTATACCACCTTTTCTGACCAATAGTCTAATCCCATGTGCATCAGCCTATCACCCAGTGGGTGTTGGGTGCTCACCTGAGGCACGTGTGGGTGCAGAGTCTCTCCTTTATGTGAGTCTCATGAGAATGCATCATCTTATGATAGATAATCAAATGAAGAAGGACAAGAAAAGAACTATACAACATTCTAATAACCTAGAATGAGTTGTCATCTCATTGCATCCAAAAAAGAGAAATAACAAGCAACATATGGAAATGGTTCATACAGAAAGGAAATGCATAAGTATTATACTCCTGAACACATATATGATTCATAATAGAGCCTTATATTCATATTAACAAATTCAACAACCACATTACATCCCTTGAGGTTCATAAAATATCCTCATATAACCATGCAGAGCCAAGTCATACATCATAAATACACTATGTTCATCACATTACAAAAATGAATGCAGACCCATCCCTCTAAATGTGCCATGATTCCTATATTCTCCTAATCCCAACCCATAGAATCCTTTATCCTATTTCTACAGAGCTTCACCTCTCTTCAGCTATATATCCTTTCTTCTATCAGGCACTTGTATTTATAGCCTTAGCAACCACCACCATGCCTTTCATAAGTTACAGATCGTTTGCCAAGTGTTCGAAGTGGTCCTCTATGGGAGCATGCCTTCTCAGATCCAAGATCTCCACTTTGTATGATGATTCTCTTCTGGAACCTTCCATCGCATGCCTAGAATATTCCTTATTTGATCCTCCACTTGCCAGGATGGCACCTTATCCACAAGGGTCATGTTTTTCTCGTGTGCTTCTTGAGATGCCAAATATGGCTAAGTACAAAACTTTGTCTTGACTTGTGCGCGCACACCATGTGTTCTACAAAACTCTTGCTAGAACCTTCCCTATGCGCGCCTTCAACCTGCGCACCCTTCTTCAATAGGTCCCATGCACCCATGCTCCTTCTTGTATTCTTAACTGATATTTTGGGGCCCAACATCACCCCACACTACAACTGTTCTCTGTCCTCAGAAACACTCTTCAAAAAATAAAGAATGGTGGATCCTTACAAATGGTTAAAATGGAAGAATAAAGGAATGAAGAAATGGGGGAAAGAATGAAAGAATGGGGAACTTGAATATCAATATAGGAGGAGAGGGAAATCCTTCCCTAATTATTCTTCTAACTTTCCCCAAGATTTGACCTCATTCTAAGCTTGCTGACAGAGGTCACCCACTAGGGCGCTCACTTCTTCAAAACTCAACTCCTCTCCCTTAGCACTCATTATCTCCATGATCCCCTCTAACTGTTTACCCAAATCCTTGAGCAAATTCCATCCTCTGAGTGATTTGGGGGTACAATTATTTCAACTAGTTCTTGATTGATCCCCGCAAGGTCTCAATGGCCTCTGATTTCTTTTCCACTTCGGCTAGGATCTTATCTCGCTCATCCCTGTTCCCCTTATTCTTTTCTTGGAACTCCTTGAGTTCCGCTTCATGGGTGGAAACCAAGATACTTTCCACTCTATCCCTATCCACGCAATTATCATAGGAAGCCTAAACTTGTGTAGAAACTTTCACATCAGTGAGGATTTTGTTGTAATGAGAAACAATTTCCACAACCTTCATCTTATTTTATTTTTCTTGGCACACCAATGCCTCTTCTACGGATTCTAAGGCAAGGGGCCACCTCTCCATAGTGAGTATGCATATCAAGTCCTCTAGGCACTGTAAGGTTGATCCATATTTTTGCATGGGCGTGTTAAGTCTGGATACTTCAAGATAATGGCATACGTGATCATCTCTATTTTCTTGTATGCCTCACGCACTCTTACCTTCTCATCTTTCAACTCACACCTTAAATGAGCATTGATTAGCTCCTCCTGCTTCAGGTCCTTACTTTTCTTAAGGATCTTCTCCTCCTTCTTCTCAGCTCTACCTCTAGGAACTTCACCCTATCATTTCTTCCGAAGAGTCTGGCTTCAACCTTGACTGAAAATTTATTGAGCGCATTGCAGATTTGCTCATCTGATAATTTTTGAGCATTTACCAAGGGGTTTATTCCTTTTGTTTCTGGTACCTTCAATAATGCTCCTTGGCTTATTTCAAATTCAGGCTCATCAATGTGGACTCAAATTCCCATGAAATCATTTTCCTCATCCGAGGGTATGCACCTTCCTCATCAAATGAAGCCATGGCCAAGAGTTGTTTTGTTGGTATGGTGCTCTGAAAGCATGCATGCAACACCTTGTTCGGATCATTGATGTAGCCCATTCCTTGACCTTGCTTGCTTCTGTGATCTTCCTCCCTATGCATGCAGCCCTTAGAAAGCTTACAGCCAAACTGGGATCTCCTCCCATGCTACCATATTATTTTTCTATGCTTTCCTCCTCAACTTCCTTCAGCACCTCATCCACATTGCGTTCTACCTCTTGTTCCACCAGGTCCTTGATGATTTTCACCACTTCTCTCTCCATGGCCTCATCTATCTTTTCCTTTGTGAGGCTTGGGGTCCTTTGATCCTTTGTATTTACTTCTCCTCTCATCCCCTTGCCTTGAGCCTCAACTTCCTCTTCATCATTCTTCTCCTCATCTTATTTTTTATATTCCTCATCTCCTTCTTCCTCAAAATCATGTACCTCATAGACATGATGGTCTTCACCTCCTTCTAGGTTCATCATCATCATCCTTGTTGCCAATGTAGGCATCTAGACTCTCCATCTCTTCTAAATCTACCTCATCAGTCACCTTCTGCTTCTTCCTTACTGGGGATTCTAGTACAGGAGATCCTTCTTTTTCCTTCTCTTTGACAGGTGATGTCTTCCTTGGTGATTCCTCATGGGTGAGGTGCTCTTCATGCTCTAGTGCCTCTTCTTCTGGGGTCTTTTCCTTGATAGGAGATTTCTTTCTCCACACATAAGTACTAGGCTTAGCACTTGCTTCCGGCACGTGCTCACCGTTTGTGTGGTTTGAACACCTTGTGTCCTTCTTCTCCTACACCTCTTCTCTTTCTCTCTTCCTTGGTGTGGCCTTATTCCTCCCTGTAGGGTCTTCAACAATGGAGACATCATTCTCCAAGTAAGTTCCCCTTTCAAATTTTGGCCTTATGCGTAGATACACCCTTGCTATGCGGTCCTTCCAGTAATCGGTAGTGTTAAAGGCTTCATCATTTGTACTTTGTGGGAGACATATTTCTCCACATATGCACACTTCTTTGGGTAGATGAGCTTTCTGGCATAGCTCACAGTGGTCTAGATCTACCTCACTAAGGTCAAACCTTAGTCTCTTGGCCTCCTTGAACTGATTGACTCCAGCTTGGAAGTATTACATGGTGAAGGAGAAGGGTAGCTTACACCATGGACTCAAATTCCCATATGTCAATGTAAATCTGCCAATGCAAAAGTGTTGGTACACTGTAAATTATACCTCTCCATCCATGATCACTGTGGTAACTACTCTGGGATCCTCCATTCTACTCCAAATGCGTCACACATTCACTTGTACCACTTTTCCAAGTGTGCCTTGTGAGAAGCCGTCATGGTTTCACAAGTGTACTTTGCAAAACCTTTTTGTGAGTGAGGGATCCTCTTCTGGATACTCCCAAACAAAATTTTTTGGACCCATCAAGCACTCCAATCTCTGAGAAGACAATGGTGAGGAGGATGTTACCAAATAATATCTTCTCTCCCTCCTGTGATTGCTACCTATAATCTCATCCACGATGAAAGCAGACAAGTTATAGATTGTTCCCTCTGATATCTTTCGCATACATTTATCCATGCCTTGTTCACTTATGTCCATCATTCCTGATCATTGAGCTTGGTCACCAAGCATGCATGGCCATCCTCATAACAGGGTCTGGAATCTCAACAATGTTAAAGTATCATGACCCCTTCTTGTAGTCATACGTGGCTATAGTTTCCTTGATAGCCTCCTTGTCACTCAGATCATCATCTATGATATCTCCTTCACAATTGAGGCCTGTGAACTTGGATATCAGTTGTGGTGTGATGTGCATCTTGTACCACAAAGTAAAAGTGATCCTCATGCATGCACCACATCAACCATTGATAAAGGTGCTCAGGCTTGCCAAAGTAAGGGAAACTCATATAGTTGCAATAATCTATCCTTCTCCAATTTGACCTTCACCTCATCATTGTAAATGGGCATTCCATCTGGCATCCTCTTATTAGTTGGTTGGACCAATTCTAATGCCATTTCTTCTCATTTGTGCTCATGTGATGGTTATAATCTGCTCATGGCCATCTTTTGCAAGTTTGACTCCCACTCTTTTCCTAGTAATACCCCATCTGGGTACTGCATTTCTGCATACCATTCTTCATTGGAGCTTGTGACAGTAGTGGTTTGATTTCCCTTTCCCTTGCCCTTTGTTTTCTTAGGTGAGACGGTTGGTTTCTTGGGTGCCATATTTTCTAGTCGGGCTAAACTTAAAAATCCTTCCTCTTTCTCTGCTCTACTACTCTACTCACTCCCAAAGCTCACTCTTGCAAAGAAATCCTTTTTCCTTCATGCCCTAGCTACCAAACCCTAACTGGGAAATCCTTCCACAAGATGACAGTTCTTAACCAACTTTCCCCATGCCCGTGTACTCCTTCCTTCTGGTTTGTAGATCTACTCTAGTTGCATGCTTAAATTCTCATATTCTTCTTCCTTCACACAATTTTTTCTCTGGATGCCCTAGTTTGCAAGATCTTCTTTCACTTCATAATCACAAGGTAAAATAATGATGTGCCTGACTTCATATTTATAGCTTTTCCTTCTTTCCAACATTAAATGTTATACCACCTACCACCGTACTTGACACTAAATGTGGATTTTTCCTTAAAATCTGACCTCAAGCACTTTTACCCACACACCTAATCCTGCGCACAAAACTCAACAACCTTCTGGTGCACCCAAATCCAAACAGACTAAAGACTCTTACACATGCAACAACATCACCGAAGGCACTTCTTCTGTCCTCTTTCCTAGTTTTTTTTCTCACCTACCTCATGTTGTTCCTGCGCTTTTCCCTCTTTTTACGTGGTCTCTGTAAATCCTTATCCTGACACCAACCATTCTCATCCACCTCTCTTCTACGCACTTTCTCAACCTTACGCACTTTTTCTCCTGGGCCACTCAACTTGTATTAGGGCCTATACTTTGTATCACTCCACCCCACACTAAAACAGATGCGTGGTCCTCTACGCATACACAACCTTGGAAAAATAATGTGGTTACCGGCGCACAAGGTGAAAAATGAAACAAAAAGAAAGGAACAAGCAATGAGAAAGGGAAACACAAGAAAAGAAAAGCATAAAGGGAAATTCTAAGCTAACTGGCAATACTGCCTTATTACAAACACCAAGAAGACTTATTTATAGTAGGGCTTCATCCTACTCCCATTGAAATGACCTAGTAATCTCGTCCCATCCAGTGCTTGTAACTAGAAAGTGCCTGAATCAAGGATGTACAAGATGATGTAAGGTCCCAACCAATGGAATTTCAACTTCCTAGGATGGCGCAGATACTTGGAATCATACAACAACACCATCTGCCCAACCTCAAACTTTTTGTTCTTAATATGATGATCATGTCATGCCTTTTATCTGACTTTTTCTGTCTTCTGACTCCATCTAGCAAGTGATCACTTTTCATCCAACTGCATCAACTTATCAATTCTTTCTTTCAGCACTTTCTCATCAGCTAACCCTCATGCACACTATACACAGTGATGGTAACATGAATTCTACTGGAAAAAAAGCCTCCACACTAAACACCAATTGAAATGGTGTGGCCTTGTTCAACCTCTTGTAGGTTGTCCTGTATGCCCATAGAATGATGATACCTTGTCATCCCAATATTGTCTTCCAATGTCATAGATCTTAGTCAACGTGTGACTTAGTATTTTGTTAAATGCCTCAGTAGTTCCATTTTCTTGAGGGTGATAAGGGGTAGTCTTGTGATGGGCCACCATAAATTCTGCTAACAGAATCCTGACCATTTCATTGAGAAAGTGCGTACCTCTATCACTTGTTAAACTTAAGGAAAACCATACCTACTGATTATGTTCTCCCATAAAAATCTAGCAGTTGTCACTATGGTGCAATCCTTTGTAGGCACTACCTCTTCCCACCATGTCAAGTAATCAGTGCAAGTGATGATATATCACAAACCAGTCCTTTGCGCGGCTGGTGCAATTGGCCCTACAAAGTTGATTGCCCATTTTTCAAACAGTTCAGTGCTGGCTATTGGTCACAAGGGAATTTCATCCCTCTTTCTAGGTTTTCCAAGGCATTGGAAATGGTCACTTCCTTGCAAAAACTCAATACAATCCTAGTAGATGGTTTCCCACCAAAGCCCTACTAATAAAATCTTCCGCACGGTGGCATTTCCTGCATAGTGTCCTCCTGCAATCCCACCATGTGCTTCCTCCATAATTTCAATGTGCTCATGCTCCAATACGCATCAGCAGAACCTCATCATGACCTAACTTATACAGGTCTCCACTAATCAACATGTAGGGTGTGGTGTGTATTGCTAACTACTTTCTCTCTAGAGCCTTCATCCCTTCTGGTGCCACACCTATTTTCAAGAACACTGTGATATCTTCCAAGTCTGAGGGTGCATGGCACAACCTAAATAGTTGCACATCTGACATGGTATCCTCAATGCTTTACACATCCTCTTGAGTCAATCCTTGATAAGTGGTTAGGCCCTAAATTTCTCTTTCCTAGTTTTACGACCACTGTGAACTCAAACTCTTGAAATAACAGGACCCAATGGCATATGCACCCTTGCAAAATGGGCTTGTTGACTAAGTATTTCAATTCCATGTGGTTTGTGTAGAATATGAATGGTGTTGCCAACAGATACTACCTGAACTTGTGTAGTGCATAGATCATAGACAATGCTTTGTGCTCAGTAGTTGTGTAATTTGTTATGCTGGTGTTCAATTTTCTACTTGTGAAGCACAAGGGATGATCAACAATTCCCTCACCAGGTTGTGCTAGTACTGCTCCCATAGCTGTCCCTGAGGCATCAACATGCACATGGAAAGGATTATCCCAAGAAGGAAAATGTAGTATGGGTGTCGTGACAAGCCTATCCTTCAAAGTGTCAAATGCCTTCTATTGCACCTCTCCCCAATGAAAGGAACTCTTGTGTTTTAACAATTCCTCCAAGGGCATGATGATCTTGGCATACCCCTTGATGAATTTTCTATAATACCCGTATGCCCAAGGAATCCATGCACTACTGCACTGCTTTGACTAGTAGGCTCCCTAATCCCACAATAACTACAACTTTGGCGGGATCTACTAGTAAGCCTTCTTTGCATATAATATGTCCTAACAGGGTTCCAAATGGAGTAGCAAAGACACATTTCTTAATGTTGAGGGATATCCTCAATTTCCGACATCTCTCAAACATCAACCTTAAATTTTCACAATGGTCTTTCACCAATCCATACACAGTCCAGTCATCTAGGTAAACTTGAAGAAATTTATGGATGAAGTCCTGAAATGCCTGTACCACGATGCGCGAGAACACAACAGGTGCATTCTTCAACCCAAAAGGCATAACCATGTAGGAAAAACTTCCCCATTTAGTGGTGAAATTTTTCTTTCTCTGGTCTTCCTTTGCAATCCTGACTTGGTGATACCCTGAGAACCCATCCATGAAAGAGTAGACTTTGTGCCCCGGCTACTCCCTCCAAAATTTCTTCAGTAAAGGGGGTTGGAAAAGGATCGATGACACATACTGCATTCAGATCCCTGTAGTCAACACATATTCTTATCCTACCATCCTTCTTGATACTGATAACCATTGGGCTTATCCATTCTGATTCTTCTACTACCTCAATGATACCAGATGCTATCATTTTGTCTATTTCTTCCTTGACCCATACATGTAAATTTGGATTCATTCGATAAGGCCTCTTCTGAATCGGGTGCATGCACCTTCCTTCAACTTGATCTTCATCTCCCCCAAGGAATGGTGGATGCCTTTGAGTTCATGGTACCCCCCGAGGGAACAAATCCTGGAACTCGTGCAATAGATCAATGATCTTTAAAACTTCTTTTTCTGACCAATAGTCCCCAATGATAGCTTCCTTAGGTTCTGCCTCCATCCCAATGTTAACCTTATTTTTTTTCAAGGGCTCATGGTAGGTGCATGCTCACTCATCAGTGCTATCTATGACTTCACACGTACCTTCCAAATGGTTAACATCCAAAGTTTCCATTTCTTCTCCGTCTATTACATAGACCATTTTTCCTTTTTATTTTTCCATGCACACGCACGCTCAAGTTGTACTTCCTCTGATTCTTCTTCATTGAGGCACGTCTCTAAATAAGGCTCACCCAGTAACTCCAATAGCCTATCTTCTACCATGGCACTATCTCCCATCGTAAGGTGTTTGATTACTTGCAATGCCTTATCCACTGATGGCTTGGTACTCCTATACTCGAAAGCTTGAATGAGATCAGCCACCAACTCCTGCCAATTACCTGTTTGATGATGCATCTCTGAATGAATATACCATGCACACACACAACCTTGTAAGGTGGAATATAATTTATGTGCCCATAATGAAGGTGGTAACACTTCTGCACTCCCCATCTAGGCCTTCTCACATGCTTGGATATGAAATGAGGTGGTCTCTTTACCATGGTAGTCTTGTATGACCGTGGGCACATTGCTCCTAGGAGAACCTTACCAAAAATGTGATTCTTACCTCGCCACTCTAGGAGGTTCTCTCGATGTGTAGCCCACCAGTGCATTATAGTTCTGAGTAGGTTATAACTGAGCATTCCTCTTCTCTCGTCCTCATTCTTCCACTGAGCTTCCATTTCCCGCAAGAAAATTTTAGGGTATGCTCCTCCAGAGTAACTTGGAAACTTCTTTCCTCCTAGGTGCTTGAATGAGCATGCCTTTTTCACCCTTGTTACAGATCCTCTCAATTATCACCCAATCAACTCATAAGTCCCATGCACCCAATTGTCACATGCCACACTAGTGGTATCACTCAAGGACTGAGCATCTTCAAACTAGATGACTCCCTCTGTGGGATGAATTATCTCAGGATCTCTGATGGAGCACACATAGATTATGTCAAGGAATTATTCTCCTAAAGGCTTAGTATAGGGTGTTGACTTCCCATCTGTCAAGGGGATAATCACCCTTTCTTCCTTGTTCTCAAAGCTGATATACCCTTTGTTAAACCGTAGGTCGACATTGTTCTTGTAACACCATGGGTGCCCAAGAAACACTGGAAATTTGTCTAGCCTCAGTGAGCACCAAGACTTAAAGTATCCAGTGAACTTGGACCCTTGAATGGTGATAACTGCATCCTTCAGGACTCCAATGGGCATTTCCTTAGTCTTTTTTCCATATACAACACATTCAAAGATGGCTGTAATGCGGGCCTTCCCATTTGATGTCAGGCATATAAGGTAAGAACATTGACCTCTACTCCCATGTTAATGAGGATATTACTTAGAAGCCATCCATCAACAACCACATTCAAAGTAATTTCCTTATCATAGTCAAGGATGTGAGGAGGAAGGTTTGCATGCAAAACCTTCCTTTCATGCTCTTCTCCGGTGCATGGTACCTTCTCCCTCAGCCATTCTCCTAGCAAGGGAATAATATTATCTTGCCTTAACATTTTACATACTTCCTTGACCTCATCCAGGTCATCCTTTGGAGTCTCAGAATTCTTCCTTTGCTCTAACTACTTTGACTAATCCTTTAGACATTGGATCTCCCCTTGTAAACTCTGAATTACATCCATAGTTTCTTGATACACCTCATTTTGATGAGCAAGGTCCAATACTTTCCATATACCACTTCCTCTCTTGAAACTAGTGTCCTTTGTCTTGGCATCTCCCTGGCATGTGGCCTCTACTCGCATCATCACCAATACAGGTTTTAGCCCTGACTCATGTGCCACTCTTGGCATCCACTGTGAATCACCTTTTTGATGCTCACCATCCCAATGCCTTTTTATTTCTGGTGATGCTAGTTCATATGCTCATAAATCTCTAGACACTCTTTGTACTTGTGTTTCTTTCTACACCATGAGCATTGTAACAGATCAAGACACTCACGTTTGTAATGATCTGTAGATTCAAAATTATAACAGGTTCCTCATGGGAATTCACTTCATCCTCCTCCGTGGTTACTGCGACCATGAAATCCTCTATGAAAAATCCTCTTCCACATGCCCCCTCCATTTACACACCCTTCATAATGAATGGTCATCATCCTTAGAACTACTTGCAAGGCTAGTCTTGCACACACCCAGATCAATAGCATCATGATCTGATCAATCAGTCTGTAATCCTTGTATCATGGGTTGTAGAGGTATAGATCTTGTAATAGCAAGAAACATTCTTGCAGATTACACATTATAGTAGAGGGCATCTATTTGCATCATGATCCCCATGGAAAATCTCACAGTCTACCACCATAACACGTACCAATATCTGAGGGTAACTATCCTTTACATGCCCTTCCACTTCACAGTCTGTACACCAAATCCCACTACGAACCTCATGTATTGAGTTTGCAGATAACTTCTCCAACTTTTGGCCATTGCAGCAATTTGAGCCTCCAGAAAAGGAATAACACTAGTATCAACACTCCCAATAGCTTCAGCGTGTAGGGTAGCTTCCAATGCCTCGTGCGGGTATGTGAAAAGTCTTGTGTGACAGAGCCCTTATAAATCAGTGTTATCAATCCTCTAAAAAACCATTGAGCATGTTGAGAAGGATGAATTTCATAGGATAGATTTGACAAGAGAGTATTGAAACATGCGTCATACTCCCACACACTCTCTGTCATTCCCTGCTGGATCTCCTTCAGAGCGTTGATGCTCTTTTGCTCAAACTCAGGGATATGGAACTCTACTAGGAAGGTGTTCTTCAACGCGGTGTAGTCTACCACCGTCTGATGGGGGTCATACTTCCTATACCAAATATGTGCACCCTTGTAACATTGTTACAAACTGGCTTACCTTCCGCTCTAGGGTAGTGATCCCCTTCACGTGCCATAGTAACTCACACTTGTGCACATGATCTATAACATCTTCAATACCCCTATAGTTTGTAAGTACAAAGACATCTTGAAAAACACTTGGGGAGGTGGTTGAGGCCCTTATCCTCCCGATCTAGAGCCTTGGTTCCCTCCAGTGTTTCCTCCTCCAGATCCACTGGATCCTCTAGGTACTGTTCCTCTTGACCCACCAGATCCACCTCCTGGAGTCAGAAAAGGACCTAAGGTGGTCATGCCTAGTGTTCCCAACATCCCACTGAACTGTGCACCGATGGTTTGTGATATTTTCCCACTACCAGTTGTATGTCCCGCACCACTCCTAGACATGATACCCAAAGCTTGTGTACTTACACCTTGTCCAAAGATTCCTCCAAATACAGGAATGGATTGTGCAGCCATGGATGTTCCAAATGAGAAATTATATCTCTTGGGCACAGATTGGTTACTCCCACCGATACCAACTGGGTCAACAATACTTCTCCCTTGATCTGGAAAACCAAGTGCCAGGGGTTGGTCACTAGGTGGGTTTAGATGCATGCCAACAGATCTTCTCTCTCCATGTGATGAAATATCATCAGAAGCTGAAGGGGATTCTCTCCCATGCTTTCCAAGATGGGGTAGCATAAAATGCTCAGGTTCCACGTCCTTTGTGAACCTCAACTCCTTCCACAATGCATCTACCTCCATAGATCCATCACACTTGTAACCTCATTTTCTAGTCATCTCCCTTTCATGAGCTTTGCTATACTTGAGTCGTCTCTCCTCCCTTTCCTTCTCAGCCACAATTTCCACCATCTTCCTCCACCTAGCTTCCTCTCCCAGTGCTCAGAGAAGCTTATTCGGCCATGGGAAATGCTTCTAAACTCAAAGTAATGACCAAGATCTTCATAGAGCCAAAGGAATGACACATAAAAATGATCCTCTAGGTTCCCTTAGAAATTTGAACTCAACAACTTCTGGCAAGAATACGTAGAAATGGCATATTCTAAAGTATAACTAATCAACACCCTCTTCCACCAGTGATCAACAACATTTCTAAGTCAGATCTACATCCTGTAGCCTCTGATAGTCATCTTGGGTCCACACATGTGATCTATAGTACCATCTTGATCTGGATGCATATGCTGAAATCCATTCATATAGTTCTACTAGAAAACAATAGAAGAATGTCTCATACAACTCATGGTACAGTTCTCTTCTACCCATCCGTGCATCATAAACTCAGATCCAGTGCTAAATATATGAGAAAACTCATCCTCCATGCTCTTGAACCATGTTTCAACACTTTCCAAGGTCAGGTGTTCTATCATCACGCATCACAGGGACAAAGATGCATGTCATTTCTCACAATAACTTTGAAAAGAGGTCCTGGTAACAAAACCAAGATGTAGTCATATTTTATACCCTTAGACCAATAGTCTAATCCCATGCATGTTGGCCTATCACCCAGCAGGTGTTGGTGCTCACCCAAGGCACGCACAGGGCACCAAATCTCTCCTTTATGTGAGTTTCATGAGAATGCATCATCTTAGGACATATAATCAAATACAGAAGGACAAAAAATAACTATACAACATTCTAAGAACCTAGAATGAGTTGTCATCTCATTGCATCCAGAAAAGAGAAATAACAAGAAACATATGGAAATGGTTCATACAGAAAGGAAATGCATAAATATTATACTCCTGAACACATATATGATTCATAACAAAGCCTTATATTCATATTAACATATTTAACAACCACATTACATCCCTTGAGGTCATAACAAATCCTCATATAACCATGCAGAGCCAAGTCATGCATCAAAACTACACTATGTTCATCACATTACAAAAATGAATGCAGACCCATCCCTCTAAATGTGCCATGATTCCTATATTCTCCTAATCCCAACCCATAGAATCCTTTATCCTATTTATGTAGAGCTTCACCTCTCTTCAGGAATATCTTTCTTCTATCAAGGCGTTTACATTTATAGCCTTAGGAACCACCACCATGCCTTTCTAAAGTTACAGATCGGTTGCCAAGTGTTGAAGTGGTCCTCCATGGGAGCATGCCTTCTCAGATCTGAGCTCTCCACTCTGTATGATGATGCTCTTTTGGAACCTTCCATCACATTCCTGGAATATTCCCTTTTTGATCCTCTAGTTGCTAGGCTGGCACCTTATCCACAAGGGTCATGATTTTCTCGTGTGTTGCCTAGGATGTTGAATATGGCTAAGTACAAAACCTATCTTACCTTACGCATGCACACTGTGTGTCCTGTAAAACCCTACTAGAACCCTTCCCTGCATGCCTTCAACCCACGTGCCCTTGTTCAACTAGGTCACATGCTCCCACATGCCTTATTTTAATTATTTAGACTTTTGACTATTTTTCCACTAAACCTCCCATGCATGAGGCATTATAGGTTATAAAGTAATTGAGTATGGGATATAGTGTAAAAGATGAGGAACTTATCTAGGAGTTACTTGGTGAGTCATATCTAGAAGAACATTTTTAAGAAGTGGAAGAGACATATGCAGAGCAACTTGAATGCACTTATCTAGAGAAGGAAAAAGGAAATATTCTCTACGTGATTGATGATGAGAAACTATAAAATATAGACATTGAGCATTTAGAGGGTACGCATGAGGTCTTAGATAGTGTAGATGAGAAGGTGCATGCCTACTATGAGCCTATGCAGAAAAACATAGTGAAAATTGGGAAAGAGGTTTTCCCTAAGGAGGCCATCATTGGAGACTATTGGTCTGACTCTAAAGTTGCTAAGATAATTGAGTTTCTAAGTGATTTCCAGGATCTCTTTCCTGGAGGATATCATGAATTAAAAGGGGTGCATGAATCTTTGGGAGAAATGAGGATTAATTTAAAGGAACATGAGCACTTGGTTAGGAATAGGCCTTATAGGATGAACCCTAACCTACATGTCAAAGTTAAAGAAGAAATTGACAAGATGTAGAAATATGGAATCATTAAGCCCATAGAGGAACTAGAGTGGGTTATTCCTATGGTAATCAGTATAAAGAAAGATGGAAGGATCAGAATTTGTGTGGACTACAAGGAGTTATATGTTGCATGTGTAATCAATCCTTTCTCTACACCGTTCACTGATGAAATCCTGGAAGGTGTTACAAGGGGCGAAATTTATTCCTTTACTAATGGATTTTATAGATATCGTCAAGTGAGGATAGCTAAAGAGGATAAATAAAATATAAATTTCACTAATGAATGGGGAAGTTTTGCATACAAAGTGATGCCCTTTAGATTGAAGATCGTGCATGTAGTCTTTTTGCACATTGTTGTTCAAGCATTCTAGGATTTTATTCACAAGTTCCTATAGGTTTACTTGGATGATTGGATAGTGTATGGGCTAGTCAAAGATCACTCTGACGATTTGAGATTAATGTTTGAAATATGTAGGAAGTTGAGCATCTCCTTTAATATTAAGAAGTGCATTTTTTCTACACCCTTTAGGACTCTACTAGGACACATTATTTGCTAAAAAGGTTTGTTAGTGGATCCAACTAAGGTTGAAGTTACTTTAGGCTTAGAGGAGCCTACTAGACAGAGTGAGGTATGCATTTATTGGGCCACACATGGTATTACAGAAAATTTATCAAAGGATATGCTAAGATTTCCCTGCCCTTGGAGGAGTCATTAAAAGGTAAAGGCAAGTTCTATTAGGGAGAAGCACAACAGGGCATGTTTGAGACATTGAAGGAAAGAATTACTACAACACCTATTCTACATTTTCCTTCATGGAATCTACCATCTCATGCACACGTAGATGCCTCTGGCATGACCATTGGCACAATATTAGCTCAGCCTGAGGAAGGTATTGTAGATCATCATATTTGCTTCGCTAGCACGAAGTTGACTCCAATAGAAAATAATTATATAAATAAGGAGCGCGAGGCTTTATCCATGATCTATGCACTGCATAAGTTTAGACAATACTTTCTAGTGACACCTTTTTTTTCCTATAGAGATCACATGGCATTGAAATATTTGGTTAACAAGCTTGTTTTACAAGGATGCATAAGCCAGTGGATCTTGTTATTCTAGGAATTTGACTTTACAAATTTTGTGAAGCCTGGTAAAAGTAATTCTAGTCCAGACCATTTATCAAGGATTCAATCAAGAGAGGATGCACAGAGTATTGAAGATACACTGTCAAATGCATAGTTCTTTAGGTTATACCATACACCCTCGAACTTGGAGGATATGGTTTTCTTTTTATGCACGTGTGTGGCACCCGAGGGAATGAATGCTTTAGAGAAGAAAAAACTTGTCATTCACACTACGCCTTACATGTTGATCAATCCAGACTTATAAAAGTTAGGTCGTGATGAATTTTTTTGCTACTGTCTACTTGAGCATGAGAAGACGATAATTATGGAGGAGGATAATGGCGGTATTGTAGGTGGACACTATGAAAAGGATGCCACTACGTGCAAGATTCTACTAACTAGATTATGGTGGGAAAATTTTTACAAGGATTGAAAAGAATATTATAAGGCATGTGACCATTATCAGTGCCTTGGAAAACCTGAGTAGAGAGATGAGATTCCTTTGAGGCCTATTGCTAGTGTAAAACCCTTTGAGAAGTGGGAAATTGAATTTGTGGGCCCTGTCTCCCTAGCAGTGTGTAGAACTAGATCGTGATACATTATTAATTGTACATATTATTTTACAATGTGAGCAGAAGTGACACCTATAAAGGATTACACACCAGCTACAACAGGAAGGTTCTTGTGGGAAAATATTATTACTAGGTATGGATGTCCTTTAAGTTTAACTAGTGATAGAGGTACTCACTTTCCTAATGAAACCATATAGATATTATTGGATAATTTTATGGTTACACATCATAATACAACACCCTATCACCCTCAGGTAAATGGAATTGCTGAGGCCTTCAACAAGATATTGATCCAAACTGTGACACAAAATTAAGTTGTTGGAAGGAAAGACTGGGATGATAAAATCTCTACTGTAATTTGGGCATACACAACAACCTACAAGAGGTTAAATAAATAAAAACCCTTTCAGTTGGTGCTTGGTGCAAAGGCAGTTCTACCTATGGAATTCATGTTACCTTCTTGTTATCCATATTTTTGCACCCATGAAAAATGGAAAATTTAATAGTTCAGAGCTCTAGCAGGTGGTCCTGACTCCAACATGTCATGGAGAAGGTCTGATGGGTTGGTTGGAAGAGAAGTGGTAGTGAAAGAAAACTCCTGGTAGAATTCTAAAATGCTACTGAGCGGTAGCATTTTATATGCTACTATCTGGTAGCAGGTATGGATGATATCTACTGGTAGCATTTTATATGCTACCCGGATTATAGAAGAGTTAGTGAGATGTAGAGGGAAAATGGTGTGGAGGTACTGATAGCACTAAAAATGCTACCGATCAGTAGTATGTACAGATTTTACTAACCGGTAGTGAAAAGTGGAAGTCTCGACAATATTTTCAAATGCTACCTGCTAGTAGCATTTTTAGTGCTACTGGATGGTTATACAAGGGCAATAATGGAGTAGTCAATTGAAAAAAAAAGCATCGGTAGTAGTTATATAGATGCTACTGACTGAAATCATATTTCAAACTATTGGTTGAAACTAGGAAGAAAATTCCACCATCTGGGAGGAAAAATACATGCAATCGGCCCAGTGCAGGAATGAACCAGACATTAATGAAAGCCATGAAAATTCACTCAACTACTAGTCTAATGAGACATGACACTTATGACTTCCCGTGCAAGAAAAGTATCAATTGCTATGGCATCCCATACCTATTTAATGAAACCTGTCGATTGGTGAGGCAATTTTGAGGCTCTTCTTCTATATAGTGTAAACTTCACCTCATTTTGAGGGGAGACATTCTGGAATGTAAAGGAATTCTGTCAAAATTGTTCCAACACTTTTGTGAGTTGCAGGCATCAAATTTATGATTTGTAAAGAATTTTTGCCTTATGCTTGTATTGTAATGGATTGTGCATCATTTTAAGAAATAAATTTGGTGTTTTTAAAATTTTATTTCCCTATCTCGAGTTTTATTGTCTTTTTTGCCTTTCGTTACATCTGCAGGTATAGTCTACACACTTTTTTCTTTGTAGGACCCAAATTTTTTATGCCCCATGAGGATGGAGAAGTAAACGTTGTCTCGAACTGTGGCACTTTTTTCTGACCTCTCTCATTTTATTTTCTCCATAGTTTCACTCACTTGAAAATCCCAACTTCCTTTTTCTTGGTTCTATCACCTCCTTTAGTTTAGTACTTTCATTTTTATGCATCTCTCTCTTCCTTGGTCCCTTGAAAATTCTAGGTTTGTGTTAGAATGGCTATTTTTTCCCTTTCTAGGAGTAGTTTTAACATTATAATAGGGAGAGGAACTATCCTTCTTTGGAGGTTTGTCTCATTTGCAATGGTCCCACACCTTGAGACAATCCCATGTTAGTCAAAAGTAGGGTTTTGTACTGTGTAAATCCTAGGGTGTTACTTTTTTGACATAACAGTTTTGACACACTCGATGGGACTAGAAGTCAATACTTCCATGTTTATCAAGATTGGGTGTGTGTCTTGGTGAATTTCTAGCCTTTGGAGGCTTTTTAGCAACACATTTGGTGACTCCGTCATTCAAATCAATTGGTTTCAATAGTGCAAGTGCTCAATTTCATGAGAAGGATTCAAACAACGTACAAAGCAGTCGAGGAGGGATATTTTGAGTACTTAAAGTTATCACCTAGAAGAGGAAGAAGAAGAAAATTTTAGAGATCTCCATCTCGACCAAACAAAACTCTTTCTACTCCACCTCTTGGTAGACCTTTCCTTCAGTCAACTAGAGTTCTCTGGCCAATCATAATGGTACATCAACAACCACCACAAGGACCACTAAATCCCTTTGTCAACTTCATAGGGATCATCCCACTCAATCTTAATGCCCAGAATCCAATTTCAGTGGCAACATTGAAGAATATCCCATACTTCGAAGGAGAGAATCATAAAACTCCTATTGAGCACATCCAGGACATTGCAAATGTCTGTGTAATTCAAAAGATTAATGAAATGGGTGTTATGGTCAAATTTTTAGCTTCCTCTTTCAAAGGTAAGAATTTATAATGGTTTAGAAGCTTGTCACCAAGGTCTATTCAAAATTGGAATCAATTGTGTTCAACTATTTACAGTCAGTTCGGAGAAAGGGAGGACAAATTATCTCTTCTAGACAAGCTAACTATGATCAAGAGAGCACCAAATGAGAATATGGATGACTTCAATTTAAGATTTCAAAGAACATGGGACATGATTCCCATTATTGTGAGACCAACTACTGAAGGTGCATTTCTCTATTTCCTAAATCTTTAAATTCTAAAATATTTGTAATGATACAATATATGGGGGGATAAACCTAACAGGGGATTACAATATAGATATTAGAGATGAGAATTCCCTCATTCAATCTAGTAAACTTGTGCCTTGGCCACCTATTCCTATCTATCCAAGAATGGGGAATCTTAGTCCTAGAAAAACTCCCACATTAGCTCATATTCCCACTCTAAATGTTTTTTCCAATGATGCTTCCACCACTTCTTCTAGCACCTCATCTGAACTCCAAGAGGTTATGAAACAACTGAAAAACCGAGGGAATGAATTGGTAACCATCAAGAGTAAGAAATCCAATAATTTTAGACCTTATTAGCCTTAAGCCCCACCAAATAGGCCTCCATATCAACCTAATAGAAATCCTGCCCAATATGCAAATAGAAATCAAGGACAACCCCTAGCAGCTAGGCATTTTCAGCCATATAACCCTAATACACCTGCAACATCTTAGGCCTTAGTTTGAGTCCAAAACAACATTACATAAGAATATGAGTGGTGTTTTCCTTGCAGTCAACCCCATAATCAGGCAGTATGTTTCAATGGTGTATTAAACTAGGACTTGATGGTACAAACTATTGATGTGTCTCAAGAGACAAGCCAAGAAGAAAATCAACAAAAACCAACCACTCAAGAGGCACCCTCAAGTGAGACCACACTTGTGAACTGAAAAGATGAATTTTTTTTTGGCATAAATCAATCTCCTTCTCAAGGAGTAACATCTAAGACAAGATCTAAGAAAATAAATATAGAGGGAGGAAAATCATCAAATACAGGTACTACTCAACCTTCTATCACACCATAAGGAGATGGTAGTTCAAATCCAGTCCTAGGTTCGCCAAATCAGCCTAAAATACCTGTTGCAAAAACTCCATTGCAAGAAAAAGTAATCCCAAGTAACTCACAAAATAAAGATAGGCCACCTTCATTCAATATCATTTACCATATGAAGAAGAAAAATGTAAGTATCTCTATGTGGGGGTCTTTGAAAATTACATGGAAAAAGGGAACTTTTGCAAGCATCCATAGCTAACTTACCCATCTCAAATGAGTCAACTAAGGATCAAGAGAAGGTGATTAAAAATTTAGCTCCATAAGAAGGTAACCAAGGAGGTCAAAAGGGTAAAAACATGAAGCATAATCCGTTATATGTTTCTCTAATCATTGGGAACAATCTTGTGCATAATTGCATGATTGATTTAGGAGCAAGTAGTTCAGTGATGTCCAAGCAGATAGCTGATCATTTGGGTCTAAACTACAAACTTATGCCAAGATGGGTAGTGCAAATTGATGGGACAAAAGTGGGAATAGTTGGAGTAA
Organism: Taxus chinensis; assembly: GCA_019776745.2. NCBI lineage: Eukaryota > Viridiplantae > Streptophyta > Pinopsida > Cupressales > Taxaceae > Taxus > Taxus chinensis. Next base: position 926,950,856 of record CM034146.1, on the reverse strand, counting down.
TCAAAGGATTGATCCTTATACTACATGTGTGCCCCAATGTTACAATATTATAAGATGTGTCAGTCATCGACTTGCCACCACTTTTTTACTTGTGCTTGTCAAGGGATTTCACAGCTAAAATTGGTGGGTAACTATCATTTTATTGGTCCCACATGCTTTTCAGGACAAGGTATAGAGGTAAAGCTACAATTAGATCAAAGCTAATTGCTGATTATCACATTGAGCCTCACGTGCCAAGTCCAATCAATACAATTTGTTTAGCCTTTTATCAAAAGGATTTTCCAAGCCTTTTGGAAGTAGATACTAAGGCTAGAGGCATACCATATTTGACATTAGATGAATGGGAAAACAAGAAGCATTGCTATGATCCATACAAGGAGATGGAAGAATCCAAATTAGGCATCTATTGTCTATATGAAGAAAACCCACTTCTTCTTAATATCACAAAACTAGAGGATGAAGATGAAAATGAAGTTCACCAAATATTTTTAGATGGCTCAAGGAATAGGCAGGGTGTAGGAGGAGGAGAAATGTTGGTATCAACCAAAGGTATCAAATACTACCTTCTTTCAGATTCTAATTTAGTTGTTTAAATAACACTGCTGAGTATGAAGCCTTAATTCATGGATTGCATTGGGCAAGAAAAAGAGGCATCAAGAACCTGAGATTTTTTGGGGATAGTGAAATAATTGTAAAATAGGTGAGAGGTTCTCATATAATAAATAATGACCTTCTCAAAAGCTACAAAAACTAGGTATGAGATCTCATGGAATATTTTGAGGTATTTAATATTGATTCCATCCCAAGGAAAAGAAATGACTCTATGGATAGGCTAGCAACAATTAGGTCAACATTTGATGTGGTTGATAACATCAAGAGAGAAAAAATGTAGTCACATATTCATGTGGTTGTGAGGCCAATAGTTTCGGATAATAGTACTAGCTAGCAGGTATTTGAGAACGATCAACAAATCATCAACTTTTTGCATGAAGAGGCACAGTTCTCTGCCAAAACTCATGATAAATTAGAGCAATAATATGGTGATCAAGTGGTTCAACTGAGAAAAAAAAATATCCCAAAAGGCTAAGTGACTTTAGATTTTATATTCAACCCCAATGATCAATTCCACAAAGAAAAGGAAAATATTCAAGTCAAGGGGGGAGGATTCAGAGCCAATTTTAGTAGAGGATGGTAAATTAATTTAGATTATAAAAGTAAGTATTGATCAAGAAAAATATGATTTCATACAACTTTTCCAAGAATTCTCCTATGTATTTTCCTTGAGCTATGAATACTTGAGGGGATTTTATATAAAGTTAGCGCAACACACAATTGATGTAGATTCAGAAGTAAAGCCCACTAGGAAACAAAAATTACCTATGAAACCTCATATAGAGCCTCTCATGAAGAAGGAATTGAATAATATTATAGAGCCAAGTAGCATCTTTCCTATCAAGAACTCTTCATGGGTAGAAAATATAGTGTCGGTTAGGAAAAGAAATGTGGGAATCAAGTTGTGTGTAGATTTTCAGGATTTTAATAGGGCCTTTCTCAAAGGTAACTATTCACTACCTTCCATGGAGTAGATATTATAGGTAGTAGCTGGTTCAGAAAGGTTTTAACTCTTATATGGATACTCAAGCTACAATAAAATCATGGTGAAAGAGGAAGACTAATTCAAAATAGCCTTCACCTCAACATGGGGCACTTATGCCTAGAGGAATATGCCATTTGGGTTATCAAATGCCAGAGATACATTTCATAGGGCTTTGGACATGGTGTTCAAGGGGCTGATAAACAAGATAGTTCTTGTTTATCTTGATGATATCACCATGTTGTTGTCGCCAAATCACTGCACCCTCCGAATGGCCAGGATGTGAATAGGATGTTCGGTGTGATTGGGACACATGGGATCACCTCTCAAGCTGTGGGACTTGGGCTCGAGGTGAACCTCCAGAGAAGGCCGACTTCCTCTTCCTAAACTAAGTGTTGTACTACTCCTAGTGTAACAAAAATGATTATCTAATCCTACGCTAACATTTTCATGGGGTTTTAGGGAAAGATATTTACAGAAATGAAACTATACTAGGGATGGCAATGCACCAAATAAAGGGTGTCTTCAGACTTAGGAAGGGTTAATTTGAAGAGGGTGTGTGCACCACAGGTCAACATCACCTACTGCAACTTAGAGAGGGTACAGGATACCACAAACTAAGAGACACGCGTTCCCTTTGTTAAACTTTATCAGACTGAGAAATATACCAGTTTCCCAGTGAAGAAGGATGAACTCAAGAAGGGTGAACAGACACCACAACTTGACTGCATGCAATACTTCACCACTCGATAAGCACAGAACTCCAAGAACATGCAATAGAACTTAAACTTACACAGTGTACCTGCAAGTACGAGAAAAGCACAAAGAAGCATAAAAGGATGAAAGGACCAAGATTAGTCACAAAACACACACTTTTATTGCTTCAATAACATGCACAATGCATCATACATTCAGAAGAGGCAATAGTTGCCATTACAGTCTTGAAGAGGAGGCTTGAAAGTTCTCTCAACACACAAGAACAACTTACAGAAGAGAGAGGATTCTTGAAAAGTATACACTTGCCTGAGATATCTAACTATCCAACTTGTTTGAACTATTGGAACCCTTTGAAATGAGCTTCCAACTTACATTTATAGAAGAATATGTGAGAAAGAAGAGGAAATGTCATAATTACATTCCTAAATTGAAGGCCCATAATGTATTTATTACAGTTAGTTGAACCACCTGAGAAGGTTCCATCATGGGTCATTAATTGCCTAATGACCTAGTCTTCTTAATTAATTAAAAGAATATTTAAATAATAATAATAAATATTATTATTAAAACATTTAAATAAAAATATTAATTTAATTAACATAATGTCAGGACCCCCCCGTTGACCAGTTTGACTTGAAGAGGAGGGGGGTCCATGTGAATAGAGTCTGGACATATCCCAACTTGACGAGCTTCGAGCAACATACCGAACTCACCGAGCTCCCAATCTACATTGAGCTCTTCTCACCTCTTCTAATTCTCATCATTGGGTCACTCAGACTATAACTCGGCTCATCCTAAGTCACTTATTTTGCTGACAACCGAGCTTGCATCTCTATCGACCAGTGACTCAGCACGAGTTTAGCTTGTCGAGCTCTCTTTGAATTTTTAGTTTGGCATTAATGCTTGATGAAATAAACAAAGTTAATTAGAATGAATTACTGAGTAGTTATATGCTCGAGCTATTCACTTGACTTGGTTCCCATCCAAGTGTTCCCCGACTGACTCACTCGGTGAATGGCGAATGGCTCAACTTGGTTATCTGAATCTTTCATGCGAGCTTTCTCCCGAACTCATTTTTGACGTGAACCGTGTCTTAGTCTTATGCAGATGGCTTATGTGGTGAATTCTTTCCTCCAAGGCACTTGACACCTATATCGGTTCCTCGAGCCATTCTAATTTGAACCTCTTGCTTGCTATGGATACCTCACCGTGCGTAAAGTACCAAGCTCCACTGCCTTCATTCTTAGAGTCATCCTTACATGTTTGTGTGCTCAACTAGAATTTTTATTCTTGAACCTTTACCGTTTTATGTGATGTATCCATGTAAACCATTTTCTATAAATTCTTCGACCTCACTTGCACAATTTTTCAATTGGCTCTACAATGACTCTTCTTGATTCAGACTTGGCATTTAATCCATGAATACTTCACCACAAGATTAGATTTCTTGTTAATTCCTGAATGAGATCTTCATTCAGCGTGGCTCGATCATGATTCTTCTTGATTCAGACTAGGCTATTTTCCTACTACACTCTTAAAGCAAGCTAAGCCTGACTCCATTCGACTTGCTATGACTGCCAACTTCTCCTTAGCCTCATCCTTTTGGTGTTACTGCAAAACAACTCATCTGTTCCTCTTCACTCCATGTGAGGTGAACTAAAACAAACATGTTCTGATGAGCCCTCAAGTTCTTTTACCGATGAGCTCCTTATTGTCACAGGATTTTTAACTCAGTGAATTCCATTTGAAACTCTTTCAGTGCCAAGTTATTTCCATCATAGCCCAGCCGACTCGTACTTATCACCTAATTGACCGAATCACTCCATGTGTTTTGGTTCGCCTTCGCTCGTGTCTTACTGATTGAACATGAACTCAAATGTATTGAATTCCACATTGAAACTCTGGAATTGTCTTTATTAATAGACCGGGATACTCATTTTGAACCCTGCTTTTTCATTCTATTGATGTCTGAGCTCATTTTCTCTCTGCACCACGCTTGTCATCATGTCCCTCCCCTCGCATGAAGCTTGTGACTCGTCTCTACAAGCCCTGAGTGTTTTCATCGCTGAATAACTCCCACCGAGCCTTGTTTATCCTTACCAGGCTCCATTTCCTCTGAATCGGCGAGCTTCTCATAAGTTTTACCAAGCTCTACGCATCGAGCAGATCTTCCCTTGACTGAACTCAGTCACTAGATTGCTTCAATGCAGCTGTGTTTCCCATAACCCAAAGTGCTCTGCGAGCTTGTGTTAATGTCACATTCATGTGGCGATGCTGGAAGCATTCAAAAGGCTTCTACTGTACTACAACATGCCTTCTACCTGTGTGTCGGAGCTTGTCTCGTGACCACATCAAGTTCAGAACTATACAGAGGACGAGGAGAAGGTCGTGGAGTTTTCAGCATTGCTTTCCTGTCAAACTCTTCACATATGAGCCCTGACTGAGCCATTAACGCACCGCCTTCGTTGGGTCTACCTATAGCCTCCACTGAAATTGGTATCACGTCACGTTTTTTAATCCATGACCCACTCCAATTCACAACTGTCATATTAATCCTCCCGGTGACTGGCACAAAGACTCGGACCACTCCAAGCTGCGCGGAATTCATTTTACATGGCCCGTGCGGAAGTCTCATGATGGATAGCCATCGTAATTTTTTCACTTGGCAATCTGATCCAATTTCTCCCCTACGCGGAGTGAAAAACATGATTTTCCATCCCAAAATATCCACTTGGAGGTGCTCACCTTATTTCCCACGTCCGGGATTTCTTCTTTGGCTTGCCATCCATGAAAACCCACTTGGCATTCCAGCTCTGAATCTCCACATAACGGCTTAGCCAAATTAATCCACAGGCCTCGGCCTCAGCTTCGCCACGCAACCTTAGCAAGATAGTAAAATATTTCCCATGTGTGGGATTACCTACTCGATCTGCCATGATCGTGCTCCCAATTTTTTCTCCTGCTGAGTTTTCCTTCATCAGATTTGAGGATAACATTAAACTCTCAGTAAAAACATTTGAGCTATAGCTTGTAAGGTGTGATAATTTCAACAGAAACCTTTATGCTTGCCAACCTAGTGACTCGTTGAATATGCTCATATAATTGCAAAGCAAATGGTGCCTCATGAATATTCTGATATGAAACAGTTCCACCTCTATGAGATTCACTTCCATGAGTTGCATCGTAAAACAAGCAAGGTCTCGATAGAGAATCTTTGTAATAAATTTCATCAAGCCTCCCGGTAACACTCTTACTATCACTTAATTGAATTTCATAAAAATATCTTAAAGGAAAATCCTGAATTTGAGGATGCATTCGATGCTGAACAGATAAAAACATCGTTGGACGACCTGCTTGCTGGAAGTGCTCAAAAGAACTTCTACTATACTGCAACATGTCAACTGCCTGTTCACCAAATGCTCATCTGAGGAAGGTCTGAACAACGTCAGTGAAAATATATATACTGTATTCACTAATACCCTGGCCCGGCATTCTTGCTGCCTCTATGAGCTTACCATTGTAAAATTATTTCGAGTAGGCCTCCCAGTTTTGCATTAATCAATGAGCCCTAGAATTGTATCCTAGAAACCATCTTTAATGCATCCACACGAAACAAGTTGCCTTTAATTATCCGTCATGCTTGATGAGTCTCATTGATAGGGCTCCATCACGTATCTTTGTTTACACAATGATCTCCATTCATTTTATGGCACTCTTGATGCCTTGGCTTGCGTTTGAATCACCCTAGCTCTGTAGAATGTGTCCTAAAAGAAGCTCACCACATGATCTCCAAAATGAACGAGTCACGAAGATGAGTCAAACTCCTTATCTCTGCCTTCGCTTCCGCCTATGCTTGAAACTTTCCAATTCATTGAGACTTTATTGATAGCTCAAACTTTGACTCTCCCTGACTCGGCTTTAACTTCTGCCTGCATCGATCTCTACCGAGATCCTTATAGAGTTCCCTTCATTCGTCAATTTTCAATGAGCTATATTTGCATTAACAAGACCTCATCGAGCTCTTACAACTGAGAGTCTCTACCGAGATGACTATCAATTTGACACTGGGTTCTCTATCAACTCGACCCCGAACTCTTTACTGAGTTGAGGTCAACTGGGTGCCTTTTAATACTAGGTGTTCTCTCATATGCAATTTAAGAATTAGTTTTAATAATTTCATCTCGATAATAACCGAAGGTGGGTTCCTGGGACTATTTTTTTCATTTTGAACGTGATAGGACCCCGTTGTCCAATCTTGCCATGTGTGTAAAATTGGATAACATTTTTAGCGACCACTTGGGGATGATTGCCTGCTAAGCATAATTCTAGTAGCCTTAAGTCATCCATTGGGCATGGAGTCTATGTTGGAATCCTGAAAGTAGTATGATTTTCTTTGACACATCCTGAAATCTCCTTGAGCATTGCTGATATCCTAGACCTCCCTGGAATGCTAAGCATGAAGTATACTGAATCTATTGAATGCTTGACATCCATGGAACACTGTAAATTTTTGAATGAAGCAGATTTCAAAACTCTTATGGAAACCTTGCACCTTCTTCTCCTTGACACCTTCTAATGATGAAACAATGTGCAGAACAACATGAAACACAAAAAGGACAACAAAACAACAACACACAACAATGTGCATAAGCACTTGGAGGAAAACAACTAATTTAACTATATAGGGGGTGGAACACTTCTCAAAAACAAGCTTTGAGATGTATCCGATTCACATGAATTGGCAGTTCTTCTCCATTGAGCCTAGATAAATGAAATGAATTTGCCTCTTTGCAAATTGTGATGATGTATGGCCCACTCCAGAGAGTGTCAAACTTGGCATGCTTGCTTGGTTTGGCCCTGTCTTCATCCCATTTGAGAACTAAATCTCCCTCTTGAAAACACCTATTGGATGCCTTCTTATCAAAATATTTCTTAACTTGAGCTTGATGCTGCTCCAAAGTTTTCATAGCCTTGTCTCGTACTTCCTCTAACTCCATGAGTTCAGCAAACCTTATTGTCAGAGGATCACTCTCTATAACTTCAAGTTGATGAGCTAACTCCAAAGAAGGTAACTCCAATGAGAGTGGGAGTTTTGCCTCTCTTCCATATACAAGAATGAAAGGAGAATTTCTGATGGCCCTTTTAGGTGTGATCTGATCTACCCATAAGGTAGTCTTAAGCTGTGTATGCCAAGTCCTCTTGTTAGTCTCCATTGTGCGCTTAATAATCCTTATGAGGTTTTTGTTGCTAGACTCAGCCAATCCATTTCCTTGAGGATAGTAATTGGATGAAGTTTTGAGGTATACCCCATTTTTAACAGCCCATTCACTCAATTTCATACCAAGAAAAGCCAGCGCATTGTCTAAAATGACTGTAAACGGAACACCGAACCTTGTCATTATACCCTCCAAAAAATCTAGAACTGCCTTTTCATTGCTCTCTTTTAATGCTACCCCCGCCTCTGTCCATCGAGTAAAATAATCTGTTGTGGTAAGGACCCACTTATGTCTGTCACTGGATGGAGGATTAATCATTCCGATGAAGTCCAACCCCCATTGAAAAAAGGGTTGATCCAGTTGAATTGGATGCAATGGAAGAGCTGCCAGCTTCTGCTTACCTATGAAAAAGTCACATTCTTTGCATATCCTTACCCAAAGATGGGCATCCTTGAATAAATCTCGCCAATAGTAGCTGGTTCGCATGATCTTGGTAGCTGTTGTTCGTGTGGAATAATGTCCTCCAGATTGGCCATTATGAAATTCTTGTAGTATCTTACTTACCTATTCTGGTCCTACGCACCGAAGGAGGACACCGTTTAAATCTTTTCGAAAGAGAATGCTATCTACCAAAACATATGGGATAGATTGAAGATGGAAAGTTCACCTTTTGTTTTTATTCATGTCTATAGGATATGCTCCCGAGAAGAGGAAATTCTTCATTTTGGATAACTAGTCAGCTTGATCAACATCCTCATCAATATTTAGGAGTGTCACGTCCTCATTACTTTTTGATTCCATGTCTGTTGCAAATTGCTGACATAAACCATTACCTCTGACAAGTTTAGTGACTTTGATGTGCACGTCATACTCCATTACCTTCGTGATCCATCCAGCACGCTTTTCATTCATTTCTTTGTTCAGTAAAAACTCCTTGACACCTGGATGAGACACCATCAGATGAATCTTGTTGTTGGATAACATGTGCTTGAATTTCTTCAAAGATCGAATAAATGAAAAGACTTGATTTTCAATGAATGAGTATTTGAACTCGTAGTCTTTGAGAGATTGACTGAAGAAAGCAATTGGTTGCTCCATCAGGTTGTTGTTTTGTTGGGTGAGGATCCCTGAAATGCTCTCTTGACCTGCAAAAGCATAAAGGATAAAATCTTTGTCAAACCTGGGGTTCACAAGCATGGGAGCTTGAGAAATGGCTGTTTTGATAGATTCAAAGCTTTCTTGTCCTTCCTTTGTCCATGAGAATGGCATGTTTTTCTTTAGCATGGCTGTCAGTGGTTTAGCCAATGTCACAAATTGAGGGATGAATCTCCGCACAAAATTTATGGTTCTCAAAAAACTCTGGAGGCCCTTCTTGTGACTTGGGAGAGATAAGGACAAATTGAATGAATCCTAGCTGGATCGATTGATAATCCTTCTGCTGAAACCACATGCCCCAACAATTTTCCCTCGTGCACTATGAAAATACATTTCTTGGGGTTAAGTGAAACCCTAAATTCCCTACACCTTTGTAAAACTTTCCTTAGATGCGTGATGTGATCTTCTGCATGCTTAGAGTATACAGTTATATCATCAAGGTAAACTAAAATAATATCATTGATTAGTCCCTTAAATGCCATGTCCATGGCTCTTTGGAAAGTAGCCCTGGCATTGGACAATCCGAATGGCATTTTATTGTAGGCATACGTGCCCCACTTGGTAGTGAAAGCCATTTTGAATTGGTCGGATTCTTGGACTAGGATTTGATTGTAACCTGAATATCCATCGAGAAAAGAAAATATTTGAGCTCCTGCCACCGTTTGAAGGATCTACTCCATCGATGGAAGAGGATAATGGTCTTTTAATGATGCACGATTCAAATCCCTGAAATCTATGCATAACCGGATCTCTCCGTTCTTCTTCCTCATAGGCACCAAATTAGCCACCCATGAGGAATGCTTGATGGGAAAAATTATACAGGCCTCGATGAGCTTGGTTAGCTCCTTTCTCATTAGTGGCTCAATTTTGGGATTAATTGGTCTCTGTTTCTGATGAACTGGCTTAGCATTAGGATCTAGTTCGATGGTATGTTGTGCTAGACCTGGATCAAAACCACGCAGATCTTTATAGCTCCATGCAAAGATGTCATGATACTCTTGACAAAGTTTGATGAAAGCTTCCTTCTCCTCAGAAGTACACACTTTTCTGATCTTAAGAAATTTTTCATTTGATACTTCAACTTCCTCAAAATATTCTTCTCTGACCACCATGTTAGGGCTTTGTCTTGTGGCTTGGTCATCTGAATTGAAAATGGATTCCAAAGTGACTAAACCTTTTGGTAACTTGTTGCTTTTCAATTGAATAATTTTCTCACCATATGACTCCTGCAACTTATCTTAATTCTTTGTAGCAAACTCCACCTCTTCTTGTAGGAAGAGGATAATTTGTTTGTCACTATCAAACACTTGCCAACTACTCACATTATCAGGGACTGCTGGTTGAACCACCATTTTAACAAATTGCTGCCCTTCTTTCATTATATCAACTGGTATGTTGTATTGTGAACCAATTGTAGCAATCCTATCTGCATCTTGATTTTGATCTCTAGGGATTGCATAGATTCCAAAAGCTTCGAAATCTTCAATCAGGTCTAAGACTCGGTTCTTGTATGATCTTAAAAGATCATTTTTGGATGCACTACATGCTGAAACTTGATGAACAACTAACTCACTGTCTCCAAAAATAGTCAGGGCCTTGATTCCCTTCCTTTGGGCTAACTGAATTCCTTGCACAAGAGCCTCGTATTCAGCAACATTGTTAGTGCAACTGAACTGCAACCAGAAAGATGAGAAGTACTTATCTCCCTCTGGAGAAATTAACATAACACCAGCACTGAATCCATTCTTACTTCTTGAGCCATCAAAGAACAATTTCCACAGTCCTTTAGAATCACTTGGTGTTTTGACAAGTTGTGGTATGATCGTATCTTCTTCATGGATACAGTAAGTACCTCATTCTGTTTCTTCCAAAACTAGCAAACCAACTTCTTCTTTTGCCAATACATCAGCGTAGGGATCGTACTGATGATCTCTACTTACTTCATCTAGCAAAGTATCAGGAACTTCTTCAACAAGGGTGGTTGGTTCATGATCGGCATCTTCCTCTTCTGGATCACCGATGGTGTAATTTCCATTTATGGGACTAGCAGTGTAGGGTTCTACATGATTATGGAAGATTGGTTCTACCCTTATAGTTACTTTGGTTCTGTATCGAGTCCTGAGAATCATATGTGACCAATCGGCCGATAGGTAACCACCCATCTTGGCAGTGAAATCCCGTGATAGGCATATGGCAAAGAGGGGAGGGAGATCGATGACCGATATGTCTTGGGTGAATGACAAACTTGGGCATGCATGAATGGTAAGTTGAAGTCCTTTGATAACCCCAATAGTCTTAACAACTGTACCATCTAGCTGAACAACCCCTCTTGTAACTGGCGCATATTGTATGCCTAGTACATCTGTAATTTGTTTCGGCATGATAGAGCTACTGGCACCAGAATCGATCATGTAATTATGTACCAGGTGGTCGCCAATGATCAGGGAAATGTAGAATGGCGGTGGTTTGTTTGCCATAGGAATGATTTTCCCTTCCGGTTGACACAAATTTGTAGCATTTATCACTCCATGGCTTGGTGATCCACTGGTTGTACTAAAACTGTTCAGAGCTTCTCGCAACAGGTTTCTTTGGGAAGGGATCGAGAGTGCGTGCCACATGGTAATGCTCAAATTGGTTTTCTTCATTTGTTCTACTATGCTGAAGGGAATTACTCCAACTTTGATGACACTTTTTTGGGCATTGGGGTCCTCCTTTGGAAAATGTTTTTTGGGTACCGTGATGCCTGGAGAACCATCCTTCCTTGCGGTGTGGTTAGCTGGTGTTTCTGGTGATTTATTTCCCGCATTTTTATCAACTACCATTTGTAACCCAGGTTGAGAAGTGGACGCTAGATCAGATTTAAGAGGTTGAGGCTCCATTTCTCTTTTCTTGGAATGAGTGTTTGCTACCACTGATGAAGAATCTATATTCAATCCGTAAAAATCTTCTACTTGCCAGTTTAGCAAAGCGGATTCTTCAGGTGCCTGCGGTTGATCTGTTGCTTCTTGTGTAGATGAATTGTTTGTTAACTCTGAAGGGGTAGATACACTTTGAACCATAAGGGCCTGGCTAAGAACCCCATTGGGACAAAGATTTTGATTGTGAGGTTGAGAACAAGGATAACACCATTCGCAGTCTTGAACTAGATTATTTTGAACAGGTACTATAGCTCTAGATGAGCTAGCTGCAAGAGGGTTCTGAAAGTTCAAGGGCCTGACATTTGCAACTTGACTTGTAGTTTGATTTTGAGGCTGATTGTTCCCTTAAAAAGGAGAATGGTTAGCTTGATACTGCTGATTTTGTGGCTGATACAGATGATTGTATTGAAATTGTTGCCTTTTGAGTGCAACGAGATCATTTCCAAAGTTTTGTAGTAGTGACTTGACTTCATATAGGTCATTTGAAGAGGTAGGGGAAGATTGAGATGGTTGCTTGGAGTCTACTAGAATAGGAGAAATGATAGGCTGATGATTTGTAAGATCTGGAGAAAAGGGCATTGGTGGTCGTGGAGCTATCTTTCCAGCCTGAATTAAAGAATTCTCTGCACTTATGGTAACTTCGTAAGCATCAAGAAGTGTAGTCCCTCCCATGGACTAGATCATAACTACTACATTGCTATTCAAGGCTCGTAAATAGTACAAAAATGCATTATGTGCAGAAGGCTTTACGAGTGCCGGAATCCTATTCCAAGTCCTATGGAATCGGAAGTTGAAATCACTCATGTATTCTTGGGAAGCTCTCTTTATGGTAGTAAGTTGTTCGAAAAGTGATAGGTGATCACTTTTGTCTTCAAATTGTTTACATATATTTTCTCCTAACTCGTCCCAAGTGGTTATAGTGCCAACACCTAACCCGCAAAACCATTGAAGTGCTTTTCCCTTGAAAGAGGTAGCAAGAAATCTAACTGCAACGTTGTCTTCGGTGATATTATGTACTGCACAGATGCTAGCTACATCAAAGACATGCTCCACTGGAGTAATGTGAGTTTCCCTAGTGTAGAAGGGAAAACTTTTGAGTGCCGCAACAGGTATCAGGTCATGTTGAGCCAATGTGAGAGGACTGCTTGCATTGAAAGGGGGAAAAACTTGGTTCATCACCATAGCAACAAAAGGTTGATTGTTCCTGGGTGGAGGAAATCTTCCGTAAGGAGGCGTTGAATGACCCCTACTAGGTAAATCTGTAACTAGGGATGTGGAAATGCCTCTTCTTCTTCTCTTTGGAGGAGACAAGGAAAGTACGATATGCTGATACTTTCCTTTCTTTGAAGAAGCTCTTGTTTGAATTCTTCAAATAAGTTACTGCACTGATATTTGGAATCCAGAGATATAGAGTCGCCAGGTACTTTGACTTGTGTAAGTGAGAAGAGAAGTACCAACTCTCTTGTCCCACCGAGCGTGCCAAAAACTGTTGTGTGTGGTCGCATGGTGGCTTAAGATTTCCTGTTTGATAATGAGACACCTCCGAAAGATGGAACTCTAACTTCTGTGATGTCCCACCGGTGTGCCAAAAACTGTTGTCACCAAATCACTGCACCCTCCGAATGGCCAGGATGTGAATAAGACGTTTAGTGTGATTGGGACACATGGGATCACCTCTCAAGCTGTGGGACTTGGGCTCGAGGTGAACCTCCTGAAGAAGGTCGGCTTCCTCTTCCTAAACTAAGTGATGTACTACTCCTAGTGTAACAAAAATGATTATCTAATCCTACGCTAACATTTTCATGGGGTTTTAGGGAAAGAGATTTACAGAAATGAAACTATACTAGGGATGGTGATGCACCAAATAAAGGGTGTCTTCAGACTCAGGAAGGGTTAATTTGAAGAGGGTGTGTGCACCACAGGTCAACTTCACCTACTGCAACTTAGAGAGGGTACAGGATACCACAAACTAAGAGACACGCGTTCCCTTTGTTAAAATTTATCAGACCGAGAAATATACCAGTTTCCCAGTGAAGAAGGATGAACTCAAGAAGGGTGAACAGACACCACAACTCGACTGCATGCAATACTTCACCACTCGATAAGCACAGAACTCCAAGAACCTGCAATAGAACTTAAACTTGCACAGTGTACCTGCAAGTACGAGAAAAGCACAAAGAAGCATAAAAGGATGAAAGGACCGAGATTAGTCACAAAACACACACTTTTATTTTTTCAATAACATGCACAATGCATCATACATTAAGAAGAGGCAATAGTTGCCATGACAGTCTTGAAGAGGAGGCTTGAAAGTTCTCTCAACACACAAGAACAACTTACAGAAGAGAGAGGATTCTTGAAAAGTATACACTTGCTTGAGATATCTAACTGTCCAACTTGTCTGAACTGTTGGAACCCTTTGAAATGAGCTTCCAACTTACATTTATAGAAGAATATGTGAGAAAGAAGAGGAAATGTCATAATTGCATTCCTAAATTGAAGGCCCATGATGTATTTATTACAGTTAGTTGAACCACCTGAGAAGGTTCCATCATGGGTCATTAATTGCCTGATGACCTAGTCTTCTTAATTAATTAAAAGAATATTTAAATAAAATATTTAAATAATAATAATAAATATTATTATTAAAACATTTAAATAAAAATATTAATTTAATTAACATAATGTCGGGACCCCCCCATTGACCCGTTTGACTTGAAGAGGAGGGGGGTCCATGTGAATAGAGTCTGGACATATCCCAACTTAACGAGCTTCGAGCAACATACTGAACTCACCGAGCTCCCAATCTGCATCGAGCTCTTCTGACCTCTTCTAATGCTCATCATCGGGTCACTCAGACTGTAACTCGGCTCATCCTAAGTCACTTATTTCGCTGACAACCTGAGATTGCATCTCTATCGACCAGTGACTCGGCACGAGTTTATCTTGTCGAGATCTCTTTGAATTTTCAGTTTGGCATTAATGCTTGATGAAATAAACAAAGTTATTAGAATGAATTACTGAGTAGTTGTATGCTCGAGCTATTCACTCGACTTTGTTCCCATCCAAGCATTCCCCGACTGACTCACTCGGTGAATGGTGAATGGCTCAACTCGGTTATCTGAATCTTTCATGCGAGATTTCCCGAACTCATTTTTGATGTGAACCGTGTCTTAGTCTTATGCAGATGGCTTATGTGGTGAATTCTTTCCTCCGAGGCACTTGACACCTAGATCGGTTCCTCGAGCCATTCCAATTTGAACCTCTTGCTTGCTATGGATACCTCACCGTGCGTAAAGTACCGAGCTCCACTGTCTTCATTCTTAGAGTCATCCTTACACGTTTGTGTGCTCAACTAGCATTTTTATTCTCAAACCTTTACCATTTTCTGTGATGTATCCATGAAAACCATTTTTTATAAATTCTTCGACCTCACTTGCACAATTTTTCAATTGGCTTTGCAATGACTCTTCTTGATTCAGACTTGGCATTTAATCCGTGAATACTTCACCACAAGATTAGATTTCTTGTCAATTCCTGAATGAGATCTTCATTCAGTGTGGCTCGATCATGATTCTTCTTGATTTAGATTAGGCTATCCGCCGACTACACTCTAAAAGCAAGCTAAGCCTGACTCCATTCGACTTGCTATGACTGCCAACTTCTCCTAAGCCTCATCGTTTTGGTGTTACTGCAGAACAACTCGTCTGTTCCTCTTCACTCCATGTGAGGTGAACTAAAACAAACATGTTCTGATGAGCCCCTCAAGTTCTTTTACCGATGAGCTCCTTATTGTCACAGGATTTTTGACTCAGTGAATTCCATTTGAAACTCTTTCAGTGCTGAGTTATTTCCATCATAGCCCGGCTGACTCGTACTTATCACCTAATTGACTGAATCACTCCATGTGATTTGGTTCGCCTTTTGCTCATGTCTTACTGATCGAACATGAACTAAAATGTATTGAATTCCACATTGAAACTCTGGAATCATCTTTATTAATAGACCAGGATACTTGTTTTGAACCCCGCTTTTTCATTCTATCGACATCTGAGCTCATTTTCTCTCTGCACCATGCTTGTCGTCATGTCCCTCCCCTCACATGAAGCTTGCGACTCGTCTCTATGAGCCCCGAGTGTTTTCATCACTGAATAACTCCCACCGAGCCTTGTTTATCCTTACCGGGCTCCATTTCCTCTGAATCAGCGAGCTTCTCATGAGTTTTACCAAGCTCTACGCATCGAGCAGATCTTCCCTCGACTGAACTCAGTCACTAGATTGCTTCAATGCAGCTGTGTTGCCCATAACCCTAAGCGCTCTGCAAGCTCGTGTTAATGTCACATTCATGTGGCGATGCTGGAAGCGTTCAAAAGGCTTCTACTGTACTGCAACATGCCTACTGCCTATGCGTGGGAGCTTGTCTCGCGACCACATCAAGTTCAGAACTATACAGAGGATGAGGAGAAGGTCGTGGATTTTTTCAGCATTGCTTTCCCATCAAACTCTTCATGCATATGAGCCCCTTTCTCATCAATGATCCATTAACGCATCGCCTTCGTTGGGTCTGCTTGTAGCCTCCGCTGAAATTTGGTATCACGTCGCGTTTTTTAATCCATGACCCGCTCTAATTCACAACTGTCCTATTAATCCTCCCTGTGACTCGCACAAAGACTCGAACCCCTCCAAACTACGTGGAATTCTGTTTACATGGCCCGTGCGGAAGTCTCATGATGGATAGCCATCGTAATTTTTCTGCACTTTGGCAATCTGATCCAATTTCTCCCCTACGCAGAGTGAACAACATGGTTTTCCATCCCAAAATTTCCACTTGGCGGTGCTCACCTTATTTCCCACGTCTGGGATTTCTTCTTTGGCTTGCCATCCACGAAAACCCACTTGGCATTCCAGCTCTGAATCCCCGCATAATGGCTCGACCAAATTAATCCACGGGCCCCGGCCTCAGCTTCGCCACGCAACCTTGGCAAGATAGTAAAATATTTCCCATGCGCGGGATTACCTACTCGGTCTGCCATGATCGTGCTCCCGATTTTTTCTCCTGCTGAGTTTTCCTTCATCAGATTTGAGGATAACATTAAACTGTCAGTGTAAACATTTCAGCTGTAGCTTGTAAGGTGTGATAATTTCAACAGAAACCTTTATGCTTGCCAACCTAGTGACTCGTTGAAGATGCTCATATAATTGCAAAGCAAATTGTGCCTCATGAATATTCTGATATGAAACAGTTCCACCTCTATGAGATTCGCTTCCATGAGTTGCATCATAAAACAAGTAAGGTCTCAATAGAGAATCTTTGTAATAAATTTCATCAAGCCTCCCTGGTAACACTCTTACTGTCACTTAATCGATTTTCATAAAAATATCTTGAAGGAAAATCCTGAATTTGAGGATGCATTCGATGCTGAACAGATAAAAACATCGTTGGATGACCTACTTGCTGGAAGTGCTCAAAAGAACTTCTACTATACTGCAACATTTCAACTACCTGTTCACCAAATGCTCGGCTGAGGAAGGTCTGAACAACGTCAGCAAAAATATATATACTGTATTCACTAATACCCTGGCCCGGCATTCTTGCTGCCTCTGTGAGCTTACCATTGTAAAATTATTTCGAGTAGGCCTCCCAGTTTTGCATTAATCAATGAGCCCTGGAATTGTATCCTAGAAACCATCTTTAATGCATCCACATGAAACCAGTTGCCTTTAATTATCCATCATGCTTGATGAGTCTCATTGATAGGGCTCCATCATGTATCTCTATTTACGCAACGATCTCCATTCATTTTATGGCACTCTTGATGCCTTGGCTTGCGTTTGAATCACCCTAGCTCTGCAGAATGTGTCCTAAAAGAAGCTCACCACATGATCTCCAAAATGAACGAGTCACGAAGATGAGTCGAACTCCTTATCTCTGCCTTCGCTTTCACCTGTGCTTGAAACTTTCCAATTCATTGAGACTTTATTGATAGCTCGAACTTTGACTCTCCCTGACTCGGCTTTAACTTCCGCCTGCATCGATCTCTACCGAGATCCTTATAGAGTTCCCTTCATTCGTCAATTTTCAATGAGCTATATTTTGCATTAACAAGACCTCATCGAGCTCTTACAACTGAGAGTCTATACCGAGATGACTATCAATTTGACACACGGGTTCTCTATCAACTCGACCCCGAACTCTTTACTGAGTTGAGATCAACTGGGTGCCTTTTGATACTAGGTGATCTCTCATATGCAATTTAAGAATTATTTTTAATAATTGCATCTCGATAATAACCGAAGGTGGGTTTCTGGGACTATTTTTTTCATTTTGAACGTGATAGGACCCCGTTGTCCAATCTTGCCATGTGTGCAAAATTGGATAACACATGTTTTAAAAGAATTCAGCAAGTCACCTCCACCACCTAACACAAGTGTTTCAAAAATGTAGGAGATTTAGAGTGTCTTTTAATCTAAACATTATATATTCCTTGCTCTTGAAGCTAAGCTCCTAGGCCAAATTATGTTTAAAGAAGGGTTAGAAATTTATCTAGAGAAGATATAAGTTATTCGAGCATTTTCATTGCCAAGTCACAAAAAATATCTCCAAAGTTTTTTGGGGAAAATCAATTTCGTTGGGAGGTTTGTTCCTAACTTTCCTAAGTTGGTAAAGAAACTAACCTTGATGTTGAAGAAGAATATGGCTTTCAACTGGATTACTGAAGGGAAAGAAAGTTGTTAAGCTATAAAGCAGGCCATTGCACAGGCTCCAAGCCTCATGAATCCATATTTTTTGAAGGACTTCACTCTATATGCTTTTGGCGGTACAAATGCAATATCTACCATACTAGTACAACTAAATCAAGAAGGACTGGAGAATCCTACTACATTCCTTAGCTAGGTCCTTGAGGATTATGAGGAAATATATTCATTCATTTAGAAGCATTTTCTTGTTATGATAATAATTTTATAGAAATTCAGACACCTAGTGTCGAATAATAGAATTCATTTGCTAGTCTCACATGTGGGTGTCAAATATTTTCTTTTGAACAAGGACCTTAATGAGAGAAGAGTTGGTTGGATAACCAAGGTCATGGAATATGACATTAATATAAAGGTGATGAAGATGGTTAGTGGTAAATGTGTTTGTGAGAAGCTAGCTTCCAATCATCATACTAAGTCAAGGGATGAAGAAAGAGATGTTTTGGTGTTATGTGATGATCAGGGACAAGCTGTAGGTGGTATGCCCATTCCCTGTTAGACTTAGGGTATTGTACACTTCCTTCAAATAATTCAAATTCCTCAAGGATTGAGTAAAGAAAAAATGAGTTATTACAGGATTCATTGCATCCCATATGTGCTTGTACATAACATGTTTTTCAAAAGGGATGTGAATAGTGTCCTCCTAAGATGCATTAAAATAGATCATATAGAGAGGATATTGCATGAGTTTCATGATGGAGAATCATATGGTCATTTTTCCCCAAAATAAATAAATCTTATAATCATGAAGGCTAGTTATTACCGGCCTAATATTTTCAATGATTGCCACTCATGGATCAAGAAGTGCAAGAAGTGTGCCTTCTTCATAGGTAAAGAGAAGCTAGCATCCCTTCCACTCCACCCTATATCTATAAATGATCCTTTCGTGTAATGGGGCCTAGATTTTATTGGATTGATCAACCAAAACTCTAGCTTGGGCCACAAATGGATCTTGAAAGCTACAAACTACTTCACAAAGTGGACAGAAGTAGTTGCACTCAAGGAAGCAAATGAAGACGACATCCTAGATTTTTATGAGGGCATCATGGAAAGATTTGGTGTTCCTTCCACAATTATATTAGACAATGCCTTGGATTTTATTGGGACAAAGATACCTAAATGGGAAGTGAAAATTGGCATATATTTGAGAAAAAATTCTAATTATTATCCTCAGGGAAATGGCGAAGCTGTTTCCACCAACAAGAAATTGCTAAGGATCATAAAGAGAACTCTACATGAGAACTAGAGGACTTAGAACAATAAACTAAAATCATCATTATGGGCTGATAGAATCACTCCTAAGAACTCAACTAGTTTTTTCCCTTTCAAGTTGGTCTATGGCAGGGAAGCAAGGTTGCCCATATCCCTTGAGCTACCAGCATTAGAGCTTTTCAAACAACTGGAGTTGTTTGAGTATCTATCCATGGAAGTCAGGTATGCAGAGCTCATGGAGCTAGAGGAGATGAGAAAAAAAGCTCTATAAGTAATAGAGAAAGACCAAGCTCAAATCAAGATGAGATTTGACAGGAAAGCCAAAAATAGAACCTTCCAAGAAGGAGACTTGGTCTTGAAATGGGATCTAGATAGGGCCAAACTAGGGATACACTCCAAGTTTGATGTAATATGGAGTGACACTTATATGATTTCAGGATGCAAGTAAAACAATGATTTCCAATTGTCAAGTTTAGGTCACTGGTCTTTCAGATATAAAAGGTAGATAACCCAGAAAGTCACCAATTGTTATCCATATTTTTGCACCCATAAAAAATAGACAATTTAATAGGTCAGAGCACTGGAAGGTGGTCCTGACTTGCTGTGAAACAGTGAGCCATAGAGAAGTGCTGGTGGGTTGGTTGGAAGAAAGGAGGTACTGAAAGAAAACTTATGGTATCATTTTATATGCTACCGACTGGCAGCATTTTATATACTACTAGTTGGTAGCAGGGTTGCTAGGCCGCAGAGGAAAAATGATGTGGAGGAACTGGTAGTGGCTGGTATCACGTATGGATGTTATCGACTGGTAGTGGAAAGTGGCAGTCCCGGTAGTAGTTTCAAATGCTACAAGCTGATAGAATTTTTACTCCTACCGATGGGTTATATAAGGATGATGATGGAGAAATCAGTCAACAACAGAAGTGTCGATATTAGTTGTATGGATTCTACCGAATAACATCATATTTTAAGCTATTGGTAGACACAAGGAAGAAAATGCCACCGTCTGGGAGTAAAAATACATGCAATCGGCCGAGTGCAGGAATGAACCAGGCATTAATGAAAGTCATCCAAAGTTTCTCAACTACCAGTTTAATGAGGCATGGTGCACATGATTGCTCATGCAAGAAAAGTATCAATTCGTATGGCCTCCCATACATGTTTAATGAAACCTATCATTAGTGAGGAAATTTCGAGGCTCTTCTTTTGTATAGTGTAATATTTGCCTCATTTTGAGGGAAGACATTTTTGGAATGTAAAGGAACTCTGTCAAATCTATTCTAGCACTTTTTTGAGTTGTAAGCCTCGAATTTATGTTTTTTGTAAATGATTTTTTCCTTATGCCTATATTGTAATGGATTGTGCATCAATTTTAAGAAATAAAGCTGGTGTTTTGTGGATTTTCTTGCTCTAGCTTAAGTTGTATTGTCTTCTTTTCCTTCCATTTCATTTGCAGGTATAGCGTGCACACTTTTTTCTTTGCAGGAACCAAATTTGTTGTGCCCCATGAGGATGGAGTTATACATGATGTCGTAGACTGTGGCACTTTTTTCTTCCCTCTCTTGCTCTTTTTTTTCCCAAATTTCACTCACTTGAAATATATCCTCTTCCCCGTTCTTTGGTGCTATCACCTCCTCTAGTTTAGGACTTTATTTTTATGCATCTCTCTCTTCCCTGGTCCCTTGGAAATTCTAGGTACAGTGTTAGAATAGCTACATTTTCCCTTTCTAGGTGTAGTTTTAGCATTATAATAGGTAGAGGAACCAACCTTTTTTGGAGATTTTTCTTAATTACAAGGGTCCCACATCTTGAGACAATCTCATGTTATTCAAAAGTAAGGTTTTGTAATGTGTAAATCCTAGGGTGTTACTTTTTTGACATAACACTTCTTTGCGTATTGTGCACACAATAGGTCTAGCTGATGAACAATCATTGGAAGAATGTATTGATAAATTGATGTAGCTAGATGAGAGATGTGTCATAGCATAGTGGAGTTAGAAGCAATAAAATCTAGGAAGAAGGCATGGCATGATAGGAAAATCAAAGAATAAGAAAATTGAGATTGGGAAAATGGTTCTTCTGTATGATTCAAAGTTTTTACGCAACCATGTAAATATTAAGGTGCATTGGTTAGGACTTTATGTTATCACTTATATACTTGATTCAGGCACTTTCTAGTTAGAGGCGCTAGATGGAACATGGTATCCTAGTTACTTTAATGGGAAGTAGGATGAAGCCCTACTATAATAAGTCTTCTTGGTTTTTTTAGTAAGGTAGTATTGCCACTTATATTAGATTTCCTTAATGCATTTCAATTATATGTGTTTCCTTCATCGTTGCTATGTTTTTTCAATTTAGTTCAGTTTTTTATGTAATAAGCACACTTGCGCACCCGAAGTTGATTATTATTTAAGTGTTTTTATGCATAGAGGACCATGCATACCCTTAGTGTGGGGTGGTTTATATATAAGATTTATTTCCAAGTTGAGTATAGTTTGATTGTCATCTAAATATGGGTATGCATGTAAATAAACTTGTTTGTGGGTGCTTTTTTGAAAGGTGCAGATAGAAAAATATTGCTCATGATTAAAAAGAAAACTGCTTATGTATGGATGCATAATATTATGCAAGGTAGGCTGTAATAATAGAAACTACCTAGAAGAAAGCACAATGGAAAATTACTTCAGCATGTGTAAGTGAGCAAAAGGAGATATGTGGCCAAGAAGTAGAAAGCGCACCAGAAGGTTATGAATGTGGCGTGGAGATGTGCATCATAGAAAATTTGGTGAATGATGAATTAGTGTGGGGATAGTGGTAGGTGGAGGAGAAATAAATGTGATAATTTTTTAAGAATCTATGTAAGGAAGGGTTGTGAGGCCATTTTTACCTTTGCGATTACAAATTCTCAAGCTAGCTAGTGAAAATGGTCGTGAAGTGCAGAGAGCTACAAACAGGGAGCTTTTATCATATTTATAAATGGAATTGACTTGCAATCCATTTGGAGAAGTGTTTGATCGAATCAGAGGTGTGTGGGGAAGAGAAATCAAGAGTGATGGTTTGGATTGAGGCTAGGGTACGTGGGTTTGAGCTAGGGAGCACAAATTTGAATTATAGAGATCAGAAGAGGTAAAAAGCACACACCTTATTAGTTAATATGGAACCTAAAAGAGAACCTAGAGATGGTACAAGGGGAAACAAGAAAAAGGAAGCTGAAATTGAAGTGAAAGAAACCCTCAAAAGCATTTTTTCTGAAATACAGTACCCAAAAGGGGTTCTCATGGGTTGTGAGTGGAATTCACACATTTTTCATTACAAGGTTAGAGATTACAACCATAGGAACATGAATACAAAGGAAGAACTGTAGAAAATTCTTGTGGTAAAGGCAAATCAGAGAATAGTTGATGACATGGCAGTCTACGATGGCACATGCAAAAATTTGTTGACAAAGATAGGAATTTTACAGTCATATGAGCTTCCATATTTTGGAAAACTTGAGAAATTATACCATTGTCTCATGAGTAGAGTCCACATGGACTTATTTTACTTTATTGAGCTAAGTAGCGACCTCGCTGATAAGGATACCATAGAAAAGATGAAGGAGCTTGGATATACCAAAGGAGGGTGTGGGATGGACATCCCTAAATTTCAGAAGTATCTAGTTATTTAGGAAGCAGCCCGTCTCCTGAAAAAGATAAACAATCAAGAGTGCTAATCTAAAGTAAATAAGGCATCACTACATGTTATGTAGAAAATGAAAGAAGGTGTTGTATATAACTTGTCTAATTTCATTACTATGATAATCATTGAGGAAACACAAGAAGGTGATAAAATCAACTTTGGTGCTATACTCATGTCATTGGTTTTTCTAGAAATGGGTGTTCCCAATTGGCCAAAAGACAATATGCGGTAGTTTCCTATACAAAAGAAGTCCTTGGAGGAAA
Source organism: Taxus chinensis (assembly GCA_019776745.2). Taxonomy (NCBI): domain Eukaryota; kingdom Viridiplantae; phylum Streptophyta; class Pinopsida; order Cupressales; family Taxaceae; genus Taxus; species Taxus chinensis. The sequence continues at coordinate 926,927,347 of CM034146.1, read as the reverse complement.
TATTTTCCAACTATACTTGTGATGGATCAATTATCGAACCTTTCAAGAAGAGGGTGGAAATGTGGTATGAGAACTTGCACACCATGTTTGAAGAAGAGTGGATAGTACCCAAGTATTTACCTTTAGTATTGGGTAAACAAGTATAGATTGCAGTATACCAACACTTTCATCATTGCGCATTTCGCAATGAAGGATGGAAAATGGATCTCTTGGTGCAAGATGCCAAATACCTTCACAAAAATCTATTTTCATGCATCTATACATAGGATTTTCAGATGTGCACTGATTGTTGTTCAACGTGAATAAGGTATATTGTGACTACCACACACTTCAGAAGTCTTATGTTTATCTAGGTAAGACTGCTTACATTGAAATATTAATATCATATGATATTAACATGAAGGATATAAATTTTTCCATTAGAAATTTGGGTACAACTTTGGTATATATATACCTGAAGCCTAAATTACAAAACAACAAGTACTTGGAGAATGAATTCAAGCTACCTGGGATGCCTTAGGGAAATCATATTGTGGGTAATTTGGAACAAGAAGATGATCTTCCTACTGAAGAAGAAGAAGGATAAAAAGAGGAACTACATGAATATAGTGGTGGTTTGGAGAAACAGGGGAAGAAGATAGCCAATTTTTGGAGGAAGACGAGAGAGCACGAGGTGATCCCTCCACTGTAAATGTAACAAGAAGAGGAAGTATTAGAGACATAGCATGGTGAAGGTAGATGAAGAACTAACTGTTGAGGAGAAATAATTTAGAAGGGTGTTCAAAAGAATAAGGGATTAGAGAGTGGGAATGACACGACCATTAAATAGATCACCTAGTACTTTGTTGTAGAAATAAGAGACTAAGAAGAAGAATAGGTGCAAGTCAAAGATAAAGGACGAGGAGTAGGATGAATCCGGTGAAAACGTGCCAAGAACTCTAGTGCAACCTGATGATATAGAGGATCCTTATGATGAGGAAATAAAGAATGATGAAGAAGGGCTGAAGGAGACAGGTACAAAAATGGATAAGGGTGAGCCTTCTGATGGGCCCAATGCCATACAAGAAGGTGAAGGCCCAATTCTTGATTCAGGCACCCAGATTCCAAAGGGAGAAAACAAAGAAGGAGAAGGAGGGAGAAGACTATGTGACTCCTACAGCTGGATATGTGGATGACCCAAGAAAAATCATACATGCATAATTCTAGAACACTATGGAGCCCAAGGATTTATATGGTTGGGAGCTTATGGATGCACAAATGGCCAACGTGCACACAAGAAAAAATATTTCATGGTCCATGAAAAATCATATGGATGATCCTGATTTTGACGTGGGCTAAGAGTCATGCATTTCACGTAGAATGAAGAAGGAACCCCACATATGACATGTAAATGTTAAACCTACTATCATATCGAATGGTAAAGTCTGTAATGCCTTGGTAAAGGTATCTGCAGAATTTGCACGCAAGAACATCGATAAAGCGGAAACCATTAGAGAATAGATGGATGATAAAAAAGATAAATATAGCAAAAGAAAGCACTCGATAGTAGAGAAGGAAAGGGTCGATGTGAAGACAAAAGCATTGATCAATATGGCTGAGGATATTGGAGGTAATATTCTTAAGGTAAGGTCACATATAGAGTCATAAGTTCATGAAAAATTTCCTTCACACTAAAATATCCGACAGAGGAGGAAATAAAGGCCAAATCCACCATTCCTAGTGTAGACACCTATAATTTAACTCGATCAATTTAAATACTTAAATTGCGCTAATTATACACTTTCCCACAAATTGATGACATATCGTCAAGATCACACATTTTCTCTGCTATCATCATTAATTAATTACATTACGTTAGTTAATTAACTCTTCTATCCAACAAATATGCCAATTAACAACCTTCAGTTAATTAATCCCCCTTTCTATCTAGACTAATTAATTATTATTAATTAATTAGCTTCCTCTTCCACTAAATCAATAAATTATCATTTATTTGATTAAATTGCTCCCATAGTCTAAATCATGCTAATTATTCCTCTAAAAATCTTCTATAAGCTTGCACACCTATTAATTAATCACTTTAGTTAATTAAAAAACCCCCACAATCCCCATGGGTCACTAAAGGAAAAAAAAAACTCTCCTAAGGTTAAATCAACCCTTTTTAAACCTCCCTTATCCACAACTAACCGAACCTCTCTATTTTCCCACATGTAAAGGGATTTAGAGATTCTTTTATCCATTTGGCTATGTAAGGATCCCTCCTCCTACCTTTCTTCCTACACCTTACATTTTGATAGATAATCTATATGCATTTCATCTTAGAGAATCTTTCATTTGAGCTAATAGCCTCATTCTTGAATTTCATCCATCCACGATTTTAGGTCATATGGAGATAATAAAAATGATTTTTTATCCATATTTTGATGAGCTTCCATTCCCAAACCCTTCAAGATCAAACAATCAATTTTAATTGCCATGGATCTATCTACGTTCATTTAGTGTTTTCGTGATCTAAAGAGTAGAGATTTCAATGCTTAGCATACTAGTTTGATTTCTATTTCAAAATTTTAATGCATAATGTTGGTATTTAGTCTTTTTTATCTCTTAACATGATGATATTTTTGTATTTAGTTCATGTTTTGAAACTACTAAGGTGTTACCTTAAATTCGTTTTGCATATCTAACTAATACATTGATACATTTGGCATGTGCGGTGGGATGGATCCTTTGTCCCTTAGCATTCTAGTCCAAATTTTATTGTTATTTCAACATTTGGCTAACCCTTTTTATACACATGTGAAGTGATGTTCAAATAATCTTACATGTGTAGTATCTCATTTAGAGCTTTAATTTTGATGGTTTATTGTCAATTTTGAGCTAACATGTTAAAAATTGAAGCATTTTGAACTTATTTGTGTCATTTGGCCATATTTTGATGTCGTGACCAGGTAAATTTTTTGCAAGGAAGGCGTAGGTACATAAAACCATGTGCATGCACACTAAACCATGCGTAGGCATGCATCCTAACACACACACACATTGTTGTCGTACTGTACCTTTTCTACTGTAAGAAACCTATCAGGATAGCACAGACACCTTAAAGGTGGTGAACACACCATTCCACTAGCACTCTCGCTTTATGTTTGTATTTGTGGTGAAGACGCCCTTATGCTAGAATATACACCTCTCAGCCAGCTCACACGCCTTGTCATAGTTTCTATACCTTTTGTTTTAGTTTCCAAGAGCACATGCCTATACCCTAGCACATACACACATATCCTAGCACAGGAATCTCTCGGGTAGCGCAGGTGCATTACAGACCTAAATTTACACGGAGGGGCACAAGTTCCCTAACCCACGCACACGCACCCTAACCTGTATGTAGGTACCTCGATGAGCTTGCATATTCATTTTGTGTTTCTAAATATTTGTGTTATAAATTTCTAACATCTTTACAGGTTTAATTTTTCTGATTTTTTTTTTACAAGGTACGTTTATATGATTTTGTTAGACTAGACATTGGATAAAACTTTCATGCTTAATTATAAGAGTAAGATCATGTATGCTCTTCCCTCACATCCTTTGGGGTGATCTTGGGAATTAGAAATGATTCTTATATCTTTTTATTGTTTTGAAAAATGTGTAGGATATCCAGATTGAATCAAGATGAATATATTTTTTGTTTGAATTAAGTGTTTTCCATTTTATTGATTTCTTGATTGGATTTTTGTGTCATGTATGCTATTGTCTTGTGCTCTAGAGTGATCTTGAGAATTAAAAATGTCATTTATTAGTTTCATGGAAAATTACTAATCCAGTTTACTAAACTAAAAACACTTTTTAAAGAAAGGTGGAGTCAAGACAAAACTAAACTACTAATACAATTTTCATGCAAGTTGCCAAAAGTTGTTCAAGCATACCACATCAGATTAAATGAGATAAAAAACACACCATAATCATCACACTGTATTTGTAGGTTCGGATAAGGGTATGCCACATCTGCTTATAACTAGGACATAACCCCTTTGGCATAAACCTTAAGCTACAACAATGGGGTTGGTCCTAGAAGCCCCAAAGTATTCCACACAAGAGGGAATGTTGTAGATGAAATGGGAAGTGCTCTGCACAACCTACTTGACTAGTATTACCATTTGTGAGAATTAGCATCAAAGTTATATGTACTGTGACCCCAGTGAGAGTACATGATGGATGCATTTATTTCCCACTATGATTAAAGGGGGTAAGGTAAAGTTGAGATACTCCAAGAATTATTCAGTGTAACTTTTCTTGGTAAATTGAGCTCGCTCTTAGATAACTTGTGACACCTAGTTGAGTGATCTACCTAGGAAGTTATATTTGACCAGGTGCCAACTTAGACCATATCAAGACCAATTTGAGTTGAGAACCATTGTTCATCACAAAACATGTGAAGCATTACTTTTTCTCATTTTTTCACTTTCCCTAAGGTGAGGTGAAACTCTACTGTAGCGAGGCCAACATTTTTCAACACCAATTGATCTACTTCCTTCACTTTCTTTTGACACTTTGTTGATCATAAGAAGAGTGACTACCCTTGTGTCACTAATTTATTTTATTCACCACTGTTGTGTCCATTTACACTCATCCATGTTTGTGGCTGGCTTTTTAAATGTTTAAAGTGTGTGGAAACATTTTTATATCATTGGTATCATTTTTGATCTTGATACCCAAGTCAAGATATTCATCATAGTTAGGCTTAGTTCATCACCTTGGTTATCATTTGAATGATTATCTTGTTCATATCATGTCACTATAATTTTGGTATTTATGTCTTGTTTCTTGTAAACTTGACCTAAATATCTATATTGTTATGTTACGCTAAATACACTTTAACAATTCCTAAGTATACTCTAGATTTTGTTTGATTCCAATTATTACCTCGATTTCGAAAAGTGTTATTGTTACCACTTGTGCATGTTAGATCAATATCATCTTGATATCAATACCTTAATTTCTTGAAAATTTTGGTTAACATATCTTGGTGGCATTGTTGTGTCACTAACAATTGTAACTGTCATTTTTTGGAATATAGTCTTGATTTGATTTAGGCATGCTTTTTGTATACTTTGTTTGGAGATCATGTTAACTCATTATTACTTACGCCTTATTCATTTATTTGAACTCAACATAAGTGGTGACACTTTTTTAATGATCTTACAACACCAACTAACTTTTCGAAAATGGGTTTAGGAAGTACATCATTTGATTGATTGGTGTAGAACTAAACATTGTGTGATTATATCATGTTTATCACTATTGACTTATTCATTTGGAGCAATCACTTTATGACATTGATACTTTGACATTCATTATAATTCTTGATATTATTTTTTGTTTCACTTAGACTTGATCAATATATTTTGAGCAAATTCAAAACACCTTAGTGAAAATATCATACATCATGGCCCCTAAAACAAGATTGGGGATAAAAAAGTAGGATTTGGAAACAAGATAAACACAAACTTGTGAAACTTCAAACAGAAAAGGGTCAAATCCCTTTATTGGCCACAATCTTGGGCATTTATTCTCCACATAAAAATAAGTAGATGAGATGTTTGATCATAGTGGTGATGAGTTAGAATCACCACATGCGGAATTTGACTTTGACCTCGCCTTGTTAGATGAACCTTTATAGAAATAAAGATCAGGTGTTAACACGAGTGGTGGAATTAGGGGATAGAATTCCTATAGAGCAGGAAATAATACCACCCACAAATGAGGCTAATGAGGAGGAACAACCTCTCATTAACAGGGATGATATCTTAACACATGGCCATGATTCTACATCAAATGTAGGAAATGATAATGTGGTGGGTTATAAAATTCCCTTCATCAAGATTCCATGTAAATTTATAATATAACAGGAGAATGTAGAAAAACCTCCACACCACAAAGAAGAAGAAGAAACTTTTGAAGGAGAAGTCACTATTCAATAGAAAATTCAAAACCTTAGTAGATAATTAGCATTGCTCACTTCTCATGTACAGAAAGAAATGAACAAAAATATACATAAAACTAAACCTAAGGTAAAAATTAGTGAACTTCACATGGAAAATCAAGAAGGATACAATATGGAATATAATCATGTATATATCCTTGCTTGTCCTACTAAAGAGAAATTACTTGCACAAGAAATGCAATCCATGAAAGTGACATTTACAAGCCTTTTAGAAGGTAATGTCGCGAATAGTAGGAAATACCAATATGAAGAACTATGTCCTCATCCATTTGATAAATTCATTATGCTTCAACCCTTCCCTAAAAATTTTTAGATGCCCAAATTTGAAAAATATAGAGGGAAAGGTGACCCATGAGACCATGTAAAATATTTTTACATGGCCTGCCAAGAAGTGGCCTACAGTAATAATTACCTCATACAAATTTTTCTAAAGAGTCTAGGGGACCAAGCCTTAGAATGGTTCACTTGCTTACCTCATGGGTATATCTTCACATGGCCTAAATTGGAATAAATGTTTGTTTGACATTTCTCATATAACATAGAAAGTGACATAACCATGGAAAACTTGTGTGGTACCAAAGAACACCCCAATGAAACGTTCACTAGTTTCTTATAAATATGGTGAGGGATAACAAACTGCTTGCCCTATGTGTTTCCTGAAAAATAACTTATGAGTATCTTTATGCCCAATCTAAACCCTGATATTGCTTTTCATTTGCAAATGCATTGTGTTTGTACCTTTTAAGAGGTCATTGAAAAGGGCATACAAATAAAAAAATCCCTCATTGCAAAAGGAGCCATCAAAGCACCTTCTAGTGATAATTAGAATGCCAAACCTACAGAGAAGCCAAAAATATTTTTAAAAAACAAGAAAGTGGTGGGAGATGGAATCACAGATTCCAAATGAGTTCAAAGGGTTCAAGTTGGTTAGCCTTTTAAACTGAAAAAAGCACATATTCAACCATCACCTAAACCTAGAACATTCACTCCTCTCAATGAGCCTTTGTTTTCAATATTCAAGTAATTGGATTCAACTCCCATGGTGACTCATCCCACGACACAACCTTTTGATGAAAATTCTCCTAAACCATCATGGTACAAAGAGCATGACTATTGCAATTTTCATCGTGTCAAGGGACATAAGAGAGACAAGTTCCTAAGGCTCTATCACTACATACAAGATATCATTGACAACAAAGAGATAGAAGTTGACACCCTAGAGAGAAACCAAATGCCAAATGAAAATATGGGGATATTAAAAGAACCGTTACCTAAATATGGTAGGTCATATGAGAAAAGGCAAGATCAAGGAGAGTTATCCAAAAGTTACAAGGCTACAAACTACTTAGATGTATTCACTCTTTTAATGACCATGTGAATACCATTCAGATCAAGGGGAAGAATTATGTTACGGTAACAAGGAGCACTTGTCACATGATCCTTGAACCCTCTACTTCAACCTCGCAACATGGTCAGTACAACCTCTTGGAACAACTTGAGAAGACATCTGCTAAGATTTCAATCTTGGATCTTCTTAAAATATCGAATGTACATAACGACATATTGTACAAAAATATTCAGGGATCAAGAGTGCCACTAGAAGTAGACCCTTTGAATCTTCAAGATGCAGTGGTAAACATTTCACCAACGGAGTACATCTCCTTTAATCACAGGGAGATCTGTATTGAGGATTCTGCACATAATCTCCCCCTATATATTTAGGTATTTGTTACTCACCATAAGATAAAATGGGTGCTTGTGGAAAATGGATCAGGTTTGAATATATGAACTTTGAAACTAATTAAGAAACTGTGACATATAGAAGAAGATCTAGAATCCCATATTATTACCATAATTGCTTACGATAACACAGAGTGAGAATCAGCTGGGACAATCACATTACTAATGGAAGTAGGACCAAATTATCATCAGACTAAGTTTTATGTCTTGGAATTGGAACTTCCATATAATATGCTTCTTGGCCGACCATAGATTAATGCCATGCATGCCATACCATAAACGTTCCATCAGTGCATCAAATTGAAACACAAAGGACACATTGTTACAATACAAGGATATCTAGAACCCTTCACTCATTAGAAATCTCTTAGTAGTTTTGTGCATAAGGGTGCCTATACGTGTCCCTTTTTTGATATAGTTGTTCGTCTTCAGATTCCTTATGTTCTTGCACCTGTTAAGCTTCTACATAGACTTCTCCTTTTGATTCATGGGAGATGAAATTTCTGGAATATGTTTGTGGAGAATATAATTTGCAACAAGCTCTCCTCATTTTATACCTATCATTATCCCCTAAAACGAGAGGCCAACCAAATTATCATTTTAGATGACCTAGATATGAGAAAACTATTGGGAAAATCTTACCTGGGAGATTACTTGCTGAAGAAAAATTATTGGACCCACCTACAACTTGGGTCCTAGAGGATACTCAACCAACCTGCTACCAAATCCCTGAGTAAGAGAAGTTTATACGAATGATGCATTCTATGGGCTAAAAGGGTTCTAGTATGTGGAATGAATGAATAAGGACCAAGAGAACCAGTTCCTCTCCCAAATTTCAAAATAGAAAGGTATGGTATCGACATTCAACCCCTATGGATCACACCTCAATGATCAAGACGCTACCCTGCTCTCACCGCGAAGATAGCTCTGATTATTTAGACAACGATACATATTCCCACTATAGCCAATATGAGGATCTTACCTCCAAAAAACCTATTCATGGATACCACTATCCTTACCTTAACCTCCACTAAACCCTAAAATTGACCCTTTTTACCCTTTCCTTGTCGAATGGGACCAACAATGTCACATACCACTGAACCTCTTTGAAAATTATGAGGCCATTACAGAATTCATGGGCATTCGAGATACAATTTTAATTGGAGACCATAAGAATGGTTTATACATTGAATTAGATACCTGTGCATACTTTGGAGAGGAAGATGAGCTTCGTTGTTAGAAAAACTCAAGAAAAAATGAGGGAAAAAGTTCCAACGAAAAGCCTCAGCAAAAACAAAATTCTAAGTCACACAGTGAAAACCTCTTTGAGGTGCTTGCTGACAAACAAGTAAAAACATCAATGGAAAAGAAAAGTGACCACACCAAGGGTGAAAATCTCATAGATACACCCTTGGAAGAAGATCTCAACCTTCCTCTTGATCCTACACATATGGAGGATTTATCAAAATTAATAGTAGAAGAAACCATTGATGTGAACATATGAACATAAGAAGACCCAAAAATAGTCAATATGGGAGCTTCACTCTCAGCACGGGAGTAGAATAAATTCACCATGCTTTTGTAGGGAATTTTTGGATATATTTGCATGGTCCTATAAGGATATGTCAGGCTTGGATCCAATTTTGGTGGTGTATAACCTATTTGTCCATGTCGACACCAAGTCCATAAAAACAAAACTCAGAAAAATACACTCGTGGGTGGCTCTTCTAGGTAAAGAAGAATTGGAAATATTGCTAGAAGCAGGATTCATTAGACCTATTGATTACTTATAGGGGATATCAAATATAGTCCCCGTACAAAAGAAACCTGTCGAGATCATAATCTGTAAATATTTTAGAGACATCAATAAGGTGTGTCCAAAAGATGATTTCTCATTGGCCAATATTGATATGATTGTTGACTCAATTGAAGGATATGAAATGTTATCTCTTATGGATATATTTTTAGGCTACAATAAGATCAAAATAGCTAATGAATATCAGCACAAGATAGCCTTCAAAACACCTTGGGGGACTTTATGTTATCAAGTAATTCCCTTTGGCCTTAAAACGCAGGTGCAACCTATCAAAGGGAAATGAATATGATTTTCCATGATATGATTCATGAGATCATAGAGGACTATGTGGATGATATCCTAGGGAAATACAAGATGAAAGAATATCACCCTGACATTTTGAGGCATATCTTTGAACACCTGCAGGAATACAAGGTCAAATTGAATCCAAAGAAGTGTCTGTCTAGCGTACTATCAGGAAAGTTGCTTTGATTCATTGTATCATGAAGAGGGATTGAGGTAGACCCAACTAAAGTTACCACTATTACTGAAATACCTCCTCCTAAAAAAATCAAACAAATATGCTTGATGCAGCCTAGAATTTACTAAATAGCACCCTAGTCGTGCTGGCATATCACTCAGCCTTGACTGAGCACTCACCTGAAGTGTTCAAAGGTACCAGGTCCTTCTTTAGGTTTTCTATAGTAGGATGTTAGGAAAATGAAAGAAGAAACATATAGATTCATAACTAATCCATCATTATAAAATGCATGCTACCCTTAGATCTATGAAAGAATAAGCTTAAACAATGATCATGATTGAATCAATAACATGCACTACTCAATTACACATAGAGTTACACTTAGATTCAGCCAATATCTTCCATCTTTATTAAATACAGAAGTCTCCTTATAGTATTATCAATCTATACCAATGTGTGTATGGATATGATACAATAATTTAGACATATGTGTATATTCTCTGTTACACACACACACACACAACTTCACACATTCATACTTACATCCATCTCTTTCTACTATGTACCTAACATCATATATATAGGGTGGGCAAAAATTTCCCTTCACTACTTATCTATTCCAGAAATAGGCCACATGCTATTGATAGTTGCATGCCATTTACAAGCATAGCAACACATGTAAGTGTCATATCTATAGTCCTCTTGTAGTTAACTGAAGTGTTAAATCTATTCTCAACTCATCTTCATGCAAAAATCTTCAATCCGATTCTCCAAAGATAGACAATGCATAGTGTGAACATCTCTGCATCTTTGGTGTGTTCCATACGCCATCTTCTAAAAATAGGTCTTCATGCTCAAAATCAGCTAAGTCCTAAAGATTAACTTGCCTTCCACGTGCAGGTCCTTCCTTTCCTTCCATGCCTTTGATCCTAGCCTTCTATCCCATTGCATGGACTCCTTTTGTGATCTTTGAAAAGTATTTTTTGATCAACATTACCCCACACTAATCTCATTGTCATCCTGACAATGAGTGTATCTCCAAAAAATTGAAGTAAAGAACAAAAGAATAGAAAAAATAAGAATGAAAGAATGTAGTTAAATAAATAATTTATATGAGAGTTATGAGGAAGCCTCCTCTGTATCAGTTTGAAGTATCAACTATGGATAATCCTCTTTTATTTCAGCCTCCAAAACCTATCATTCAGTGAGTGTCTTCTCTGATTTTTCTGGTATGTCCACAATAATGGATTCTAAAGCTCATCCCTTGCGAATCTCTCCTTCCTCATTCTATAGAACTAACACACCACTAGACATTGATGTCATTCTTCCTTATAAAAGGTCCATCTTCTACGCAAATATCTTTTTAAGCTCTTCCAACTGATTCTTGTGCGCCTCTTATAATGCTGCCAAGGCCTCACGCTTTTGTTTAACCATTGACAATCTTTCTATGAGGCCTAATGTCTCATCCTTCATCACTTTTTGGACCTCATTGTTCTCTTCTAGGGTCTTAATGTTGATAAGTCACCTCTGGAGATGTACATATATTTAAATCCTTGGTCTGCTTTCTTATAATACTTACTGTAATGCCTACAACAACCCCTCATAAGATGTAATATTTTGTATCACTCATGCCTTCTCTCATTCGGACATCTTTGCTCTGAGTATTTCTGGCACTTGCATGCAAAGAATTTTCATCTTCAAGTACCAAGTCCACTAACTTTCCCACATAGTGTATCATTGAAGGAAATGTTTGTGGTACCTTGGCCTCTAAGTGTGGCCTTGCTCTAATGACATTGTCCCCAATCTCCTCTGCGATGCTGATAAACACCTTATTCTTTTTCTGCGCAAAGTCCCTTTCCTAGAAGGTTATGTGCGTTATCTCTGATTACATCTTTTGTCTTCAGCTAGTTCTTGACGAAGGAGTTACTCTGATCATGGAATATTTGTCCATGTTTCTTCTAACCACCTCAGTCAGAAACCTTCACCAATGTCATTGTTGACCTATTCATCTAACATGACAGATAGGCTTTAGCCATGTCATGTGTCTAGCTTGAGGATGCCTTCTTTGCAGTCATCTTAGGAATGTAATGACTCTTTGCACACATCAAAGTTAGGCTCATCCATGTGGGTGTGCATTAACCATCCATATTTACTTTCGAGTGCAGACACAGTCACCATATCCTCATCCATTATACTCCTAGCCTGAATAAATCTCTTTATGTGCTATCAATGCTTTGGAAGCAGGGCGGATGAACATTTTTTTCTTACGTGCTCTGCATACCCCATGGCTAGTGGAATGTTCTCTCCACTTGTTCTTCTAGACCATTGCTTGCTTAGGAACTTTAGCTTCTAAATTTGGAACTTGTGTCTCCATGTCCTACAAAATTCTTTGACAGTTATAGATCCTCTAGTTTTTTCTCATCCTCTTATTTTTCCTTTGATTCCTCAACCTATTTTGGTTCTGTGTTCTCTTGGAAGTATAGGATATTTAGGTGTGCTTTCCTCGATGACTCTTTGTTCCTCCTCATTTAACTTAAGTTTCCTCCTTCTTTGCACTGTTTGTCTCCTTTTGTGGATGAGATTCATGGGTGATTTTTGCACAATGGTTGGAGTAACACCTTGGGTCCTTGTTCTCCTAAACACCCTCTTAAATTCTATGCTACCCTTGGACTATTATTCAATAGGACCTCATCATCCCTCTCTTGTGGCTGAGGTGGTGTAATGGGAAGTGAACTCAGAAGAATTCACCCTTATTTGTAGGATGGCTCCTACCTCTATGCTCAGCAAACCCCCACTGATCTTGGATGCTTATCACTGGCCTCATCCTCTTTTTCAATTGGCTCTGTGGGCTTAGGCATTGGGATTGTTCTCCATTGTATTTGTCCCCTTTGGTTGTGCTAGAAGTGTTAACTCACCTTCCACATATTTGTTATTCTCCATCTCCGGCTTCAAAAGCTGGAGATACACCAATGCTAGGTCCCCCACATCTACTACGCCAAAATAGATATTATTGGCTTAATATTTAACACTGGGTCTGAAATGATCCTCTCTGTATGAAGTGGCAAGGTTCTCCTAGGATACACATAATTCTTCCTCAATGTATGGTAGTCGCATTCTACCTTATCTACATTGAATACTAGTCAACTCAAGCCACTGTCTATAAATGATATGAATAGATGCTTGGAAATACCTTGTCTAGTGAATGCATAAGGCAACATTTACACCAAGGGACTCTAGACTCCATCTTTCATGTAGGAACGCGCATGATGTTATGAAATGATGATATCCAAGCAAAAGATGAACTTGTTTCCCTACACTAAGTGGTAGAAAGTCCTTTGGGATGCACCACTCTTCTCATAAATGCCATGCGAAGCCTGTCATACCATTTCTCCACCCTTTCACTTTATGTCATTGTTATGGCCCCCCTTGCATAGATACTTGTTTAATATTTCAGCTGGGTGACTTGTTCTCTCATGGGGTATTCCCATAATTTTTCCTTAAAAGTTCAGGTTGGTACTCCAATCTCCATAAAGACCAGTGATAGTAGAACATACCCAAAGATGATCTTCCCCCCTGAAGGAATGCTTCTTCGACTATTTTCTCTGCAATATAGCCTGTGAATGACTTGTTCTAGTATATTTTCCCTTCTACATCTTACGTGCCACATGTAATCACATAGTATTTACCTGTGACCACCTGCTCTTTATCATTCAACTTGGTAACAAGGTGTGTTGCAACTTGTACAACTGGATACTTCTTCAATTTGGTCTATGTCCATTCCAAGTGGACCCCTTCAGGTACCCCAACTCCTGTCTGGTCTTTACGGATCATGAATTTATCTATGGGAGATCACCTTTTATCCTCCTAATTCATGTGGCCTTCAATCCATGTAACTGATGAGACAAGCGCATATGAGATTCTAACTAGTAGTAGCGTCTGCAAAGTAGAAGAAGTATTGGTGCACCGTTCTCATGATCCACTAATACAAGGGCTCATACTTCTCAAAATATGGAATGCTCATATAACTTGTAGACCTCATATTCTCTTCAAAATAGCTTCTCACCTACATTGTTATAAACCAGCATATCAGTTTGTCATGTGCTTGTTTCAGGGTCCTAGCAGTGAGTAAGGAATTAGAAGATCCTTCTTGTTCTCTAAGTCCTGTGATTGTATTCACTTAATTTTATCTTTCTAATTGGTGAATCCCATTCGTAGACTGATGATGACTCCTTCTAGATATTACATCTCTAAAAAATGGATTTTGGGTTCCATCTCTTCCCTCCTAAATGACCACCTTCTTCTTTCCTTTTACTGATGCTACAGATGCCTTCTTCGGTATGGAATATTTTACCTTGTCAGAGTGGATCTCCTCTTTATCTCTACAACTTAGAGAATAAGATGGATAAGCCTTATCCAATCGTTCACTAGGTGGAAAATTCGTAGAGGCCTAACTCTTTTCTATCTCCATGCATTTAGCATCAGAATCCTTCACCAGTAGTGATGAAAAATTCTTGTCAGGACAGTGTGCTGAAGTGAAGCCATCAGTTTAAAGGTGTGTTGAAGAAGCCATTAGGAGGTGTAACTTGTAAAGTTTCTCCCATAGTCTTGGTGACTTGGCAAGTGAAGTCAAATAACACTTGAAGTCACCTCATGGGTGAGATTGTAATCTGCATTTCATCCTTATATATTATAATTTAAAATTTTGATGCTTTCAGATTTGTCTTATCACCTAGTCGAATGGTATTCTTGTGTTATGTTGACCAAATCTATTGTTTCCATGATGGTACATCTTCATGCCAAACTATAACTGTCTAGTGCACCTAGTAAATAATCTATAGTCACGAGGAGTTCCCGGTGAAGAATTATCATAGTGCCAGATTGGTGCCTGACAGTACCTCATCACTGTACCTTCTCCTAGTAGTTATCATGGCCTCTGCTTGACCTTGCGTTATATTGTTCTTTCATTCATCTCCATCCTTGGTCACTTTTGAGAAGCAAATCTTCTTTTGACTTAAAGCACACCCGTAGTAGCTTATTCCTTTCACCTTCCAATTCCCACGGTCATTCTACTTGGATAACTCCAACCACCCCACACTGAAAGGTATGTGCAGTCCTCTGTGTACATAGACATTCTTCATATAGTAATTAGCTTCATGCACGCAAGCGTGCTTATTACACAAAAACAACAACTAAATTGAAAAAGCATAGTGACAATGAAGGAAATATAGTAAGGAAATACATAATTGAAAACCTAATCTAAATGGCAATATTGCCTTATTACAAACACCAAGAAGAATTATTTATAGTAGGGCTTCAACCTACTCCTGTTAAAGTAACCAGGTAGTTATGTTCCATTAAGTGCTTCTAACTAGAAAGCACCTGATTCAAGTATAGAAGTGATAACATACGGTCCCAACCAATGTACTTTGAGCTTTTTTAGATGGTGCAAGAACTTTGAGTCATAAAGAAGTACCATTTTTCCATTCCCAAACTTATTATCCCTTATGTTTTTGTCATGCCATGCCTTCTTCTTGGCCTTTTTCTTCTTCTAACTCCATCGTGCTATGGCTTGGTGCTCATCCAGTTAAATCATCTTTTCGATACACTCTTATAAATCATGTTCATCAGCTAGACCTCCAACACGCGTAATACACAAAGACGGTAACATAAATTCTATAGGGAGAACAGATTCCGCACTAAACACCAACTGAAATGGTGTGGCTTTGTTCAATCTCTTGTAAGTTGTTCTATATGCCCAAAGAACAACTAACACCTTTTCATCCCAATCCTTTCTTCCAACATCACATATTTTTGTCAAAGTCTGGTCTAATTTTTTTTGAAAGCCTCAGTAGTTCCATTTTCCTAAGGATGTTAGGGTGTAGTTTTATGGTGTGCAACCATAAACTCATCTAATAGGATCTTGATTATCTCATTCAAAATGTGTGTACCTATATCACTTGTCAAACTTAAAGGACATCCATATCATGTAAGAACATTCTCCCATAGAAACCTAGTCTATTGTAGTTGTTGTATAGTCCTTCGTAGGTGCTACTTCTACCCACCATGTGAGATAATCTATGCAAGTAATGATATAGCACAATCCAGTCCTATGCGTGGCTGGCGAGATAGGTCCTACAAATTCAATGGCCCATTTCTCAAATAGTTCGACACTAGTAATCGGTCTCAAATGCATCTCATCTCTTTTCCCTAGTTTTCCTAGGTGCTGACAATGATCACATGACTTACAATATTCTTTACTGTCGCTATACAATGTCTCCCACCATAATTCAACAATTAAGATCTTACAGGAATTTGCATCACCTGCATAATGGCCTTCTGCAATACTACCATGAGCTTCTTCCATGATATCCTTATGCTCATTTTCTAATACAAAATGACGTAATACTTCATCTCTATCTAGCTTGTAGAGGTCACCACTGATTAACATAAATGGTGATGCACATATAGCAAGCTGCTTCTTTTCTAATGCTTTCATTCCTTCTGGTGTCATACCTGTTCGTAGAAAGACAACAATATCTTCTAATTCCATGGGTGTGCGTTATAACCTATATAATTTTTCATCCGACATTGTTTCTTCAATTATCTATGCATCCTCTCCTGAATTGATTCTAGATAAATGGTCTGGTCCAGAATTTCTTTTACTTGGCTTCTCACAACAACTGTGAAGTCAAAATATTGGAATAGGAGCACCCATCTACATATGCGCCTCTATAAGATGGTCTTATTGACCAAGTACTTCACTACCATGTGATATGTATAAAACACAAATGGGGTTGCTAACAAGTATTTTTGAAACTTGTACAATGCATAGATCATTTATAAAGCTTCATGCTCTGTAGTTGTATAATTCTATTCAACAGGAGTCAAATTCTGACTAGCAAAATAGATTGGATGATCTATAATACTTTTGTTAGGTTGAGCTAACACAGTTCCAATGACCATGCCAGAAGCGTCCACATGCACATGAAATGGTTTATCCTATGAGAGAAAGCATAGAATGGGAACGGTAGTAAGTTTCTCTTTTAATATCTCAAATGTGCACTACTACGGTTCTCCCCAATAAAATGTACCTTTCCCCTTCAGTAACTCTTCCAAGGGTGTGCAACAATTCTGGAAAACCCTTTGATGAATTTTCTTTAATATCCTGTATGACCCAAAAATATGCGCACCTCACTTTGGCTAGTAGGCACTTCCAAGCCTAAAATGACGGTAACCTTGGCCGGATCAACCAGTAAACCTTCCTTGAAGATTATGTCCTAACAATATCCCAAATGGTGTAGAAAATATGCACTTCTTGATGTTTAAAGAGATACTCAATTTTTTGCATCGTTCAAACATCAAGCACCGATTTTCACAATGATCTTTCACAAGCCCATATACTATCCAATCATCTAGGTAGACATGTAATAAGTTGTGAATAAAATATTTGAATTCCTAAACAAATATACGTGAGAATACAACATGTGCATTTTTAAATCCAAAGGGCATCATAGTATATGAAAAAAATCCCCATTCAGTAGTAAATGTTGTCTTTTCGTGATCCTCCTAAGCAATCCTAACCTGATGATACCCAGAAAACCCATCCGTGAAGGAATATATTTCATGCCTTGCAACTCCTTCACGTATTTCCTTAGTGAATGGCATAGGGAATGGATCTATGAAGCATGCAACATTCAGCTCCCTGTAGTCCACACATATTCTAATTTGTTTGTCCTTCTTGATACTAATCACCATTGGACTAACCCATTCTGACTCCTCAAGGTGATTGATAATTCAAGATTTCAAGATTTTATCAATTTCTTATTTTACCTTCTTACGCAAATTAGGATTCATTCTATAAGGTCTCTTTCTATTTGGGCATGCACTTTCCTTAAGTTTTATCTTCATTTCCCCAAGTTATTCATGCACGCCTTTAAGTTCATGATATCTTTAAGGGAATAATTCTTTATAATCCCTGAGTAAGTCAATGATCTTCGCTACCTCCGAGTCTGACTAGTAGTCTCTAATTATGGCCTCCTTAGGCTCAGCCTCCGAACCTATATTCACCTTCTTTGTCTTCATGGGTTCATGCTAAGCATGTGTATCCTTGTCTACAATGTCCAAGACCTCGGACACCCCTTGTGAATATTCAATATCCAAGTTTTCAACTTCCTCATCATCCATGAGGTAGACCATATTTCCTTTCTCTTTCTCAAGGTAAGCGCATTCAAGTAGTATGGAGTTCATTTCTTCTTCCTTTTCAAAACATGCTCCGAACTCTACCTCACCAAATAATTCCTAAATATGATCTTTTGCTTTTGCACTATCTCCCATAGTTAAGGACTTGGAAAATTTTAATGCCTCTTCTACAAGAGGTTTAGTCGAGAAGTAGTTAAAGGTCTGGATCATTCTTGCAGTCAAACCTTTCCAGTTTCCAATCTCTCTATGTAGTTCTGCATATACATACCAAGCATGTGCACATCCTTATAGCATAGAATATAATTGATGCATCCAGAGTGAAGGTGGTAATGCTTCCTAACTTGCTGTCGAGAGTATCTCACATTGATGAATGTGATGTTGAACAGGTTGATCACCATGATAAGTGTAAATGTGCGTAGGTGCACTGTTCCTCACAAACATAGTAAACAAATCAACTCCAATCTCTTCCCAATTTACAAGGTTATCTCTGTGGACTACCCACCAACGCGTTGTGGTCTTGTGTAGTGTATATAATAACATATATCTTCTCTTAATTTGCTTTGTCCATTGTGTTTCCATGCCCTTCAAAAATGTAAGGAGATCTTCTGCCCCTGTATACCAAGGTATTGTGCCACCTATGCGTTGAATTGAATGAAGTCCATTCTTGCACACAACCACACTTTTCACCTCACGTCGTACTAATTCATATGTACCATGAGCCCAATTGTCACAATCAATACTTGTAGTAGCAATAATAGAATAAGAATCCTCCCACTATAGGATGCCTTCGTTTGATGGCTCATTGACCTCTGGGTCCTAAATAAAGCGTACATAAACTCTGTTTAAGTCCTCCTCACTTAGAGACTCAACATAGGGTGTAGACTTACCATCTTTCAAAGGTATCACAACCCTTTCCTCGTTGTTTTCAAAACTGATATACCCCTTATTGAATATCAAGTCAACATTATTCACATAATACCAAGGGCATCCAAGCAGGCTGGAAAATTGTCTGCTTCTGTAAGTGCTAATACCTCAAAATCCCCAGTGAACTTAGTCCCTTGTATAGTTATAGATGCATCTTTCAAGACTCCTATGGCAATGGCCTTAGTTCGGTTTGCCATAAACAACATATTAGATGATGGCTACAATGGAGGCCTCCCCATTTGTACCCATTCATCTAATGTAAGCACATTTACTTCTGAACCTGTATCAATCAATATGTTGCTCAATAGCCACCCATCCACAACAACATTTAGTGTAATTTCTTTGTCATAGTCAATGCTATCAGGGGGAATATTTACATGCAGAATATATCATCCGGTCTCAAGAATTACGCGTGGAGTGTTCCCTTTTAACCAACTTCCTAATAGAGGAATAATGTTCTCCTGGCACAATATTTTGCACACCTCCCACAAATCATCAACATCATTTTAAACTGTCTCTGATGATTTCTTCTTCTCCTTTAGGTACTGTATCTCACCCTGAAGATTCCTTATCTCTTTCATGGTATTTTGGTAAACTTCCTTCTAGTGAGAAGGATCTGGATATCTTACATGCAAAACCTCCTCCTTGGTGGTCCTAGGATTCTAGTGTAATGCCTCCCTTGCACACGTAGCTTCATCACGTGTAGTTTTCTTCACTTTCAATGCCTCGGATCCTTTTACAATATTTGGCATCCACTGATCTTCTACCATGCGATATATCCTAACCATCCTGGTACCTTTGTTTTCTTTCTTATGCTACTTACTGAGATGCTCATATAAATCCAGGAAATCTTCATAGCTATGGTTCTTTCTGTAGAAATAACATGTAATATTTTGAGGACATTCACGCTTATAGTGGTTAGGAGATCCGCATGTATAACATGTTCCATGAGGGAACTCACCTCTTCATCAACCAAGGCCTCATCCTCCATATCCACCATGATATCCACGTCCCCTTCCATGACCTCCTTCAAAATTCCCCTCATTCTTGTCATAGAACATTTGATTATGATCATGATCTTGGTGCTCATTCCTACTCTTATAGTTATATGTTATACTTGTTTATCGTACCCCAATGTCTATATCATCCTAGATCTGAAAAATCAACTGGCAATCCTCAGTATCATGGGTCGTGGACCTATAAATATTGCAAAAGAAAGATACATTCTTCCTTATGATGCATTGTAACAAAGGACAGTGACTAGCATCATGATTCAAATGGAAAATCTCATAGTCCAATAGTAATGAGTGTACAAATTTTTAAGGGAAACTATCCTTGGTGTCACCTTCCACTTCACAATCTGTACACCAAATTCCTAAGCGCGGGGCTAAATTTACTGACATCTTCTCTAAATTCTTTGTCATAGCTACAATCTATGCCTCTAGGAATGGACTAATGCCAATGTTAATGCTCTCAACTGCCTCAACATGCAAAGCTACTTCCAGTGCTTCACGTGTATCAATGTATGTCTTATATGATATCGCCCTTTCTAAAAGGTGTAATCAATCCTCCAAAAACCCATTGTGCATGCTGGATAGCATGAATATCATAAGATAGCTTATATAGAAGTGTCTTAAAATGAGTATCATACTCACGTACACACTCATTAGTGCGTTTCTTGATATCCTTGAGCACACTTATACTCTTATATTCAAACTCAAGGATATGGAACTCTTTCAAGAAATCATCCCTCAGTGCTATATAATCCACACAAGTTTGATCAAGGTCAAACATTTTGTACGAGCTGTGCATGCGCCCCTATAATATAATGGAAAATTGAATTGCCTTTCACTCAATAGCCATGATCCCTTTAGCACGCCATAAGATTTCACACATATGCACATGTTTGGTAGCATCCTCTATACCTCTATACTTTAGGAGATGAAGAGGCATCTCCATATAGATATTATGTGGTTGCTGCAGACCTTGACCACCTGATTTAGAACCTCATGTGTTCCCTCTGCCTCCAAAACCACCAGATCCATCAGAACTATAACCACCTATACCTCCTGATCCTCCACCTATAGCTGGAGTAGGACCTGTAGATGTACTCCCCTGTGCTCTAATAGTAGTACTATATTGAACCCCTATAGTTTGTGAGGTAGCTCCACTTCCAGAGGTGAATCCAACATTTTTTGCACTCACATTCTATGTGGTTGATGTTCCTAACAATGCTTCTCTATATAAAATTGAAGTTGTTTGTCCTGACATTGATGTACTTGATCCCTGACTTACTCTTGTTCTCTTACTTCCCAAGTTACCTTGCTGGTTACTTGTCATACTAGATACTAAAAATCCAAGTACAAAGCTTAGGTCACCTGATGGATTAAGATGCACGCCTGCAGTCCAAGTAGTCTCTACTGGTGCACTTCTTTGTGAGGCTGAGAAGGGATCTCTATCATGATTTCCAAGATTGGGGAGTTCCTGATGCTCTATCTCCACGTCTTCTACGTGAGCTATAAATCCTTCACAAGCCATCTCTCTCCTCAAAGCCATACTTTCTGCAATGGAACATTGCTTCTCTATCTCCCTCTCACACGCCTCATTATACTTAAGACACCTTTCCTCTCTCTTCTTTTATTCCACTAGGTCTACCATCTTAAACCAAACCTGTTCTTTCCCTCGCACGTGGTGAAGTTTAGTTAGCCATCGGTTTACTTTCTAGGTTCAAAGTTACTATCAATATCTTAATCGCCAGTGGAATACCTTGCAAATATGTTCCTCTTGCATGCCTCAAAAACTAGAATTCAGCTATCTCCGGGCAAGAGTATGTCAAAATTGGGTATTCTAGAATATAATTGTTTAGAACACCACAAAACCATGTATGCACCACGCGAGTCCAGATCAGATCAGCATCATAAAGGGCCTAAAATTATTCCTGTGTCAAGAGAAGTGCGTGATACCTCTAATTACACTGAGATGCATAGGAAATAAGCTACTCATATAGTTCTACTGGAAAGATAGAGAAAAATCTCTCATATAAGTTATCATACAAATTATATTCTACCCAAGTGCGTGCGGTAAAATTAGATCCACTGCTGAACCGCCATTCACATATTCTTCCTCTAGATCGTGTATCCATTCCTCAATACTTGCTAGAGTTAACCAGTACGTCTTCATCGCAAACCATCCTAAATACAATAAAAAAAAAGGTCTCGGAAATGAAACTAATGATGTAGGCTAGAATTTACTAGATAACACCCTAGTCATGCTGGCATATCACTCAACCTTGATTGAGCACTCACCTGAAGCATGCAAAGGTACCAGGTCCCTCTTTATGGTTGTTGTAGTAGGATGTTACCACGATGAAGGAAGAAACATATAGATTCATAACTAATCCATCATTCTATAATGCATGCTACCCTCAAATCTATGAAAGAACAAGCTTAAACAGTAATCATGATTGAATCAATAATATGCACTACTCAATTACACACAAAATTACACTTAGATTCAACCAATATCTTCCATCTTTATTAAATACAGAAGCTCCTTACAATATTATCAATCTATACCAATGTGCGTATGGATCTGATACAGTAATTCAAACATATTCATATATTCTCTATTACACAAACACACACACTTCACACATTCATACATACACCATCTCTTTCTACTATGTACCTAACATCATATATATATGGTGAGGACTCGCCCTTCATCACTTATCTATTCCAGAAATAGGTTGCATTCTATTGATAGCCACACACCATTTACAAGCATATCCGCACATGCAAGTGTGCTATCTATAGTCCTCTTGCAGTTAATTGAAGTGTTAAATCTATTCTTAGCTTGTCTTCATACAAAACAATTCAATCCACTCCTCCAAAGATAGACAATGCATGACGCGCACATCTCTGCATTATTGGTGTGTTTTGCACGCCATCTTCTAAAAATATGTCTTCTTGCTCAAAATAGGCTAAGTCCTAAAGCTAAACTTGCCTTCTACACACGGGTCCTTATTTTCCTTCTGTGCCTTTGATCCTAGCCTTCTATCCCACGTGGACTCCTTGTGTGATATTTAAAAATTATTCTTTGATCAACAAATCATCTTGTAAGGAAAGATATAAGCCATCCACTGCTTCATTTCCCAACTTGCTAAAAAATGTCATTCATTCACCCATCTGCTCAAAAAGGATGTTTCCTTTATTTGGGGACTGTTGACGATCATCCTTGGTGGATTGTGCCCTAAGGATACCTCCATATTTTAAAGAAGTTGACTCTTCTTTGTAGTGCAAGATGAGGGTTAGAAAAGTGAAAAAAAAACATAAAAAGTTAACAGGGGGTGAAACGCCAAATGATCCTTCTAAGAGATCAATCGAGAATGAAACTATCTGAAAAATGGAAATGATGAATGACTAAAAAGGGTAGATGAAATTACACCATAGGACAGAGAAGATCACACAAAAAACTACCTCAAACTACTCAAGTACAACTTTAAAGATAGTAATAACATTACAAAGATGCAAAGTTTCTACATGAAAATAAAGGTGATTAGAGACAATAAAGATATGTGAAGGATGGACAAAATGCACCACAAGGGATATTATATTACTCCAAAAATTGTGCATAGTATTACAATAAAAAAGAGGCAAGATTGCTATTACAAAACCAAAGAAGAAGACTAGAGCTCTAGTACCCTTCCTTTTACAGAAGAGGGACTGAGACATAGAAGAAAACTGACTAACTCCTCAATTCTTTAGATATGAGACCCAGATTACAATATATAGAATGAGAAAAGAGAGAAGATTCCAATCCCAAAATTTCTTTTTCAACCACTTGTAAGATGCAATAAATGAGTGAAATCAATGGTATCTTTCTTGTAAAAGACTCCTCCTATCCCATGACCTGCAGTAGTAAAAGAATGATGGTCATGCTCATTAAATGCATTCCCCAACCAATTTCTAACTATCTCTTTGAACTGGGATCGTTTACCCTAAAAATCACCATCAAAGCTTCAATAGTTTCTACATTTCTTGATTGATGTGCATCGTGTTTGGTTTATTGGAGTTGGATATTCTTATTTTATTTTCACCCACCTACCCTTATTAAAAATACCAAATCTGGTTTTTGTGGCATAAAGGATGTCAAGAGCTTTCCAAAAAGTCTAATTTTGTGAAAATCAGAGTTCTAGGTCAAACATTATGCTCGTTTGAACTTTCAAGGTCAGACGTTCCATGCGGGCTCTCACAATATTTTAAAAGATCTAAGTATTTAATATTCCTGGTAGGATTCATGATTTATCCTACATTGAATTGACTTGCCTCCAATATTTTGTGACCTGCTTTAGGTTTGGAGTCTATCCATGCTGAGCTCAACGTGGAGGCCGAGTGCATCTGTAGGGTCTCTGCTTTTCTTGCACCTTTTGAAACTGTGACGAGATGACATGTGGCACCCTTTTTTATTTTTCACAAGTTTGTAATGAGACTCATTGTAGACTAATACAAGGACCCTCTCACTTTTTAGAATCATGTTGAGCTGACATGTGGTGCCTTCCGTGACTCTTCTACTTTTCCTAAGTTGACTCACTCTGGGCTTTGCTTTTTCACCATGATTTTTCTAAGTCTTCTCTTATATGCTTAGGGCTTGAATCTTTTCACATTAGTCCAATAATCTCAACACTATCTTGATTAATCACAGCAGTAATATGATTGTTATCTAATTTCAGCGGGTGGTGGAGGAAATTAGATAACAGGGACCAAAGCAACAGAAGGCCTTCACCTTACTTAAGAAATGCTTAGCGAATCCATCTGTCTTCATGCCTCCAATTCTTGGTGAGCCACTCTTGCTATATATTTCTACTACTCAATTTGTTATTGGCGCATTGCTCACCCAATATGATCTCAGCCACAAAGAGAAATCCATGTACTATCTCAGTCGTACCCTAATTTCTTATGATCTCAACTACCCTCAGATCGAAAAATATTGTTTTTCTATAGTTTTTACCTTCCAAAAACTTCACCATTATCTATTGAATATTAAAACCAAGCTTATATCCAAGGTTGACCCACTCAATTATTTGTTATTAAAACCCGCCCTTATGGGAAGAATGGCTAATTGGATCATTCGACTGAGCGAATTTGACATTGAAAATGTACACCAAAAGTTGGTTAAAGGACAAGTACTCGTTGATCAGTTAGCAGAAGCACCATTACTAGGAAAAAATCCTATGATTCTAGATCTATCAGACACTTCATTAATGTATATTGAGGAATATTTCATATGGAAAGTGCACTTTGATGGATCTTTTACTTTTCATGGTTCGGGGGCAGGTGTGGTATTAATTACTCCTTTAGGCGACCCCATACCTCAAGATTTTCACCTTGGTTTTCCTTGTACAAATAATATTACAAAATATGAGGTGCTCATCATTGGGATGAAGCTAGCAATCAAATGATATATCCACCATGTCAAGGTCATTGGTGACTCGCAATTGATCATTAAACAATTCAATGACAAATACAAAGTTAAGGATGAAAATCTCATCCCTTACAAGAAACTAGTGCAAACTTTGAAAGAATATTTTATGCGTATTACATTCAAAAAGATTCAAAGGGCACATAATAGATCCGCGGACGCAATGGAAACCATAGGTTTTATGCTACAAATTCCACTAGAGAGCAATGATATATCATTCTTTGTTGAGAATCTACACCAGCCTACATATGACATGCTAGAATCCTACTTGGCTTCTAAAGTTGTTGGTCCCTATTCACCATGGTATGTGCATATCTATGCCTATCTTAAACACAATACCTTTCATCTTAATATCTCCTACCCCAAGAAGTAAAGCCTTATCTACTAGATAGCCCATTATACCCTCTTAGGAGATATGCTCTATGGTCATGGCTACAATGGGAATTTGTTG
Source organism: Taxus chinensis (assembly GCA_019776745.2). Classification (NCBI taxonomy): domain Eukaryota; kingdom Viridiplantae; phylum Streptophyta; class Pinopsida; order Cupressales; family Taxaceae; genus Taxus; species Taxus chinensis. The sequence continues at coordinate 926,901,279 of CM034146.1, read as the reverse complement.
TGTTGTCTAGATGTAATAGAGTCAGTCCAAGAAATCAAAGAGGTACATGAAGGGGTGTGCGATGCCCATTAAAATGGAATGGTTTTTGGAAAGAAATTTGTAAGTGTAAATTACTATTGGCCTACCATGGAAACATATTGCTGCAATTATGTGAGGAAATGCATACTATGTTAAAAATATGGAATATTCATCTATGCACTGTCACATCCAATCACAACCCTATGGCCATTTTTGAAATGGGGACTAGATTTGATAGGAAAACTCACCCCCACCTCATCTGAATGCCATACCCACATCACCACATGTACATAATATTTTACAAAATGGGTGGAAAATTTTCCTTTGACTTATGTTACAGGTGCTTAGATTTCAAATTTTATTATGAATCACCTTATTTTATGGTATGGCATTCTGGTGGCCATAGTTACTGACAATGGAAAATCATTCAAAAATAAGATAGTGAAAGATATTTTTCATCAATTTAAAATAAAATTGAAGTGGTCTACACCTTATTATCCTCAAGGTACTGGACAAGCTGAAGCCAATAACATAACATTGGTCAGGATCATGGAAAATAAGGTGAGTAAGACAGGTAACAATTGGAATTTGTAAATTCACCCAGCCCTCTCGGCTTACAGAACCTCCATTCATACCTCTACTAGTGTGACACCCTATTCCCTAGTGTTTGGGACATAATCTATCATCCCAGTGGAAAGAGAGATTCCTTTCTTGAGAATATGTCTTTGGGATTATCTGGACAAGGATGAGGATTACAGAGTGGCTAGGCTGGAAGAATTAGAACTCTTGGATGAAAATCGCATCTACACCCTTAACCATCTCAAGGTGTATCAGAACATGGTTTCCAAAAATTATAACAAAAGGATCATACCTCGTCAATTTGAGGTTGGAGATTTGGTCATAAAAGAAAATCAGTTCAACACAAGGGTGGAAAGAGAGAAAAAAGGAAAGTTTGAACCACATTGGTTAGGACCTTATATCATTGTTGCAAAACATGGAACAAGAGCATACAAAATTTCTCATCCCAATGGTGATGAGCTTTGTGAGCCTATGAATTCCATACACCTTAAGCGGTTCTATACTTAAACATGGCAAAAGAATAAAAAAATAAAAAATAACAAAAAAAGTAAATATGATCAAAATACAAAAAATATAAAATAAGAGAAAAAGAAAAAGAGAAAGTAGGTCATCCATATGTGAAAACCACATAATTGTGGCACTTTGGATAGGTCCCTTACTCAAAACTGATTTTCGGTGCCTTGGGAGAATTCGTTGTTCACAAGCATCTTGTATCTGGAGGGTAATTTTACTTAGCCTAGGGCTAGTTCCACACCTACATCCAAGATTCCCTATGAACCTATCTTGTCAAGCCTTGATCCGGTTTTTTTTTCCTCTTGTGAATTGGTGAAGGGATGGTCTTTGTATATTCCCCATCTAATGCTGGGGGAAACCCTATGATTTCACCTTATTGTTTATAAACACGTTGTGCCTACCCTTGTATAGTCTCCATCTAACGCTGGGGACATCCACATTTCTCAGTTAACTGTGCATAGCTTCGAAAAACCTTAGAAAATCACAAAAACATTAAAATATGTTCAAAAAGAGTAAAAATATTCATATATGTTTGAAAATCACAAAAAAAATCACATATGATCAAAATCCAAAATAATAGAAAAACACAAAACACAAAAACAGTAGAAAAGTGTTTCACAAAACAATCTTACAACAACATAACTTTAGTTTACTTACTTTATCTTGTTTCTTGCTTTTTTGTGGACAATATTTGCTTGTATAATTGTTTCTTGTTTGTACACTTATATAGTTTGTTTCTTACACATAATTTGATAAGTTTCATCTTTTCTTTCTTAGATTATATTCATTCTTACTGGTACATATGAAGTGTGTTTTTGCATTCTTGTAAATAATTATACATAGTTGTGTTAATTCATGTTAGTTGGTACTGTATATTTGGTTAGGTTTTTTAACATTTTATTTTCTCTTCTTGTCATATGTACATAGTTTTGTTATCACATCATCAAATCTCCATCAATATCATCACATCTAACATCATCTATACATCATATATAAATAAACATCTAAGTATACATCATACATGCATGCTAAGCTAATCATCACATATCATATCATCAAATGGGGGCAAGACAGATCACAAATATCAAAATCTATCCCCCTGTACCCGTATCGTCATATCATCCCGTCCACTAATCTGAAGCATCACATGTACAATACAATTGATATCATTTGTGGATATATCATATATAAATCAAACACATGTGATACATCCTCATATATCATCATGATACATACAAGATATGAAATCAAACCATATAACATCATGATACTATTAAAATCTATAGAAAAACATCAAAGTAAAATACATCATCCCATGACATATGTGCCACATAAAAATGTCCATATATCCAAGTATAAAAATGTCTATCTCAAGGCAAATAGACATCATTGACAAAACGAGCCATCAAGGGCACAACTTGTAAAGCATTCATCAGAGGCGTACATAAAAAATGTTATACATCAATCAAAATAATGTTAAGCCTTAATCAGAGGCCTACATAAAAAATGGTACATAGTATACATATGTAAACAAATGCTAAAGCCTTCATAAGAGGCATGTATATCAAAATACAAGTACAATCAGTAAATGCATGAGATTCATGGCTGACTCGAACCCTCAGATGGACTAGATGGCCTGTGAGATGGGGGAGGACCCATGACATGTGCACCTCATTGCCCTATCGAATGTGCTCATGGCTTCTCAATTGATTCTTGATGCCTCTCTAACCTCATCAATCTGCTTGACTATTGGTTATAGGTGGTTGCCCACCGACCAGCTGGAAATGCCTCGTAGTATAAAGAACATTAATAGGAGGCTCTACCGTCCACTGTTACCAAATCTCTATGGCTACGAGATGTCACCACTTTCCCATCTATACATTGGAAGGAAACTATCTCTTCCGATAGCCACACAAATTTGGCCTAACCTACTACTCGTTTAGCATGAAGTTGATTTCTCTTAACTATCACCGATCATACTTGTGTCTGAGATTTTTGTAATAAGCTCATTACCTGAGCCATATGGGTGGCCATCTATTGTATCTTCTAGAAGTGTACAATTCCATCTCCTCCCTAGCCTTTCTAGGGTCTGGTCTAGTCCCGCTCTACTGTAACAACCTAAATCTAGGCTCTGGCCTAGTCCCGCTCTGTTGTCACAACCTGAATATGAGCTCAGGGATGATCTCTCTCTACCACCACCTATTCTAGCTACTCTTATAGGGAAGATAGATATACCCCATCATCTCCCCCTAAGCTCAGGGAAACCTCTGAGGTACTATGGGAATCTGTCCCTGCTCCTGTAATCTAGGCCTAGGGCCCTTAACCTATCCCTCCTCTTGTACTTTGGGCCTAGGGCCCTGAACATGTCTCTTATCCTATCGTCTTAGTCTTTGACCATCGAATGGATCATTGACATTGTTTCACCTGATTTCTAGATCATTTCTTTAAAGTATTGATGAAATAGATAGGGTAACAGGCACAGGAGGAACACATGTTCAAATGCTAGTTGATGGGTTGTTGCACGCGTATGAATTCTGAATCCACAGTTGATCATGAGAGCTTCCTTTTGGCTAGGAGGAACTACTTGTAATGCAATGCAAGACCACCAGAAGGAATTAAACAATATGGGTAGTGAACTGCCTAGTGTATGCTAGATCCGGGAAGTGTGATACTTCCTAGATGGTTATCAGTCATATGTTTTAAACAATTTAATGTTGTAAACAAAGTAAATCCTATTGTAATTTGAAATGATTTAGGTATCTCACTTAAAACACAATAAGAAATAGATCTAATCCAACAGGGTAAGCTAGAATAGAATCCACAGGTCAAATGATTGGTTTTGGGTTCTGTAGGTTTGACAAAGGTCTCGGGTAGATCACAAGGGATGGGGCTGAGATGAAATTTGGTGGGTAGGTCTCTATTCTAGGCTATATGGGAAAATACAGAGACCGATATCGGTTAAGGATAACCATCGGTGGTCAGGTGTAACCAGTGCTGGTAACTGTGGAAATATGGAAATGCCATTAAACAAGCTTTGGGTCTCCTTTGTGATTACACAAAGGACTTTGGTTAGTTAGGATGAGGTATTGGGTGACTGGGGTAGACTTTGATAAGGTTTTAATAGGTATATGGAGGTGGAAATGTTGGAGAAGGTCAATAAGTGGCTAGGTAAACAATAGATGATAAAATAATGATGAAATGAAATAAACCAGAAAAGTATGATGTTATACTTACTTGGATTTTGTTCCTGAATGCTTGTGAGTGAGGCATGGAGGTGCTGATGAGGGGTTTGAAGGATGCAAGTGATCTCCAACTGAAGGAAATATTCTGCACGAACTACATTTACATTCCTCTTTACTTGGTTAGATTAGATCATGGCTTGAATGGCTATGCAGGAAAAATGTTTGATCTCCTTCCTTGAATGCGGTTTCTCAATGGAATTCACTCTCTGAAGATGTGTTATCTCTCTAAGATGTGTTTTTCTCACCAACCTTACGCTTTTTTTCTTCCAACCTTGAGAATTAGGTTGTTTTGGGGTTAAAAGGGTAACCGACGACAATTCCGGCTTAATCGGTGATGGTTAGGGGTAACCGGCGTCGGTTAAGGTGGGATTTCCTAGGTTTACTAAACTAGGGAGATCCTCTTGATTTCCTCATATTTCATGTCGTTAACCCATGGATTAGACTGAGAGCCTCTTTTGAACATGCGGGATTGTGGTTAGAGGGAATGTAGGCATCAATTTTTAGGGTCTGGGTATGTCTTAGTTAGTTATGGAAAATTACTAAGAATAGTCCTAGATTGAGTTGGCTTGGTGAGGTGTCTAAGTGAACTATATGTGTGGATATTATTTAAAATAAGATATATAAATAATAAATATAGTGAGGATAATGAATTAAATTAATTAAATTAATATTAGTGGGGTAAAGGGGGCCATGGCTAGGTGAATGTGATGAAGGGTGTTTATTCATCGAGGGACCAAAAGGGAGTGTGACCTAATTTTAGTGTCTACATTTTGCCCCTTTTTGTTGTGTAGCTTGTATTGGTAAGCGATGCTAACAAAAATAAGATGTGATTACCCCATGTGTGGGTGAAGTTGATTCCCCTCAAACTAGGAACTGACGAGGCCGAAGGTAGAATCGGTGAGTGGTTTGATAAAAAGGTGAATGTGAGAAAAAGGCAGGTGGGCTCAGGGGAAAATAGGTTGAAAGGTCTACTCGAGAAATTCTAGGTAATGGGTTTGGGTCAAAGGTAGCAACAGTCAAATGCATGTGCACATATAAACTATTGCATGCTACTAAGCTAAAGAGAAGGAAAACTCTACATCATCAAAGGTCGATAGGTTTATCCAAACAAGTTTGAAGTGATTCCAGTATCCAATGTATAGGATATGGTCAGGAAACACAACATAGGTTAGGTGCAAGAACATTTAGGTATGATCTGGTACACCAGAGGTAGGGTCAGCATAAATGGTCACAGCAATAGGCTAGGTAAGGTCATCAGGCCAATCAACACAGGTCACAATGTTGTAAGGTATAGCGAACACATGAGGTCAAAGGTCACTAGCGATGGTCTAGGTCCAAATATCTAGGTCATGGCATGGGTAAGGCCAAGGTAGGGGTTGGGTAAAGGTGGGGTGGGGTAAATGATCAAGGTGAAGGTTGGGTAAGGAAAAAAAGGAGACTTTGGAGGGTAAAAGGGTAAAATTTAGGGCAATGTGTAGGTGAGGGTGACCGATGCCAGTTAAGATTAACTGACAATGGTATAGGTCAACTGACGACGGTAAGGTAGGGTATGCGACCGATGCCGGTCAAGGGTAACCGACGTCAGTTAGGTTGGATTGGTTATAAAAACAAAAAATCCGCTTGTTTTGTTATTTGTGAAGTGAGAAAATGACAAAAAAGGGAGAAAAGAGAGAAAAGTGTCCAGAGGAAATGGGACAGTGAGCTGACAGTGTGATTTGATGAGGGTTTGGTCGGTGAGCAGTGGGTCCATGGGATCAGGGTGAGAGATTTTATTGATCAGAGGTTACGGGTAGCTATTTGGTGATAATGAAGGCCGGAAAGGGATCGAGAGGGCCACCGGTACAGTGGCTAGATGTGCCATCGAGACGGCAGCAATGTAATGAGGTAAACACCTTACGCTCCGTTATTATGTGGATAGATTAGATGTTGGTATATAAAAATGTTGGTTTGTTAGTTTTTTGGTTTTAGTGGGTGGAAAAAAATTAAATTTGGGTATGGGGGGAATAGCAGGTAAAATGAGGAAGGGGGAGGGTAGTAAATGGTATAGATGAGGTGAGTAGAGGTCCGGGGGTAGTTTAGGTCATTGTAGGTGGGGTAAAAGGGGAAGGGGAAAGGGGGGTTTTGGGAAGATGCGGGTTTTTCCACAGTAGTGACCGGCGTCAGTCAAGCATGGCCAGCGTCGATTGGGTGGAACCGATATTGGTCACTAAATAGGTGACCAATGCCGATTAAGGGGTAAATGTGGTCGGTAATGGTGAACTGGTATCAGTCACCAAGCAGGTGACTAATGCCAATTTAAGGGTGACCAGAGTCAATTAGGATGAACCGATACCGGTCAGGATTTTAGGCACAAGGGTGCAAAAGTGATGTGGGCTAGGTAGTTAAGATGGGTAGGGTGAAAATAGGGTGTAGGAAAATGATAATTGGTGAATAGGGATTGATACAGGTAAATTAATGTTGTGTTTGGATTGGATGCAGGGGAGAGCACAGTTACATATGCAGGACATGGTTTCACCTCTATTGGTGACATTACGTGGTGTAGCAACCCCGTTGGAGCTGCAACATCTAGAGGTAGTGGGCTTGAGTGGGGTTCATTTCTACCGACATGTTGTTCGGTAGCCCAACTTGATGGTCACACTCATCGATAGATGGGATCTCGTGACCAACACGTTCCACCTACCAACGGGTGAGATGACTATCACCCTGGAGGACATGTTCTAGATTTTTCGGTTACCCATATTGGGTGCCCAAGTTTACTGTATCTCCTCCAAGGCCTCAGACGAGTTGATTAGGACGTTTTTTGGTGAGGGGGTGGTTGATCTAAGATTCCATAGTGTGAGTTTGAGCTATGGAGAGATGTACCTAGCCCATCTGGATGAGACGAGGCTATTGGTTCTCTTGATGGAGGCAGTGCCAGATGCAGAGGGTGGATGCTTTCTCCGATCACTGATAGGGGTACTTCATGATAGGATGGTGCATGAGACATGCTTTTCTTGGGCACCAACATTCTTGGTGCATCTATACAGAGTGTTGTGGGCATATGGGAAGTTGCGTAGGTTTAGCATGTGCTCTACATTTATACTACACTATTGGGCATACGAGCACATAGTGTGTGTATGAATGATAGGGATTCACTAAGAAGATGTAATTCCCACCTAAATTTGTGTGAGTGGGATACATGAGATGGGTGCTGGTGATAAGAGAGAGGAGATCGGATAGGCCAACACATGATGTGGCCCATTTTCAACAGTTACTGGAGGGATTGTCTGGAGTGGACATTATATGGAGGCCATATGTGGGATTACCCTCATATAGGAATATGCATGAGGAGCTAGCTGAGCTCCAGCTAGAGAGGTGAATACAAGGTTATGGTGCCAGGGAGGATGAGATGATCCCATTAGATAGATTTTGACGGTAGTTCGGGCTCTTACAAGACATTCCTCTGCCCTTCCCATGGTAGTGGAGAGATGACGTGGAGAGGCCCTTACCTCTACCACAGCCTACAATGCCCACAAGGGAGGAGGATCAGCCAATGGATTTGGATAGATGATGCCAGATGTACAGACGGGTATAGGTAGTGGTGGGTGGCTCAGTTATGTGCCATATCACCCAGACTGGGGAAGCCAGACCTAGCTACCATTACAGTGCAGAGAGACTCCCTATAGGTGTAGGTAGCTATATTGATTACCCAGTTGGGTATACTGTAGACAAAGCTAGAGGGTTATGAGGTAGAGGTAGCAGAGCTACATGTATAGGTGGCCAGTTTGCAGGCCCAGATGGATGATGAAGGAGATGGAGAAGATGGAGATGGTCAGGAGGGGGATGGTTAGGTGACAGCCTTATAGGCTCAGGTTGTAGGTTTACAAGGCTAGTTGGTCACAGCCCAGGCACAGATTGGGGCCTTACAAGCCCAGATACAAGCATAGGGGTAGGAGGCACCACCAGAGGCATCGAGAGTAGGTCCCATTTCACAGGTAGGTGCAGGGCAGGTTGCGGTAGGGTAGGCACAGGGGCCGAGACCTATGGGACCACTGTAGACCATTCCTGTATCCAGGTTACAGGATGCCCTAGGTGAGGGAAGATACTATCAAGACTAGCTTATGGCGGTTGAGATAGATTTCATATCCGATGCTGAGTACAAGGCAGAGCAGGTGTCTAGTGAGAGGACGAGATCCCACACTCATAGTGTGGAGAGCACAAGAGGTCAACAAGCTCTAAGGCCCGATTAGGGAGAGGCCACCAATGCATGATGACCAGCTCTAGGTGAGGTGCCAGTAGGGACATAGGAGGCCAGGGTATAGGTGACACAAAGATGGAGGACATCCGACGTGATGCTTGATATGCGGTCACCTAGTTTTTTATGTATACTAGCTATTTTTTTTATACATATACTGGCTTGCGTGCCGAAGATATTTTGTATTGATTCATTCTTTTTTGTATATATGAGACCGACCTCTATGCCGATGATGTTTTGTATTGTATATCGGCCTGTGTGCCAACATTTTGAGATGATGGACATGATGAGATAGGCATGTATATTGAGGTACACATTTATTGATTTATATGATGCGATACATGGTATTTTGTGATTTGTTGATGTGTTTATGAGATATTGGTTTACGGCTTATGGTAGATGGGATATGGACTTATTGTTTGTATTAGATGAGATATGGGTTTTTTGTTTTGATATGGATGGAAATTAGGTGAGTTAGGCATGATGGAGTCAGGTCAATTTAGGCATGGATCGAGTTAGGTTGGTAGGTATGGATCAAGTCAGATTGGCTAGGCATGGTTGAGTTAGGTTTGGCTAGGCATAGATGAGTTAGGTTTGGCTAGGCATGGATTGAGTCAAGTTATAGGTAGGGATGAGTTAGGTTTGGTTAGGCATGGAACGAGTTAGGTTTGGTTAGGCATGGATCGAGTCAGATTGGTAGTCATGGTCATGTTGAAAGTAGGTGAAGTTGTGATTCATTATTTTTTACAAGGAATGATACTATGGGTCATATGTGAGATGTGCTATAATTTATGCATAATGATGATAGATAAATGGTAGGTGTAATAAATGTATAAAATATGAAGCAACTTGTTATGTATGTGGCTTAATTTCTAATTTTGTATATAAAAGGGAAACTAAGTGAGATGTGGTGTAAATGGTGGGGAACATGGAAGATGAATTATTTAGGGTAGAGAATGGATGAGCTAACCTCTAAGGGCCCCATGCCCTCGGAGTGTTGCCTACATAGTCTTGGTGAAAAAGGGACCTCGGGAAAATGTAGTTCTCCCATAAGCTAGGGAAGAAAATGAGGCGGTGTGAAAATGAGTTGGTAGGTTTTTGGGCATGTTGTGGGTTTAGATCTGCTAGGTATGGGTATATTATAGGTAAAATGATGTTGGTGGGGCCGATTGTGGCAAAATAAGGAGATTACCCCGAAATTAAGTGTCAAAGACCAAGTCCTGTATAAGATAATCAAAACGTAAACAAAGATGGTTAAAAGATAAGAGAGGATAATAAAGCCACCTGATTGGGTAGGATCATACCGAGTAGATCATACCCTGGAGGAGGTGATGAACATAAGACCCTAAATACATTGCATGATTTACTGTTCTATAATGAAAAGTAATCACAGGATCACCAAATGTCTAAATTCTAAGATGTCCCTTGAGGCAATGAGGAAATGAGAGTGGGAATGGTAAGAAGGGTGAAAGGTAGTTAATTTTATATAGTATAAGTAACAGGCCCTTTAGACAAGAGGTCTTAGGTCACAATGGGCAATTCCATGACTAAAAAGATTTTTGCTTTAATAGACTAATTGTTGCAAGAAGTCTATATGAGATAAATAAAATTGAAATCCTTGAAGTCTTCGTGAAGTTGATCGATGCAGGAAGCTTCAGTCGCTCTCTTTTTTGAAGAGATTTATATAGCTCTCCTTCAAGGGAGCAGTCTATTTATAAAAAAAATTGGTTGAGAGGAAGATGTCCTTTTGAGGGATTCATCTTTGTATTAGAAGTTTGACTCAAGGATTTTGGTCCCATGTGAGGTCTTTTTAGTCATAGACAAGACCAAGGTAAAGGATAGGACTCTTGTTCAAAAGGCAAGGTGAAATGACCGTGGGATCTCATCTAAGGGTAGATGAAAATTATCCATGAGAATCATGCTATGTGCAGTGCCGTGATACACAAATTCAAGAGAAGATAACAAGTGATGGGTACTCACATGATTCTTGTTTAATCGTTAGGGAGGTGTATGGAGTGGGTAGCACTCAAGGGACGAGCCTGGAAAGAAACAAAGGGTGAGGTAGGATGATGAGTCAACAATAGAATGGTTGAAGATGCAAGGTGTTAAGGGGATTAGGTTGGGATTTACCATCAAGAGAAGATAAACGATAAGCACCTGATCCATAGGTATGAGTCATGATGTATGGTCCGAGCCAATTAGGAGAAAATTTTCCCCGTTTACTTTTTTTTTGCTTTTGTTACATGTTGATTTTATTTCAAGACAAGGTCACCGACTTGGAAGGTGTGTTCATGAACACGTTTATCATAAGAAAATTTGATACATTGTTCATAAACATGAAGGAGATCTAGAGCGTTAAAATGACATTCATATAATAAATCTAGTTGTGCATAATTAGTCCTGACAAAATTCATCATCATTAAGCATGTCATGGAGAGAAAGGTAGAGTGAGGGGATCTAGACTTCGAGAGGTAGAACAACCTCTGTACTGTAGACCAGCGAAAAGGGTGAGGCTGTAGTGGAAGTCCAAATACTAGTGCAGTATGTCCATATAGCAAAAGGAATGTGCATATGCCAATCCTTTCCAGTATCATTAACCACTTTAATGAGAATTTTGTTGAGGGTTTTGTTAGTGGATTCAGCTTGGCCATTGGTTTGTGGGTAATAAGGTGATGAGAAACTAAGCTGAATGCCGAAGGTGTCGTAAAGTTTCTATAGTTTTTTTTTTTGAATTGTTTTCCATTGTCAGTGATGAGGTGATGAGGGACACCAAAGAAAAAAAATGATGTGATGGTTAATGAACTCACATATTTTCTTGGCTTTCGTGGAGATGAGTGGTATGGCTTCCACCCATTTTGTATAGTATTTCGGTAGCACTAATGATCCAATGATGGCATTGGAAAGAATAAGGATTGATTTCTCTGACAAGATCCAAACCCCATTGAGATAAGGGCCAAATGTTGCGAGTGTGTAAGGCATGACTGGGTGTATGAGGAAGATTGGAATGTCATTGGCATTTTACACAACGTTTGACATAGACACAAAAATCATGGTTAAGGGTCGACCAGTAATAGCCTAGGTGAATAATACGATTAGGAACAGCAAGGCCACTAAAGTGACCTCCACATATGCCATCATGAACCTCATTAATGGTATAAGGAATTTCAGAACTTGTGAGGCATCGTAAGAGAATACCATCAAAGTCACATTTATAGAGGATTCCCCCAAGAATGACGTAATGAGAGACATTTTTAAGGAAGGCACTCTATTCATTACAGGTGAGATCATGAGGTAAGATGGAGAGAGAAACGTAGTCAAAGTATTGTTTATACTAAAGGTCACTCAGGTCAGGGGTAGCGGTTTCAATCGAGTAAACATTGTGAGGTAAATAATAAGGTGATTGGAGTCATTGTACGGTGACAAAGATTGTAGAATTGGTAGGTGAAGCGGGTATTTGGGAAGCTAAGCAGGCCATGGCATCTACAAATTTGTTGGTTAAACATGGGATGGGTTGAAGGGTGTAACGGTAAAAGGTGGTCAAAAGTATGTCTACATGATGTTTATTGAAGTATCTTGTTATGACATTGGTACATACCATTGACTTGGTTCACGACCAATTGAGAATCACCAAATATGTTGATTGATTTGACATCTAGGGCATAGGCGGCTTGAAGACCTACTACAAGTGCTTCATATTCAGAAATATTATTGGTGCATTCAAAATCTATTTTGAAAGACAAAGGAATGGGTTCTTCATTTGGTAAGGGGGTTGGTCTAGGGAAACGGTAGTAATTGACTCATCTAGAAAGTCAAAATTAGAGGGTTAATCCCCAGAAATAAGTGCATCGGCTAGTTGGTCAATGATATATTGTCCCTTGACGTACTTTTGATGAATGAATTCGAGGTCAAGATTAGCTAAAAGCATAAGCCATCGTGCAGCACTCTGATTTTGATAAGGTTTGGCATACATGAAGTGTAAGGGGTTAGTGTTGGTCACAACATAGGTTTTTTGGCTGAGTAGGTAATGATGGAGTTTGGTCACAATGAAAAATAAGGTTAAGAAAAGTTTTTTAGGATGGTTGTATTGGTTTTCATAGTTCAAAAAGAGTACAACTTATGTAATAAACCACCTGCTACTTGTGCTACTCATCACGATGAGAAAGCATGGCTCCCAAGGAATGATTAGTAGCAGATATGTATAGGTAAAAATTTTGATCGTCTTTAGGTGGAATGAGTATGGGTGGTTGGAGAAGATATTGTTTTAAGGCTTCAAAATCTTTGTGACAGTCATCATACCATTTAAAGGAGATATCCTTCTTGATAAGATGATGAAATGGTTGACACCGATCAAATAATTATGAAATGAAATGGTGAATGGACTGTAATTTACCTTACAGACTACGGAGTTTTCGAAGGTTAGTAGGGGGAGGAATTTTGAGAATGGTGTTGACTTTAGTAGGGTCAACTTCTATACCATGGAGGGAAATGATAAATCCCAGGAGATTTCTTGAAATAACCGCGAAGACGCACTTCTTAGGTTGAATGCAAACACAATATTTAATGAGGTGGTCAAAGATGGTTTTAAGGATGGCAAGGTGCTCAGAGTGACATTTATATTTGGCCAAGAGATCATCCACATAATCTTATAATATATGATGCATGATGTTATGGAAGATGTAAGTCATAGCCTGCTGATATGTGGCACCAGCATTTTTAAGGCCAAAAGGCATGACTCGATAGCAGAAGGTCCCCTAAGAGGTGATGAATGAGGTCTTGTGTTAATCTTCTGGGGTAAGAAAATTTTTGTTATAACTTGAGAAGCCATCCATGAGTGATAACATCTCATGACCAGTGGTGAGGTCAACCAGTTGATCAATACTGGGTAAGGGAAAGTCTTATTTCGGGAAGGCTAGGTTGAGGTCACGAAATTTCATGCAAATGTCGAGTAGTGATAGGGACAATGTTATAAATACAATAAGGATAATCAATGGGTAAGATGAAGGAAACGGAAATAAGGTGCTAAAGTTCTTCTTTGACGAGAAGAGCAATACAAGGGTGCATTTTCCTCAGCTTTTGTTTGATGGGTTTAGCATTGGGAATGGTTACAATATTGTGTACCACTATGGTGGGTTCAATACAGGGCATGTCTACGTAAGACCAAGCAAAAGCATGGTTATGATCTCTAAGAAAAGAAGTGATGGCTTCTTATTTAGCATCATCTAAAGATTGTCCGATCTTTAGGATGTGTGGGTCATCCTAAGTATGAATGTTGATTTTGATAGTTGATTCATTTGACATGGTTTACATCTCAAAGGGTAACGACCAATGAATATATGATTCATTTGCACCAAGGTAGGTCAGTATGGATTCATCATCCTGAAATTGAATGATGTTAATTATAGGTGTGTCGTCATCAATCATTTTAGGATACAGGAAGGGAAGAGTGGAAGGGCCCTGACCCTCACGTTGATAAGTCAGAGGCCCTAAGGAAATGGTGTTTATGAATTTTTTTTTAGGAGGGATAGATTTAGGATCCATCGAATCCGTCGGTGAGGATGGTGAAGAAGGTGGAGCGGGTGAAGAAGGTGGAGAAGAGCTATTGTCCTTAATGAGTTCAACGCAGGCCTGTTTGGTAGGTGGTTCGGGGAAGCCGATACCATTACGGTCGTTATGTTTACAGGTGGTACATGGAATAATGGTATGGTGGCCTTGCTCGTGAAATCCAAAACTAAAACCCTTCCATGCACATCGGTGTAGCAATGTGTGGAAAAAATGGCAATTGGTAAGTGATTGGAAGTCAACAGAAAATGAGTGGGTTTGTGATGGTTGTTCAGGGGTGTAAGTGGTAGTATCAAGTCCCCCATAGGTGAGAATTGTATGAAGATGAGAAGGACCATAAAGGAGTCATTATCCTATACAGTGATCATAGTGAGGGTATTGGTAAAGACTTGCATACTCCTGCAGAGTAAGGAATGTGTTAACACTATATAGGCGTTACTCCCCTAGAGTGAGGCATTAAAAAACACCTTTTGAGGGATCAACAGTTGGTATGTAGGTAGTTGGTATGGATAATGTGTTAGAGGTCGATGCGGAGGCGGAGTTAACAGATTGGGAAGTTGATGGGTCAACCGTGGAGGTTATGGCAGTGGTAGGAATGGAGGAGGTATGTGTAATAGAAGTAGTGGCTGTACTGGTAGGTGGAGGTGTAGGTGAAATGATAGTGGTTGCAGAGGTAGACGTCTTGATAGGTATGAGCACATCATTGTGTCGGTAAAGCATGTTGCATGTTTTGAAAGGTAATGGGTTAGCTAGAATGGTATAAGTGTGTCCTTCTTGTTCAAACTTTACATAATGATTCAAAGTGGAAGGAACACAACTCATGACATGGATCCAAGGTCTGCCAAGCAACAAGTTATATTGGAATTCCACCTCCAAAAGGTAAAACAATTCTGGAATAGTGTAGGGACCCATGTAAACATGGAGGATGACAGTGCCTAGTGTAGAGGTGATAGTGTCATTAAACAAATGCAACATGACTGGATGTTTATGCATGCAATTGTCAGGTATGCACATTTGAGTGAATGTATGGGATGAAATGATGTTAATGCTAGTGCCCCCATCAATCATCACACGACATACCTGTATGTCGTTGATGTGGAAAAAGATGAAGAGCGATGGGTCCAGGTCATCGTTTTGGTGTGGCAGAATCTCTTCCTCTAAGAAGTTAAGGGAGGCCACTTGGTGAACAAGGTGGGGTGAAGATGAAGATGGTAATTTGGTGAGAGAGGCTACATGATGGGGTGTGATAATGGAGGCTACAGGTGTAGGTTCATTGAGTAAAACCTCAATAAATTGAAGAACCTCCATGAGAGCTTGACGATGGGATTCTGAGGTTTGAATGAGGTCATATAGGGACATTTTGAGGGGAGATTGGTGTAATTTTTTGAGCATGGTGCAGCATGGGGCCGCGGATAGTTATTTTAGGTATGGGTGAAGATGGTATGTTGGGTATAGGATTTGTTGGTGGATCAGTTGCCTTTTCTTTACCCTTTTTCGCACATGTAGTGACGTGTATCATGTTGATTTGAGGGGAGTTGGAAAATGTAGAAGGTGTAGGATGAGTGGTATAACGACATGAAGGGAAAAAACCTACCGGAGGAGAAAAGCCTTGTGAGGTGAGTTGGGAGCAACAACATTCAGGTGGTGGTGTGGAAAGTTATCTGATATGAACCATGTTAATTTTAAATCTTGGGGTTGGCTCTAGGAGCTGTGAGGGTGGAGCTTGTGGTTGTTGAGTGGGCT
This sequence comes from Taxus chinensis, assembly GCA_019776745.2. NCBI lineage: Eukaryota > Viridiplantae > Streptophyta > Pinopsida > Cupressales > Taxaceae > Taxus > Taxus chinensis. Next base: position 926,885,391 of record CM034146.1, on the reverse strand, counting down.
GTGTGGGAATGGGTGTCAGTGAAGAAGGATCCTCATCGAGAAGGTTGTCATCGTCAAAGTTGGTTTCTGGTGGACACAATTGGATAAGGACAGTTTTTAAGGCCTTGTATTTCTCCACATCATGCCCTAACACATGATGGTATGCATAAATTTTAGTATCGTTAAACCCTTTTGGCTTGGGTTTGAGAGGGTCATAAGGTCTGAGTGGCGGTAATTTGATGACAGAAGTCTCAAGGTTGGTTAAAATTTTGGCATAAGACCCTGCTAGTGGATCACAATGGGAAGTGAATGTGGGTTTGGTTGTAGGTGTGGTAGATTGTTGAGGAATGGTTTTTGAAAGAGGAGCGGATCAAGCTATGGGTTTGGTTATGTGTGTTGTTTTAGGTGTTGGTCGTGTTTGTTTAGGTAGGGGTATAGTAGATGGATGGGTAGGAGGGTGTGTGGTTTTTTTGAGAACCTTATTATGGGGCAGTAGAGTTTTGTTTTTGGGTTGCACCTTCTTGGGTAAAGGTGATGTGGGTGTATGAGTTCTAGAAGAAAAAGTAGATGGAGGAAGAGGGCGAGTCACCCATGGGGATAACAGGGGTGCTATGAAGGTAGATGATGTGGGTTGTGCTTGAGGTGTGAGAGATAGTGACTGAAGTGTAGTGGGTGGTGAAGCAATAGATGAGGGTATTGGAGGTATCGGTGGTAGTGATGATACAGGTGCAGGTGTAAATCTTGTTGGGAGTCTAGGTAGTTCAAAGGTTTGTGAGGAAGGAATGGGCTGTTTTGTATTTGGTTTATTGGTGGGTGGAGGTTGTTTGACCATGTTGGGCAACTAAAGTCCTAAGACAGAAGGGACAAGTGTAGGTGTGATTGGTGCGGCCGGGGTATGAGTTATATGGGTTTGGTGCTTCTATTTGGGTGTCAGAGTAGGTGTGGTGTTGACTTTGGAGGATGTAGCTAAATCCAGTTTAATAGGTGGATGAGTAACGATGGTGGTCGATGTGACCACTAAAGTGGTAATAGGTTTATTTGAGGAAGATGTTGTATGTGTGGATTTGGGTTTAGATGTAGGTCAGGTTATGGGTAAGGGTGTGGTTTGAGCTATAATAGGTGTCATGGAAGGGGTTGTGATAGAGGAGGTTGTGTTTGGTTTGATTGGTCAAAATATTTCTGGGTAGATAGTGGAGGTATCAGCAAGGGATCTTTGTATCTGTGTTGAGATGGGAAGTAAAAGGCACCCTTATATTAGAGCCCTATCCAAATATTCTAAGTGATTGGCCAAATGTGAGAATGACACGTCTGTAGGTGGAGTTGGTGAGGACCTAATGGAAATTATTGTAAAATGTGTCTTAGAGACGGGGAATTGGCTAGCTTCAGCTTCTGTAGCTAAGAGAGCTGAAAGTAGGTCTGTAGGAATTTGGTTGGCAGATGGAGAATTCTCACCAAGAGGCAAAGGTATCTCAATTGTGTCTATGATTGGTGGAGGAGATGATGGGAGCTCCTCTATAAGTGGAGGAACGGATAGGTTCTCCTCTGTGGGTGGAGGAGGTAATGGGTGCTCCTCTATGGGTGGAGGAGGTACTGTGTGTAAAGGTTCTCTAAGTGGTGAAGCCAAGGGTGAGATGGTCTCAATGTTATTGGAAGACTCCTCCGTAGGTGATGAAGGAGATGAAAGGTGTTCCTTTGTTGGTGAAGGAATAGGGGATGTTGGCTCCACCGCAGAAGGAGGATTTCTGGCTAGGATATCCTCTATGGAAGGAATATGGGGTAATTAGGAGGTGACATGTATGTCATTAAAGATAGTGTGAACCTCGCGGGTATGGGTATCATGAGTTGAGGTCTCACCGGTTTGATTAGAAGAAGGGGCATGGTTGGGAAATGGTTTCTTGAAGATGTGTAGGTTTTGGTTGACAGGTGCATTAGGATTATCCATGGTTAACTCAACTTTTTCCAGCATTTCTTGTAAAATATTTTTGAAAGTGATGTAGTTGCCATCACTATGACCCTTTACTCGATGATAATTATAGAAATCATGTTCTTTATACCATGCAGGCATGGGGAGAGCAGGGTCAAAACTAGTTTGTGGTTTTATGAGTGGAAGAGAGATGGCTCCGGCTTTGATAAGATTTTCCAAGATAGAAGAGTAAGGTTCCCCAATTGGGGTATATTTCCACTGCTCCTCATCTGAATTGAAAAGTCTAGATAGGTGAGAGATTAGATGAAGGAGTATCCTGGTTTGACAGATGAGCTGGGCTGACCTTGAGTACCACTACGTTAGCGGTGCCCTTAGCTTTTGAATAATTGGTTTTTGGTTTGGAAGAAGAAGAGGTATCGATCAACTTGAATGCCAAATTCTTATTGCATAATTAGATTTTCTTCTCTTCGATGGTCCGAATCTCTAATTTTCATGCCATAGTGAATACTTCAACAAATCTTTTGACCCATTTTCGAAGTTTGAATAGGTGTCCGAAAGAGAACCAAGTGAACTTTGCAAGGGAAGTTCCTAAATTAATATAAGTTTAGTATAATTAATTTTATCATAAAACTCCCAAAGTGCCCCGAATTCCTTTGAAAATGCAAAATACTAAAAACCATTGAAAAAATGCTAAAAATAGATTTCCAGATTTTTTTTATTTTTGTGGTTTTCTAAATTTGTTATAGAGTTCTTATCGTGATTTGTGGGTTTCTTTTCCATCATATTTTTGTGCTAACTTAGTTGAGTGTTCATGTTGTTTTAAATTGTAGGGGTTCTTTAAAATGTGTATGCTCTTCCCTCGCATCTTCTAAGTGATCTTGGGAACCAAAAATATTTCAAAAACCTTATATTTTTCTTCCAAAACACTTCAATTTAAGCTTAAAATGAATTATCTTGTCAAAGTTTTCTAAAACAAGTTTCCTTTTACAAAACACTTAAATTAATTTCCATAAAATTGTTTTAGTTGAGTTTTTTACATTGTATATGCTCTTCCGTCACGCCTTTTTGGTGATCTTAGGAATAGAAAGCAACATGCAAAATCTCTTTCTTGGTATCATTATCTATTTTGGTTGGCCTAACACTTGTCAAAGAAAGGAGGAGTCAAGACAAAACTAATACTTCTAATACACATGTTTTCATGCAGGTTGCCAAACAATGTGCTACTTAAAACCACATTAAGTTAAGCAAGATAAAAAAAAACACACTATTTCACTTCACACTATATTACAAGTTTCGAAAAAGGGTACGTCCCTATTTGCTTAACTGGAACATAACCCCTTTGGCATAATTCCTTAAGCTATAACAATGGGGGTGGTTCCAGGAAGCCTAAAGTAATCCACCACTGAGTAACCTCGTGGATGAAATAGGAAGCACTCCGCTTACCCACTTGAATAGATTTCACATTGTAAGTTAGATTCAAATTTATCTATATCATGACCCCAGTGACAGTACAACTGAACTGACTAGTTGGTCATTGTATCAGAAGGGGGTAAAATAAAGTCGAGATACTCCCAAATTAGTCAGTGTGACTCTTTGGGTAAATCGAGCTCGCTCCTAGATAACTTGTGACACCTAGTTGAGAGATCTTATTAGGGAAGACATTTTGTCTTGGAGCCCACTTTTCTAGTCTGTTGTCGCATCAAGCCATCACAAAGTGACGACTCACTTGGATTTTGAACGTTGTTTCTCAAACAAGGAAAAGAGCCCATGTAAGTTTGAGCTAAGTGTCTTTCATCATGGAATTAAACAACGTCTCACTTAGCTGGGTTTATTTCTCACCTTCAGACGAGGTAAAACTATACCCAAGTGGTGCTTATTTTATTTTCATCATTTTGATCTATACCCTTGTGTTCTCGCCACCCATTTTTGGGGTGAGAAGGGAGCATACCTCTTGTGTTTTATCAAAGATAGTACTCGCCACTTTTTTTTCCATTTATGCCCATCCATATTTGTGGCTGGGTTATTAAACGTCTAAACTGTGCAAGTACGTTTTAATATCTTTGATAGTCCTTTGATCTTTATTTCAAGATTGTCTTCACTATTGTGATTTTGGTTCATCATTTATCCCTCCTTAAGTTGATAGTTTTTTTCTCACATTCTAGTCACACAATTTTGGTACTTAAATGATGTTTTCAGTTTCTTGAGAACTTGATATAAGTCCCTTTATTGTGTAGTTATGATGCTCATGCAACTAGAAACTTCTTGCTATACTCATACTTCATTTTAGTTCCGACATCATCTAAGTATTTTTGAGGATGTCAATATTGACTTATATATACCGAAATAATGTCATCTTGATACTAACACCTTGCTTACTCGATTAATTTATCAGGATAGTTTTTTATGCTATACATACTCGCAACTTCCATTTTTTAGAAAACTTATCTTTCATCTATATTCGAACTAGTTTTAGTATACCTCGTTGAGAGATTGCATGAATACCACTTTAATATTTAGGCCTTGTTAGAATTCTAACTTGATTCACATATTGATATGATATTGGCACTGTCCACTTTGGACTCTTCACTGGAATCATAGTTAGGGTATAAACTTGGAAAAAACAAAAATTTGAGTGATCATTGCATTTGAGTGTTCATATGAGTGTTCTTTGAATCATAAAAACAACTACATAGTGTTACTTCTAGAACAATCTAGGTTGTTTACACATCACATCGAATGAATTTCACAAACATACGCCTAGGTTTCATGTAAACTTTGAAGGAAATTTAAACAAAATCTAATATCACTTTGACTAGTGATGCCTAGAATCACGAAGATGGCGTCCAAATGAAATGATCATGAATTAGGAAAAAATCCTTTTGAATTGTTCCCATTTAACATAAACAAGCGCCTCTCTTTTCACAGGTTAAAGACACCGAGTCGTTGATTTATCATAACAGAGAGGAGTATAACTCATTTGAAGAACAACACCAATTAGACCTAGGTTGCTTTGACAAACTCCATTATTACAATAGGGATCAAGTACTCGCAAGAGTCTTAGAATTAGGGGCTAAGCTTCCACAAGAACGCGAAGCAGAAACTAAGGTCATTAATCATAAAACAAAAGAATGAAGGTCCCTCTTAGACAGGGATAACCCCTTTGACATGGGGTATGCTTCTACTTTTGGTCAAAATCATAACTATTAGGTTAATTCATGCATCATATTATTATTTAATTATTTAATAAGGTAATTAGTTGATATATTGTTATATAGTTTTATAACAATATTTGTCTTATTATTGCATAGGTTATATTGTTACATAGTTGTAACAATTATTATTTGTTTGTACATAATTATTGTTTCTTCCCAGATGTATTTTGGAAGATGTTGTGATTATGGTTATACCTGTGTAACCCATTTATTTATCTACACATGGTTGTTCAATTCCTATAAGATTTTTTGCACTTCATTGTAATTGTGGTTGATTGATATTAGTAAAGATTATCAGGCTTCCGTCCCTATTGCTCAAGTTCACATTTGGTACGAGAGTGAATTTAAGCTCTTGGCAAGGTTGGAGAAGGTTGCAGAGGAAGGAGAATTCATGGAGAAGAAATCTACAACAACAAAGATCCAGTGCTACCTTCAGCAGCTTCCTAAACCTCCCTATAAACCCACAACCTCCTGTGTGATTTCCAGGTAAACATAAAGCAAATTTCTTTTGCCTTGGTGCCTCATGCACTAGGCAAAATTTTCTCCCTGGATGCTAGTTTAAAAAAAATTACCATCAGGGGTTTTGTCACTAAATTGCTTAGTTACAGATAATATTGTCTGTATTATCAATTTTTTTGAGGGATCAAGATCTCAATTGAGATTCCTTGCAAAGACAAGTTGTTTGAAGAGCTCCTACTGATCTAGTTGCTTGCTTTGACTGGAAAGTTATATTACAAGTGTCTACACCCCCACTAAGCTACCTTCCTCATTGCAAAGGTGAGTGGCATCCAATTTGAGAGTTAGACTCATCCACAAGCAGCTGAGATTTGATTCATTGAATGAGAATTTTTGCTTGCTCTCCAAATCAGAATGAGCTTTGAAGCTTTGAATTCATGAGCCCATAACCATGTTTTAATTCCAAAGCCAAGCCCTAGTTGGTTTTTCATGAGCCATTCAAGGTGGAGGCATTAAACACTATGAGGTCTTGGGTCGATGGTCTGTGGAATCAAATCTCAAACACCAATCCTTCATATAACTAGTCCGAGTTGCATTTCATCCCTTTCAATCAACAAACTTTGGTATAGCAACTATGTGTGACCACCCCCATGTCCAAGCAGTGACCTACAAAATAAAGAAACAACAAAAAATAAAACATACTCCACGCATATTTTGTTACCAACTTGCATAAAATGAACTTGTAAACACAAAATAGTAGAGAAAATAGCAATCAAAATGGCTGCCAAACGAAAATAATGAACAAAGAAATAAGAACAAGGAGCAGATGAAAAGCCGCAACAGCATACAAAAGGAGATACAAAGTTTCAGATCTATTTTTTGAGCATATCAAAACCCTAATCACCTCCAAAATGCAGGCCACGTGGAACCTCTCCCACGTCATTTTCTTATAAAGGTAAGTCATTTTTCATCTCCTTCAAATACAATATGCTTCATTTTCTAGCATAAGCACTCATAGAGCCTGGTTAGATAGAGGGAAAGACTTGGGTGGATGAGGTTTGGGGTTCAAAGCCCACCCCGTACACAAAATTTTGAATTTTTAAATTTGGCAGAAAGTTTGGAGAAACCGCCAATTGTGGAGGTGAATTTTGTGGAAAAACCACCTCTAAATAGCTAGTTATAACTAAACAACCTAGTAAAAATTAGCGAGAAAAACCCTAATATAGGGGAAAAAAAACAATTCTCCTTATAGGCCTATTTTTTCATTCTGAGAAACATTTGCAGAAGGGGGCACACCAAAAAATTGCATAAAGGGTTGTTTTGGTCTCCGGAGGCCACCAGGGCCCACAAAACAAAAAAACTTTTCCTACCATTCAATTTTTGCCAAATTTTTTGAATGTAATTACATGCTTCAATATATTGTAGTAATTTTTAGGCTGTCATATTCAACCACAAATATTCTAACTGCTCAAAAACTGGCTGAGATTTGTAATTAAAAAAAGTGAAAATTGGTTCTAAAACACTCACAAGATCATAGATCTCATTTGCAACATTCGGTATATACGGTGCCTCTAGGAAGAGCTTATAGGAAAATCCATCATGACTAATACTACACTTAACACCTAATATAGCGACAAAAACATCATCTGGGCATCGATCCTTTAAATTGACAGGGAGTAATAAGGTCACAGTGCACACACTATGAGTCATCCCATCCATCTATGAATGATTTCATGACATAAATCAGGACTGAGAAATTATCCAAGTATATAGTGAATTTACACGCACGTATGAGGATATTTATTTGAGATGGTGTCAATAATCACACAGACCCCTTTCAACATTATCTTGGTACCATGTATTGAATTCTTTCACGTACATTAACGGCTCTTTCACATACCATCAAGTATATAGAAAGGGTGAGATTCTTCCATGTACAACCGCGTATATCGGAAGGGCTTGTATATAGAAAGGTTTGGTATATCATACTGATGGTATATAGATTGGGATACCTTATACCTAGAGTGATAAGAGCCAAACCCTATCAGTGATTTCTACAAAATGGGCACCAACGCCCCCAAAAATTTTCTTCCATATTCACAACTACTCAAAGGAAATAACTATGCTGCATGGAAGACTAAAATCAAGACACAACTTGAGTTTGAAAATATCTAGACTGTTGTGAATGGTACCTTGACCAAATCAACTATTAATACAACACAACAACAACAGTTTGATAAAGCAGATCAGAAGGCCAAACTCATCATCTTGTTTGGAGTGTCCAAAGATGTGTAACACCACATTCAAGATTCCAAAACAACCAAAGAAGCGTGGGATAAATTGTTCGTAGTATATGAGGCCAAAAACAATAATTTCATACTAAATGTGTAGATTCAGTTACATACACTGAAGTTCAAGTAGAATGAGAAAATTGAAGCTTTCTTAAGAAGACTTGTAGAGTTGAGGGCTTCACTTCTAGCCCTAGGAGAAGTGGTGACATATGATTCTCTCATTCCCATTGTTATGAGAGCACTCCCCTCTTCTTACCACATTTTTTTCACAATAATAAACATGTTAGATACGACAGTTAGTTTTGACAAGCTAGTAAACCTACTGCAGAAAGAGGAAGACATGCATAATAAGGATGATGAAGAGGATCAGAAAATTTATTCACATCAAAAATGGAAAGGAAAAGGTAGAGGAAAACCTAATTCCTATCAAAAGTACCAACATCAGAATCATTATCAACATCAAGGGGACAAACAACAGAAGAAACAATGTCCAATTTGTAAAAGAGGACATGAATTAAAATATTTTTGGTATAATACATACAAGAAAGGTTCATCAAGTAACTCTGTACCTCCATAACAACAATCTCACCAGGGACATTCTAACTACAATCAAGGGCATAAAAAGGGGAACTGGAAAAGAAGACCCCATCAGCAAGGAAACATTGTTGAGCAAGAAGAACATTCAGATAATGAATTCTTCTTGTACACTACTTGATTAAGTGAACCATCCACGTCATCTAGTGATGTCTGGTATGTTGATTCGGGAGCCACTCGACACATGACTGGCCATAGAGACTGGTTTACCTCAATGAGGGACACGCCTTCGAAAAATCATGTTTCGTTGGGTGCGGATTCTTCATATACATTTTAGGGGATTGGGAACATTTATCTATCCATTGGTTCACGCAAATTTAGACTATCATATGTCTTATATGTCCTTGGGTTGACAAAGAATCTACTTTCAGTTAGTGAACTCCTAGATCACAACTTAAAAATTGACTTTGATAGTCATTTCGGAAAAGAAACGTGTTTGATTCAAGACAAATCATGAGGCTCAAAAATAGTTACAAAATCCTCCAATGTGGGACACATGTTTCAACTTGATTTTTTCCGCAGAGATGATCAAGAACTTGTGTCTAAGAACTCTACCTCAACACAGTTGTGGCATCAGAGATTTAGTCATGTTAGTTTCAATTATCTCAAGACACTTTTTCGGCGCAACATGGTACATGGGTGACCATCATTTTAGAAGGATACATACAAGTTTCCTCACTGCCTAGTAGGAAAACAACATAGAGGTTCATTCCAAAAGAGTACATATCAATCTCATTGTAAGCTTGATCTGGTTCATACCGATCTTTATGGTCTGATGTAATTGATTCATTCTAGATTTTAGTACTTCATGCTTTGTGTTGACGACTATTCAAGAAAAATGTGGATTTTTTGTGTTAGCAAGAAAAGTGAAGCTTTTGAAACTTTCAAGAAGTTCAATGTAGCTGTTGAGAACAAAACTATTCATCACATCAGAACTCTTTGCTCAGATCAAGGGGGGGAATTCACCAATAATGAGTTCAAAGAGTACCTACAAACTCATAGGATTCATCGACAACTGCCTCCTCCACACACACCGCAGCAAAATGGTGTTGTTGAGAGAAGAAATTATACTATCATGGAAATTGTGTGATGCATGATTGATGACTCTAGACTTGTAAAGACATTCCAGGCAGAAGTAGTAAAGACAATAGTGTATTTGTTAAACAAAGTGCCCACAGTTGATCTTGACAGAGTAACACCAAAAGAAGCATTGTCAAAGTGGAAACCATCTATTGCACACATTAGAGTATTTAGGTACAAAACAAGCATGCACATACCCAAGCATAACAGAAAAAAATTGGACATGAAGTCACATAAACTCATCTTCATTGGGTATAGTGAAGAGACTCTTGGGTACAGATTGATGAATCCAAAGACCAAGAAAGTCTACACCAGAAAATATGTTGAGTTCTTTGAGAAGAAGGAAGCAGAGTCTCCTCCCCTAGACTCACTTGATGTAGATTCTTCACCAGTTGTAAAAACTAAAGCTAATGTTCCCAAAGATGATGAAAGTGATGATGGGGATGATGGTGGTGATCTAGTAGAACCATGACCCATGGGAACAGTTCATCGTATGCCCAAACGGTGTACAAGCACATTACAAGATGCAAGAATGGATGCTCCACCGAATACATCTAGCCCTAGACCATGGACTTATAGTAAAGCAAGAGAATAAATTAACTTTGATTTGATGTGTAGATTTATTGAGTCTGATGAGCCCTCTATAGTCCAGGAAGCCCTACATTCAAAATCTTGGAAAGATTTCATAGACTCTAAATATCAGTTAGTAATGAAAAACAACACTTAACATCTTGTCGATCTTCCACCAGGGAAGAAACCCATTATATGCAGATGGATATTCAAAACAAAATACAAAGCAAATGGGACAATGGAAAATTATAAAGAAAGACTTGTAGCAAAGGGGTATGCACAAAAATAAGGCATTGCCTATGAGGAGACATTTTCTCCCACAGCTAAGATCAAAATGATCAGGATGATATTTTCTCTAGCTACACATTTTGGTTGGAAAGTCCATCAGATGGACGTAAAAAGTGCCTTCCTGAATGAAGATTTACAAGAAGAAGTCTACATGACTCAACCTAAGGGATATGTAGTACTTGGTCAAGAAGAAAAGGTATGCAGACTCAGGAAATATCTGTATGGCCTCAAACAGGCACCCCACGCATGGTACATCAAAATTGATGAGCATCTCGTACAACATGGATTTGTTAGAAATCCATACGATCCCAATATTTACCTCAAAAATCAACGGGGGGAGATTGTGATTGTCTTTTTCTATGTCAACGATCTAGTCATCACTAGTCGTTCAGTGAGGATGATCGAAACAATGAAGAAATATCTTAATTAATCGTTCGACATGACCGATCTCAGGATAATGCATTATTGTCTTGGATTGGAAGTATGGCTGAAATAGAATCACATATTTGTTTCTCAAACAAAATATACCAAGAAAACACTTGAGTAATTCAAGATGTTGGATTACACACAAATTTCTACACATATGGAGAACAGATTGCAGTTATCTCATTTAGATCCATCTCTTGAGGTAAATTCCACTCTCTATTGGCAGTTGATTGGGAGTCTCATTTACCTAACCTAGACTAGACTAGATATCAGCTTTGTAGTAAGCTATCTATCCAAGTTCATGCAGGAACCCAAAGTTTTTCATTGGAAAGTAACAAGGCACATCTTGAGATATCTCAAAGGATGAGTGAATTTTGGTCTAGAATACAAGAAGAACGAAAACTTCTTCTTGTTAGGATATTTGGATTCAGATCATGCAGGTAACATTGATGACAAAAAATCGACTTCAAGATTTGTGTCCTTTATGAGATCTGGACCAATATCATGGGGAAGCAAGAAATAACACTTTGTTTCTCATTCTTCCATAGAAGCCAAGTTTAATTGTGCAGGAGAAGCTGTTTGTGAATTGATTTGGCTTCGTCGCATACTAGAAGGACTTGGAATACCATAGGAAAAACTGACCACCATGTATGTTGACAATGAAGGTGTTCTCAAACTTGTTCGTAATCTAGTGTTTCATGAAATAAAAAAACATATTGAAGTACATGTTCATTTCATATGTGAATATGTGTTGAATCACAATATACAACTTCAATTTTTTCCAATAGTTGAACAAAAATTAGATATTTTCACGAAGTCACTTGCACGTGACAACTTCGAGTTGTTCAGAGAGTTCCTCTCCTCATCCCTTGAGGTAATGAAAAATTAAGGGAGGGGAATGTTAGGTTAATTTATTCATCATATTACATTAAATTATTTAATTATTTAATAAGGTAATTATTTGATATAATTTTATATAGTTTTATAACAATATTTGTCTTATTATTGCATAGGTTATATTATTATATAGTTGTAACAATCAATATTTATTTGTATTTAATTATTGTTGCTTCCTAGATGTATTTTTGATTTTTTGTGATTATGGTTGTACCTTTTAAACCCATTTATTTGTCTTCACATGGTTGTTCAATTCCTATAAGAATTGCAGCACTTCATTGTAATTGTGGTCAATTGATATTAATAAAGATTATCAGGATTCTTCCCCTGTTGCTCAAGTTTATAATAACACCGCTGAAGGAGACCCATCCAAGCCACTTAGTGACCCACGATGACCTTATTACAAAGCTTCACATAAAGTGAAGATTGAGCACAAAGTCTCACCGCCTCCCAAGTTCGATGAGGAAGAGGATCCTTTAATTGAAGAGGAGATCCTTCAAAACCAAATCCTGAAACTGAGCCAAAAATTAGCAAACTTAGGATCTTTCAGTAGGAACATATACAAAGACAAACTCAAAATGAAATCTAGGAAGTTCCACTTTGATCCATATATTGAAACAACTTTTAAAGTGGCTAAGGCAAAAAGACCAATGTCGCCTACCAAAGAAAAACTCATCAAATGGGAATTGCAATCGATGAAATACACGTTTACTATGCTACAAGAAGGAAATGTAGGACATAGTAGGAAATATTTGTATGAAGAACTATGCCCTTACCCCTTTGATAAGGAAATGTTGCGGAAACCCTTCCTAAAGCATTTTACTGTTCCTAAATTTGATAAATATAAAAGTAAATGTGATCCTCGTGATCACATAAAATACTTTTATATGGCTTGCCAAGAGGTCACGTACATGGATAATTTATTAATACAATTATTCCCTCACAGCCTAGGGGCACTGGGATTGGAATGGTTCTTTAGAATACCCAAGGGCTTCATTACAACGTGGCCCGTGTTGGCAGAAAAATTTGTACGACATTATTCCTACAACATGGAAAATGATATCATATTGAATGACCTTTGCAATGTAAAATAGAAGCCCAACAAGACATTTACGAGTTTTTTACAATGATGGCAATGGTTGACAAGTCATTTCCCTTGTGCCTTACTAGAAAAATAGCTAGTAAGCATATGTTTTCCTAACTTGAACCCAAAGATAGTCTTCCATTTACAAATTCACTGGGGCTCAAAATTTGAGGAAGTTATAGAGAAGGTAAGTCAAATTGAAAATTCCCTCATCACAAAGGGAATGCTTAAACCAATTGTCAAGAAAAACATGAAGCAAAATCCTTAGATAAACCGAATTTCTTCAAAAAAACAAACACGTCGTTGGTGATGGCATTACAGACTCCAAAAGAGTCCAATCCATGTAGGCAGGTACACTTTTAAAGATCTCACAAATACCTTGTCCTAAGGCACCCACTAAGTGTATGTTCACACCGTTAACAGAGTCACTATCTGCCATACTAAAACAGTTAGATAATGTAAACATGGTGGAATATCCAACTGTGATGGTACCGTACCCAAAAAATTCTCTAAAACCCATTTTGTTCAAACAACATGAGTACTGTGACTTCCACAGTGTTAAAGGGAACAAAACAGATAGATGCTTGAGACTACGCCATTACATACAAAACCTCATTGAAGAGGTTAAAATAACTATACATTCTCCCCCTGACTTAGGAAAAGGTCCAAATGAGAAAATGGGTATCTTTAAATATCCCTTTCCCAACCATGCAGATAAAAAGAAAAGGAATCCAGATCATGGAAAAACTTCCAATGACTATAGGATTGTTGCCTATATTTACCCCACCAATGATAGTCCCTTCGATTCCCTCATAGGATGTATCTGTTCATGTGATGAACAATTCAATACTATTAGGATATTAGAAAATATTTTTGCAATAGGGATGCACCACACTCATTTGATCATACAAGATCCCCCACATATCCCTCAGGAAGGTCAGTATAATCTAATAGAATAGTTAGAGAAGACACCCACTAGGATATCAATTTTAGATCTTCTCAAAATTTCTACTGCCCATAAGAACATATTGTATAAAACACCACAAAATTTCAGATTCTCCACTAATGTAGATCTTGTGCACCTCCAATCCATGATTACACACATTGAATATAACAATCATACCACTTTTGATAACACTGCAATCCCACGTAATGACCTAGAACACAACTTACCCTTATATCTAGAAGTATTTATTACCCGTCACAAGATAAGGAGAGTACTTGTGGATGGTAGATCCATTGTAAACATTTGTAATTTGACACTAGTTAAGAAGCCAGGCCACTCAGAAATGTATCTAGATGCCAAAACTATTACAATCACAACCTATGATAATGAGGAGTGAGAGTCATCAGGAACTATAGTGATTCCAATGGAAGTAGGTCCGACTTGTCATGATATAGAATTCCATGTCCTTGACTTGGAGCTACCATACAAAATTCTCTTAGGATGCGCATGGATCCATGCCAAGTAGGCCATTCCTTCAAATTTTCATCAGTGTATCAATATGTGCCATAAAGGACAGATAATCACCATTCAGGGTGATTCAGAACCATTTACAAATTGTAAAGCCTTGCATATTTTTTCTTGTGAAGCTTATGAATGCTATTCTATAAAAATTGTTGTTCCTTTGCAAACAGAGGCTATTAAGGAATGTGTGGATCTAGATAGACTCACTCCTTGTAATCAAGACTTTCCTTATTTGGTCAACCCTTTCACATCATGGGAAGTAATGTCAGAAAAATATGGCCCGGGCGAGTCATTCAATCTTGAACAAGATTTAATAATATCATATTTATCAGTGTCAACTAGAAAATGTGGTAAACCCTACTTCTAGTTCCAAAGAACTTAGGAACAATGCCTTAAACCATTGGAGAAGTTCATTGCTAGTGGTTTCATATCTGAGGAAAATATGTTAGAATATTCCACCAGCAGATTACCTAAAGGTACCATGGGTTCATGCCATCAGGCCCTGTTATATGTCAAAGGCCACCGTATGATGTATATCATGGGTTACAATGGGTTTGGATGTGGTATTAATGCACAGGAGTGATTAGAATCCATTCCTATCCCTCGCTTCAAATCAAAAAAGTATGGTCTTGGAATAAGACCTCATGACGATCCACCCTTTGAGATTGATGCCACCTCTTCCAAACATGGTGACAACTTATCTCGTTCAGATAGCGATGTGGATTCCTAATTTAGCCTCTATGAGGATCTTTCCTCCACTAACCTATTTTGTTATTCAGATGTCCTTACCTTATCCGTATCCAACCCTCAAACCAATTACCAAGTAAACCTTGAATATCCCAAACTTGTAGATTGGGATAAAAAATTTCATGTGCCAATTGATTTATTTCAGAACAACGAGAAATTTTCATTATTCATGGGACTCGGGGATTCTATTCCGGTTGGGGATCACAAGAAAGGCTTTACAATTGAACAAGACATCTGTGTATACTTTGGAGAAGAAAGAGAGATGTGTGGACACTTGAATAAGAAGGTCATAAACAAGAGTAAGAATATTTTAGAGAAATATTATGCAAGGAGTAAACGTAAGTCTCATAGCAAAAAACTTTTTGAAGCACTTGTAGATAAACAAAATGAAGATCCTATAGATAGAATGATCTATCTACTCAAGGATGATGATGAGATACCTAAGGACATTGACCTTACTCTTCTCCTTGATCCTATGTGGATGGAAGATACCTCTAAGATTCTTGTGGAAGAAACCATCAGTATCAACATTTTCTCAGAAGAGGAACCTAGAATGATAAAGTTGGGAGCTTCACTCTTAGATCAAGAGGAGAAGGTTTTTGTAGAGCTATTAAGAGAATATGGAGATATATTTGCATGGTCATACACTGATATTCCTAGTTTGGACCTAGAATTGGTCGTGAATAACCTCGTTGTGCACCTAGATACCAAACCCATCAAGCATAAGTTGTGAAAGATGCACCCTAAAATTGCACTCCTTGTCAAAGAGAACTTGAAAAGTTATTAGATGCTGATTTTATTAAGCCCATTGACTATTCAGATTGTATATCTAACATAGTCGCTATTCAGAAGAAACATGTTGGCATAAGGATCTGTACCAATTTCCACAACATTAATAAAGCATGTCCCAAGGATGACTTCCCATTGCCTAACATTGATATTATCATTCATTCCATTGCTGGTTATGAAATGTTGTCCTTAATGGATGGTTTTTTAGGTTATAACTAGATTCAGATTACATAAGAAGATCAACATAAAAAACCTTTCATCACCCCTTGGGGAACATTCTGTTACAAATTCATGCCTTTCGGACTCAAGAATGTTGGGGCCACCTATCAGCGTGTAATGATTGTTATAATCTCTGACATGATGAATAAAATCATGGAGGATTACGTTGATGATATCTTAGAAAATTCTAAAAGCAGAGGAGAGCATCCTGAAGTGATAAGACATATTTTCCAATGTCTTTAGGATTATAAAGTACGCTTGAATCCTAAGAAGTGTGTCTTTGGAATTTTGTAAGGGAATCTCCTAGGTTTCATTGTTTCATAGAGACGAATAGAGGTAGATCTTGCCAATGTTACAACTATTTGCATAAATACCTCTACCTAAAAATCTCAAACAACTAAGAAGTTTACAAGGGAATATTCAGGAAATCCATCTTTTATTTCATAGCTTGCACATAATTTCCACCCATTTACGCATCTCCTCAAGAAGGATGTTGCATTAAATTGGGGACCATACTGTCAAAAGGAATTTGTACTCCTTAAATAGTACCTTATCAACCCACCTGTACTCATGCCACCTACCCTAAGAAAACCTCTCCTCTTATACATCTCAGCTACTCAGTTTTCTATTGGTGCACTTCTTTCCCAATATGACCGAAACCATAGTGAAAGGGTAGTTTATTATCTTAGTCATACCTTAATTTCTGAAAAACTGACTTACCCACAGATTGAAAAGGCATGCTTAGCAGTCATCTTCACCTTTCAAAAACTTTTACATTATCTCCTTAACAACAAAACCAGCCTAATATCAAAATTTGATCCTATCAAATACCTTCTATCCAAATCCACCCTTACGGGACAAATGGATAATTGGACCATTCTCCTAAGTGAATTTGACATTGATTTTGTAAACCAGAAGTCCTTGAAAGGATCAGTATTCATGGATTAGTTGGAAGAATCTCCTCCACCAGGAATGAAACCTTTATTTTTGGACATTCCAGATGCATCCATGCTGTATGTTGAAGAGTCTGTGGAATGGAAAGTCAATTTTTATGGATCATTCACCTTCCACGGATCGGGGGTAGGGGTAATGCTCATCACTCCCACATGTGAGGTTATCCCAAGAGCATTCTGTTTGGGATTCCCTTGCACTAATAACATTACAGAGTATGAGGCACTCATTTCTGGTCTCAAGTTGGCTATCACTTGGAATATAAGATAGCTACATGTCATTGGGGACTCTCAACTTATCATTAAACAAGTTAATGATGAGTATAAATTCAAAGATGAAAAACTTATTCCATACAAGAAATTGGTTGAAACCTTGAAAGAATATTTTACATAGATTGTCTTTGAGTAAAAATCAAGGTCACATAATAGATCAACAAATGTTATGGCTACAATTGGATCTCTCTTATGCATTCCACCTCAGGAGAGAAAAATTCTTTTATTTGTAGAGAATTTACAAATACCCACATACGACATGCCATAATATTTTTTGGAATGTGATATTTTTGGTCCATACTCCCCTTAGTATGACCCTATATTTAGATACCTACAAGATGACACATTTCCCTAGGACATTACCAATTTGGAGAATAAATCCATTATTCTTCGCATAGCACATTATACTCTCCTAGGAGGAACCCTTTATCGTTATGGCTACGATGGGAATCTGCTTTGTTGTTTGGATGTTAGTGACTCATTCCACATTATTAAGGAAGTACATTGTGGTATTTGTGTAGCACGCACTAGTGGTATGGATTTGGCTAAGAATCTCTTAAGGGTAGCTTATTATTGGCCCACGATGGAAGCATATTGTTGTAATTTTTTCAAGAAATGTGAGCTATGCCAAAAGTATGGGAACTTGATACATGCACTAGCACAGGTTTTGCAGCCTATTGTGACACCTTGGTCATTTTCCAAATAGGGTTTGTATCTCATAGGGAAGCTCCATCCTCCTTTAGATGGCCACACCCACATTACCACTGCCACCGAGTATTTTACTAAATGGGTAGATGTTGTGCCTCTTACTTATGTCACTGGTGCGCAAATTTCCAAATTCATTATGAATCATCTCATGTTCCATTATGGTATCCCTTCTACCATTGTCACAAATAATGGTAAATAATTTAAGAATAAAATGATTAATAAATTATGTCAACACTTCCATATTCAACTCAAGTGGTCTACCCCCTATTACCCCCAAGGTAATGGATAGGCTAAAGCTACCAATAAAACCCTTGTACAAATAATGGAGAAAATGGTAATTAAGACTGGCCATAATTGGCACTTATAGATACATCCTACCCTCTGGGCCTATCGAACCTCCATTCCCACTCCTACTGGTGTGACCTCATATTCCCTAGTTTATAGAACTGAAGTCATAATACCATTAGAAGTGGAGCTTCCCTCCATAAGAGTATCTCTTCAGGATTATCTTGATAAGAATGAATACTATAGAATTTCTCGGCTAACAGAGCTAGAACTATTGGATGAAAAGTGTATAAGAGTGCTTAGTCACCTCAAGGTCTAACATAACAAAGTATCAAGAGGATATAAGAAATAGACCATTCATCATGAATTTTATGTAGGGGATCTAGTACTGAAAGAAAATAAGAAGAACACCGTCAAAGACAGAGAAAATAAGGGTAAGTTTGAGGCCAACTAGCTAGGGCCTTATGTGTTAGTTGCTAAATATGGGTCAAGAGCTTATAAACTAGCATATTCAGATGGTGAAGAACTTCCAGAACCTATGAATGCCATGCATCTCAAGAACATTTATGCTTAAGTATGGTATAGATATCAGAAAATAAATAAAAAAGTATAAAAACAAAGAAAAAACAAGAAAAACATGAGAAAGTTGAGAAAATAGTAAGGAAAAAATAGGTCATCCATTTGTGAAAACCACGTAATTGTGGCGCAATGGGCAAGTCTTTAGGTGAAAACTAGTTTACAGTGCTCAAGGAGGATTCACCTATCACAAGACACTCTTGCATCAGGACAAGTAACCCTCACCGCTTTCTAGAAAAACTTCATTTGCTAGGTCTAGGAATCCTACTGAATCCATCTTCTCCGAGCCATGATTTGGCTTATTTACTCTTATATCTGAATTAAGGATGTGCCTTTGGATATTCCCATCTAACGTTGTGGGAACCTTCACATTCCACTTTCTCGTACATATGCGTATGGAATTCTGCCCTTTGTATATTTCCACATCATGTTGGGGGCATCCACGGTTCTTTATCCTTGTACATTGCTTTCAAAACATGACCTTAGGAAATACAAAAAAATTAAGAAGAAGATACACAAAAATATAAACATTCAGAAAATCCCCTGTTAGAACAAAGCTACACCAACTTCCCAACATTGTCTTAGGGAACCTCGAAAATAATGTAAATAGTAGCCTTGAAAACTTATCTTTCAAGATAACCCAAAAACATAGAAAAATATATCAATGTTGTCTTGCAAAATTAAGGTAGTGATTAAATTACTCTGAGTTTTCAGTTTGTATATTTTTGTTTGTATATTTGTTTAGTTTTGTTAACTTGTTCTTGTGTGTTTTGTAACACCCTGAACTATTGTTACTTCCTCCTAAGCATTCAAGTGTTGATATATGATTTCTTCTGTAAAAGGATGTGTTCCTTTGATTGTGAAGTCATGCTTGATATGGATTGAATCTTCTTATCTCTTGAAGATCTTTGACTGAGTCAGGATATGCTAGAACTCTTTTATTTCTTTCATTTTTAGCACCTGAGTTCAATTCGAATTCGAGAGGAATTGTGGATTTATCTGTCTTTATGACTCAACCTTGGATCAGTTGCATTGATCCAAGAGATGTTTTAAGTTTATTCTGGATGAACAAAAATTATAGACCTTATGAAAGTTGCAAGGTCTGAATGCGTTGAATAAGAAATTCTAGAGTCTAACTCAGGTTGATCGTGTTAAATGAATTGGTTCCTGATATCGTAATATCAGGAAGGCCTAGACCTTAAGCCAGGTAATAAATTTTGGTGTATATTGCAAGCTTTTTATCAATTCCAGATAGAATCCATTTCAGGAATGTTATACCCTGTTGGTTCTTATACTGATCGGTCCTACTTGTGAGACCTAGAATGGATTCGTTAAGGTTAATAACCTTAACCTAAACTGTAACCTATGGGTTGAATTATTGCTAATATAACCAAGCCCTAAACTATAGGTTTGATGCTCCTAAGGTTAACTACCTAGCACTATGGAAGTAAGACTAATGTCTTACCTTATGATCTAACCTATCTAAGGATAATGGATGAAGGGGGACGTATGAAGGGGTGTGAGCCATGGGCGGTGGTTTCCATGGCATTAAATGAGGTGGATAAGGATGAAGGACTTGGGATTTGGCGGAGGTGCTAACGGCTATTGGGACCTGACGTGGCAGCATCGCCAACTTTGGCGGTCAGTGGAAATGGAAAATAGGCGGTAATCTTGGAGTTAATTTCATTGATGAACTTCAGTTCCCGAGCGCGGATTGCTTGGGAAGGCATGCAAATGGAAAACTAGTTGGTTTTTTGGTTTTCCATACTCTCTGTTTTTCTCTCTGTTTGATCACTGGTTCTTTGAACCAGTCTACTTTGTGTTGCATGGCAACTATGAGAATATCTAGCTCTTTTCTCTGTCAGGGAAAGTTTATAAGGCATGAAGGTAACAGTTTATTGTTGTTTAATCTATCGTGGAAGAAGAAGAGAAGGTGCGAGCACATTCAGAGGTCTTCTTCGGATTTTTAAGCGACATTACCAGGCATGATAGGCCCTGACTTTTAAAAATATTGCTTTACTCCAAATGCTTTCATTAAACAACTCTGTTCAGGTGATTTTAGTACTGTTGGTTTGAGGCAATGTATTGGTTCTTCTTTTCCTGTGGAATTAGGAATCTCGGGTTAATCGAAGACCTTGTCGGAATGTTTAATGTATTTATTCTTCCTTTTGGATTCATTTCGATTGAAGACCCAGTTGTGCTTTTATTGTTGTTGAATCCTATTGAATCTTGTTGTGAATACTTGAAGTTTCTTCTATTTGGAATGCTTGCTATGATTATACTACTTGAATGCGACTATATTAGAAGTTCTCACTGTGTTTGCAATTTTGGGTTAAACTCCATTGGAGTCCTTGAAACGTAACTTATGTTTTTGACTTCTGTAGAATTTTTGCTGTGAATACTGTTGGAATTCTTGAAATGGATAGTATGTTTACGACTTCTGTAGAAGTTTAGTTGAGAATACTATATGGTATTGACTCCATTGGAGTCCTTGAAACGTAACTTATGTTTTTGACTTCTGTAAAATTTTTGTTGTGAATACTGTTGGAATCCTTGAAATGGATAGTATGTTTATGACTTCTGTAGAAGTTTAGTTGAGAATACTATATGGTATTGACTCCGTTGGAGCTCTTGAAACGTAACTTATGTTTTTGACTTCTGTAGAAGTTTTGCTGTGAATACTGTTGGAATCCTTGAAATGGATAGTATGTTTTCGACTCATGTAGAAGATTTGTTGTGAATACTTATTGGTTTTGACTCTGTTGGAGTCCATGAATTGTTGTCGTATGAATTTGACTTCAATCGAAACCCCGGTTGTGAGTACTGGTTGGATTTGACACTGTTGGAGTCCTTGCGGTATTTCCATTTAAACACGACTCCTAATGAAGTTCTTGATATGATGCGTGTTGGCTCGATTTCTGATTTAAGTCCTCAGTGTGCATGCATGTTGAATAGACTCTTTTATAATATTTTTGTGTTTATGTTCAGTTCGATTCTGAAGAATTAAGGGATGGGTTTTCTTTACAAACTCGACTCTGTTTGAGACCCTGCTGTATTTCTTAATAGCTCGACTTCAGATGAAAATTTGAGGAAATTATTGATATGGAATCGACTTCTGTGAAGTCCTTGTTGTGGTTATTCTTTCTTGAATTCGGCTTCTGATATAAGTCCTTGTTGTATAATCGTAGGGATTAGATTCAGTTGAATGAAACTGTGCATGTTTGTGTTTCGACTTAGTATGAATGTCACTGTAATTGCATATGGAAACGTCATTTGTTTATAGTGTTATCTAGTCTCGTGTTTGACTGTGATAAAGAGCTCCTAGCTGTACCATGTCAGGCGATGGCGATGGTTATTTTCATGTTGATGAATGTATGGAAAAGATTTGTTGAGTCTATTATGGTTGGATTATTTACTATTGCTTTGTCACGAGAGCTCTTGTATTTCTTAATAGCTACAGGTGATTTTTATTATTGAATTTAGATGAAACTGTAGTTTCTTCTTGTGATCTCAAATGTTTTAATCACATGCGTAAATGTAATTGTGTTATTCTAGAGGAGTCAGTACAGTCCAGAACATGATAGATATGAGAATCTAATTGACTCTGTTCCTTCTCCTAAGCTGTAAATTATATGTTGATGTATAATAAGTGGAATAATAAAATACTCTCTCTCCTAGTCTGGAAACTTTGTGTGCTTTCTTCTTGAATCCTTATGTGATCTCTACGGTAAGGGAAAAACAAGAATAGACCGTGGTATTGTATGGAGAGACTGGTATAAAATGTGTGTAGCTGTATAAGTAGGTATACTTGTCAATACCATTGAAATGTGTTATGATTATAAAAGAATTAAGACAGTTGAGCTTGTTGAATGTTATAAACTACCTTTGAGTAATTGTTAGAAACATTCTTGTTGGAGTATTGTTGTCTTAGAATGGTAGTATTCATTTGTTCTTAGTCTCTAATATATAAAATGAATTATCTGAAAGGAATTAAGGATTAATTGACATCTATAATATGAGTCATGCGTTTAAGGTCATGTAGAAATATATGAAGATGAATAGCCTGATTTATGTTAAGAATTTGAAGAAATGATTTCATTTAAACAGATTGTTTAATGAGAACAATTGGTGGATTGCAATTGTTTTAAGAATTAGTGTTTATCATGCTCAGTTCACCAAACTGACCCATGTTGACAATTTTTACAGATGGTTGTCGTAAGTGGTAAAGGCACGCAGATCTGATATGATATTCAGAGTGTTTAATTTGGTTTTATGATGAAGTCCAACTTGATTCTCTAAATGTATTACATGAAGAAAGTTGTTCTTTTGCTATTGAGTATTGTATCAAGTATGTTGAATGCATAAATTGTAATTGATTAGCTTAGAAATGAATGAAATGAGGGGATTGTTAATTATATGTGGTTGCATTTCTATCTTGATGGATTGAACTTCTTCGGTTCGAATGTTTTTAAGTGCATTTTTAATATTGTATACCTTGGAGATATTTGGGATTCTCTAAGTAAGCCTTGCAAAGATTATGTGACTGGATACTTGTAAATGTTAGTAGTTCTGTTATGTTCTATCTAAGGCTAAATTGGAATTTAGTTCACTGTCTTTCGAGAAGCTAAGGTTAAAATAAACCTTAACAGGAAGCTGAATGGGAAGAGTAATTTATTACTCCCTAACCTTGATCTAAGTCAAAGACAACATACTTAATGTTTTTAAATCACTATATCTTAATACTAATAAGTAAGATGTATTTCAGTTTTGAGAACTGATATAAACCTAAAAGGGTTAAGTTAGCAACCTTATGAGAAGACTTAGGGCTACTGCCCATTATCATTGATTAAGATTATGGTGAATAAAGGAACTCTTGACGATATCTCAAATCTTATTAATTTCTCTCTGTGAAATGGATCTTAATTAAGGAAACTCAATGATGAGGAGCCCAAGAGTTGGGATAAGACTAATCAGAAAGGAGAGTCTTAAAGTATAATTTCAACTCAACGTATGTAACACCTTAGGATAAGTAGATCTTTCCAAGGTGATTTTGTAGGATGTCGGCACATGTCGACTGTAGGGTTGTACGCCCGAGAAGATTAGGATCTTCTCGAGGATACAACAATGCAAGTGGCTTATGGCGACACCCTTTGCATTGATCGTTAAGATTTACACCTTAAACTCGAACAATTTTTACTCGGGATCTGGTTAGGAACATGGTCATGTTATGAGGCTGCCCTTGGAGATTTGGGGTACATTGACACATTGGGTTAACTAGGGTTTATCCAGTATTTCATCTTATCCCTAGTCCTCAAGAGCATCCTTATAACATTGTCATGTTATTAATCCATTCCTAAGTGAATGACTTGGGGGAGGGATGACTGACAGAAGTCAGTATGGGACATTCTATATAACATCAGAGTAGGGTGGAGGACGTATTCTAGATTGACGAGTATGTCGTCAAGGAATATGAGACATGAACAGTATGTTTCAAAACTTTGGCCAAAGTATCGCAAGCTATTGATTGCGTTGTCCTGTGTCACCTAGTCTAAGGGACGAGATGCCAATGAATAATGGTAACGATTATTCAGATAGGTTCCTTGGACAGAGCATTATGAAATCCCAGATTAGGGAAGAGAACCGCAATAGTGAAGAGTTTGTAAAAATGCCAACTCTGTGAAACACATGAATAGATTGGTAGATCACCGAGTCATGGAATGAATAGATCGGTGGTGCACCGAGTCATTACAGCTGCATATGGTTATCTGTTATGAGAATGGTTGTTTTGATTTGTGAGTTCTAAATTATGTATTTAGAACTAGGAAGCATTTATCAAAAAAAAAAAATCTTGTTCTAATGTACTAAATTGGGAATGTTACATGTTTGTTTACTACACATTTATTTTTATCATATCTATCATGTATCATTCATCATATATAACATCATCTACTACATCATATATACAAAAATGCTAAGTTTTACATCATGCATGTATACTAAGCTAATCATCACATATCATATCATCAATGGGGGAAAGAGGGGTTGTGTATGATCAAAAATATATCCCCCCACACCAATATCATATAATATCATCCCAAATGCTAGCATCTACAAAAATATCTCACGTACAAAACATGTGATATCATCTCAATCACCCTCGGGCGTTATTTTCCACCTAGTGCTTATCTCTTCACCATGGGGTATTTTTAGGTATTCTGAGGTGCTTCTTGTCTTCTATTTTTATCTAGTTCCATGATTATTTTTAAATAATTATTGTTGGCCCATTTTTCTTTGCCTTGGGGCATTTTCACTTTATTTTTAGGTGACTTTCCATTTCCTAAATTCCTATGACCAATCAAAAATTTAAAAATTATAAAACCATTCGAAAATCCAAAAAAATCATACAACACTTTGAAAATGGACTAAAATTTGTAAAAAGCTCATTTGCAAATGAAACCTATGCCTCTCACATGGAACTCATCTCATATCTTACTGACATTTTCACATGTTTTGAAACAACGGCTCATGGATCACCTAAATCTACAATCATTTACAAAAGATACACTGCTTACTTCATTTATACTGTGGGGCACTTGTAGATTGAGAAACAGGGACGAAAGCCTGTGTAATTTTATTAATCTCAATCAACTAAAAAATTACAGTGAATAGGATGCAATATTTATAGATATTGCACAGCCAAATACATCTGGGAGAATGAGTTGCATAGGTGCAACCAAATGCCAGAATAAACAAGCTTCCAATAACACCCGGGAAGCAACAATTACATAAAAACAAATATATTGTAGAAAACAATATAACAGTATGTATACAGACAAATATGGTTGATTAACCATATAAAAAAATAACTATTTATTATTTAATTAATTAAATAATTTAAACTATGTAGAATTAATATTAGGATAATAATATTTAATCCTAACATTACCCCCCTTAATTGTGCATTGTTTGAAGAGATGAGGAGAGAAATGCTCTGAACAACTTGAACTTGTCATGTGCAAGTGACTTTGTGAAAATATCTGCTCGTTGTTCAGCCGTTGGAAAAAACTGAAGTTGGATGTTGTGCTTCAACACATCTTTGCATATGAAATGAACCTGAACTTTAATGTGCTTTTTTCTCTCATGAAAAACTGGATTGCGAACAAGTTTGAGAACACCTTCATTGTCAACATACATGGTGGTCGGTTTGCCCTATGGTATTCCAAGTCCTTCCAGTATGCGACGTAGCCAAATCACTTCACAGACAGCTTCTCCTGCAAAACGATACTCGACTTCTGTGGAAGAGCGAGAAACAAAGTGTTGTTTCTTACTTCCCCATGATATTGGTCCAGATCCCATAAAGAATACAAATCCAGAAGTGGATTTTCTATCATCAATGTTACCTGCATGATCTGAATCCAAATATCCAGTCAAGAAGAATTTTTCATTCTTCTTGTATTCTAGACCAAGATCCATTGATCCTTTGAGATATCTCAAAATGCACTTTGCTGCTTTCCAATGAAAAATTTTGGGTTCCTGCATGAACCTGGATAGATAGCTCACTGCAAAGCTGATATCTGGTCTAGTGTAGGTCAGGTAAATGAGACTCCCAATCAGCTGCCGATAGAGAGTGGCACTTACCTCAGGAGATGGATCTGAATGAGATAACTATAATCTGTTTTCCATAGGTGTAGCAATTGGTGTGCAATCCATCATCCTAAATTTCTAGAGCGTTGTCTTGGTATATTTGATTTGAGAAAAAAATATATGAATCTCTTTCTGCCATACTTCTAGTCCAAGACAGTAGTGCATAAGCCCGAGATCTGTCATGTCGAATGATCGCTTAAGATCTTTCTTTGTTTCATCAATCATCTTCACTGAACTGCCAGTGATGACTAGATCATCGACATAAACTACAACAATCACCATCTCCCCCCCTTGCTTTTTGAGGTAGAGATTGGGATCGTATGGATTTCTAACGAATCCATGTTGTACGAGATGCTCATCAATCTTGATGTACCATGCCCGGGGTGCCTGTTTGAGGCCATACAGAGATTTCCTGAGTCTACATACCTTTTCTTCTTGACTAGGTATGACATATCCCTTACGTTGAGTCATGTAGACTTCTTCTTGTAAATCTCCATTCAGGAAGGAACTTTTTATGTCCATCTGATGGACTTTCCAACCAAACTATGCAGCTAGAGAAAAGATTATTTTGATCGTTTTGATCTTAGCTGTGGGAGAAAATGTCTCCTCATAGTCAATGCCTTCTTTCTGTGCGTACCCCTTTGCTACAAGTCTTGCTTTGCACTTGTCCATTGTCCCATCTGCTTTGTACTTAGTTTTGAATATCCATCTGCAACCAATGGGTTTCTTCCCTGGTGGAAGATCAACAAGCTGCCAAGTGTTATTCTTCATCACTGATTGATATTCAGAATCCATGGCATCTTTCCAAGCTTTTGACTATAGGGCTTCCTAGACTGTAGAGGGCTCATTTGATTCAATAACTCTACTCATCAAGGAAAATTTAACTTCTTCTCTTGCTTTACTATGATTCCGTGGTCTAGGGGTGGATGTATCCGGTGGAGCATCCAGTCTTGCATCTCGTAATGTACTTGTACACCATTTAGGCATACGTTGACCTGTTCCCATGGGTTGTGGTTCTATCTAATCAACACCATCATCCCCATCATCACTTTCATCTTCTGAGGGAACATTAGTTTCAATTTTTACAACTGGTGAAAAATCTACATCTTGCGAGTCCGGAGGAGGAGTCTCTGCTTCCTTCTTCTCGAAAAACTCAACATCTCTGCTTGTGTAGACTTTTCTAGTCTTTAAATCCATCATTCTGTACCCAAGAGTCTCTTCACTATATCTAATGAAGATGATATTTTGTGACTTCATGTCCAATTTCTTTTTGTTCTGTTTGGGTATGTGCATGCTGGCTTTGCACCCAAATACTCTGAGGTGTGCAATGGATGGTTTCCTTTTTGACCATGCTTCTTGTGGTGTAATTCCATCAAGAGCAGTTGTGGGCACTCTGTTTAACAAATACACTGTTGTTTTTACTACTTCTGCCCAAAATGTCTTTACAAGTCCGGAATCATCGATCATAGCATCGCACCATTTCCATGATAGTATGATTTCTTCTCTCAACAACACCATTTTGCTGCGGTGTGTGTGGAGGAGGCATTTTTCGACGAATCCCATGATTTTGTAGATAGTCTCTGAACTCATCACTGGTGAATTCCCCCCCTTGATCTGAGTGGAGAGTTCTGATGTGATGACCAGTTTCTTTCTCAACTGCCACTTTGAACTTTTTAAATGTTTCAAAGGCTTCACTTTTCTTGCGAAGACAAAAAATCTACATTTTGCATGAATAGTCATTAACACAGAGCATGAAATACTGGAACCCTGAATGACTTGGCTGCATCGGACCACACAAATCAGTATGAACCAGGTCAAGTTTACCATGAGCTCGAAAAGTACTCTTTTGGAATGAAACTCTATGTTGTTTTCCTGCTAAGCAGTGAGGACACTTGTCTGTATCCTTCTGAAGAGATGGTAGTCCATGTACCATATTACACCGGTGAAGTGTTTCGAGATATTTGAAACTTACATGACCAAATCTCCAATGCCACAATTGGGCTGAGGTGGAGTTTTTAGCCACAAGTGCTTGATCATTTTTGTGAATGAAATCAAGTTGAAACATTCGTCCCACATTTGAGGCTTTTGCAATTATTTTTGAGCCTCTAGATTTATCTCGAATCAAACACATTTTCTTGCTAGATTGACTATCAAAGTCAATTTTCAGGTTGTGATCTAGAAGTTGACTGACCGAAAGAAGATTCTTTGTCAACCCAGGGACATATAGAACATCTGATAGTCTACATTTGTGTGAACCAAGGGGTAGAGAAATGTTTCCAATCCCCTGAACTGTATATGAAGAATCATCTCCCAACGAAACATGATTTTTCGATGGCGTGTCCCTCATTGAAATAAACCAATCTTTGTGGCTGGTCATGTGTTGAGTGGCTCCCGAATCAACATACCAGACGTCACTAGATGACATGGATGGTTCACTTGATCGAGCAGTAAACAAGAAGTCTTCATTGTCTGACTGTTCTTGTTGCTCAGCAATATTACCTTGCTGGTGGGGTCTTCTTTTCCAGTTCCCCTTTTTCTGCCCGTGATAGTTGTTTGAATGTCCCTTGTAAGATTGTTGTTGTTGTGGTCCAGAATTGCTTGATGAACCTTTCTTATAAGTGTTAAAACCAACATTCTTGCAAGTCATGTCCTCTTTTGCAGATTGGACATCGCTTCTTCTATTGATTGTCCCCATGATACTGATTCTGATGTGGGGACTTCTGATAGGATTTAGGTTTTCCTTTACCTTTTCCTTTCCATTTTTGATGTGAAGACAGTGCCTGCTCCTCTTCATCATCCTTGTTGTGCATTGCTTCCTCTTGTTGCAGTAGGTTTACTAGCTTGTCAAAACTAATTGTCGTATCTGACAAGTTTAGATTTGTGACAAAAATGCGGTAAGAAGAAGGGAGAGCTCTCAAAACAATGGGAACGAGAGATTCATCTTTGACCTCTTCTCCTAGGGCTAGAAGTGAAGCCCTTAACTCTGCAACTCTTCTTAGGAAGGCTTCAATTTTCTCATTCTGTTTGAATTTCAATGTATGTAACTGACTCTACAAATTGAGTATGAAATTCTTGTTCTTGGCCTCATATATTGTGCTCAACTTATCCCAAGCTTATTTTGCTGATGTGGCATCTCGAATGTGGGCTTGCACATCGTCGAATACTCCAAACAAGATGATGAGTTTTGCTTTCTGATCTGCTCTATCAAATTGTCATTGTTGTGTTGCATCAGTTGGTGATCTGGTTAGAGTACCAGTCACAACAGGCCAGATTTCTTCAAACTCAAGCTGTGTCTTGATTTTTGTCTTCCAAGCAGTATAGTTACTTCCTCTGAGCAATTGTGAATCCGGAAGAAAAAATTTGGGGGCATTGGTGCCCATTTTGCAGAGATCACTGACAGGGTTTGGCTCTTATCACTCCAGGTATTAGGTCTCCCAATCTATATACCGTCAGTCCGATATACCAAACCTTTCTATATACGCGCCCTTCCGATATACCCGTCGGTATGTGGAAGAAGCTCGCCCTTTCTATATACCCGGCGGTACGTGAAAGAGGCGTTAACGTACGTGAAAGAATTCAATACGTGGTACCAAGACATTATTGATGGGGTCTGTGTGATTATTGACACCGGCTCAAAGAAATATCTTCATACGCGTGCGTAACTTTGCTATGTACTTGGATAATTTCTCAGTCTGGATTTATGTCTTGCAATCATTCACAGACGGATGGGATGGTTCATAGTGTGTGCACTATGACCTCATTACTCCCCGTCGATTTATAGGGACGATGCCCAGACGACGTTGTTGCAGCTATATTAGGTGTTAAGTGCAGTAGTATTCATGACAGATTTACCCGTAAGCACTTCCCAGAGGCACTGTATATACCGAACGCTGCGAATGAGATCTAGGATCTCGTGAGTGTTACAGAACCAATTTTACTATTTTTTTATTACAATGCTGCCAGTTTTTGAGCAGTTACAAAGTTTTACAGTTGACTATGGCAACCTGAAAATTAGTACAATATGTAGCAGTATACAATTTACATTCAAAAAATTGTACAATTTGAATGACAGGAAAAAATTTTTAGTTTCGGGGTCCTGGTGGCCTCCTGAGCCCAATACGACCCAAAATGCTAAAAATTGCAAAATAATAGCTGAAAATGCAATTTTTAGATGGGTCTCCTTTTGCAGAAAATGTCTGGAATGAAAAAACAGACCAAATGGGAGAACAAAATTTTACCCTAAATTAGGGATTTCTCCGCTAAATTTAGTTAGTTGTAACTAAATTCAAAAAAGTTTGCTAAATTTAGCAGTTCCGCCAAAAATTCTGCCAGATGCAAAAGGTGAGTTTTTGAGTGTTTTTGGTGGGATTTGACCCCCAAACCTCTCACTCCCAAGGCACATGCACTAACCAAGTTGCCCACTTAGGGCGCTTGGTCTATGAAAGGAAGGAATTTGTATTTATTGACAAGTAAATTGACTTACCTCTAAAAAATGTGGCTTGTAGAGGCTCCATGTGGCGCATGCTAGTGAAGAGGCGTTTTTTAGGGTTCCTTTGCTCCAAATCCAGATCTGGAGCTTGTTATTTGTTCTTATTTTCTTTTGTGAAGCCGCCTCCTTCTTTTCCAGCCACTTTTCCTTGCTCAGGCCGCGTTTTTTAGCTTTCCACGCACTGATTTGCATGTACAGGCCGCATTTTTGTGTTTTTCTTTGTTGTTTTCCTGTACAGGCTGCATTTTCTCCCTTGGCCATGTTTTTTATTGAATGTGCTTGTACAGGCCGCGTTTTCTCCCTTGGCCTCTGTTTTTTTTGTTGTTGATTACTATCTAAGCCTGCATTTCCTTGTGCAGGTTGCTGGAGACAGAGAATGGCACGGGCGACTAGAGAAGGGCAGGTTTTTGCTAAAAAAAAACATTTTTTTTCTTTGTGCAGGCTTAGGAGGATAGGCCGCTGACCAAATGAGGTCGATTTTGCTCACAAAAACGTTTTTCCTTTATGCAGGCCGCTTTTCCTCTTCTTTGGCCGCTTATTCTCTTCTTCCACTGTATTTTTTGTGCAGGTCCAGCGTGGGCACCTCCTCCTTTTTTTTTATTATTTTTTCTCTGTTTGATTCTTGATCACTGTTTGGATTTCTTCTTGTGCAGGTCGCGCATGGACCAAGCTTTTAGCACTACCAGATTTGATCAGAGTTCCAAATCCAGTGTGAGGAGGCTGTTTGTTCACTGCAGGTGCATATACACACAGACCTCCAAAACAAGCCAAGCAACTTCCAAATACAGTAGAGACAAAATAATGTAGAGAAAAAACCCTTATTGGGAAAAAAAAAATTAGTATTATTTCCAATACCTGTAGCTAATTTTTCCGGGTGCAACGAGCACCAGTGCAAAAAAAAAATTGCCTTCCAAGCACCTGGAAGGAACAGGAGGATGTGGGGGAGGTGGGGACGGGGCTGGGAGTTTGCACGAGGCTGCACAGGCTCTCAAATGCTGCAAACATGTCTCCAATCTCCTCTCTCTCTGCTGCTCTCTCTTCCACACCTTTACAGGGTCAGATTCTCACTCTGGTACCAAATGTAGATTGAGAAACAGGGACAGAAGCCTGTGTAATTTTATTAATCTCAATCAACTAAAAAAATTACAGTGAATAGGCTGCAATATTTATAGATATTGCACAGCCAAATACATCCGGGAGAATGAATTACACAGGTGCAACCAAATGCCAGAATAAACAAGCTTCCAATAACACCCGAGAAGCAACAATTACATAAAAACAAATATATTGTTGAAAACAATATAACAGTATGTATACAGACAAATATGGTTGATTAACCATATAACAAAATAACTATTTATTATTTAATTAATTGAATAATTTAAACTATGCAGAATTAATATTAGGATAATAATATTTAATCCTAACAACACTATCATTTTCTTGGTATTGTTTTCGTCATGCACATTGCTTTTCCATTGGACCCAAGTGTCTTCCATCCTTTCCCTTACATATACAAATTTCTTGGGGAATAATTTTAAACCCTTGTCATTTATCAAAATATTTGGGACTACATCTCAATAATAAAATATTTTTGCAACCGTCTTAAGCATTTTTGGTTTAAGTGTGTGTGATTGTACTTATTTCCCTGTTAAGTGAGTTTGTTTACTTCTTGTATTGCATTTCATGTTTATATGTTACAAGGAGTTATTATTTTAACAAGGGATGGTTATTTGTATCTTGGATTTTCATGTCATTTTACGTTTCCGTAGTATGTTCATATTTTAATAAGGACTGATGATGAGGATTCTTAGAAAAATGATAATTACAAACTGTTTCTGTAAGCCTTGGTTTGTGGATAGCTCAATGTCCCCTTTTCTTGTTGTTTTCTCATCTTCTCTTTTGTTCTCTTTTCGACCATCGATCGATTTCCTCCATCACCCCATCAACACTCGAGGGGGTATCCTTCATCCTACTAATTTTTCTTCTACCCCTTCAAATTTTTCTACTCGTTTACACTTGTCTACTTTCTTTGAAATAACATCACACATGTCACCTCAAAGAGGGGTAAATGTAGACACCTATACTTTGATCAAAGTACTATTATTCCTAATATTGCACTAACTATTGTCCTTCTCACAAATTTACGATACCTCGTCAATTAGACCAATCTAACTCCCCCCTTATGACACTCTTTTGGTCGTATTCCTCTTATAAAACAATTAGGTAGGCTATTATAGTCCCTTATTGAATAAACCATCTTATCATTTCCTTCTAGGCCACTTCTACTAGCTTCTTAGACTATCAATATATTTCATTGGATTGATTAGACCTCTCAAAACCCTCTTGAAACCCTAGTTCCTCTCTAAACATGATTAGCTAGCCTAGCCTAGGTTAATTACCCTAAACCATGATCAACCTCTTTTAAACCTAGTCAAATCTTACTTTGAATTGCTAATCAACTTGTTGACTCCCTTTTAGTCCCATATGCACCAATGTTGCCCCCACTTTCCCAAATGGAAAACTATAAATAGGACTAGACCCCCCACTCATTTAAAAAAATAAATTCTCCTTCTTCCTAACATAAACTCTAGTATTATTGCTAGGATTAAGAGCTTATTTCACTCATTTTATTGAGCTATTGTTTTGCCATTGCACCACACACACAAGCATTGAGTAAATGGGAAGAACCATTGGCCTTGAAGTCATTAATGGTGAGCTCTCATTCTCAAAATCATAAACTGATTGTTTATATCCTTATTAGGTTCATTTATTTAAAGCTTTCAAGAATAGGGGATTGCTAAAAATGTTAGTTTGTTTGTTTCTTTCAAGTTTAATGCATGCAAAGTATGAATCCTTGTTTATTTCTTATCTGATGGTCCATTGATCAGTTTGTTCAAATCCTTTGGGGTTTCTTTATAGATTCTTACCCCATGTCCATGGATTTTGTAACTCTTCCTTGAACACAAGAAGAAGCAAAGAATGAAGAGAAGAAATAATGAAAAATCTCCATTCTCGTGAAACAAAGATTCGAAGTAATCCTATTGCAAACCAGTGCACGGAACAACAAATCATTATTTTCTGCTAATTCCTCTCACAAAAACATCAAAACCTCACCTTAAAACCCTCCTTTTGTTGCATAGAACACTCAAATTGAAGAAATCCTCTTTCTGGCCCAACAAAGAAAAAAGCTCGATTTCCCGTTAAATCCATGGATAAATTTCACCGGCGGAATCAGAAGAAAAAAACCACAAAAAAATATAATTTTTGTTCCAAATGGAGAAGAAAACCATACCTACACTTTCGAGGTCCATTAATGGATGTCGTGTTTAGAAGCGTTGCTAGGTCAAAGTTTTGAAACTTTAAAATATCCCAAACTGTTGATCGGGTAGGTCCAAGATTTCAGAGGGGCGATATTGGGAAAAACCCCATATCAAAAAAAAATTCCATGACATTCCAATCACCAAAAGGTCACTTTATAAAAATAGCAGTTCTTCTACAGAGAGGACTATTATTTTAGGAAAGTTACCAATTAAAGCAGCTGCAAAGAATTTATTGAGCACTAGAGGTGTATTATAGGGAGAAACCATCGAAATGATCATCCTTGTCCAAATTTGACACTTACTAAAAATAGTAAGTGGTCCCACGAGTACTTGCCAAAAATAGAAAATTGGTCTAGAAAGTAAGGGGAACATAGAAGGAAGGAAGATTTTTAGTAATCATAGCCATTCAAGGACCGAAGGGGCCAATTTTTCACACTTTATAGAAATAGCAAGTTTATTTTTTAGCACTTACTAAAAATAGAAGGTTATTCCAAAGTGCAGATTTCACAAGAGGAGCATACCAGTAGTTGAACATCCAAGTTAAAATCACCATTTGGGGACCAAATAGGAAAAATATTTACACTCACAAAAAATAGTTTCTCTTTCCAAATATATTAAGTGTTGAGAAACAATGAATTTTGGGTCCGCAAAGGGGGTACCAAGGAAGTTTTCTATCTTCATGGATGTCAATAATGTCTTTTGAAACTCATTTCATGCTTCAATCAGTATATACGAGGTGGAATTCAAAATCAACACCATCAAACTTTTCATAGTATGTCCCATTAGGATCATGTCCAAATCAACTAAGTAGTGTGAGAATGTTGTGGAGAATCAAGACAAGGTTTGTTCGCAAGCTTCAGTCTTTCCTGAAGGGATCTCCATGAGTGATGCTCACAGTCACCAATGGAATCATTTGACATTGTTTTTAAACACTTAGCTCACGATGTTCGTGCGTTGTCCAAAGGAATCCTCTCGTGGTATAAGACATTCAAGGATCTAGGTTTCACTACATCAGAGCATTGCATGGTTCGAGTCACAGGTATATCATATGAAGGGTGGAAGTTACAGTCACCTGCGAAACAAGTCTATTTAGCCTGACATGATCGGTTCTAAGTTCCTATTTCTTCAAATTTAGTGTTCATGGCCATCAGTGAATTCATTTGAAAAGTTTTTTAAACACTCATTCCAAAGCATCCACGAACCAATGTGAAGGAGTTTCATAGGAGGCAACAGATTCAGAGATGTAAAATCTCATTGCATTAGAGCTTTCCATTAACAAGGATCATCAGGAGCAACATCTCTTCTTCTCTCTCTCCTCTTCCTCCCTCCCACTTTTTCTCTCTTCAAATGTTATAATTCTTTGTTGGGGTTTGTACTTTTTGATATGCCTTTAAGTCGTCTAAAAGTGAATTTAGAAACATTATGTAAATTAAGTCACCTTGATTTTATAAAAGGGACTTAATATTTAGAAGGAATGTGAATAGTCTAAAGTCATAAATAAGTCATATCAAGGGTCACCGAGAAGATGAAGAGTTTCTCTTCTTCTATAAATTTTAATGAGATCCTCACTCCAAGAGGTTCAAATTCTGAAATTCTTCTAGCTGGTTGTATTCTTGTAAGTTCATGAGAGATTTTTTGCTCACTTGTGAGTGAAAAGAGTTAGCCATTTTTTCTGTATTCTCAATGTCTTGCATTCTCATACTATGTACAATTTTTACTTGAGCATCAATACAATAAGAAGGAGTTTCTATCCTTTTTTACTAAGGGGTTTAATAATACTTTGTGTTCATTAAATTCTATTCGGTCTTGTTGTTTGCAGTATTGTTTCTTCCTAGTTTTAGTGCATGTGATGAAACTTATAACTAGTGTGTGCATGACTCTAACTTCCTACCTACAACATTAGTTCTCCTATCTCATTTCTCACTCCCACGGGGGGTTCACTTAGTAAAATTATGGTATAGCACGTGCGTTCGAAGGGTATTAAATAATACCCTTAATTCTAGTTTCTACCTCTAATTACTCAATTGTTAATACCCCCTCCTGTTATATTATTAGAATGAAAATACCCCCTATTTTTTCCATGTATCTTACTTACCCATTTTTCGATTAAAATTTTATTTACCCCTTTTTATTTCTACCCTAATATATTAGACAAAAAATATATTATATTTTTCACTCAATGTTTTTTAATATACATTTCCTCTCGAAAGATAATTTGAATCCATTGAAGACCTATTACAGATCACCTTATATATGTTAAGCTTTAATCATTTATCAATAGTTGTTCAAATAATTAAGATGGTGAAATAATATCACTTGTGTTGAAAATCATACTCAATCCTATTTTTCTACCATCTTATTATTCTTGGTTAAGAATCTAGATTTCTTTATTAATAAAGAGAGTATAATTTAATTTATGACCACGCTACTTTTTCAATTTTAAGGTATTTAATTTTAAAAACTAGGGTTCAAATGTTTTAGTTTTATATTAAAATCAAACCTCCCTTTCCTTTGGCTCACCTCTCTAACCTACCCCCAATACCCGATTCAAAACATTAATAAATTAAACCCTTTCACCCCCTCATGTCTACCGGTATATTGACTTTAATTTTATTAATTTTAATTACCTCAATATGAACCCACGTGCTAGGATATTGCCTTGCTAATGAACCCCCCGTGCATTATTCACTACATAGTAAGGAATATTTCTGAATTCAGTTTCACACTTTCATCTTAGGGGAAAAGTAGTTGTATCCCACTATATTGGTGAGACTGGCGTAAGGGATACCTAGCTTTAAGGAACATAATTAAATCTCTCTCTCTCTCTCTCTCTCACACACACACACACACACACACACACACATGCACACAAACACACAAGAACTAGATAGAGTATAAAACGTAGTGTAATTCTTGGTGAAAATCACATTTGGGTGACTATTTAGGTTAGTCTAAATCAAGAATATGCATTATTTGTTTCATATATTTTTTTCTTGAGCCTTATTTTGAATTCCGTCTCACACATTCATCTTAAGGGAAAAGTAGTTGTATCCCACTATATTGGTGAGATTGGTACAAGGGAAACCTAGATTCAAGGAACACAATTAAATCACACACACACACACAAAAACTAGATAGAGTCTAAAACATAGTGTAATGTTCAGTGAAAATCACATTAGGGTGAGTGTTGAGGTTAGTCTGACTCAAGAATATGCATTATTTGTTTCATATTTTTTTTTCTTGAGCCTTATGTAGGTAGACAGGGTTTTTCTTTTAGGTTCATGTGTGATACAAGATACCTAAAGAAGTGGATGTGATAAAGAGTGAAAGGATGAATACAAGTTCAGACCATGAGAAGATTAGATCTAGATATGTTCCCAAGACACTAGCGCCCAACTCATACACTAGCACTCATGTGGTCCCATCTTTATATAGGAGGTCCTATCTGAGGGAGTTTCAAATTCCAAGTTTTTATTCCAAATTCAACATGTTCCACTCAATTTCTATCCCAGTATCATTTTACATCTCTTAATACAAGATATGTTACACTTATCTCTGTATAGTACACACTTTCTTTTATTTTACATGATATATCTTTCTTATTACTATTCTATTAATTTAATCTCAGTCCTCTAATTAATATTTAATTTCTATTAAATCATTTGGTGAACCTAATCCTTGCATGTTTTTTATCAAATTTATTATTTTCTAATCCTAAACCCTAGTCGGATTATGGTTCATATTTACATCTTATCTTCATATTGAAACCTGATTTTCATCTATCATCTACCATAAATATGATCTATAAAAATTTTCCTAGGGTTTAATGGTTGGTTCTACCCTTTAGGTCACTTTATAGAGCTTATAATTTAAAAATCACCATGTGTTTCATCTCTTGAACATATCAAATCTATTTTCAAATTCCTTTGAGGTTATTTTTAGTTTTTATATATTTAATGAAAACCTCTTTTTCTTTTCTATAATGTTTTGCATAAGGAATAACTCAAAAAATATAGACTTTTGAGATAATCCCTTAGCGATTTTATTTTTCATCATTATATTAAAAAAATCCTCTTTTTGTTTTGTAAAATTAAAATTCTATTTCGAGATACGGCCATTTTTTCATTTGATGAAAGTCACTTTTTTGATCAAACACCACTTCAATACAAATCTATCTATCTATATCACTTGCTTATGTAAACTTATTTTATGGCTTATCATACAATTTTCCTCTATTTTGTATTCAAGTTGAAATTCATAATGTTCTTTTAAGCATGATTTAGTTGATAATAGTTCTAGTATTTGTTGGTATGAGGAATTTCATTTACCTCTTATTAGTTTTTTCCCTCACACGTGTTGAGTCATCTCACCTTATTTGATTCATAAGTCATTAGGTGTTATATGACGCATAACATATTCTATCATAGAATTTTTCATATATGTTAGTGTGCATTAGTGTATGTCATATATGAGTTACATTCTATTTCTGAAATGTAACTCTTTTCTCTCTTGTGGAGGTATGATGAGTCCATGCATTGCGAGTTACACAATACTCTTATTTGTACTTATTTTTTGATCTATTAGAATGATATATATTTTTTTTGCATGAAAATTTTCTTGGTTGTTAATTTCTTGCTTACTACATAGAGCTACTTCATGTTTCCATTGAAGTGTAACTTTGTTGATGTATTCATATGGATAGACTTGATCATCATGATATATCTCTCTCACATGGTATCATAACTATGTTATTAGGAATCATGTCACCCACTAGTGTTTTGTACCTAATAATCTCATATTCATGATTTTTATTAGTTCCTTGTGTAAGTTTTTAATTTGTATTTGATTTATTCTCTACTTGCATTAATTTGGGATAATTGTTGTTTTTGTGAGCTTAATTA
The DNA here is from genome assembly GCA_019776745.2 of Taxus chinensis. Taxonomy (NCBI): domain Eukaryota; kingdom Viridiplantae; phylum Streptophyta; class Pinopsida; order Cupressales; family Taxaceae; genus Taxus; species Taxus chinensis. The sequence goes on along the minus strand of CM034146.1, from coordinate 926,846,218 downwards.
TTTTTGGTGTTGGTTTTGTGCAAGTTTCATTTGGAGATTCACTATTTTCTTCACCATTTTTTGTTATTTGCAACTAAATTTAGTGGGTGTCTCCAAAATTTTGGGTCTTCTTCACCAAGTTTGGGTTTGAATCTCTCTGTTGCTATACTATTTCTTCTTAGATGTGTAGACCCCTACCCACCTCCTTGAATCTCCTTGAAACCATACATATCCATCGAGCTCTCTCCCTACCAATATTATATTAAGCTTTGTCTATAACACCCATGTTATACTTCAACAAACTAAGGGACTTTTTTATAAACCATTTATTACCTTTATGTCTTCAATTATTTTCACCGCACAATAGATTAAATACAACATACTAATAAGTCTACTTATTCCCTCAATTCCTTTTTATGGTGTAATGAATAACATGTTTACTTAGTTCTATAATAAGTAATCCAACATTTATAATATTCCTGAATCCATTTAGAAAACATATGATAACCATGTGGAACTATAAAGGGTTTTAGATCCTTATTAATCTCTCTTCAACACTTTATATGAGCCATCATACTTTTTATACCTTTGGTTAATCCTATTCATAGGTTCAGATAACCTACATATTTTCTTAGTTCCAACTAGAAATTCACTGAAGTAACCTCCATCCGACTCTAGACACTGCTAATAAGAAGACACAATGAACATACAATGCAATCATTCAATTTCACTACTATGGCCACATTTATTTGGCATTGTGTTAACAAGACGGTTTAAAGACTACACACTATACTATGAAACCTATCTTCCCTTCACTGCCTAATCATTTGAACATAGTTATTTGAATTGTTTTTTGTTGATTAAGTATTAAGTTTATAGTTAATCATTTTAGTTATTTGTTTGCAATAATTAATTTTATTTATTTCTAAAGATGTAGGTATCATGACTCGGTATTCAGGTCATATGAATCCTATTAGTGTCACCTTAGGATCCTTACAAGAAAGGATATTCTTATGTAATGAACCAAATAATTACATATTCATTTCCCTCCCTGTACCCATCTTGAGTTGGTATGAACAGGGATCATATGACACAAATGTTATCTTGTGATGCCTACCCTTTTATTTGCAATTCACTATGATTTCATCCTATAAATGTTATTCAGAGTTTCATTATGTTATCCAATTCATGATAGAGTTATATAATGAACTCATGAAGTCACTGACTAGTGTATGTACTTCATTCCACATGTAAGTTAAACGATATCATTCTACAATCATTGATTCAATTTATTGAAGTATGAGGATAAACTAATACATAGTGTTAAGTTAATTTTCACTTAAGGTATTTAATTATCATTAAATTATTTTAGTTCAAACATATTATCTAAGTAGATATGTACTATATCTCAAGATGATTATGATGTACCTTTGTACTTTGTTCCATATCATTGTAATTGTTTTATTGATAGGGTATATTAGAAATTGATACTATATTTATAGTGGATGTATTTTTCATAAACATGTATGCTAATGTTTTTAATAAACGGATGCATATTATCTTGTTTATTTATGATGAAATGATATAACTTATTAACATCCTTATCTTATATAAGTTCATGTTATATTATCTCGTTTCATCTTATTGTTTACGTTAGATATTAATTTAATCATAGTGAAATATTAAAGTAGTTGTGTTAACATTTTATACATCAATTTACAATGAAAGCTTAATGTTAAAAAATGATACAAGCATGTCACTTTTCACAATCATAATTATCTAATCAGTATTCACTAATTAATTAAAAAAATACATAATCCAAAGTGATTATCGAAGATAATCAAAATATACATTAGACCTGATTGCTTTATAAAATTGTGAAGTAATACATTTACATTAATCCAAGTATAAATACAATCATTACCTTCATCGAAATAGAACAATAATAATCAATGTATGATGAGTCATGTGTTATCCAATTCTTTAATCATTTTGTAATACGACATCTTGCAAGCTATAAGGAAAATAATAATATATGCATGGCCAGTTTGATGAATTCGTATGAATATTCCACTCACAATCAAGATGTTATGTTATGAATTAAATGAATATAACAATAATATCATATATATATATCATACTTCACATTTCATTTATCAAGTATAGATAATGTTGGAGCTCAAAATTGCACCCTTTCCTAAGTCATAGACAACTCAAGATTTTTAGGCAACATGGGAATGTCTCTCAGTTGTGGGACCTGTGAACTGATACAGACCTTTGGAGAAGGTCAGTTCCTCTACCTATCATAATGCTAACACTACTCCTAACACTAAAATAAAATCCTAACCTAAACATGTCAAGGGACCATGGAAAAGGATATGTAGAAAAGGAGAAATCATAAGCTAAGAAGGGTGGTTATAGTACCAGGGAAAGGGTCGATCATTCTCCACAAGTGGAAGAAAATAATTAAAACATGGGAGATAGGGAAGACAAGCATGCCACAGATAAGAACCACCTAGATCTAGTTTTCCTCACACAAACAACACATGAAATGGATCCTGTAAATGAAATAAACACACAACCTACTAGAAATGTGAATAGAAAGAAAGGAAAAAATAAAACATGAGATTAGGGCAGAGAGATAACCTAAAAACCTGATTCTATTGATTAAAATATGAAAAATCATCTACATTCATGGCAGAAAGTGAAAATACATTGCAGTGGAAAAATTCATGGTCTAAACTTGTAGGAAGTTGACCACCATTTTAGCATGGTGTCATTACAACAAAGAGGGATCTATTTTAATGAGCATAACTCTTATACTTATAGAAAAAGGAGAGAAGAAGAAGATAAAGAGAGGGAAAATTGAATTCAAATTTAACCACCAACATTAAATTCCCTGAGAAAACTAAATGCCTCTAATTATCCACTGCAACATGCCACTTTCCATGTTGGATAATATATGGGTGCCCATAGTGCATTAAATTCTGGTATTTTTACCACTTGGAACTACACCCTTTTCATGTTGGAGAATTATTCCACATTTTTGCATATATATTCTCACTTAAATTAATAAATCTAATGTCAATGGTGTGGAGGGAATTAAGAGATTTTTATAGATATAAGGATTGCAAAAATCAGATCATTCGATCAAACGTTATGGTGATTTTAATCTCTCGTGGAAAATTTATCATTATCCTTTGATATGTGGCTTTCTCCTTTTAGTTTTGTGTGGATTTTTATTTCCGTGGTTCTTCCTTATGTGATGTAGCTTTTCATATCTCTTTTCTTCATTTCGCGGCCTCTAGTACAACATGGCATTCACAGATTTTCTATTTTCCCTCTTTCCATGGTTGTTGCTTCAGTGTATCAAGGATTTTTAAAACATCTACAACTTTCTTCTATCCTCCATGGCATAACTCAAACTTTGGGAGCCCTTAGTTTTTGGATATGGCTTTGTATCATCGCCCGTGATTCTTTTTATTTAATCTATGGCCTTCAATTTTTATTCGTAGCATGTTAAGACTTTGGTGACATTTCTTCCTTGGCTGCAACAAACTCCAACTCTTCATGGCCTTCATTCCAATTCCACGGAAGTCCAAGTTCTATTTTTGCAAGGGGTGAAAAAATAGACAACAAATAACTTTAATTAAATGAAATGAACCTAGTGATTAATATAATTTTTTTCATAGAAATAATAAGGAATCCAAACAACGAGCATTGTTATTTAATCTTTATTACAACAATAAGAATGATATTCATCATTACAATCAATATGATTTGAATTGATCAATCAACTTATCTCAGATAAAATTAACATAACTTCATCTCATAAAAAAATTCACTATGCTTAAACTTATTCAATACACCTTATTGATCACAATAATGACAATAATGGAAGGAAATAACTTTTCTTTGTTTCATGTAAACCATTCATATGTATAGTTGACTAGATAATAGAAAATATTCCATATCTATCATGATAAAATTATATTAAAATAGGTTCATTAATTTGAACACTTCCACAATTACTTTCCTTACTCGATAACCAATTAACATTGCATTAGCTAGGAGTTCACACATAAACTTTATATTCAAGTAAGGTACATCATCTTGTTGAATTATTAATTTAACTTCAATAAGAACTTATAACAAAAAAGCCAATAGTCATCTATTATAACTTGAAATTTACCAATCTTCCTTAATAGTTAACAATGGCTCAAATCATGAATCTAGTAATAAGGAGATCTACTAATATATCTAGAGATAATGAAGTCAGGATAAGATGCTTATAATAAGCTAAATCTACAAACTTAGTAAAACTTGAATAGAGTCAAAGAATATTCCACTTTGGAAAATACCTTTTTATAACTTGTGTTATGTTTCAACTAATTGTTTATAAAGATAACATATTTATTTCTATCACTATTATCTTCCAAACCATGTTCAAATAATGACACAAAACTATAGACACAAAATCAGTGACACTTCTATGACACCAAAAATATTAGGTTCTAACCAATTTCGCTATCATAGGTGCCGAGTAGTAGACTCTGGAGCCCAAGCACCCATGACCCAGTTCAGGCACACTAGACTGAGATTATCTATTAGTTCCAAAATTTTGCAGTGCATAGTTATGTCTGTTTTCCCTTCCTATTCATAAGTTTTCTAGTCTAGATCAATCTCAGGTTCAATTTCAAATGAGCTAATTCCTTCTCTCTCTCTTGCACTTAGGGTTTTCATATTTTACCTGCTTATTACGTGTGTTAAATCTATACTTTAGCATTTATTTATCATGTGTGACTCTATAATTATGGTTTAACATAATTCTATTTTTGTTAAATCATTTGGTCAACCCATTTCTCAAACCCAAACTTTACTTCAAGGTATTTTGTCATCTTTTTATCGTGGTTGAAACTCATGTACCATTTACTAGTGAAGAAATTCATGATCTCAATGCTCATCTTGTTGAACATCCGCAGGATCTAGATTTGCTATTATTCCCTACTTATGAGGAGGCCACCAATCTTGTGGAGCTTAATATTCCTATATCCACTACTGCTTCCATTCCTATTACTACTCAACCTCATAATTCCACCATTCCACCTACTTCCAATGTTCCCATTTCTATGCCAACCCCTACCAATCATTTTACTCCAATTATCACTTCCCACATGCAGCAAGTCTCTTCCTATGGAACTCAAGACCTAGGCTTCCTCTATCAAGATCTCCAATCTCAAATCCGTTAACTTCAGCATGCTACTTCTCGTGTATATTTATCTCTTGATTTCACCTTACTCCTTCACACTCCTTTCTCACCTTCCATTTCCATTTATGTACTTCCTCCAAACTTTTTCACTTCTAATATTCCCACCTTCAATGGCCATGGTGACCCTTAAGATTATCTTTGATATTTTCATGTGGCATGTCTAGATTATGCGGATGATCATAAATTATTAGCTAAGTTGTTTCCTCAAAGTCTCTAAGAATATGCCATGTCATAGTTCTACAACCTACCTGTTGTATATATCTTCCCCCTCAGGTAGATATAGACAAATGAAAGAATATGGAAATCAAAGAACTCAGACCCTGACATTTATTGTGTTGCCAGCAAGTTAAGGGTGCAAGTAAAAGGATGTCGACATGAAAATGGATGCGCCCTGGTGTAGATTAAGGGTGCAGGTAAAATGATGTCGACATGAAAATGGATGCACCCTGGTCTAGGTTAAGGGTGTAGGTAAAAGGATGTCGACATGAAAATGGATGCACCCTGGTGTAGGTTAAGGGCGTAGGTAAAAGGATGTCAACATGAAAATGGATGCACCCATGGTGCAGGTAAGAAGATGTCGACATGCAAAAAGTCGTGCCCATGGCGCAGGTTGGAGGCGCAAAGCGCAAAGTGTCGACATGGAATTTTTAGCGCCTATGGTGCACTTAAGAGTATGTCGACATAAGGATGGATGCGCTAAGGCACATCTTTAGGAGGCATAACATTTTGAGCATTGACACCTCGATAGGAAGCAAACCCTGGAGCATATATTCAAATGGCCATAACTTTTCACAGGAAGCTCGGATTCACACAAGGTTAGAATTTTTGGAAAGCTTACAAGGTCCTCTATCTAACTACGACTAGATATATTTAATATGGTGAGAACAATTTCTTCAAAAATGCAAAATACAATTCACCATTTTTGGGTTTGCTAGGGTTCTCACCTACTACCATAATGAGATGAATTAAATGCAACCTAGAGGTGGTTGGGGTAGATTTGGAATTCCTCTATCTTTTCTCTCTCATTTTTCCTATAAATTATAAGGAGGGGATTATTTCTAAAGTTTAGACATTCTTGTTTTGCCCCCTCCCTTCTTCTCTTTGGGAGGTGAATTTGTGGAGTTCAAACCTCCCATCTAAAACTGTAATGCAACTTTGCCTCTTGGAATTTTGTATTGTATTGTATCATCTTTGGAGAAAAATAATGCATGTCTGTAGATGATTCTCAACCCTCTCTATGTTCATTTTCATCCTCCTAATATTTCACTACAAATTTTGTTATCTGTGCATGATCTTGCATTACATTTTAATGGTTTGTGTTTATTGGCAAGACAGGTGTTCTTCATTCCTCGATGCATCACCTTTGTAGTTTAGGTTTTATTTTATGCATATTCTTACCTTGTCTCCTTAGAAAGTTAGTTTAGGTTTCTGAGTAAACCCTCTACATTTTTACATGTGCATCTGAATAGAGGAATATGAATCGGCCTTCATCTGGAGAGCTTTTCCAATTCATGAGGTCCCACACTTGGGAAAAGCTCCATGTTATGCAATCGCATTGAGAGTCTCAACCCATCGAGTTACAAACATTCAGGGGTGTTGTGATTCATACCAACACTACCTATTTATTTGTTAACATCATTTACACATTTAGCTAATAATTTTCTGGCACAAATTTGAATCAATATCAATTCTAAAATATAATATGCTCAACTTTCAAAAATCAAACAAGGATCTAATGAACATCTATTGGATGATTTAATAAAATTTGAAAGCAATGAATGTTATTATTAACATTCAATGAAATATAAATTCTAGGAAATTTATTTGATTTTATTTATGAAAGGAAATGAGAGAGATAAGACACTTACCTCGATTTCATTTGTCCCGAAATGTGTCTAGGATGAAGAATGTGATGAGACAAAAATATAGACCATCACAAAAAATCTTTTAAAAATGCAAAGGAGATGAAAATACTTGGACACAATTCCTGGGAAAGGATAAGGGTACCTGTGGGTACCCAAGACCTTTGTGGGGGTATTGGAGTTTGCAAAAATGGTCAGAAACTGGTTCTAATACTGTCACTAGGGTTTCACACTTTTTCACCTTTTATTTCCTGTATGTCACACTTAGATTGTCAAGGTACCTTTAAACCTACACACAAATATCCTCTTACAAACCCCTCAAAAATACATCAAATCTAAAGAAAAAGATGAACAATAAGGGGTCATACTTTCCTCAGCTATCAACTAGTGAGCTTATTATTGAGTATTGCACTACTTATCATACCCAATGTAGTTTTATGTGCTTATGTGTGAAATAGTGCTCATAGGTCCACCCTTGTGCTACTAACACTAATATAGTGGGTGGTAGCTAGATAAAATGCAAATGTGTGGATGGAATAGAATGCAATCCCCTTCCTATGCAATGTGTATGGAGAAAAATGCACCCAAATGAAGTTCTCTTACTTGAATTTTGACACTAATGACCTGACATGCCAACTATTACCTTGGGATATGAGGGGGAAAACCGAAAAATACCAATCTCAAGTTTCAAAAATAAAATCAAACATAAAGAGGACATGGGTGCCTAGGATGGACATGAGCACCTGGGAGATAATGTCTAGAGACAAATGATGAAAAATGAGTGGATAATAACTTATAGGGATCCCTGTGATCTAATTGGAACTAGGTGTATGAGTGACAAGTGTGAAAGATAAAAGCAGTAGAAACAAACAAGACAAACAGATGGACTAGGGAGTGAGTCACTAGTGAATACTTTTCTTATGCAAGATCCATATAAAACAACATACTTGGTGGTATATTAAAAAATAGTAAGTGTGTGATTTTGTTTCTACAACGAATTATGTGTTATGATATAAGGAAAATTTAACTAAGATGTCCAATGTACTCATGGATTCTAAATTACAAGACCTTTTTTTCCAAAGTATTTTATCTCCATTGCAAGAGAGCGTCATCTTGGAGATGTCTCCATCATTTGATCAACTATACCATACGATTAAATTACGTGAAATAAAAATATTATCCATTGGAAAGCTCAAATTTCATGATGAGGCTTCATCTTCTATTTGGTTTCAAATAAAATTTCCTTTTAAACCATCTTCTAAGCCCATTGATGAAAAATCTACTATTAACGTTGTTTCTACTCCTAAAAAGCTTCAATAGAAACCTCTAAAGCATACATTTACAAAATTTCCTTATGTTCCTCACATTCTATTTCCATAACTTATTGAAAGCAATCTTATTACACTTCCACCAACATTGAATCTTGATCCATCTCACCCTAAAGGCCACAATTATGAAAAAATACCAGATGTGACTATCATCAATGTGTTGGGCATTCAAATGATTAATGTTTGAAACTTAGGCATCTTATTCAAGATCTTATTGAAAACAATGCATTAATCTTTGTGATCCTTTAGCATCCAATTCATTCAATGAAAACCAAAAGCTCAAAATATTCAAAGATCCATTTCCAAAGCTTGACAAGCAAGTTTCTTATTCTTCATCTAATCATACATATCGTGTTGTGCCTCTTCCTTCATTAGGGGCTCTTTATTTTCTAGTTGCTAATATTGTTGCATCTCCACCACTCATTACATTCTCTGATCATGATTGTCATGCTACAATTTATTCTAATACAATACACATCAATTCTTCTATTAGATATTATACTTTCAATATCACCATGATTGATCCATCGGCTTCTATTGGTGCATGCTCTATTGCACTCCTTATTCCTATCAACTATCCACTATCTCAAATTTCATATCTAATTCAAAAATATTATGGCTATGTCAAGTTTCCATTTATATTTTGTCCTCTCACCATGCTTCTGCCATTTTCTGTGGCACCTTGAATTAAATGTTGTGACATGCTCTTATGTCTTCCTTGGCTCCACACCGCTCAAGCTATCTTGTCCATGAACCACTTGTGTCTCAAATTCACTCACAATAAGAAAGTTATCACTCTCAAAGGTATTCCACCATCCACATTGTTTCCAGAGCCTCCTCTTAAGTATGTCCTTACACTAGATACAACATCTATAATCCTTGGGGCTCTCAAATCTAAGGTACATTATACATCTAGCTCTCATACTCACACACGACCTGCTTGTTCTCATCGGTCTGCTAGTCCATCTTCTAGGCCTAAGTGTCTTACTCAAGTAGCACCTTCACATAAGGTTTCATCACTTCTTTCACCTTCTAGGACTCCTTCATACAAGTTCTCATCACCTCCTTGGTCTCCTTCACATAGGTTCTCATCACCTCCTAGGTCTATTTCACATAGGTGTTCACCACCTAAGTCTCCTTCATATATACAACGTAAGTATCGTACTCCACTAATCTCAGAGCATTGTTACATGCCTTTATATCCTCCAACATCAAGTGGAGGACCTTTTCTCTTCACCTTTGTTGAATAGATTACTCATCTTCACACACTTGGGGGCATCATGCTTACTATCCCCCTCCTTAGATAACCAAGTGTCTAAAATTTCCACTCTTACGCTATGTGCTTCATATTTCCTATTGCTCGATAATCTTACACATATTGATACATTTTTTATCATCATACTACCCTATGACACACTCTTGTGCTAAGGTTCACACTTGACTGTTTAGGGCATACTACATCCATGAACCTCACACACTACACATTTCACATTTTGTGACTCACAATAAATTTTTATAGCACTCCATTCTCACACACCATACTATCCTATTCTACACTATACAGTATACACTTCATGATACATCTTTTTAGTAAACATTTTCAAACCATTTCGCAATGACACACTGTTGTTCTATGGTTCATTCTTGAGTGCTAAGGGGTATTTTATAAATGAACCTCATCTCATAAACACCTCATACACACTCATTGAGGGGCACATTTCTCCTATGAAATTCACATTTCATACCATTTTATCCCATTCACACTCATATTACGTTGCATATCTTGGTTACACATACTCTTGCTTGCCTATACTAGTTAAATATTGCAATTTGCTTCTTATGTTAGATGGATATTCAATATGTCTTTACTTTTTCTGTATACACATACATGTTCACTTGTTCTTTAGTTGTGAATGCATAATTTCTACACATATTTACACACAATAATGATTATTGGCACTATACCTCTTACCAGTGCCATCGAGGCTCCTGTGGGAATCTATATTTACTACTCTTGCACATCACATGTGATATTGTTTCATTATTTACTACTTATCCTTTTTAGCACACTACTTTATATTGGTACATAAACACTTTGACATACTATTTATGTTTCTAACATGTTAATGGGTGCTTCATGTGCAATATTTTCCTTACATGAACTATTTTCCACTATGGTTATTTGTTACACTTTCTTGACATTGTTTTCTATTGTATGACATTTGTTTGTGGGCTATGCCCTATGTCTTATTTGATCACTTCTTGTATGTTTTTAGCCACTTTAGCCCTGATTTTATTGTGACATTGTGAGCAATGTCCCATGTTCAAAACCCAATTTTTTGGTCTATTTTGTATGCACATTTGCTTGCTACACTATATTTATATCATATAGTTACTATTTTTTTCTACTAACACATATTACTAGCCATCTTGTTTGTATGTGCCTTGGTTCCTACCATGCACATTTCCTCCCTCCTATTGGGACATAGTTCAGTTTTACATCAAGTCCTCTTTTTGGGCCACATTTTCCTAGTGACGTTGCATGCACCCAAAACAAGGGGGAAATACATTGGATGAATCAATCACCCCATACAACAACTGAGAGATTTGGTTTAGATATGCATAGTAAAAAATAAACACATGTTATAGTTTTAGAAACGACCCAAATTTTTACTTAGGTCCTCATTTCAACATAGAAACCAGTGCCTAGCTACATAAACTAGTGCTTGGGTGCTCTTGGCCTATCCTAGGAGCCTATGACCTAGGGGTAGATACAATTACTTTCTCAGATAAACACAATTTTTAGTAGTTTTCACAGTACAAGCACAATCCTCCAGCAAATAGAATGCATTCTTTCTTCATTTAAACACATAAAAAATATGGAAATATTATGGTACAACTCAGAACAACATGGATCATACCATCTATAGTGGTGTATAATGAAGAAGTAGTCATGGAAGGAAAGTAACACTAGACCTCTCTCCCCACCACTCTTCTTTTGTGGCGTGAGATCACTCAAAAACTCACACTTGGCATGAGATTTCCCCAAAAAATCATTCTTGGCATGATATCACCTAAAAAAATCACTCTTGACGTGATATTACCCAAAAAAACTCGCTCTACATAGCATTTTGAAGACATATTTCTATATTTTTACACTCATGATCATCAGGTGCACACTTTCATCTTACTACTTTTACACATATGTACATACTTTCAAAGATTTTTCATAATACACAACTTTTATTACTCTTTCTCTCTTCTTTTATAGGTCCATTCTTAATATGCAATAAGAAGAAGCTCTACATAAAGCACAATAATATGTAAAACACGATATAACATAATATGTTTCATCCCTAGGGTCATTTCCTCTTTCTTAGCATCCACACTTCATTCTTATCACTCCACACACTCACTTGTCTCTTCGACACACTATCTCCATCACACTTTACATGTTTATTAGGTACACATCTCTTATCTACTTTAGGTTATTGAGTATTCACTTATAGACACCAAATATGGCTACATATTTTTAACACTAAAATTACACTTCTTATCTTATTATTTTATCCATTTTTTTATAATTAGTGTATTAATAGCTAATTAGCTAACACAACCCTCCATCTCAGTTAATTAATGACACTTCATTAATTAACTAGTATCCCCCTTCATTCTGGATGTAAATTAACACTGCTTTGTTACTAATAATACTATTATAATTAATTAAATAATTATCCAACCCTAATGATTAATCTTCTAAATGAGAATTTACCCTCCTATTGGGTCATTCCCCCTCTCTAATCATTCAGATTCGATATTCTCTCCAACTAGATTTTACAAGCCTAGCTAGTAGGGAAATTTTGAGTGGCAAATTTTCATAATCTCGTGAAAATTGAGGGTTATGGAAATTCGAATTGGCAAATATTCTGTGATTCGTAGCCGACTTATTCACCAAAAAAATTGACTAAGATTTCCCTTATACTTTTCATTTTGCCTAGATTTTACACATATATAAGATCTTATGAATGTAATTTGCCACCATTTCGAATCATTTCATGTGCATATTCACTGAAGTAAACATAAAAAACCTCTCATTCGTACAACTTAGATCCATCTAACCCTAAGCCATCCAACACATGAGTCATCCAACCCTGAGTCATCTAACCCTTTACCATCCAACCCCTAGGGCCTAACTCGTCCAAACCCTCATCCATCCAACCCTAAGTCATCTAAACCCTTAGTCATATAACCCTTAGATATCTAACAATTAGTTGTCCAACCTTGAGCCATCCAACCCTGAGCCATCCCACCCCGAGCTGTCCAACCTTGAGTCATCCAACCCTGAGTCGTCCAACCCTGATTTGTCTAACCCTGAGCCGTCCATCTCGTATCCATCCAACCATGAGCCATCTAACCCCTCATCCCTCTAACCTCTCATCCATCTAACCCCTCTGTAAAGAGCATTCCAACCGCTCAGTCATCCAAACCTTTTCTGTCCAACCATAGAGCCATCTAAACCTTTACTGTTTAACCCTTTACCATCTAACCATTTCCATCTAACCCTAAACCATCCAATCTCAGAGCCTTCAAACATAAGAGTCGTCCCTAAGAAGTCATTGATACTATAAATCAGGGTAAGAAGGGTACTAATTCAGCCATGGATAGTATAAATAATTTTCTTGGTTATTTTGGAAAATCACAAAAAATGAAGGGGGTTTCTACATCAGCTAAAAAATATCGTATGTGGCATGTGCTATTTACAGGTTATTTAATCTTACATTATTTAATAATTATGTTTTTCTTACTACTCTTGGAACTCTTTGTACTGTGTAAAAATTTAACTACAGATAAAATTAATACTATATTTGTAACATTTTTATAGAATTATATGTAGACGTTTCAAAAATTCTTTCACAAAAATAATCAATTTAAATATATCAACGATCCATTATATGTTGAGGAAAACATTATGTCCCTTGATGACATAGAAGTACAAGAAAATTCATCAAATTCTCATGATACACCGGTAGAGGAAGATTCTACTCCAAGGTCTATTTCGAGAAAAGGAGACATGAGAATCAAGATATTCCTACTGAGAGCCCAGATGCAGAAAATGAACCCTAAGAAAAAAAAGAAAAAATTTCAAAAGAAAGAGGACAAACTAGACAATTGAAAGGAAATACCAGTTTGAATGGGCTCCAAAATATCCGTTTATTGAACCTATGTACACTAAAAATGGTAATGATGCTCTAACACAGTGTCAATGCAAAATATATGGTTAGAAGCAGGGGAAGGATCACACGATGCAGTTCAAACTGGACACAATTGAAAAGAATTGGGGGAAAATATACATTTCCCAAAAGCAAAAGGATGGCAACATAGTCAGAACATATAAATGGAAAGATGCAAAAGATTATCTACATGTCAAATATGTAGTAGAATATGAAAAGGAATGAAAACATATGAAATATGTGAATGAAAAAGGTGGGACCATAGTACCAATATTGAGAAAATATATGGAGGCATAAATGCATGCAAAAAGTATTCATTTTGCTACCGTATTCCATATATTGAAAAGGGGAAGAAAGATGTCAGATTTCAGAGAATATTTTTTTTGTATCAGGTTATTGGTCTACAAAATGTTCCTAAATCTCATTGGTCAGATACCAGCTACTAGGAAATTGCAAAATGTCTATCTCTAGTAGAAAAGGAGGATTTGAAGCTGTGTTCAAAAGGCTAAGTATATTTCCCTTTCAATATATGAGGTTACTGTTGTTGATAATACTTCATGGATTTGTATTCATGTTTATACATTTGATAATGAAATAAGAACTCCACACCTCTTAGTAATTCATAAAATGAATGAGAATTTTAGTTCTAAAAATATTTATAAGTTGGTGGTCTCAAATCTGAAGGATGTTATTAGAATGGATGACTTTTCTATTGCAACAAAATTAGTTTGTGTCGGAACTGATGGTGCAACTATAATGCAGGGAGCCAGAAATGGTCTCTGCGTTAGAATTCAAACAATTATTGCTCCATATATGGTTGTTGTCCATTGTATGGCTCACATAATGAATCTGTCTTACAAAATTGTGAGAACATTTGAAAATGTAGCTAGAGTGGAGGAATTGATACATGAGTTGCATGCTTATTATTCTAGCAGTCCAAAGAGATTTTTGGAATTTTAAAAAATTGAAATTGGACTGACAAAGGGACATTTTTTTCTCAAATATGTAGATAGCAGATGGATATCTATGTATGAACCAACCTGTAGAATTTTTTATGAATATCCTTCATTGAAAGGATTTATGTATAAATACTGCAGGGATGTAGATAAAGATAAATATATATTGTGTCGTCTAACAGACATAGAAACTTTAATCACACTCTGTAGTATTTTTCCCATGATGAGGGATATTAATATAGTAATGAAGCATGCACAAGATCATTCTTTCTACATAAAAAGCTTCATTATACTCAGAAGATGTGTGTGCTGGAGTCTCGAAAGTTTCTATATTTATGAGGGGAGTTTTTAGGGTGCTGATTTTGAAAAATTGAATGCATTGACATATTTGAAATATGTCAGGTGCTTCTTAAAATACAATATACATGATCATATGTGTATTACAACACATGGAAAGGATATTCCACTTCATATGTTCCAAAAAAGAGTTGATATGACTGTCTCAAAAATAGAACAAGTAAAAGTGCCATAGAATTTATATGTAGTATTAATGGAAACCAAGAATAAGTTGAGAAAGATCTCTAAATTATTAAGTAAAGAGATCTAGGAAAGATTCAAAAATGATAAAATTCTTGAAGCAATGGGAGTTGTAAATCCACAATTTTGGAATTTGTCTGAGGGAAAACATTATACATCTATCAATCATTTATTTGTCAAAAACATGGGTGTTCTAACTAACCATTTCTCTAAGACTGAAGAGATAAATGAAGTTTCTGTAGAAGGTATCATTAGTGTCAAAATAGTTTCCCTTTTCAGCATCAACCAGTATCAAACTCCAAATACTTCTCGTAAAGGGCGATGTTGTTGAAAAGTTGTGAGGTCGTTACACTTAAAACACCTCCTAGCGAGAGTCCAAGAAATTCTATTGTTGCAGGATGAATTGTTCTAGCTGATTATGCAGGAAATCTTATATTCTTGTCTACTGATCTTCTTTTAGTTTGGAATGAATGTGTTGGTGGTATTGGTGGACTCCTTACAAGTGGAATGTGCTCAGAAGATATATTACCTGCAAGATGCAAACAAAAAATTGTTAGAATCCATTATACGCTTAGGCCTTGTAAACTCTAAAAATTAGTAACATAATAAAACATGCTAAATATTAAATATTACAATTTACCTTGCACATTTAGAGACACAAGCGTAAAATTTAGATCTTGTGTGTCAGAATGAGTTTGATCACTGTCACCCATTTTAGTAGTTTCTGAATATAATAAATGAAAAAATAATAGTAGAAATATTAAAAGACAGTACTACCTACATAATCTATATTATTTGTTTGAATTAGTTAATTATATCAATACAAAAATTCATACTTGTCGTTAAATGTGATTTTAAACATGATGGACAAAGTGACCCCCTAGGTCACTTTTGACAAGGAGGTCTTACTAGTGTTGATTCTGCTAAATCCATGTCAGAATCAGCAGAGACCTCTGTATGAGATTTTCCTCCAGAAATTGCCTCCTTATGAGTTATTGTAGCAATAATTATTCTCTGCAATAGAAAATATTACAATTATTATTTTATTAAAAAATATTGAATTTGAAATTGTTATGACAAGAAAACTGTAAAAGTAACAATTACCTATTGTTCTTCAAGAGTTAGACCAATAATTTTATCATTGATTGCAGTTGGAATTTTAGATTTCTAAAATCCATAGAACGCTTCCTGATAGAAAGCAATAATAAAATTGTAACAAAAGAATACAGTCTTATATTTATCAGATTGATTGGCATTGCAAGCACGTGAGACATCTATTTTTATTCGATTAGACAAACATATGCACCAATCGAATTGTTAACTTGCTAGTGTCCGAAATAAATATTGAACTGCCTAATACAGAATTTCTATAGATCTTCCCTGTAATACAATCCTTGCCTGAAAAAGTGATGCAACTACAGGAAAGAATTGGTTTGTAATACCTTGAATAAATAGGCCTCATGATGACTGATTAAGAGGAGCTGCAATAAGAAAAAATATTTTAGAGGATTGGGTGGTGGACAAATGTTAAGAGAAAAATAATTTGAAAATAATAAACTTACCATCAGCCTACACATTGTAATGAGACTCCATAAACTTTTTGTCTTCATTTGTGAGGACAACCTTTGTAGTAACATGTGGCTTATTTTTGAATGGTGACCCATTTAACCGATGTACGTCTCCCGGGCTCAATTGTGAATGAAATTTGATGATGTCTCAGATGCACCAAGAAAATGGAAATTTTTCCGTCATTCTCGTTATAAGAGGAGAGAAGGTAATCAAGCACTGAAGTATCAGTATCGAATTGGGGAATGTCCACAAGCCCGATAAATTATGATTTTTTAATCCAATACTTTTGTGCATCTTTTGTTTTCAGAAGGGCTACAATATGTGGGTACATGAGGCTTTTGTATTGGAAATTGTGTGTAGGAGTAGATGTGGTGCTTTCCATTATTGAAATTTTGAAGAACTTTGAAAATTGGAGAGCTCAGAGCAATGGAAAGTTTCATAGAAAAGTGAAGAAATGAAACTTGTAGGGTTATTTATAGGGTTCTGAATGGTTCAAAGGATACGTGGCTAAAAAGTATTGGCTATTTGAGGTGGCTTCCTAACCCATAATTAATGAACCCATCCAAAACTTAGCCATCTGAAAATTAGTCGTCCAACCCCTCAACTGACCAACCCACCATCCACCCATTTATCATCCAACTCCTTAACCATCCAACCCATTAAATTTCCAACCCACCCTCCCAATCCATATCCGTCCAACCCCTCTACTGTCTAATACCTTTAACCTTCCATCCCACCCATCCAACCTTGATCTATCCAGCTCCCAACGATCTTATCCACCCATCCAACCCCTTGGCTATATAACTCTTAATCTTCCAAACCCCAACCGACCAACCATCCCGTCCAACCCCATGCCCGCCCAACCCCGCGTCCAACCCTTACATGTCCAACTCTTACCCATCCAACCATTACCTATCCAACCCACCCATCCAACCCACCCATCCAACCCTTACCCATCCAAATTCATACCCATCAAACCCTTTGTCATCCCACCCTTAGCTGTTCATCCTTCCCGTCCAACCCATTACCCATCCAACCCTTAGCCTTCCAACCTACCCATCCAACCCTTTGTTGTCCAATCAACCCATTCTACACACCCATCCAACCCCTTAAATGTCCAACCAACTTGTCCAAACCCCATAGCCTTCCAACCCATTCATACAAACCTTAGTCATCCAACCTTCCCATCCAACCCTTTTCTATCCAACCCCACTTGTCCAACCCCTTATCCATCAAACCCACCCGACCAACTTACATGCTAAAACTTCCCGACCTACTTTGTGAAACCAGGGAAAATTTCTCTCTGTGAAATCACTTTTGCCATGAAATATATTTTTAGAAAATTTGCCAATGATTCAAAAGTTGATTTTTGAGATTTGCCAAAATTTCTAAACTAATTTTTTAGAGGGAGCTTCTTAAAATGAGCCCTACTAGCTTGGCCTATTAAGAAATCTAATTGATTAATTTAAATCACACCCAACTCACTTAAGTTAGAAATTCTAATTAACTCTCCCTAATCATGCTTAACCATTTCTAAATATATTGAGCACTTGCTAATCCATAAATTTATTTTATCCCAAATTCATGAGGATGATAGTTTCTCCCTTTTGGAACTATAAAAAGAATCCTACCCATCCCCTTCTAATTTTACAAATTTACATTCCATGTCCTTGGTAAGACATTAACATAAGATAAAAAACTTTCCCCATTGAAAAGCTCATTCATCTAGAAAACTCACCCCATTTTATACTTGGTAAGAGTAGTAGGAGGATAACTGTTATCCATTTTTCCCCTAGGAAAAATGCACAACTGGGAAGGATCTAACCCAACCACTAGATAGGGGAACAAGGAATAATCTGAGGTATTATAGGTACACTTCCATGTTTTAGGAGAACTTGTAGTGTTCGAGGAAGGTGTGGAATCATTACAAACATTTTTCCTCTTCTTAGTTTTAAACAGCTCAAGAACTTTTCCAAGGAGAGAAAATGGGCTCCGGCAGGCCCATCATTGGCCCAAAAAATTGACAAAAATGGAAAAGTGGAAAAAATTGCCTCAAGATGCTCCATTACACTCCCTTAGTCATCAGGTATCGAGAAAATTTGATAAAAATCCAAAAATGCACAGAACATGTTCTAGAAGGGGTCAAAAATGGTTAAGAATCCCAACCAACTCAACTAAATTGGTAGGTGAGCTAAAAATAGCTCGGGTGAGCTATGGGAAGGAATATATCATTGAAGTTAGATGGTGTATCTTGATGACATGGAGTGTAGCTCACTTCAAAGAGTTGGGTCGGCAGGTTGGTTGACGAGTTCGTCAGAAGCTTGATGCAAGCACGGGGGGAGCTCAACAAGATCAGAGGTGTGTGGTGATACGGCTTGGTACAGAAAGTCACGAGGAGGTTGGGTCTACATCATTAAAAGCATGATCAATTGGCTCATCGAGCCTACTCGGTGATCCTGTCAATGATTTGGTAGGATTTGGTCAGGAGTTAGATGCAGAACACAAGGCGTATGTCGTAAGGATTGGGCGAGTCGATGTTGATGTTTGACGGGTTCTGCTTCTGCAAAGCACTCAGCGAGTTGGATCAGGTGAGGATGAGCCACAGAAAAGTGTTTTGGGGATATGTGTTGAGAAAACATAACATACAAAAACCTTTTCAGGGAATGCAATATGTAAGTCGGGTCACAAGTCTGACAAATAAGGAAATTCAGTGGTGGATGATTCAGAGGTAGGTTTGGGGTTACATCGACATGCAACAAGTCACTGAGCTAGGTGTTAGTGTGGGGTGGAACCTAGACCTTAGATGCATGCTTAGGTTTGTTCAGTGGAAACATAGGCAAGGAACTTAGTTGTGTTGGAGGTGGAAGTGGAAAGATAAGAACACAATACACCTCACCAAGTCAAATGTATAATACAAGTCGTATCTCGCTTCAACATTGTATTGGGTCAAATGGCAAGTGAGGTCCACATTAAATGTTAAGAGGTGAGTTACTGAGGGTTAAGTGTTGAGATAAGTGGTGAGTTGGAGGCATGCATTGAAGGCATGGTATATGGTGAGTTGATGGGAGGAGCTCGATAAGTGGAGGGAGTTGGTTAGTAAACCCTAAAAAACATCCCACACTAAAACAAACATATCTTCCTCCCTATTTATCATAATTGCACAAAATTATAGTCGTCAGAAAGATAATTCAGAGCCACTTATCATGAAATGAGAAAAAATATGAAATGTTAGGGTTAGGTGATGTAAAATTAAGGATGAAATTCCATGTCTAATTAGCCAATCCCAAATGCAATAATTACTTTTAATAGATGGTTAAAACAACATTTAAATATTCTTGTATCTCCTCTCACCTCATTCTTCCTATAAAATGTAAGGGGGAGCTCATTTTATAAAGGGTTAGAAATTTTCTATGTTTCTCCCTTCTCTTCTCTTTTGGGGGGATTTGGGGCTCCAAGCCTTCATTTTGAGCTATGTAATGATGAATTTATGTCTCTTCTTACTATAATGATGTATTGTGCATATTATTGGAGCACTGGAACTAATTTTTTGTGATTAATTTTCTTTCCTTGCACTATATTTTATTACTTTCTCTTTCCTTTCCTCATGTTATAGGTATACTATGCATCTTGTTATTCTCATTGCATGTTTGGAGTTTGTTGTGCTTAATTAGAATGGTGTATTGTATGTAATATGGGTTGTGATACCTATCTATCCTTTCCATGTTCATCTTTATCAATTTTCAGGATGAATATTATCTAACAACCCCTTTTCTTAGTGTTATTACAACTTTTAGTATAAGATTCCCCTTCATTTATGGAATCTCCTCTCTCCACGTCTCATTAGAACTAATAGAGTAGGATTAATTAGGTGTTTTCTTGAATTTAGGAGTAGTGTAGTGCTTAGTTTAGGAAGAGGAAGCTGGAATTATTTGGAGGGCTATCCCAATTGTAAGGTCCCACACCTTAATATAACTCCATGTTACCCAATCACACTGATCGCCTTAGTCAGAAGGTAGAAAACGAGGGGTGTTGTGATTTAGTGATAACATTTCTAGCACGCCTAGTGGGAGAGAGAAGTCAAGATTATTAACAGGTGTGTATTTTTGTATCCACTTTATTTCATTAGGTAGTTATTCTCTTGATTAAATTGCATTCTTATGAGGCATAACCAAGCACAACTATCAAATCCCATGGTCTAAAACAACCCATTCTCTAAATTACAAACCTTTTTTTTCACCCATTTCCATCCATTTTTCACTTCATACCTTTCATTTTTCTTCCATTCATGAAGTTGTGCAATCATGACTTCATTTCCCTCATAGAATTCCCACTTACAGTAGCAATTCTATTTGGAACCATCTCCATGTTATTATGACATGCCTCCAGAACATTGTTATAGACAACATTAACAATATGCATATCCATGTGAGTAGTATTTGAGTCAATTTGATTATTTACTAAATTATGGAGCTATTTAAGAGCAAGAGTATGTAAATTTTAGAGGTAATCCTGCACCTGAAGATGTCTATTTGTAGAAAAAAATTCAAGAGTTGGAGTTGAGCATGGTACTAACAAGGGATAATGAGAAAAATATGGAAAACACAAATTTGTTTCAACATTCCATATCCCTAGACAAGATCTATACCAAGTGAGTTTAATCCTCAACAAAAGCTCCATTGGATAATTTAAACATTACTTAAAATTGGAAAATGGATTAAGAAGAGGGAGGCTTATGAGTATGATTCTAGTTATTATTGTCAATGGGAAACTCTTTCATTTCCACCTCATATCCCTATTCATATGCCTCAACCTATGTCATCTCAATTTGAACCTCATTTTCCTAACTTTCTAGCTACTGCCCCCATTGAGAGTTCTATTTGTCTGTCTTCTATCTTTCCATCCCACCCTTAATTTTCCGCCATTTTACCTTCTAAAATCCCTTCCCCTCCACAATAACAAAAGGTTGCATCTATTCCAACATCAAAATCAATGAAAAAAATAGGTGAATCCCAACCCAACCCCCCTCTTTCATTATAAAAACTATTTTGGGAGGACCAATATCAGAAAATTGGTAATAGGGAGGAAAAGATTGAGGAGCTCAGAAAAGATGAAATTGTAAGAAATTTGAAATAATGGGATAAAATATTCAACATCAAACAAATTCTAATAAATACTAATCCTCCAACTAGGGTTGAAGTTCAAATACAAGTGGTGTAAAATAGTTTGGTAGCAGAAGTAGTTAAAAAACATGTAGATGATGATCAACAATCTGCTTTCTCAAAATGCATTGTGCATGTTGGAACTATATTTACTGAGATGGCTGATTCATCACATGTGGAAAAATTAGTTATACAAGAGTGATAATCAGCTCCAAATTAATAAAATAAAGATAATGTGTTGGGGGTAGCACACCAATTTTACAGACTATATATCAGATCTAAGCATACATGTAAATAAAAGCAGATATTCTACTAGAAGAAATATACAAAAAAAGAGACATAAATCAACTCCATATTTAACGTGGTTCACCCAGTGTGGGCTACGTCCACCAAGAAATAAGCTAATCTATTATATAAATCTTTGAAAACATATACAATGAAGATTTACAATCTTCCACACCTCTCAGATGTTCAGTACTTTCTTTCCATCAAGCTTTTGCTTCATCACCAAGAATTATCTCTCACATAATTATCTTGTAATTATGATCCATTTCTTACTTCTAAACCATATATTTTATGTTTATATAGTCGTTTATAGACTTAGGGAGCTTAACCATGAAATTACAATTAATAAATCTATTTTAATGCTAATATATATAATTCTCGAGAGTTAATTCAAAATTCATCGCACAGGTAACCAACGTCAGTTCTGCCTAACCATCGAAGTTCCTACTTGCCCTTGACCAATATTGGTCTACCCTGACCGATGCCGATCTATCTTGACCGATGTCGATCTGACCTTAACTGATTCCAGTTACTGTATTTTCCAGAAAGTTCCAATTACATGCTAAAATGAAGTAATTAAGCTTCACAACTCAACAATCTCCCACTTGGATTTTAATTACTGTACCATACCTATACAACATCATTCTTGGATCCTTCCTTGGCTTTGTTTCTTCCTCTTCAAGTCTCAAACTCAAAGACCAATAGAAGTCGAGTGTAGCTCCAACTTCTCTTTTGCTAATGGCTTTGTTAGCATATCTGCAGGGTTCTTGCTCATATGAATCTTTTCCAGATTCAACTATCCATCCTCCAATTCCTATCATATGAAGTGATACCTCAACTAAATGTGTTTCATTCTCAAATGAAAAGCTGAGTTATTTTCCAAATTAATTGCACTCTGACTGTCACTAAACAGTTTATAATAAATTTTCTCCTTTCCTAACTCTTCCATTAACCTACTCATCCATATCATCTCCTTACTAGCCTCTGTAGCTATAACATACTCTTCCTCTGTAGTAGAGAAAGCCACAACCTTCTGCAATCTCAAAATCCAACTAACTGTCATTCTATTGTGCAAAATCACAGCACCCCTGGATGCTGGTCAGGTTTCTAGGTTGATGTTACAGATCATCCAGTGTGATTGCACAACATTGAATCCTTTCTCCAAGTGTGGGACTTGAAAAGTGAGAGAGGATTCTCCAGAGAAAGGCTGGTTCCTATTCCTCTATTTAGATGCACACGAAATATGCAGATGGTCTTACTCGAAACCTAATCTAACATGCTAAGGAGACAGAGTAGAGAGGGGTACATGAAAATAAACATAAGCTAATAGGAGGTGATACACCCGAGGGAATGAAGAATGACCTATCTTGCCAGTAAACACAGATCATTCAAATGTGATATAAGATCATGCACAGATAACAAAGCTTGAAGTGAAAGACCAGGAGGATGCAAAATGAACACAGAGAGGGTTGAGAATCATCCACAGACATGTATTACTTGCTCCAAAGATTGATACAATGCACTACAGAATGCCAAGAGGCAGAGTCGTATTACATTTTTCAAATGAGAGGTTCGAACTCCACAAATTCGCCTGATAGGAGAAGAAGGGAGGAGCAAGACAGAAAATGTTCGACCTTTTTAAAGAAGCTCCTCTTTATAATATATACTAAGAATGAGAGAGGAAAGAGAGAGGAAAGTCCAGAATCTACCACAACCACTTCTAGATTGCATTTAAAATCATTTCATTATGGTAGAAGCGGCGGATCCTGGCAAAACGGTGGGCTGTCTAACAGGAGCGACGAGCTATCTGCTGCATTAAAGCTGGTTGTTGGAGCGTGGCACTTCTGATCTATTACCACGCATCCAGAGGACGTTTTGTCAATTTTCTCTCCTCCAAACTGCACCAAAATGCAAGATTGATCCCAGAATCATGTAGAGAATTTCATACAACTTTCCGTTGATATAAAGAACGTGCTGAACCTGAGCTCTGGATCGAAAGATATGATCGATCTGAAGGTTTAGGGCACGAAACAGGTGAAAACGTGATTTGAAAAGTCTTTTCCCCGTGCTCTGCCACCTAGACGACATGTGGCAGGCTCTGATTTGCTGAGAAATTCTCTCTCCTTCCACCTCCCCGCGGCTTTTCTTTCAAATTTCCTAGTGGGCTCCTTAAACTTGGACACATGGCACTCATTTTGATTGGATCGGGTCAATGACCCTTGAAACCTCGCCCTTTGACTTTTGGACCTTTTCTCCCTTGTGACACGTGTCATGATTTGGTTGGTCCGCGGGTCTGCCGTCTCTTTTGCGTCCTTCGCGTCCATTTGTCTCGGACTGTCCCAGACTTTCTGGGACAAATTCTGTTCGATTCAGCCGATTCTGGCCGGTTCGCGTCCATCATGTCCCAAATGTCCCGGACTGTCTAGTGACGAAAGTTCTTCCGGTTTCGCCCGATCTCGGCCGGTTCACGTCCTTCATGTCTTCTTGTCCCACGCGTCCTGATGGCCCTGATGTTCCTTTGCCCTGCAGAATGCCTGGCGGCCTTTTGGCCGATTCGCGCCCCGATGTCCCCTCATGTCCCGGTGCTGAAGTTCCCCGTTTCGGCCGATCCAGGTCGGTTCGCGTCCTTCGCGTCCTTCTTGTCCCAAATGTCCCAGAGCAGTTAGTCGATTCACTTCTCCTTCGGCCGAACCGAATTTCTGCGTCCCACGCATCCCGATGTCCCGGATGTTCCTTTGCCTTAGCAGACTGCCTGGCGGCCTTTCGGCCGATTTGTGCCTCAGATGTCCCTCACGTCCCAGACTACTGTGAGGACTAGGATTTAACCATTTTTCGTGATTTTTCCTAGCCCAAGCTTGTTTTTTGCAACCTTTTCACCTTTTCTCAGAACTTTCTCTTTTCAACCTGGACAGGAGAGTTAGAGAAAAATTCTGAGGGGACCCTAGAAACATGATTTTTTGGCCCTGAATCAATTTATTTTCTTGGGACTTGAGTAATTCTGATGCATGTTATCAAAATTACCCTGGGGGTGAATTTTGGATAACACATTCCACCTTAACAAGATCAAGATTATCATATTCAGTAGATGATCCTCCTGACCATCCAGATTTGCGGCCACTATTCTCTTTAATATCAATCCATAGCCATGGAATTCAGAAAGGAGATTAGAGAACCTCCATTAGCATAAATTCATGCTAGTTATCTCACCTTTTTCCTGAATTCTAGAACCGTATCCATCCCACAATCTCTAGAATTTTCTTTACCTGGATTAGCTATGATATCGAATCATAACTCCCACTACCTGTGAAATTTTTTGTATTTCTATCAAACCGTTTTAAGCATACATGAAACTTCTAAAATCATGTTTCCAATAATATGGAACTTCATAGCTTCAAGAGAGTTGAAATCCTCATGTGAAAGAAGGAAATTAATCCTTATCCTTCATCTCTTGATCTAAACCTGTCAATTCCATTTTTGTGCTTCATAACTCTTACAGTTCCTCAGCAATATCGATAGCTTTGGGATAAAATATTGTACATAAAATGCTCCTGAGACAAATACAAATTCTTGTTTTTCCTGTCTCTATGTATTTGCATGCCAAGGATTCTTTTTGCAACTCAACTAAATCCTTCATAGTAAATGTGTGAGCTATCTTTCTCTTGAAGCTCACCAATGTCCTGCATACTAGATCCTGCAATAAGCATATCATCCACATATAGTAACAAAATAATATAGCTCCCATTTTCAAGCTTCTTGAAATAAACACAATGGTCACATTCACATCTCAAGTAACCATTCTCATGCATAAAACTATCAAACCTCAGGTACCATTTCCTTGGAGCTTGTTTGAGCCCATAGAGGCTTTTTTTCAACCTGCACACTAATTTTTCCTTACCCTTGACTTCATACCCAAGCGGCTACTGCATATAAATCTCTTCATCCAAATCACCATGAATGAAAACCGTCTTCACATCTAGTTTCTCTAAATGCAAATCTTCTACTGCAACTAAACTCAATACATTACAAATAGAAGTCATCTTAACAACAGGAGAAAATATTTCACCAAAGTCAATACCTGCTTTTTTTGTAAATCCCTTTACTACAAGCCTTGCCTTGTACCTTTTCTGTCCACCCTCTTCTTCCTTAATCTTGTAAACCCACTTGTTCTGCAATGTTCTCTTACCTACTATAAACTTAACCAAATCCCAAGTCTGGTTTTGTTCCAAGGAGTCCATCTCCTCTTCCATGTCATGCTCCCACTGGACGCGAGTCTTATCCTACATTGCTTCTTAAAAAAAAATTGGTTTACCACTATTAGTCAATAATAGATAAAATAGAGGAGGTGTAAATATTTTTGGAATTTTTCTTGCCCTTTGTGACCTTCTCAGAGGAGTTTGGGGTACTAGAGACTCAATCTGGGCCTCCTGAACATTAGTATTAAATTCTGATAATGACTGACGCTGGTCACCTCTAACCGACATCGGTTCTTCTAACTGATGTTGGTGCTCAACCTCTGTAACTATCGGTGATTCTTCTGATTGATGCCATTCAGGGCTTAACTGACCACGGTTACTATGTATTCCTGTAGGTGTTTCTTTAAAACCCGAGAGTTTATTTTCATCAATAAACTTCTCAATTTCCTCATCCTTGGGAACCAAAATTTGATCCATGTACATTTTCTTTTCATTCCATTCAACATCATGAATCCTAACAATATTAGAATTCTCTAAATCCCAAAAATGGAAACTGAAATCACCAGATCCATATCCAATGAAAGTGCACCTCTTGGATTTTGCATCCAACTTTTTTTTATTTTCCATATCAACATGCACAAAGGCTTCTGAACCAAAAACTTTAAGAAAAGAAAGATCTACCTCTTTTCTAGTCCAAGCTTTCTCTGGTATTCCTCCATCTAGTGAACTTTAAGGCCCACAGTTAATCAAATAAACCGTTGTATCAACTACTTCTGCCCAAAACTGCAAGTGAAATCTAAAATGTATCCTGATACTCCTAACATGTTCCATGATTGTCCTATTCATTCTTTCTGCAACACCATTCTCTTATAGTGTTCTTGGAACCATTCTTTCTCTATGTATCCCATTCAATGAACAATAATCATTAAAATCCTTGCTACAGTATTCACCACCATTGTCAGATCTAAGGCACTTTAACTTAGAATTTATTTCATTTTCAACAAGGGCTTTCCATCTTTTAAAAGTCTCAAAAATATCATATTTACGTTTAATACAATAAACCCATACCTTTCTTGTAGCATCATCAATGAAAGTAACATAATATTGGGATTCTCCATGAGAAGCTAACTAAGCTAGTCCCAACACATCTGAGTGTACAAGCTCCAATTTCTGCTCCTTCTTAGTTTCCCTAACTTTGAGAAATCTCACTCTCTTTTTCTTTCCAAAGATACAATGCTCACAGAAATCAAGATCTAAATATTTCAAATATAATAACTTACCCTTAGCCTTTAAGATCTGCATTCCTTTTTGAATCATATGACCCAAATGATTATGCCACATTCATGCATCTGAATTTGAAGTAGATAATGCAGAAAAGGAATTAGTAATACAGGTAGATAAATATAACACTCCTAACTTCTTACCTCTTGCACAACAAAAACACCCTTGGTGACTTTCCAAGAGTTTCCTGTAAAAGTAACCATGCAACTAGATTCCTCCTGAGGCTTGACACATGCCTCACATCTTTCAATACCCATGTATTTCCATTTTGCAAATTTATATGAACTTCCCCTTTACCAGTAATACTGCAAGGTTCATCATCACCCAAATAAACATGCCCAAAATTTCCCTAGACATCATTTATGAAATAACCCTTATTAGGGGTTGCATGGAAAGAAGCTCCTGAATCTAAAACTCATGATTCAATTCTATTATCTAAATAAAGAATAAGAGCATCTTGCATTACCTTTCATGCAACAAGATTCACCTCTTTACCTTTGTCTGGTTGTTGGTTCTCTTTATCCTTTGACCAATAATATTTCTTTACATGTCCTTTCTTTCCACATTTCAAACAATTAATTCCCTTACTTTTGGATTTAGAAATGTTATCCCTTAACTTTGATTTCCCATTACTCTTACTCTTGGATCTCTCCTTCTGCCTGCCTCTACTTTCTACATTCAAAGCATTTCCAAATGATGTTTCCTCTGTACTCTTCATGCGAATTTATTCATTCAAGATTATACTAACCATATCATCAAACTTCAAAATATTATTAGCAAATTTTGTATTACTAATAACCATTACCAAGTTGTCCCAACTATCAGGCAAAGAACACAAGAATAAAAGTTCTTTTACTTCATCATCAAATGGTATAACAACATATTTTAACTAATTTACAATAGATCGGAAATCATTCAGATGACTAGAGGCAAATTCACCTTCATTCATCTTAAAATTAAATAGTTTCTTCATTAAATAAACTTTATTTGAAGCACTAGGTTTTTCATATAAATTAGCAAGAGATTTCATTAAGTCTATCGTAGAAGTTGCTTCTGTAATATTGGAAGCCACGGATGCTTCCAGGCTCAATCTTATAGATCCCAAAGCCTTTCTATCAGGAATCTTCCTTTTTTCACCAATCATCTTCATAGGTATAGACTTCTCATCCAACGGTAAGTAAAAATCTCTCTGATACAGATAATCCTCAATCTGCATCTTCCATAATTGATAATTTCAGTCGTCAAACTTCTCTACCTTGTATTTATTATCTTCTTCCATTGTTGTAGCTCCCACTCATTTAGAAAACCCTTTGTGAGTAAATATGTCAACACACAAAACGCTCAAACAGATCTCTGATACCAATTATTGGGGTTAACACACTAGTTGTACAGACAATATAATCAGATCTAAGCATACATGCAAATAAAAGTGGATATTATACCAGAAGAAATATATAAAACAAGAGACATTAATCAACACCATATTTAATGTGGTTCACCTAGTGTGGGATACGTCCACCAGGAAACAAGCCTAATCTATTATCCAAAGTTTTGACAAGATATACAATGAAGATTTACAATCTTCCACACCTCTCAGATGTTCAGTACTTTCTTTCCATCAATCTTTTGCTTCTTCACCAAGAATTCTCTCTCACATAATTATCTTGTAATTATGATCCATTCTCACACTTCTAAACCCTAGCTTTTATGCTTATATAGTCGTTTATAGACTTAGGGAACTTAGCCATGTAATTACAATTAATAAATCTATTTTAACGATAAAAATAGATATAATTCCTAAGAGTTAATTAAAACTTCATCCCATAGGTAACCAATGCCAGTTCTTCCTAACCGTCGATGTTCCTACTTTCCCTTGACTGATTTCAGTCTGCCCTGACCGATCCCGATCTGTCTTAACCGATGCCGGTCTGACCTTAACCGATGTCGGTTACTATATTTTCTAGTAAGTTCTAATTTCATGCTAAAATGAAGTAATTAAGCTTAGAAACTCAACATAATTTGTGTGTTAAATAGAAGAAGCTTTCAAATCTACAAGAATTCTCAATCAAGTGTAGTGACCCGTATTTCCTTGCATGTCAAGATCTTGCAACACTTCTATATGGTTACACAAGCTTTCCAAGAGCTTCATCAAATATTAAAACCATCCATAATAAGCTTCATGCCATGATAGAGAACCATATAGATTCAGAGGCCGCGAATGTAGAGTAGACCATACATGAGGTTGCAAATCCTTCTTACTCTTCATCTTTTCAAAATTATGATTTTGAGGATTAATTTGAGATTTTAAATTTTATGTTTAAAGATGAAGAAGACTAAGGTGAACAAATTTCCAATCTAGAGGACATCATGGAAGAAGGGGAGTCCTTAGTATAGTCAGGAAATGAAGAGGAAGATTATCTATTAGATTTGGAGGAGTGTTTTGATTGGAAAGAGCATATGTAAATGGTCACTTTTGCTATTCCATCACATAGCCTTCAATATAGAATGCCTAATGTCATGGAAAGGATCATTCAGGAAGTGCCCGCTACTTCAAACAATCCTCCTAAATCAAGATCAAAGGAATTGAATCTTCCATGTTCCATAATCAACAAGGAAGAGAAAGAGAATGAGGATAAAACCACTCTCATACCAATCATCAAGGTAGAAGGTCAGTTGTCTGTAGATGAGAAATAAAGACAAAATCAGCTCACATGCAGTCACCTTTTCCAGGAATGTCTACAAAGAGAATTCCTTAGTGGAGTTAAAGCTCGTATCAATGGGTAGATTTAATGGATCAGACCTTGCCCAATCAGATATCTAGCTAGCTTAGAGAAAAAGGAGGATCCATAATCAATCATTCTTATTTCCAAGCATGAGGATGAGTTTCAGAGCACTAGGGATCAACTCAAACATCTCCAGGAGTCTAACAAAAATCACCCAGAGGATGCATTTTTCTTGTTTGTTGTTGATATCTTGGATTGTAAAATGGAAATCCAACTCTAGGACAATTTTCCATGGTAGGTAAGAGCCATACTTTGTGAAAAATCATATACATGGCTGCAAATTTTGAGGAAGGGAAGCTACCTTTCCTTACCAGTGTCAGGTTTTTTTTAGCCTCCCTTGTATCCAGATACTGTAGTTTAGGAGTATGTTTTCTTTCAGTAGAAGAAGTGGTTGTGCACACTCTGCATTTCCCACTTAGGGAATGTATGATTTTATATTTCGTATATAGTTTTTGTTCCGTTGCTTCTCCATCATAGTTCAACATATTCCAGGAAGAAAGAAGTGTTATTGGAAAATGGATCAATTTTTTAGGGAATAGTTCGAGTCTTCGAGAAAATTCAAATGTAGAGCAACTAAAAATAAGATTTAGGGACATATTCTAATGTTTTCCATTCACTTGTCCCTTCAAGATCAATCAAATTTGATCTTCTAATGTCTCTTGCAAAATAATAAATCAGTCTTAGGGGATGTTGTTTCATAATAGATGACAGGTTGAAAAGTATGCACCAAAATTATAGAGATATCAGAGCTACAAAAGATAAATAATCAAGAAGATATTCAATATTCTCCATGTATTTCACATAATACAATAACTTAATATATATGTTGGAGTTTCCCTAGAATATAGGAAACTAACTCAAATAAATATCTTACGAACTTCTTCTATCCGTGAGTACTTATAACTCACTCACCAATATGCATGTACGTGATTAAAAATAACTTTACAAATATGAATAAGTGAGTACTAAATAATTAATTCCTAACATTCCCTGCTTAGTGTGAACATGGGGAAAAGTTGTCTTGTACTGCAACGTGCCACTACGTAGCATAATCATGGTCTGGATGGTTTCAAGTACAATACCAACAACATCTGGATGGTTTCCCAAGTTGTTAACCAACAACCACACAACAGATGGTTTTTTAGGATAATACCAACAACATCTAGATAGTTTTTCCAGTGGATAACTAATAACCACAATATCATGATTCCATAGTAGTATCATTGGATCTCATCACTATCTCACTTTAGGGAATAACATAGGAAAATCTATTGAATTTTTCTACTCATATACACAAACTAAAAACTGGAACAAACTGTAAAATAGGTACTATGAGACTGAAGCACACAACTGAAAGAAAAATCACACCATAAAATGCCACCAAAACCTTATGTGGCCCTATTGTCTGCAAATAAACTCCTTCCTCTGATGCCTCCGTCCTCCAGTGTCATGCTACTAACTCAATAAAATTGGCTTTTAAGGATCAATAGATTCCATGACGTCGAGTAAGACCAAAAATGTGTCAATAAAGAAAAAAAAAATTAGATTTTTACAATGACTTATTTTTTACTCTTGACACAACATACACTTTGACACTTTTGATAATGACTATGATGTGATAACTTACAAAAGGATAATTAAAAAGTAATGTTTAATTACTTTTTATACTTAAACTTTGACATGTATCTTGACAATAATATAATAATGATGATAGTATTACAATGACGGACTAGACTTGCCAAAATTTATATTGAACTTACTTCATACACAATACGGGACACTATTGTTTAATAAAAAGAGATTATTTAAAGTAGTACAATACGTAAATTTTACACAAAATACCCTTAAAAAAATAACAGGCTCGAGCTAATTAGAAATGACTCTTAAAACACAATTAACACGATTGAAAAACTATACCACTGACATAAGGATATTCTATTTGGATCTTATTTGGATGATATCATAACTTTGTTGGAGATGTTACATGAGATTAAGAAGTGATGTGCTCGTGAAAATTGTAGAATCGAAACTTGTACTAGGTAGCATAATTTTTTTTAATGTGGATCTATCTGATTTGCAACAATTCCCATGGCTTACAAGGGAGATCTAACACTTGCTGATGGATATTGACATCAAAATGCCTGAATTATTTATGCAAATATCTTCGCACCCAAATAAATATGTTACTCAACTGTAAGCTTCAATGTGGAATACTAGGCAATATGGAGGTGCTCGTGCTCAAACCATACTACCAGCGCCACAAATATTCATGCAATGGAATTTTGATGGAATGTATAGATATGTAATTCGGGTCTTCAGGGTAGGTGTGTAGAATCATATGCAGTCTCATCTCCTTTTGACGAACCCTAAAAGTGAACAATCCGCCACTACTACATTTCCTTTCCTCAACAACTCAATGCCATCCAAATATAAACATAGTTCTCTCAAAGTATTCACCATGTAACAGATCAGGTAGTTGGACTGCGCTATGAATTCAATGTTGCCACTTTGGATGCATGGTGGAGTATTGCCTGAAATTTTCCCCGATGTTCAAATATACTTCAAGTTGAATCACAAGCTTCATAGACGGGAAAACACAAAATATTAATTTCCACTCTAAATGATTTTTTATTCTAACAAAAGTGCATGAGAATAGACCGATTTGATGTCAAATGAAGATTATACATCAGAATTAGAGAGAGATCAGAGCTACATAAGATCAATAATCAGGAAGATATTCAATATTATCCATGTATTTCACACAATACAATAGCTTAATATATAGGTTGGAGTTTCCCTAGAATATAGGAAACAAACTTAACTGAATATCTTACCAACTTCTTATATCCGTGAGTTGTTATAACTCACCTACCAATATGTTTGTACGCAATTATAAATCACTTTACAAATATGAATAAGTGAGCGTTAAATAATTAATTCCTAACATAGGTCTCATAACAATAACAGTCTCCAGCGTCAATGAAAAACCTTCCTCACATCACTCAAGGTATTCTTAGGCGTCAAGTAGAAGATCAACCTCAAATCCTTATTGAGTCCATTTAAGTTGTAAATATTATGGATTTTTAGGAAGCTCTAACCTTCAATAGTGTCCCAAGTAACATACGGAAGAGGAAAACCAATTTCAACAACAATCCCTTTTACTTTCCAAGTCAATGGTTACTTCCAAACTCTGCAACGTTCAATGTTTGCCAAGGAACCATCGGTTAAAATTGTTATCATACTTGGTAACAAACAATAATTTTGGGATGGTTTCAAGTCTTCATTTTCACCCCAACAGTTCAATTTATGAAGATGAATAAGGAAAAACAATCAGATTTAAGAAAAATTTCCACTCTTACAAAAATCTTAATTCAGAAATCTTGTAAACGAAATGGTCAATTCAGGTCAAGCTTCAGGTCCAATAGTGCTTTAATCATTTTCCAAGATCAAATTAAAGGTTTTAGATTAGTTCATTCTTACTATTATGACTCCATGCCCAATGGATTCTTAAGGCTTCTGATCAACCCCATCTAGTAGGAAAATGTCCCCATGAGTTACCAAATTATTATCCATTTTTATCCCCAGGAAAAATAGACAACAGGGAAGGATCTGACCTAAGCACTAGACAAGACAAAAATGAAGAATATATGGTATTCCAGGTACACATCCATGTTTTTGGGAGCACTTGTAGTGTTTTGGGAAGGTGTGGAATCATTCAAAACATTTTTTCCTCTTCTAACTTTTAAGGAGTTCAAGAACTTGTCCAAGGAGAGAAAACGGGCTCTGGCGGGCCCACCATTGGCCCAAAAAATTGACAAAATGGAAAAGTGGAAAAAATGGCCTCACGACAATCCATTGCACTCCATTAGTCATCTGGCATTGAGAAAATTAGAGAAAAAACATAAAATGCACAGGAAATGTTGTAGAGGGGTAAAAAATGGTTTAAAAGCCCAACCAGTTTGGTTGAGTTGGTAGGCAAGCTAAAAATATCTCAGGTGAGATTTGGGAAGGAATATCTCGACAGAGTTAGATGTTGTAGATCGACAGAATTGGGGGTATCTCGTTCAAGTGAGCTTGTCAGTGGGTTGGTCAGCGAGTTCGTCAAGATCTCGGTGTGAGTGTGGGGTGAGCTTAGCAGGATCAGCAGTGTGGGGTGATGCAGCTCGACACAATGATTAACAAGGAATTTGAATTTGCATCGATGGAAGTGTGGGCAATATGGCTCTCTGATACAACTCAGCAAGCTTTCCAGCAATTTTGTGGGCTTTTATCAGGATTCGAATGCGGAACACAAAGCGCATGTCAAAGGACTGGGGAAATTTGGTGTCAATGGTTGACGAGTTCCACTTCCAAAAAGCACTTGGTGAGTTGAATCATGTGAGGATGAGCTGTGGAATATTTTTTCATAGATATTCATCAGTCAAACATAACATGCAAACACCTTGCAAGGCATACAATATGCAATTCAGGTCCCAAGTCTGATGAATAAGGAAGGTTGGTAATGGGCGAGTTAGAGGTGGGATTAGGGTTGCATCGACATGTAACAAGTCACTAAGCCAGGTGTTAGTGTGGGGAGAAACCCAACCCTGACATGCATGCTCGAGATAATTAGTAGAAATATAGGCAAGGAGTTTGGTCATGTCAAAGGTGGAAGTGGAAATTTAGGAACACAATACACCTCACCGAGTCAAGTGCACAATGCAAGTCTGATCTCGCTTTCGCATTACATCGGGCCAAATAACGAGTCAGTTCCACATTGAATGTAAGAGTCAAGTTGTCAAGGGTTAAGCACTTAGATAAATGATGAGTTGTATGCTTGAATTGAGGTTGGGGTAGGTGGTGAGTTGATGGGAGGAGCTCGGTAGGTAGAGGGAGTTGGCGAGTAAACCCTAAAAATCATCCCATACTAAAACAAACATATCTTTCTCCCTATTTATCATTACTACACAAAATTATAGTCATCAAAAAGAGAAGTTAGATCCCCTCATCATGAAATGATAAAAAATTTGAATTTTTTTGGGTAGGTGAGGGAAAATTAAGCATGAAGGTCTAGGTCCAAGTAGCCAAGCCCAAGTGTAATAATTACTTTTAATGGATGGTTGAAACAACATTTAAAGCTTCTTCTCTCTCCTCTCACCTCATTCTTCCTCTAAAATGTAAGGGGGATATCATTTTGTAAGGGGTTATACATTTTTATGCTACTCTCTCCACTTCTCTTCTGGGTGGATTTGGGGCTCCAAGCCTTCATTCTGAGCTATGCAATGAGGAATTTGTGCCTCTTCTTGCTATAATGATGTACTCTGCATATTATTAGAGAAATGGAGCTAATGTTTTGTGATTAATTGTCTATCCTTGCACTAGTTTGTATTTCTTTCTCTTTCCTTTCTTCACATTATAGGTTTATTGTGCATATTTTTATTCTCATTACATACTTGGAAGTTGTTTTTCTTAATTAGAATGGTGTATTGTATTCAATATGGTGTGTGATACATTTCTATCCTCTCCATGTTCATCTTTCTCTATTTATAGGTTGAAGATTGTCTAACTACCCCTTTTCTTGGTACTATCAGCACTTATAGTATAGGATTCCCATTCATTTATGCAATCTCCCTCTCTCCCTATCTCCTTGGAAATGATAGAGTAGGATTAATTAGTTGTTTTCTTACATTTAGGAGTATTATAGTTCTTAGTTTAGGAAGAGGAAGCCGAAATTCTACAGAGGGTTATCCCAATTGCAAGGTCCCACACATTGGGATAACTCCATGTCACCCAATCACACCGATCGCCTCAGTCAAAAGATAGTAATGGAGGATGGATGTAATTTGGTTATAATAATAACCAAAAATTGTAATCAATCCATATTTGTGAGACCTCTTCCTCTTCCTTGGAGAATTCCTTTCGATCGTATGTGTCTATGTACAACTGGCTAAAGGAGGTGTCTTCAATCCAAATCCTATCAAAAACATCAAAGGATATATTAGCATTTCATGTTTTTAATGTTATATGCATTAGATTAGCTTCTCATTTTAAAATTTATCTTGATGTTAATGATTAATTAGCTTAGTTATTTTATCTACTTGGTGATAGGTCTTGTTAATTACCGTAGCTTATTTCTCATGCATACATATGACATGCCTAGTGGGACACTCATAGGGATCATTTTAGGACCCCCCCTTCAAGAAAATTATTATCAAATGGGTGGAAAATCTATTGAAAAGGTAATTCACATTGTTGGTGAATGTAGGAAATGAGGGTTTCATGATAGGGAAAAAGGGAGATTTGTTTCAAGGAAGCAGTAGCAGATGCAATTTTTTGTTACTAGAAGAAAAGTATGGAATATTACTAAGCAACAAATTAAGCATTGACGCACAAAAACCTTTTTTTGTTGTTGTTTGGTAATAAATTTTAGTTGCCTCCTGAAATCATCAATGTAGCTATGATATGAAATATTACCAGGAAAAAAGTATGGAATATAGCCAAACAACAACAAAAAAATGTTGAGGTATGTTAATCTTTGTTTTTTTTCATCTGGTAACAGTGTTTAGTTTCCGCCAAACATTTTTAATGTTTTCCCAGATGGTAACTTGCTGACTAAGTGTTGTTGTCTGAGAACACATTTTTTTTTTCATGCAGTGACAGAGTTTAGTTACTTCCCAACACCTCTAATGTGTTCCTAGATGGTTACCTATTGATTAATTTTTTTTTTTGGGAACACAATTTTTTTTGTCATCTAGTGTTTAGGATTTTTTAGCGACCGGTAACGCTTTTCACTTGACATACACGAGTATTATTATGTTGTCAGGTGTCTTGACCTATATCGCTATTTGTATTGCCACATGATAATCTTATTTTGTTTTCGTGCATCACCATTCCCCATACGATATGTCTTTACACCTTGACATGTAGTCCCTGGCCTATGAATCTTTCCTTTCGTATATATATATATACCCATCCCTATTCATTTTGTTTTATTTTCAGATGTAGGTTTCTTCGAGATAGAGTTTTTGAGAGCTTCTAACCTTCCATCACTATTGCAAATGGTTTTTCCTACGCTTCTCATCCACTTCCAGAATTAGCTAGTAGCCACATGATTCATTCTACAATCCTCGTATAAAGTTATCTGTCATTTTCCAACACCTCTATTTTTTCAAAGAATCAAAAAATCAAGATTCAAGATTCATGACACCAAGAAAAAAATCCATTAGCACAATTTCCTATGTTTACTGAAATATATTGTATCCAAAGTTACTACAACTACTTAACGACCCTTAAATAATTAGTAAATCCAATTGGATTGGTAACTCAGTGTTCCATGGACTCATTTACATGCATTAGTATAAGAAAGAACACACATTATTAAATAATTTAATGTAAATGTATAATAGTTTTGATGCCACTTTTGTTGTTACATTACCATCCCACCATTTTTTCATTAGAATAACACTTGATGATATTCATCATCTAACATGCCTACCCCATTAAAATGCATTTCTTGTATCCACAAAAACCATTCTACCTGATGAGAAAATTAAATTTT
Organism: Taxus chinensis; assembly: GCA_019776745.2. Lineage (NCBI taxonomy): Eukaryota > Viridiplantae > Streptophyta > Pinopsida > Cupressales > Taxaceae > Taxus > Taxus chinensis. The sequence goes on along the minus strand of CM034146.1, from coordinate 926,808,249 downwards.
AAGAGATTCATTATGATCATTTTGTTTAGGCTGAGGTTAATAATCCCTCCAGAAGAGGGATTAACACACAATAAATCAAAGACCCCTTTCTCCTTGCCATGATGGAATTTTTCCAGTCCCGCATTATGTTACAGGAAAGATACACTAACATTCCTTAGTGGGAACTGTACTACCTTGTCCAAAACATTTTCGGTGTTAGATTCGATTTGTGTACATTTATTTCATCAAGGATTCATTCTGACCTTAACACAGCCATAGTGAATATTTGTGCATCTATTTTTTCTTATTATTATAGAAGAGGGACATGAGCCTCACAATTATATTGATGTTCAATCAAATAAACTTACAATAGTGAGGGATGTAATATTTATAGATATTTCACAACTGAGTACAAATAAATAAGAAGTTACCTAGGTGCAATTAGAAACCATATGGGAAATAATACCGACAAATAGGATGTTGCAACTATGCACGAATAAACACATAGATGATATAATAAAATAATATAAATGGTTATAACAACATAAACATAGAACAAAATAATATAATCTACCTAGTTACCATAGTAATAACCAAACTACCTTAGTAAAAATTAAATAACTAAGGTATAATACATAATTAATAAAATAAACTTTGTTTACCTAACATTCCCCCCTTAATTTTACATTTCCTTAAGGGATGAGGAGAGGAAATTTGTGAACAACTAAAAATTTTCATGTACAAGTGAATTTTTAAAGATACCTTCTCGTTCATCTGTTGGAAAAAAATGAAGTTGTATGTTATGTTTAAAAACATTCTCGCGTATGAAATAAACATGTACCTCGATGTGCTTCGTTCTATTGTAAAACACTAGATTATGAATACGTTTGAGAACACCTTCATCATATAAATACATGGTGGTAGGTTTTTCCTATAGTACTCCAAGTCCTTCAAGTATGCAACGTAGCCATATCACTTCACATACAGCTCCACCTACAACATGATATTTGGCTTCAGTAAAAGAGCAAGAAATAAATATTTTTTCTTACTTCCCTATGATATCGTTCCAGATCCCAAAAATAATACAAATCCAGAAGTAGATTTATCGTCATCAATATTATGTGCATGATCTGAATCCAAATATCCAGTGAAGAAGAAGTTATCATTCTTCTTGTACTATAGACTAAGATCCATAGTACCCTTGAGATAACTCAAGATCCACCTTGTTGCTTTCCAATGAGAAAATCAGGGTTCTTGCATGAATTGTGAAAGATAGCTGACTGTAAATTTGATATCTAGTCTAGTATAAGTTCGGTAAATGAGACTCCCAATAAACTGTCGATAGAGAGTTACACTTGCCAGAGGAGATAGATTTGAAAGAGATAATTGTAGTCTCTTATGCATAGGTGTAACAATAGGTATGCAATCTATCATCCTGAATTTATTGAGCGTTGTCTTGGTATACTTGAATTGAGAAAAAAAGATGTGATTCTCTTTCTGTCATAATTCAAATCCAAGTGCATGATCCCAAGATCTGTCATGTCAAATGATTGATTAAGATATTTATTTGTAGCATCAATCATCTTCAATGTGATTCCAGTGATGAATAGATCGTTGACATAAACAACAACTATCAAAATCTTTCCTCATTGCTTTTTTAGGTAGAGATTGGGATCATATGGATTTATGATGAATCCATATTGAATGAGATTCTAGTCAATTTTGATGTACCAAGCTCGGGGTGCCTATTTTAAGGCCATATAGATATTTCCTAAGTTTTCATACCTTTTTTATTCACCAGGTATGAAAAACCCTCATGTTGAGTCACGTATAATTCTTCTTGTAGATATCCATTCAGATTGACAATTTTCACATCCATCTGATGGAATTTCTAACCATACAAAGAAACTAGATCAAAGATCATCTTGATCATATTGATCTTCACTGTGGGAGAAAATGTCTCCTCATATTGTATGCCTTCCTTTTATGCATAATCCTTTGTTACCAGTCTCGATTTGTACTTTTCTATGGTCCCATCTTCTTTTTACTTTATTTTGAATATCCATCTAAAACCAATGGGTTTCTTCCCTAGTGGAAGATAGACAAGCTATCAGGTGTTGTTTTTCATCACTAAATGATATTCAACATCCATGGAATATTTACAAGCTTTCGACTATAGGGCTTCCTTGATAGTAGATGGCTCAACATATTTAACAACTCTACTCATTAAAGCAAAGTGTAACTCTTCTTATGATTTACTGTGAGTTCATGGTCTAGTGGTGGATGTATATGGTGGAGCATATAATTTTACATCTCAAATCATATTAGTATACCAATTGGGCATACATTGTACTATTCATGTGGGTCGTGGTCCTATTTGAGCATCACCGTCATCCCCATCATCACTTTCATTAGTGGGAATATCAACTTCTATTTTTACAACAGGTGGAATATCTACATCACGTGATTCTGGAGGAGTATCAACTTCCTTCATCTAAAATAACTCAACATATCTGCATGTGTAGACTTTTCTAGTCTTAAAATCCATCAATATGTAGCCAAGAGCTTCTTCACTATAGCCAATGAAAATGAGTTTTTGATATTTCATATCCAAATTGTTTATGTTCTTCTTGGGTTTGTGCATGCTATATTTACACCCAAATACTCTAACGTATGCAATGGATGGTTTTTGATTTGACCATGCTTAATGTGGTGTCACTCCATTAAGAGAAACTATGGGCACTCTATTCAAAAAATATACTATTGTAATTACTGCTTCTGTTGAGAATCTCCTTACTAGTCTAGAATCATTAATCATGCAACACACCATCTCCATGATAGTACAATTCCTTCTCTCAACAACACCATTTTTCTACAGTGTGTGTGGAGGATGCATATGTCAATGAATCCAGTGAGCTTGAAAGTAGGATTTGAACTCAAAACTGGTGAATTCCCCCCTCGTTTTGAGCAGAGAAATATGATATGATGATGGTCTCATTCTCTACAACCACTTTGAACTTTTTGAAGTTATCAAATGCCTCAATTTTATTAGGAAGACAAAATATCCACATTTTTACTGAATAATCATCAACACAGAATGAAATTGTGAAATCTAGAATAACTAGTTTTCATTGGACCGCAAAGATTGATATAAACCAAATCAAGCTTACATGGAGCTCGATAGGTACTCTTATGGAATGGAGCTCCTGTGTTTTTTACATGATAGGAAATAAGGACACTTATCTATATCCTTATTAAGAGATGGAAATACTCCTCACCATGTTGTATCAGTGAATTTTTTCAAGATATTTAGAACTGATGTGACCAAGTCTCTGATGCCATAACTGTGTAAAGGAAGAATTCTTAGCCACAAGTGTTTGATCATCCTTGTGGAAAAATTCAAGATGGGTGTTATGAATAAATATTACCTCTTCAACTTAACCTAATACACAAGAGAATAAAACTCACCTAACCTCAGTATGGTGGGGTCTAGAGGTACCCATGGATTTAGATGGAAGATGTTTGATCGTTGCGCTCTATGCAAGAAATAATAGTATCTCCTATCTTGCGAATAAAGCTACAATCACAGAGACTAAACAAGATATGATTAATAAGATATTATGTAGATTTATTGGCAAAGACTAGTCCCTTAAAATCAAAGGACTTCCTGATAAGGGTGTTAATCCTCTTTTATAATCAAGTGGGTAAAATACATATGATAAATGGTAATAATTAATGTTTTGACAAACAATTTATTTATTACAAATATAAAGTAGATAAATGATATGATATGATAGATAAGATATATGATTTGGAATTAGATTCTGAATCAGTATCTGAATTATTAAAGGAAGAATAAATTTCTTCTCCACTGAACTCTGAGTCTTCTTCTTCAGAGAAAGATAAACTCGTCTTCAGTGTACTCTTCCTTGAAGAAGTCTGAAATGTATTTTGGCTCTTCTTCTTCTGTATCAGAATCAAAATGAGAATCTAGGTGTTCGAAATCAGTTTCATCTTTAGATTCAGTCTTAGAGATCAATTATTCTTATTCAACTTTGTATTGATACTTGAATCAATCTAAATCTACTCAGATGCGCAAGATCTTGAAGCTTCCCAAAATTCAACTATAGATTCATTAATCCTCTTAATGGATTCAAAAATGGTCTATAGCCGATCTAAGGGGGTTGGATGAATTAGAAACAATTCAAGGTCATGTAGAACATCATATTGCTCCCAATGTAATGGATGCGGATGACAAGTAATGAGTTGATGCTAGTTATTTCATGACCTTGACAACCTAATGCCATCTAAACAAGCCATACTGGAGAACATGTTAGTAGCAAAAGAGATACAATATAATTGAGAAATGAAATATGAATTATGTTGTAGGTAAATAGAGAAGACTGGAATCGAAAGTGATTGTGGGAATCATAGGTGATTCTAGAAGATAATAAATAAACTAATAAAAATGTGAAATTTAACCAATTATTATAAAAAATGTGATATTCCAAAGACTCAGATTATAATATGAGATGAATAAATTAACAGATAAATGTAACTTAACATGTAAATGAAAATATAAAATGATTTCTGATCTTGATTGAATATGATGAACATAATTGGTGAGACTTACAGATGGATGGTGATTTGTTGGTCCCTGACAGGCTCTAAAATGATTGCTAAAATTGTTTGATGACTAAGAATGCCAATGCTGGATAGTAATGCATTAACGTTGATGCAATACAATAATGGTGAAATATGAAAAAATAAAATCTGGCTGAAAAATGTGAGAAGATGATCCTAAAAAGAGGCTACAAAATGGGTTTAAATAATCACTGGTGATTGTCTAAATCACTGACGATTTCAGTCTGTTTGGATTAGGTTAGAAAATAGTTGGAACTTCATGCTAATTCAAGATTTTTGTTCATTTTTTGAAGAGAGATGATGTGAGGTGGTTGGGAACGTGTCAGGGAAGGGATGTAATTAGTTAGACTTCATGTAATTTAGCTTAATTTTTTTTAGGATAGTGAAAATATAATATTATTGTGATAATGATGATGAATAAATAATATTTTGACAAGATAATGGTGAGCTTATAAATGGCTATGATAGGCGTGTCAGGAAAAGGGTGTTAGAAGTGATTTTTAATAGATTTTATGAAAGAAACTTAGGTAGATTATACTTTAATGACATAATGAAACATTTAATTGATTAAATAAAAATTGGAGGGGGTATGGGGTATTAATGTCATTAGTGATGTATTATGAATAGAAATGGAATAATTAAGTGAAGATGGGGGAGTGTAGATTTTTGGTGTCTACATTTACCCCTTTTTGTTTAGCAGTTTTAATGACTAAGCGTTAGAAAAAAACAATGAATAATTGATTTATATCGATGATCCAACTACAACGTAATACATGGAACACCTTTGTTTGTGTGTTGATGTGTTTTGTAAGATTTTCCCCAGTCCAAGGGGTACCAAACAAAATGTGCTACCAAGGAATAAAATGATAGGGGAACCAAGGGGTTTGAAACCTATAGACATATGATTCTTGAAGGAAGGCTAAATAAATGGGGAAATTCGAGTGATGGAGGCCAAAGGGCACGCGTCACATAGATGAATGCAAAATCCCAATGTTGATTTCATTTTTGTTAATGTTTCAAGGATTAGGGTCCATTGAAAGTAAGGCACACTTGTGAAAGAGGGACGATTGACATGTTTTAGGGAAAAAGAGTGCATAATGGCTAAAATAGGGGCTAATCACTAGCGATTTAAGAGAATTGCCAATGATTAAGGTAATTGTCGACAATTGCCCCAAGGTAAAAATTGGGCTATAAAAATATGATTGTGATCTCATTTCACCACATTGTTACAATAATTAAAGTGATTTGACAGAGTGAGTGAGGTGCAAGAAACATGTTTTTCGAGGAGAATATAATGTTTTTGGACAAAATGGCATCTTCTAGCACACATAGGAAGCCCGTAATGGTTAAGGTAGACATTTTTATCATATTTTTTTTTTCATTTTTGTGATGATTTTTGTATTTTTTAGGATTTTCTTTCTGTGTTGGGGATATTCAAATGCCCTAGGATAAAAATAGAGGTATTTTGAGTGATTCACCTGTAATGTGGATGATTTTATTTTGTGATTATTTTCATGATTTTAAAGAAATGTTTTGGAATTTTACATGGTTTTTTTGGTTCCAATTTACACATTGGTGTATGTAATTGTATTTGACGTCAATATTTATTATATAATGTTGATATTTGTATAATTACTTTCGTTTACAAATGACAAATCTTGTCTATGTGCTATCAGAGAATTTTCGATGTTTTAGATGTTGTAGGTATTTTTAGGTGATGATGCTGATGTTGATGTAAATAAAATTTTGACATGTTGCAGATAATATTTTTCATATTTTGAGATAATGATATTAATATTTGTTTGTGTGTTTTTGTGTTTACAGGTGAATGATAAGTTGACTATTCATGATTGCATACCACTGGTCTTGGATGAGGTGAGGATTGATATGTCGGATGATGATTGGGGGAATGTAGAGGATGTTGGTTTTGGTGCCATGAGACATTATCAACGATTACATAGATGTCAGAGTTTGATGTTGGATTTGTTAGAGTAGTGGAATCCTTCCACCAATACTTTTGGTTTCCTACTGGAGAGATCACAATTAATTTAGAGGATGTACACCACATCCTGATACTGCCTATCCAGGGAGAGGGTGTATACATTATGACTGAGGTAGAGAGAGATGATGTGATGACTAGGTTGTATGGAGAGGATGTATGGGATATTAGATTTGAGTCAGGGGAATTTTCTTATGGAAAACTATATTCAGCTGAGATAGAGGGTCATACCCGGATGACCATGATGATGATGGCCACCATTTGTTATGATTTTCTAGATTGTTGAGGAGGTCTATTTCTATGGATGATGGTAGGGGTTGTGGTTGAGATGATGGAGCATCATAGTATTTTTAAGTGGGGACCTACCCTACTTGCACAAAATTTTAGAGATTTATGGGCCTATAAGTTCCACAAGTGATATGGTATTGATATTCGGTTCTTATTATAGGATTGGGCCTTCGAGCATATTGCTCTTGCTCAACCAGTGGGATTACCATGGGGGATTGGTGATGGGTATCCTAGTTTTTTGAGATGGAGTGATGTTACAAGTCATGAGATAAAGAGGAGGATTGAGTATTATAAAGAGATATCATCTAGATTACAGGTGGCAGATGTGATATGGAGGCCTTATCTAGATTTCCCTATTTATCCTGAGAATTTCTCATGAGTTGGTTAGTTTACACCAGGATATATGGGTTCAGGATTTTTGAATAGGTGAGCACAAGTTACTCCACTTTGATCATGTAAGGAGATAGTTTCAATTTGGTGCAGGGAGTTCTTGGGGAGCAAGTTCAATATAGGAAAGACAACATAGATACCGATACTCTAAGGACAGTTGTGATAGAGCCAAAGATTATTATAGATCAATGGGGGGGCATGGGTCCCAATGATGAGGGCCATATTGTTTTGATTGATGATGTGGCGGTTACCCCATATTATTCACCATGGTGGAATCAAGCATTGAGGAGTTTTGACAAGGCTCGGGTTACACAAAGAGAAGCATAGAGAGTTAGACAGGTACGTGCTCCTCCAGCACAAGAGATAGTTGAGGGTGTTAAGGATGATACTGAGGAAGAGGGTGATGATTACATGGATGTAACTATTACAGTAGTGACGACCAAGAAGGTCATAGTTGAGGGGGAGAGAGAGAGAGAGAGAGAGAGAGAGAGAGAGAGAGAGAGAGAGAGAGAGAGAGAGAGAGAGATGTAGCTCGGAGAGAGATATGATGTCTTAGGTGTTTAGGATGCCTTGATTGCATAGAGAGATGACTTGATTGTCAAGAGGGATGGTGTGATAGTGGAGCAAGAGGATTTCAGATCTAAGTTGTCCTAAGAAATTCCATATAGAGATCAGTATAAGGGATAAAGATATGGGATGAGGAAGGCCTTAGGGATTATCGGGCCTTTCTATTTATGGGGTAGAGTTGGCAGAGATGGATCAGGCTAGTCGATAGAGAGTAAAGGCTAGTGTGTAGAGACCAGGAGCTAGTGGATCAAGGCCTCCTATGGGATCTAGGATGGTTTATAGGGATCATTATGAGGCACTACAGGAAGAGTGTGATTATTATGTTAATATGATTACACATGATTATCTTGAAGTCACTTTGTATGCTGACCAATTGGCCGTTAAGGCGGTAGGCCATAGTACTAGTGTTGCATGAGTGGGTAACCCAATTCAGAGACTAGAGAGATTTGGTGATAGCAAGAGAGGAGCTTGAGGAGATATTGGTGTTGGTGGTGGTGTCAGTAACCAGGGAGGAGAGGGCGGTGTAGCTCCTCCTAGTCAGTTCCTTGGAGGTGTTGATGCTTGTTTTTACCCACCCCTTTTCAATTCAAAGTATGCATCCAAATTATTTTTTTGTCTTAGTAACAGAGGTAAATCTCATGTTAAAATCCGTTATAAATTTGTGTCAATCCCTACAAAGAGCCCCCAATGTGTCATATTTTTAAAAAATCTTGTGCTGATTACACCCTATTTTGCGATGTCTGAAGAATAATGGTGAATCATTGGTTTGATTTGATATATTGAACTTAATATATAAGTTTACAAATGGTAATGTAAATATGCAAGGAATAAGATATTTCCCGAAGATCCGATAAAGTACCCCAATGAGCTTTCTTGTGAAACACAATGAAAAGTGTGGAATCATCCTTGTTCCCTAAAGGAAAACTCACATAAGGATATTATTGGAATGGGGAGATGGGCCTTTACTTGCCAGTGCATTCTAAAATTGGTAAATTATAGAATTAATTTGTAAGTCAGAAACCCAAAAGAGGGTGCATAACATCTCGTTGGTCAAATTTAGTAAATAAAAGGAAAGTAGTATGTAGAGAGTAAGGTCAGGAAGCTGGAAAAAAAGTGAACAAAGTATCATGGTTCCTTAGGGTGTGCAGTTGATAAAAATTAAGTATGAGATCCAAGATACTCAAGAACATGGACCAAGTATACATTATGCACAGGGGCGGGAAAAGAAATGCATCTATCATTTTAAAAAAATAGTGCATAGATAACCTTGAAAAATCTCCCCAAAGCTCGTTGCCAACAAAAGAGGAGGTTCATTAATGCACTATCCATTCGGAAGTAAAGCCTCTTAATGCAAAGGACTCGTGTAAGGTAGATACATGAGTGATATGACATGAAAATATTGCAATGGTTGTAAGGATCAAAGAGTTTGATAATTACAAAAAGCTCCTCATGATCGTAATATTTTGCATTAATACATGGTTATTCAAGCTATTAATAAGGAGACTTACATTAAAGCTACATATAAATACCACCAAATTTTTTATAATTTGAAGCGACATTACTAAAAGATACTTGAAGCAAGAACTAAACTCAAGGCTTAGATTTTAGTTGCACATATTTTCCAGACAACTTCCAAAGAGTTGTCAAAAATAAGACTTCATCAGTCCCCCCTATTTCTTGTGATATTTTAAAAATTGGTTTAGGAACTCCAAAGAGGTGTGATAACACTAAACCAAAATTAGGATGATTTTTGTAACACTGTCAAAAAATAGTTCCAGTATTAGTTCCCCTCTGGATAGAATTACATACTTTGATATCACATCCGCAGACTTAGATGATTTTAAACAGAGGTTATACTCCCTTGAAAAAAGTAATTCCATGACCCAAATAGATAATAGTGGCATTGATCTCATTGATAATTTACCTCTCGCTACGCCATGCCAAGAACTTGTATGGGTATTTTCCCAAAATTACAATCTTGAAAATAAAGAATTTCGAGACGTAAGAGGAGATTTGGTCTTGTCTTTTCAAGAACATGCTTTTGATAGAATGTTGGGTTTTCCTCTCGCAAGGGAAGAGGGGGCTATCACTAAGGATATAACATAGGAATCTTAGAATATTCATTCAAAGAAATGGATGAAATATATGAATGACCATTGGCTAAATAGTCCTCGAACTTCTGCCCACAAAATGACAAATAAATTTCATAGAGCTGAATTTTTTGAGGAAGTTGGGGATGCAATCACACAATTGAACTAGGTAATGGGTATGGAATCTAGTGCTTTCTTTCAGGAATGGATGTTTGAATTTATCCATGTCATACTTGTTAACAAATAGCCTCTCCCATGGGTAGAGATTATAAGTACCCATATTCATGAGCAAATGATGGGAGTGCAAAGATAGCGAGAGGATAAAATCATGGAATGGGTGAATTCTTCATGACCTCTTACCTTGTCTATAATATTGATTTTCATAGGATTTTTCTTTAATTACTAATGGATGGATAACTTAATAGTTCAAAGGTATATGATGTTTTCTATTAATTGAAATTGGCAAATTTTTACACACACTACATAGATATTGCTAATCACTTCTTTACACTTACAATTTGTTTGTACTAGCCAAATTGGGAAAATGAAAGGTTCAATGCTGATGCTAAGAGAGTTATCACTCAGTATGGGTGTTATTTCATCCAATTTAGAACTTAATCATATATTAGGATTAGTGGTTTTGATGAGAAACCCTATATGCTGACCAGATGTGTCAATGACAAATAGCCATTAATGGAATTGGTCAAAATATTGCTATTAGTACACCATATCATTTCCCAGATATATGTAATGTCCCCAATCAAATTCCCTATAGTCATAGGGAATTATACTTGCCCTAATATATAGAAAGAAAAAATGTTGGAGGGAGAGATGAACAGGTGTATGATAGATAAGTTTGAGGATAGAAAACAATATGATATAAAGAATATTTTGGATAGTATTTCACCCACTCAGGTAGAGTGCAAACCTCATTATGAGGACTTCTAGATGAATTGTGAAGATGAGAGAGAGCTCAAATGAAGATAGTTTTGAAGAATGAATTTTTCTCATATGGTTGACTATGGGGTTATCCAAACTCTTAAAGGGTTAGAGGAGGAAGACAATATAGTTAGTGAGGAATACATCCATGAAAACATCAATTCTTAGCCTTTACCACAAATTAATTGGAATATCACTGAGAAGAAGTACAATCAAAATAAAAATACCCACCATATCTAACTTTTCATAAGGTGGTTGTTTTCAAAAGGAGTGGATCTAAGTTACCAACATACCCCACAATTAAGAAAATATAGGAAGAGTAAACTCATCGATGATGTCCTCCTCCCCTTCTGGAGGATTTATACCACTAGAGACATTTCATGGAGGCAAAAGGTTAATAACCTAGATTCATTATCAATGAAAGGTGATGTAGGTGCCGAGGATAAATTAAAAACTCTCCCCCTTCAAACATCAAAAATGATTGGAGAAATGCCTCAGGAAGGTCAGTTTACAAGCCCCTATTTTTCATATTATTCCCTTACAGACTATTCTAGTGTCTACCTTAGTAGCCAACAAAAAATAGAAAGTGATGGAAGCTGGTCTTAAGAAGTCTAAGGAATAAAAAATGGTCGAGGTTCCCCATAAAGGCCAAGGAAAACGAGGGTGAGTGATTTGACTGAAATGGGGGGGGAACCACCTTTCAATGGGGAAAATCATTTGGTCGGTAGAGGAGAAATGATAATTATAGAATTTGTAAAGAAATATTCTCACATCTTTGAGAAGGTAAAAATAACTTGGGCATTACTCGATAAATGTGAGGCTGAGTAGACAATGTGGTACGATATGTTACCTAAAATTAAAGTCATCAAGAGTTTAGATAATGACATAATTACTAAAAGAAGACATTGTATCTCCTAATTCTATAGGCAATTAACATGAGTATTATAACATGAAAAAGGTAAGAGTGGATGGTCCTAGAAAAGTCTCTTAAAATACTTGCGAAGGCGAGACAAAAAATTGCATATTACATCATTTTTCTTCATGATCTGGTAGATAGAATGATTGGAAAAGACACTGGAGAGAAAATTACTGTGGAAAGCACTGAACATATGATCATAATTTTCAGAGAACATGTTATGGGTAAACAAGGAGATTTGAGAAATTTCAATGTGACTCTCATGAATGACTGGGTAGGTGGTAAGATAACAATTGATAAAGTAATAAGGAAGCTAACAAGGGAAAGAACAATTTTCAATGAGATTGAAGAAATAAGTACAAAACATGAAATAATTTTCAACTACCACTTAGGACCTAATGAAGAAGTTGTAACTCAGATGTTTGAAAGGTATGATGCCTATAAAAATAGGGTAGGAGAAAGATTAAGCCAAGTACCTAAAAAGTGAAAGGAAGAATGACATGGTTTGTTGGGAATAAGAGAATATCCTTTTTGTCTCCTCTAGATGTCACCCACATGTTCTCACTCAGTCAAATCAGAAGCAAGAGGGGATTTTTTCTATTAAGAAATATTTTATTTGAAAATTATGAACTACATGGTGAGAGGATTCAAAGGCCTTCCTAAAGGACATTTTGGGGGGGAAATCAGATAGGATACAAGTATAAGTATAGATGAGGGTTTGTCCTCATACTAAGGCGGTTTTTTTCTAAAATATATTGGAAAAGAACAAAAATTGATATTTTTATTGAGACACTACTTATTTGTTTCCTAGAAATACATTTTAGAGTTTTAATCTTTCAAGTTAAAGTGTTAAGATGATTATAGAGTATAAGTCATTAGCGGGCAACGAGAATTCAATGTTACCTTTTTCCCTTGTCAAGAATTTTATGGATTTTAAAATGAAATTTGTCTAATTGTGGGTTTGGTCTTTATGTCCTGGATTTTAAATACTGAACACTTTGTTGATCAATTGAATTTTTTTGCTGCAATTTTGTGTTTCTTGCTTTCTTTGAAGTACACTATGCATGTCCTTAGTGATTAAGTTCTGGTGATTTGTTCAGTATTTTATTGTGATCCTTTACTTTACAATGTTGAATGTAATTATAAAAATCCTTACTGCAATCATTTTGTTGATGAATCTTTGTAATTTTTTTAGTGTATCTTAAGTTTATGAGATTAGGAACAAGAAAAAACTTAACTGAAATGCTTGCATGATATTTTGTCTTAATTGAGTATCAATGAATGAAAATATTTATTTAAGTGATAAATATGATAAATTGATGAATTTCTTTGTGTTGTTTGGAATGATATATGTGTATGAATAAGTACTAAGAGTAGTGTTATCTAGATACTTATTAGTTTTTTTAATCCCCCGTCATTATAAAACAAGACTTTAGCCTCATCACATAAATACAAATATATTGTTAGTCATTCTATTACAACATGTGTAAACATTATTGAAAGGAAACCTATATTTCACTTCACCCTTTCATAATTATGCAGGAACCAATAGAATTTCCTATTGTCTAGAGTATCCTGAGTCCTACTCGATTGGAATTTGCACCATTTAGTGTGACAACTCGTAGGAGTTAAATTATGCATATATTGACCATGTTCACTCAGGATTGATATTAAAACTCCAAATAAAATACTAAGAATCCTTCATTACACTTATCCTTTTTTATATTCAGGATACAAAATTGGTTCTCTCACCTGGGTCGAAGGCAGGTCCTAAATCAGTAGGGAACGTCATCCCCTTCACACGTGTCACCTGATCCCATCAAAGTCAGGTTCAAATAGGTTTTTCAGACATCCTACCTAGCTACAAACAACATACATTTAAAGTATCCCATTCTCAATTTTGATCATCTCATCTATTGATACTCTCAGGCCCTAAGGAGGTGTAAATTTTGGGTACCAACACGCTTTTGGCACCGTTGTCAAGGAGCTATTTCCAAAAAATTGAGTAAAGTTCATGTCTTTGGTAATGTTTATTGCGTAATTTGTTTTAAAATACATGTCTGGAATGTAATATTTTGTTGAGATTTTTCAAAATAGATCTTGATCTATACTTATTTTCTCTATATTTCCTTAGTACAAGTGATATTTCCATTAAATTTGAAATTATTAGGAAAATCCTGACAAATATTGTAAAGGTATGTGAATATTTGTTCATTTATTTGTAAATATATCTTCTAGTGAGTAATTTCAAGTAATCAACACATCTAGGGTGAAAAAATCAAGTGGCAGCTTTGTCCTTTGTGAGTATTATGGAAAAAACCAGTACAAAATATCTAAATCTTGGTTTTTTTACTTAAAAATTTTGTAAAGATGGGAGGAAGAAGATTCTTTGTTAAATTAGATCCTGCTAGAAGATTGTTCCTAGAGTTGGGAAAGACTAATCCAAGAATAAAACAAATCTAGAAAGCCTTGGGTGATTAAAGGTCAGAAGGAAAAAATTGTACCTATTGGTGAAAGTTATCAAGCTTCAGTGGAAGATTATACTTCAGACATTTCATAATCAAGTAGTCCTCATACCAATTTATATTCACCAACTCAGGAGGGTACTTCATTTACAACTAATCAAGGTCTTATTCATCTCTCTCCTTTATTAATTATAAATAATAAAGTACTTTGTGAAACAAAATAATTAAAAGATCAATACTTTGAAGATCATACTCCATTATACCAAAGACCCTCAGTTCCTGATTATTTTAAACCTCCAATTGGAACACCTCCTAAAAAACAATATGGAAAATCCACCCTGACCTCAATTTGTAGTGAATACTTACATACCCATATATTTTCATGGAATGGTTGGTTATCCAAATGAAGTCCCCCATGAAATCTGAAATAGATTTCCCTAGATTTCAAGGAAATAATGCTATAAGTGGGGATCAACATCTCAAACACTTCTTGAATGCTATGGAAGATTTTTAAATTGAACATGAAGATGTTTATGTAAAATTGTTCATACATACCTTAGAAGAAGATGCTATAGAATGTTACAAATCATTGTCTGATAATTCAATTTATTTATGGTTACAAATGAAAAATGCCTTTAAGATGCAATATGGTGACAAAACTGATCCTAGATTCTTTTTGTCTAAGTTTGAGAACATAAAGAAAAATCATAATGAATTGGTTTAGGATTTTAATACTAGGTTTAGAAAAAAATTAGCAAGTCTTCTTATGAATTTGAGACCTAGTGATGATTCATGTTTGATTAAATACTCAAATGCATTTGACAAGAAGGAAACCTACTACCTAAGAGATAAGAATCCTAGAAATTTAAGGAAAGATTTTACCATGGTGGTGAAAATTGAAAATAATATCAAAGAATTTGGAAAACCTCCAAAGAGGAAAGTGTTAATCTATTAAACCCAGAAAAACCTCAGCCAATCAAATCGGTAGATCTAGATGAAGTAGTTAAAACCCTATCAGGGTAAGTTAAAGATATCTCTAATAAGCTTGCTAAAGCTGAGAAAGGCATAGGGGAAAAACCTTAGGATCAAAATTAACCTCAAGGAAAAAACATATTTAGCAATCACGCTAGAGGTGATAATAGAGATGATGATAGAGGTAAGGGACCCATAGGGTTAGCGAATAAACAACCAAACCAAAGAGAAAATAAATTGGTACCTGATCCATTAATTACTAGGGTATCTCTGGTTGAAGAAGATCACATAATTGATTGGTGTGATAAATTTGTTATTCCATATTCCCATTGTAACTATAATATTGATGATGTTTGCATGCTATAATGTTTTGATACTACTCAAATAAGGGCTACTTCTACTGAATAGATAGGTATCAGGACTATCGAATCATTTTGGAATTGTTTGGAACTAGTATATTTTTCTCCTCTTACTACCAGTGTTTATATAGACATGGTCCAGTCTGCTTTCCTATTTCCTAACCATGATTTTGACTATCTGAGAGTTTTAATGATTAAAAAATATGATGGAGGTACCCCTACTGAAAAGATAGGAAACTTTTGATGAACACGGTTGTTTCTCAAGAAAATTATTATAACCTCCATAATAGATTGGTCAAATTAAATGCTCCGTCTTCCAAAACAAAAGTACCTGTGTTGACCAATGCCCTTAAGAATGTCCCTAAGAAATATGTACCAAATAAAGGCCTTGTGCCTGCCAATAAGCTAAATATCACTGATGCTGCTCAAGTGGTAAAGAATTTTATCCCATCAGAAACAAATATTACTTTGTCTCCCAATACATTTTTTCCCATGTATGTCACCTATGACATGGCTATAATTTTGAGCCAAATTAAAATTACAGTACTTCTTGTTGAATTTCTTAGGATTCCTAAGCATAGAAAAAGAACTATTGAGTACTTGGGATTAAAAGAAAAGACATTGGTTGTGAACAAATATCTAAATAATGTAGATGTCTCGAATACCATAACTAAAGTAGAAGTTCCTCAGGAACAAGAAAACATGGTGGAATGCCTAGACATATACTTAGGTACTTCTTTGGTGGAGTCTCAATTGAATGTTGATTCATTTTTTACCTCTTTGATTATTGGTGATAGACTTGTTCACAATTATATGTTTGATTTGAGAGCTTCGTGCAATATCATGCCACTTGAAGTCATGAATGAATTGGATATAAAAGTAATGGCAGTATTTAGAAATTATCACACCATGGATTCAAGAGAGGTACCAATTATTGGATATGTGAAAGGGTTAGTTGTTCAGTTGGTTTCCTATCTAGGCAAGTATTTGACTATGAATGTAGTTATTATGGATTTCCTTGTTAAATGGGGTATGTTATTGTCAAGAAAGTGGGATGCAAGTGTGGGCGGAAGTATACAGATAGATATTTCGTATGCCATGATACGTAGAAGGAAAATTGGTGAAATTATGTGGAGTGAAAAATATGCTCATTGAAGATCCTGTGAATTTATCTTATGATATATTATTTGTGGACAGTTATTTGGATAATTTTATAGTATATGTTGATTTTGAAGATCAATATGTAAATACTCTCACTCATTTACAAGATGTTGGTATTCCTTGGACCATGATATTTGATGGAGCATGTTTTGTAATGGGGAGTGGAGCTAGAATAATTATCACATCTCCAAGAAAAAAGTCTTATAACTTTTCATTCAAATTAAATTGTGAATGTACCAATAATATTGTAAAGTATGAGACACTGCTCCTAGGATTGAAATTTTCTTAGAAACATGGAATTATAGACCTCGTTGTTAAAGGAGATTTTAACTTAATTATTAAGTAGGTAAGAAAATTGTATGGCACTAAAAATCAATGGATGAAACAGTATAAGCATGTATTTTGGGATCTTATTGAGATGTTTGATTAATTTAACACCTTGTATCATGAAAGGACTCAAAACACAGCAATAGACAAATTGGTTGTAATTGCATCACACTTCTCTTACTGTATAGAATATTCATTTTGTAACTATGATGTTGAAGTGTTTTCCAAACCCATTGTGCCTGATAATGTCAAAACCTAACAGGTATTTGAAGATGATGATCAGATACAAATTTTTATTGAAAGTAAAAATGAATTCAAAAATCAACACATTGATTTAGAACCTATGGTTGAACTTTTTGATGGGAAAGAAAATATATTTTGGAAATAAGTGATCCAATTGAAAACAATATGATTCTCAGAGGACTGGTTTCCCTTGAAGCCAATTTTGACAATGTCGATAGAATAATCAAAGGTGGTTCTAAGCTACAATCTAAGAAAGGAAGAAAAAAAATCTTATACTAAGTTTATGAGAGAATACCAAGATTGTTCAGCCTGGTCATATTCTAAATTGAAAGCCTATAGAGAATATCTATTTAAACATGAAATACCTCTAGAACCCAAATCTAAAACTTTAAGGAAGAAAAAAAGACCCATCAATCTTGTCCTTTCCCTCAAGATGCAAGAAGAGTTGATAAAGCTGAGAGATGGAGGAATCATACAACCTACTAGGTATTCTTCATGGGTGGCTAATCTGGTGTAAGTCACAAAGAAAAATGGAGACATAAGGATTTGTGTGGATTTCCATTATATTAACAAGGAATCTATTAAATATAATTATCCATTGCCAAATATGGATAACATGCTACAACTTGTTACAGGATTTGAGTTATTATCTACACTAGATGGGATCTTAGGATACAACCAAGTGGTTGTCAAGAAAACTGAATAGTTCAAGATTGATTTCACTACCCCATGAGGGACATATGTTTATGTCAAAATTCCTTTCAGACTTATGAATGTGGGAGAAACTTTCTAGAGAGCTATGGATGTGGATTTTTTGGTACATATTAATGATTTAATTGTTCTATATCTAGATGATGTAGTAGTGTTTTCCAAGAAAAGAGGTGACCATCTAGGACACCTAGAGAAAATGTTGCTTAGATGCAGAGAATATGGGATTTCATTAAATCCTAAGAAATGAAATTTTGGAGTTCAAAAGCCTAAAATATTAGGAAATATTGTGTCAAAGGAAGGGCTCATGATTGATCCTGAAAGGGTGGAAACAATTTATAAGGTTCCTATCTATAAGTCTAAAAAGGGAATTCAGTATTTTTTCGGCCAAATAAATTTTATCAAAAGATT
Source organism: Taxus chinensis (assembly GCA_019776745.2). Lineage (NCBI taxonomy): Eukaryota > Viridiplantae > Streptophyta > Pinopsida > Cupressales > Taxaceae > Taxus > Taxus chinensis. Next base: position 926,789,791 of record CM034146.1, on the reverse strand, counting down.
TATTTGTAATTTTGCTGAGATAACTATCCCTATAACAAGCATGCTAAAAAAGTACCAGGCCATTAAATGGGAAGGATTTTCTCAATATTTCACAAGAGTTAAAGAAGCATTAAATAACTCCATGGTATTGGCAAGCCCTGACTATAAAAAGGATTTTCAGATATTTTCTTTTGCATCTGAAAATATTATTACATTAGTGTTATTGCAAAAAGATGGAGATGGAAATAAAATGCCTATTGCTTTTTCCAGTAAGGTCCTACAAGGTGCTGAATTAAAGTACATTATCATGGAAAAATAAGATTTTGCTTTGGTAAGAGCTACTAAACATTTTAGGACTTATATCTTAAGTTCTAATATTGTATCCTATGTTCCCCATACGATGGTTAAAGATATATTGACAGAAATGGAAGTTTCCAGCAAAAGGTTTCATTAGGTGAATAGATTACAAGAATATGATATGGAGATAGAAAGGACCAAATTGGTTAGAGGTATGGGCTTGCAAATTTGATGGCTGAAAGTAATTCGCAGGTTATGCAGGTGAATATTGTTGAAGAGGATGGTATGAATCTTCATGAAAAATTCAATAACTCAATCTGGTATAATGATGTAATTTATTATTTGAGGAATTTGGAATGCCTCAGACACATAGAAAAAAACCAGAGAAGAACACTCAAGTTAGAATCCCAAAAATATGTCATGACTGATTTCAGTCTAGCATGGAAAAATCTAGAGGGTGTGTTACTCAGATGTATAACTGAAGAGGACGTTCTTACAATAATTTTGGAATTCCATGGAGTAGTTTGTGGAGGGAAATTTTCTGGAAGAGTAACTACACATAAGATTATGAGATAGGGATATTGGTGGCTCACGTTATTCAAGGTTACAACTACACTAGTTATGAAATGTGAAAGTTTCCAATATTTCTCTAGAAGATTGAAAGTTGCGGGTGATTTACCATTACAACAAGTTTCATTTGAAACTCCTTTCAAGAAATGGGGAATCAATTTCATTAGAGAAATTTCAGATTCCTCAAGTGTTGGAAATAGTTGGATCCTAGTTGCTACTGATTATTTCACTAAGTGGGTTGAGGCTATTCCTACTATACATAGTTGTCTTCATATCAATTCATAGTTGTCTTCATATATTTTTCCCTCTTATACATAGTTTTCTTCATATCAATTCATGCAACAACTTGGAGATGAAGGGGAAGTGAAACCTTATGAAGTAAGGATGAACTAAATTTTTAAATTAGATGAAGAAAGAAGAGAATCTCATCAGAAGCACCTAAAATTCAGGGAAAGGTGTATCACATGGGTTTTTGGTTTTTTTGACATTTTCAAGAGGTATTAACCGAACTCAACCTCAATATGGTGGGGTTTCTAGGATACCCACAGATGTGGATTATATTTTTACACACCGTGTTCAGAAAAAACAAAACAAGTCATTCCTGTGAATAAGAATCGTGCAATCAAAGCTACAATGTTATGTTAAGACACATGTTATTGATTAAGATAAAGCACTCTGACCTTTATTTAATACATGTAGTTGTGTGTATAGAAAATCTTACTAAATAACATATGATTATCCCTTATTTAAGTATATATATTATTTGAGAATAATCAATGATTACATCCACAAGTCAAATTCTCGATCAATATAAAGATTTTCAGAGGTAGGGGAATGGGATTCAGTAGAATTAGTAGTTTCTTATTCTTCTTTGGTTAGATTAGAGTCAGGGATGAAGATGTAATCCTTAGAAAGTAAGTATGAGTCTTCTTCTAGAGAATCATATTGTTGTGCGAAGTTAGAGTTCGAGCTTGAAATGGTTATGTGACTGGAAGGGTTAGAATCAGAAGCTATGTGGTATTCCTCCTCCAAATGTTCAAGATTGGTTGTGAAACAAAGTTCAAGATAAGTGAAATCCTCTGGAAATCTCAATGCCTCATCGTAAGCCTCCCAAAAGGCATCAATTATCTCCCTGATATGCTGTGTAGTGGAAAATATTACTTTAACATGATTAAACGGTGCAGCATGGATGGCACATAGATATAAATGATTGACCAATTCATATTTCTCCTAATGGAATGGATAACAGAGAAGAGGAAAAGAATCAGCTATAGGGAAGTTAGATTCTCCTGATGACATCTAAGATTATAAAACTAGACAGGATATTGGTAGATAACCAAAAACATGCATTCATTTTTATTAGGTTGAATGAAAAATAGTAAAAATATAGAAATAACAGGAATCGCATGTGATTTAGGTAATCGCCAGCGATTAATGTGAAATTAGATTAGTTTTTAAATAGAGCCAAAATTAATGATCTAACTTTCAATTTCACTAAAAACAAACTATTTGTAACATATAAAGAAACTATAAGAAAAATGTACCTAATTATAGTGCTTTAAAATAAATAAAACAAAATATTTTACCTTGTAGAATGTTTGGTATGAATGATAGATGGAAATGGGTGGTTAAAGGGTGAGAACGAGTGATTTAATGATGAATCTAATGCTCTATAAGAAACATGATGTTGTAGTGTGTTGATGTTGAAGACTTGAATTCCTAGTGGATTGAGAAAATGGTAGAATGTGCCTGCAAGGCCTATGGATTCGTGATGCAAATGGGGTCTGAAAACTTGTAATTATAGATTGGCGGTGACCGGGTAACGCTGAAAATTTCAGTGAAATCTTAGTTAGGATAGAAACTGAATAATGTATTTCTATTTTCCATTCCAAAGGATGGGTTTCAAGTTTGTTTGATGTGTTGGAGGTTAAAAAAGCATGAGATGACTTATTTAGGTGTGGGGAGGAGTTATATTTTAGTATATTTGATTAGTTATAAAATAAGTTAATTTAGGAAGGTGATTAGTGTGATTTTAGTAATTTGTTAAGTGACTCAGTGAGGTGTTGTGGAAAAATAGATGAGGTGTGAGGGGATGATATCCATTTATATATTTTAATGATTTAAATAATTATTTTAAAATTTAGCAATATGATGGGGTAAATTAATTATAAAAAGGGGGTGATATAACAAAATGTTACAAGTGTGTCATTTTTAGTCATGGGCTTGTTTAGGTTTAGGGGGCGCAAATATTTAGTGTCTACATTTTCCCCTTTTTTTTTGGAAAATTTTGGAAAATTTTCTAGACAAAAAAGATGAAAGAAAATTTTGTGGGTATTGGTGAATCCACTGTAGTGCAATACAACTAGCACCAGTCGTGTCTGTGTGTTTGAAAAAGGCTTACCCTAATTGAAAAGGGTGTAAAGCGTGATATAGGAGAACTCAAGTGTTAGGGTGGCCAAAGGGCTCAATGCCTATGCAGACATATGATTCTTACCAGATAAATGGGGAAAAGACCAAGTAATGGGGGCTGAAAGGGCTCATCTCTCATAGATGTATGGAAAATCCCAATGTTGTTCTTATGTTGTTTTGATGAAAGGTTTCCATGGGCTAAGGTCCATTTCAGAGGCATGACACACTTGTGCATATTTTGTCTTATGTTGTGTTCTGTCTTTTCTTTTTGTTGTATAGGGAAGGATAAAAAGGGGTCTAAAATATGGTAAACGTCAGTGATTGATCCAATCGTAGGTGATCACGATGATTGCTAGAAATTGGATTGTGAAGAAAATTGGGGGTATAAATTTCCCAAATGGTTTTGTTTATTTGTTATTTCATTTTATAGTGTACATGATAATGACCAATGCCAGAGTGAAGGAAAAACATGTGTTTTTCAAGTAAAAAAACGTGTTGAATGGCCTCATCTAGCCATAAGACGAAAGCCCGCCCTTCCTTGAGGTAGGCTCATAATTTTGTTTTAGTTTAGTCTTTCTTGTTGTTTTAAGGAATTTTTTAAGGGTTTCATAAGGATTTAGGGTCATATCATGATGCGTGGATGCCCTAGGGAATATTTTCAAGAATCTCTTCAATCGCTAGTGATTGAGGCGAATCACCAGCAATCACTTCAATCGCTAGCGATTGAGGCTAATCACTGGTGATTCACCTGTAATGCAAATGTTTTATATTTTGTGTTGAAAAATGTGATTTTTGAGGAACGTGCTTGACTTTATTAGCATGTTTAGGGATATACATTTCACATATTTGTTTATCAGACTTGTGTTGTATGAGGATAATTAATGGTTACGAGTGTTTATTATTATCTACATATTTATTAATGTTTGTTTTTCATGTGTTTTCGTTTTTTCAGGTGGATGCCCAGTTGACCATATGAGACCACATCCCCTTAATGCTGGATGAGGTGAGGGAGGATCTATCTGATGATGATTCGGTGTATCTAGAGGCTATGGGGTTCAGTGGGACGAGATATTATAGGAGAGTGAAACATATGTCATAGTTTGATCCTTGCTTTATTGGAGAGGTGGAATCCTTCCACCAATACATTTTGGCTACCCACAGGAGAGATGAACATCACACTTGAGGATGTTCATTAGATTACAAGGCTGCCAGTGAGGGGGGAGCCTATTTATTGCATTTTAGATACAGAGAGAGTCCGATACTATGCAACGTTTATATGGAGGTGATGTTGTGGGTGTTAGATACACCTCAGGGGATTTTGATTATTAAGCTTTCTATGATTCTGGTAGAGAGGGTTGTCTGTGGATGACCATGATGATGATAGGGATTTCATGTTTTGTGCTACCTGGATTCAAGGGGAGGATGATTCCCATGGATGATGACTAGAGTGATTGCAGAGATGATGGAGCACCATACTATTTTTGAGTGGGCACCTACTTTATTGTCACAAACATATAGAGAGTTGTGGGCTTGTACAACCCACAAGCGTTATGGGATTGATGTTGGTTTCTTACTATAGTGTTGGGAACATGATCATATTGCTATTGCTCATCCATTCTGGAGCTTACCTAGTGTTATTGAGGTGAGGCATCTTAGGTTTCATGACGTGGAGAAAGAGTTTAGGTTAGGGATAGGAAGGCCAAGGGGCCTACTTATTACAGGGATTTGATTTCAAGATTATAGGTGGGAGATGTGATTTGGCGTCCATATGTTGAGTTTCATGATTGGACTGAGTTTTTCTAGGGATTTATTATGTTTGCAGCAGGATACTTGGGTGCAGCCAGTGCCAGAGGATGAGCTGATACGCTTTAGTCGGGTGAGGAGACACTTTGGGTTGATTTAGGGTATACCCTGAGGAGCTAGTTTTTATATAGATGAGATGATGGGGACACTGATACCCCATGAGAAGTTGTGACTAGGCTAATACCCATTGTTGATGAGTTAGGGGTGATGGGTCTACGATGAGGATGGTATCATAGTACCGATTGATGATGTAGGGGTCACCCCCTAATTTTACTAGTTTGGTGGTCTCGTTTATTGTAGGGTTTTGAGAGAACGAGGGTCTACAGAGAGGGAAACCTCGATAAGTTATATGGGTGTGGGCTTGAGCAGAGGGAGGAGCCGAGGAGGGTGTTGAGGCATGAGGAGGAGAGTTAGTGGGTGATGTAGCCATAGCTCCAGATGTTGCTACTGTGATGGCCGAGAAGGCCGTAGTGGAGGCCGAGAGATATGTCTTCTCGTAGACAACAAGATGATTTGATAGGAGTGTGAGATATATCTCATTGAAGAGAGGGATGTATTGATTGTAGAGCGTGATGGGATTTAGGCCCAACTTGTATAAGGTTTCTTCTGAGAGATACTGGTACAAGAGCTATAGAGACACCTTTAGGAAGGCCTTAGGGATCACAAAGCCTTCTATTTCTGGGACAAAGTTATCAGCATTGGTTAGACACAGAGAGGACCATCTATAGGATCTTCTGGTATGATTGCGGTATCTCATTACGAGGCTGTGAAGGACAGAGTGAGGACTATTATGTAGAAATGATCATCAAGAACTACCCCGATGCACTACATTATAATGTTGATCACATAGCTGCCAAAGGGGGAACTGCAACAATAGCTAGACTGAGTGATAGTACAGTGAGTGTGGGGCAGCCACTTTGGAGACCGCCGAGAGGGGATGATGGACGTATGAGTATCTGGTGGTGTTGTTGTAGGAGGGACTCTCAATCCTAGTTTGATGGATTTTACCATTTGACTGTAGGCTCATAGAAGCCCTTTTTCCTATGTATGACATTATATTGATTATGTGGACATTTGGACTTTGATATATATATGATGGTGTTGATTTATAGTTCTATGATAGAATCTTGATTTTTACATGGATGATATGGTTATACATTTTATCAAATGTGATGATGAGGGTAATTATGTTGATGATTATATGATTATATGATTTTGTATATGATGATTATGATGATGATGATGATGAATATGATTCTTTGTGAGTTATTATTATGTTTATGATATCCTATGTGTTGTCGAATGTGTTTATGTTTATGTTTTGATTATGTGATTATATTCTTCAAAAAATGTGAATCAAAAATGCAATTGTAATATAGAATAAAGTAAAAGTGGAAAGGGAAGATGCCCCATTGAATAATATATACATAATGGGTTTTGATAATGCTTGCACTTGTAGCCATTTAAAATGTTAAATGAGACTATCAGTGGATAGTCCATATTGATTATGGTGGATTTGGATGAAATGGATGAAAGGACAATATGTATACATGACTTTTACAGGGAAAAAGGGTTCTCCTTTTTGACAAAATTAAAGGGAATCAATGACCCTAGCTCTTTATGATAAGAAATTTTATGAAGCAAACTGATCAATGCGGGAAGCTTTCTTATGGGAAATATTGATCGATGTGGGAAGCTTTCCATGGATGCTCTCAGATTTTGATATATTTGTAGAGGTTGATTAAAATGGGATGCCTTTTTCATGGGTAGCCATCCTTCGAGGGTATGGTCTACATTTTATGATTTTTATTTGAATGGTTGTCCTTTAAGGGATCAGTCCATGAATTTTTAAAATGGTAGCTGTCCTTTCGAGGGATCATTGTACTTTTCTTTTGACAATATCATATTAAAATAGCCATCCTTCAGTGGATCAGTTTATTTATTTTTTTTTTTAACAAGAAGCATCCGTATGTATATTTTGACTTTATTTTGAGCTAAGAGAAAAACCCAGATAAATCATCCATTTAAGGAGGGGATAGATATATAAGTGACACAGTATCCATATGCCACATGTATAAATGTAGAGGTTATGGAGGATATTTTTGAATAAAAATGGCATTTGTTGTTTATGATGGAATGATAAAGTTTGACCAAAAATGTCCTCATGATAATCAATCATTTAACAATAGAAATGCTCCAAGTGCAAAGCATTTAGAGGCTCTTGTTTAGGTTCCCCATCAAGAGAAGAGGGAAAATACACTCCTGACCCATATTTGTGAGTAATAACGTAGGGACCAATCCAATTAGGGGTGAACTTCCCATGTTTACTTTGTTCTAATTTAGTCACATTTTGATTTTCCTTAAGTACTAAGTCACAAATTTTGAAGTCACGTTCTTTGAAATATTTGTTATATGCTCTACTAATGCATTGCTGATAAACTTGGTGATGTTCAAGGGCTACTAGGAACTTTTCATCTAGAAATTCTATTTGTGCAAGATGATTTTGGTGGTATTCTTCATCAGGGATGAAATCCTTTAAAGATACACAGAGTGGTGGGATTTGAATTTCTATTGGTAGGATGGCTTCAAATCCATAGATGATAGAATAAGGCGTAGCACTAGTAGGTGTATGAATATTTGTTTAATAATCCCAAAGGGAGAATGGGATTTGAATGTGCCAATTCCTTCTTGCGTTATTTACGTTTTTCATGAGGATTTTGTTAAGTCTTTTGTTGGAAGCCTTCACTTTTCCATTTTCCTGAGGATAGTATGGTGATGAGAAGCTTATTGTAATATTAAAGTATCACAGAGCATTTTAGCCTCCTTGTTTTTAAAGGATTTTCCATTATTTTTTATAAGCTTATGTGGAATGCTAAAACAGACATATGATGTTTTGATATATGAATTTGATGATTGGCCCACAATTTTTTGAAGTCAAAGGAATTTCTTCAACCCACTTAGTGAAGTATTAAGTTGCAGTGAGGATTGAATGATGTTGTTGAGATGATTTAGGATTGATTTCACTGATGAGGTCTAACCTCCATTGAGAGAAAGGACATAAGTTTTGAGCTAGTTGAAATTATTGACTCGGGATATAGATGAGATCATAATGGAGTTGACATTTAACGCACTTTTTCACGTATGCAAAATACTCATTGGTAATAGTGGGTCAGTAATAACCTAGTCGTATGATACACTTAGCGATAGAATTTCCACTGAAATGACCTCCAAAAATGCCACCATGGAATTATTTGATTGCATTAGTTGATTCACATGACTTAAGAAAACGTAGTAATACATTGTAAAAAACTACGTTTACAAAATATGCCCCCTATGACCACGATTCGAGTGACACATTGAAGGAAGGATTGTTTAGTGCCTTTAGATAGGTTTGGTGGGATTTTTAGATTCAGTAAGATAATCATATATTTGGGTATACCATAAATCCAATGGGTTTTCATCAATAATGTTTATGGAAAGTAGGTCATTTTGATGTGAAGGATGGTCTATTCATTGAATGACTACGGAAATTTTAGTTTTATCCTTTGATATTCCTTATTTGAAAGGGACACAAGATCATAAATAAGCCATAGTGTTTGCAAACCTATTAGAGGACTGTGGAATTGCTTGGATGGCATAATGATTGAACTTGCCAAGGATAAAATTTACAATGACTTTATATTTTTGAAGCATTTCATTTTTACATTGGTATTCTCCTTTAACTTGATTGATGAAAAGTTATGAGTCTTCGTAGATTTCCAAGACATGGACACATAAGAGAATAGTGGTTTGCAAACCCATGATTAAATCTTCATATTCTGTCATGTTATTAGTACACTCAAAATTGAGTTTGAATGACAATGGGATGGGAATGTTCCATGGTTGTATGAAAACAATAACGGTTTGTTAGCAAGAAAATTTTTTAGGGAAAAATTTGTGGGTTTCTTGCTAATGCTCTAGGAATCTAAGTCCCTCTACTTAACCGGTGTAGATGTTGTATATGAATGCAAAAGTGATAAAGGTGGATTTTTCCTAGAGGCCTTATGACTATGGATCCAATAGGGGAACTCCACTAACCTTACGTAAAATCTAGCAATTGCTTGCTATAGAGGAATTTTTCTAGAAGTGGGAAAGGGAGTGAGAATATGAGGTAAGGGAACTAATGTTGTAAGTAGAAAATTAGATTCCTGCACACACTAGTTAGAAAATTCATCACATGCACTAAATTAAGAGGAAACAACTCTGCAAGTAGCAATAAGACAAAATAAAATTTGATGAGCACAAAGTAACATGAAATCCCTTAGTCAAAGAAAGCTAGAAAATCCTTCTTCTTGTATTAATTTCTCAAACCAAAGTTGTACATAGTGGGGAAATGGAGGAAATTTGAGAATGATGGGAATGGAAGAATGTGGCTATTTCCTTTGTTCTCTTACTGCACTCTTGAGTTTAAAAAATTAATCACCAACCCCTTGAAATGGGAATGGATTTACAATTTATAGAATGAGAGGTGACTCATCATCTACCCCCCAATACCTTTTCATATGTACTTACACAACTGAAAACTTTCCAACTTCCTAGGAAACCTTTAAGTCCCCTTTTATAACTTAAGGGTGACTTATTACATTAGAAATATTTAGACATATGAAAAAGTACAACCCCAATGTGGAATTAGAACATTGAGGAGAGAGGGAAGTTGGGGGTGTGTGAGAGAATAGAAAGAGAGAGAGAGGAATAAAGAGGGATGAATCATGCCAATGAAGAATCTACTCCTGAAAAGCTCAATCAGATTAACCCCGATACCTTTGAATCCTTCACAATGAATGATTTTCTTGATGTTGTAGATGGGTTGCTATAGGAAAGTTATTTGGCTACAAGTGAGAGACTACCCCGAATGACCTAGAGACACTATAAACTAAGTGTTTATAAATACTATTGAATGGAACCCTTGGCAACCACAATTGCCACTTATGAAGATATCCTCTGAAGAGACCGAATTCTTTGGAACAAATCCTACCCTGACGCCTTGTAGCACTGCCACACTACTTAGTTGATTTGGACATGATCCTGACGAGACATACTATTGAGCAACATGATGGTGTCGAATGTGGATTCCACCTCACACATGAGTGTTGAAAGACACTATTGAGATCCCATGAAAGTAACTTTACTTGTACATTTCTCACACCTGTGAATCTAAACTTCAATCTTCCTTGACACCCACTATGTTTGGAAAAGGAAAATATTTCTAGCAAGTGTCGATTTTTTCCCCTTTATGAGCTCTAATTGGTGATGTCAACTTGAATGTTCAACTCTTAGTGTTCTCTCTCTAGGAAATACGCCTTCTGGAGTAACCATGCTATTTTTAGTAAGTGTCCCCAGGACAACTTACTATTTTTGGCAAGTGCACAAATTAGCTAGACCTTGGATGATTATGGTAGCCTCGAATCGCCCTTTCTTCCTACATTCCCCCCACCTTCTAGATTAATTTTCTATTTTTGGCAGAGGCTAATGGGACCACTTCCTATTTTTCGTAAGTGCCAAAATTGGATCAAAATGCCCAGTTTTGATGAATTCTCAACTATAGTGCATCTTCAATGTATCTGTCTCCTTTTCAAGTTATTTTGTTGATGGTTTTCCCAAAATAGCAATCCCTCTATGTAGAAGACCTAATATTTATAGAAATTTGGACTCTGGAGGTCAGATTAACTTGGAAATTTTTTTTCTGATATGGGTTTTTTCTCAATATCCCCCCTCTGAATTTTTGTGCCTTACCTGATCAACAATTTAGGAGATTTTAAACTTTTAATGTTTTGACCTAACAGTGCTTCTAGACATGGAAACCATTAATGGACCTTGAAAATTGTGGGTCTGGTTTTCTCCCTCTGTCCATGATGAAATTTACATTTTTGATATGGGTTTTTTCTTCTTGTGCTTCCGGGTCAAATCTCATTTCAATCCACCTGTCGGTTTGACGGGAAATCAAGCTTCTTTATCCGTTGGGCCGGAAAGAAGATTTCTTCACTGTGAATGTTTAATGGCATTAGAGGAGGGTATGAAGGCATTTTTTTAAATTTATTTTTATATAGGAATGAACAAAAAAATAAGGTTCATCAATCTGTGCATCTGTTTACAAGATTTCTTCAAAATTAGATTTCACGGCAATGGGGGATTTCTAGTGTTCTTCTTCTTCGTTCTCCATTTTTCTTCTTCATTTAGTAAATATTTCTTATAATACCTACATATTATCATGGATTATATTAGTTACTTTCTATATCAAATCTGGTTTTAGCTTTTCCAATGGTGGAGTGGTGGTGAGAAGTTGTAGAGGGAGTTATAGAGCATGTGCACGAAGGAGTTCGATGTTAGAAGCGGGAAGCAAGTGAGTATTTAAAATTTAGCTGAGAAGGGAGATGGGAAATTTTTTCAAGGTTTTATGTCCCTGAATTGTGATGGACATGAGGGACATAAAATCCCATGGTGAATGAGGTGACGACATGTGGCAGAGATTCGACGAAAGGGGATGAAAGCTAAAAATCAGATTTAAAGTACTGAAGGGTCAGAAGCTGGTCATATGGGTGACCAGAAGTCCTCCTTAGGGGCTGGAAAACCTTTCAAGGTTTTATGTCCTTGAAATGTGAGGGATGTTAGGGAAATCGAATTCCACAGGGCTCTTGGTGATGACACATGGCAACAATCAAACGACTGAGACTTTGAGCTCAAGCAAGCACCTGGGGGATGAAATGGAAAACCTGGAGGTCATATGTGGGTTTAGAGGGCTTCAAGGGGGATGGGAAAATTCTTCCAACCTTAATTTCCCTTACCTTGAGGAACTTTAGGGACAAAAAATCCCATCATGCTCCTGGAGATGAAAATTTGACTAACTCCTAAACCTTGAGGGCAACTTGTGACGACAATATCTTGAGCTCCCGATGGAATTGTTTGATGAAATTTTATATGATACTGACTTAAAATGGAATTTTGAATACAATGGTGGGATTCTTAGGTACTTATTCATCCATTTTATCCTTGAAAAGGATGATTTTTTATTTTATACTCCACATGTGCATGAGAAACACTTCTTGCAAACCCAATGCGCCAAAGTATTGTGAAAAAAAAATAATTTCACCATATTGTAGATATTGTAATTATATTTTTGACGATGTTTTGTTTTACTCATAAATCCATCTGTAGCTCCCATACTCACCTTCAGAAGCTTAACAACTATTTTGGCTTGTGCACTGCCTTGGCCTGTGAACCCTGTTTTTGATCAAATTACTCCAAATTCTCTAAATTTTCCCTGAATATTCCAAAATCACTTCCATGATGTTTCTAGGAATTCAATTCACCTCCTTGTTGGATTTGGACCTTCCATTTCCTTCCAGGGGGTTTCTCCAGTCCTGAGAAGGCCAGTGATAGCCCTTCCTAACACTGCCCAGAGATAGCATTCTTCAAGAACTCCTAAAATCACCTACGGGGATTAACTTGTCTTTCCTAAATCACCTAGAGGGTTATGTTAACATAAAATGGGATGTCATAAAATCTGATTGGGTAGAATTTTGGTCACTCAGAAGGGTAAAATATGGAAAATTTGGCACATGGGTATAGTTGTCATGCTAGGAAATTGACAATTTCCTTGTTGGACATTTGCATGACAACACGGATCCTCAATCTTCTTGACATTTCACGCCATAAAATAAGAGGTTCATTTTTACTGGGATGAAATATGATTCATAATTATCAGATTCATTGATGTTATTGATGGATTTATCTTGAAAGAATTCATGAGGTGGTTTGTTGTCTGAAAGAGGTGATTCAGTGATTTGATCACCTATGGTACGACCTTTAATAGATTTTTGTGGTATGATTTATAATTCAAACTCAGTCATTAGCATGAGCCATTGGGTTATGCATTCATTATGATAAGTTTTAGCATGTGTGGATTTAAGCAAGTGAAAACTAGTGACGACGTATGTTTTGTGATTAAGAAGATAACATTGTAGTTTGGAGATGGAAAAATACAATACACAACACAAATTTTCATCTTCAAAGTAGCGTGTTTCTTATTCATGGAGTGTGCAGCTAATGTATTACACGAAATGTTCACGGCCTTGATTATCATGGTGGGAAAGCATGGCTCTTAGGGCATGCTCTGAAGTAGATATATATAGGTAAAATGGTTCCCCATCACGAGGTGGAGTGAGGAAAGGTGGTGATAATAGATAATGTTTGATTTCGTCAAAGGATTTTTGACACTCATCTTCCCATTGAAATACTATCTCTTTACAGAGTAAATGGTGAAATGGCTGACAACTGTCAGAAAGTTGCGATATGAAACATCATATGGAATGTAGTTTTACTTAAAGGCTATGCAATTGTTTAATATTAGAAGGTGGATGCATTTTGAGGATTGCCCTAAATTTTTTCAGGATCAACTTCAATTCCATAAAGAGATATGATGAATCCTAAAAATTTTCCGGTGAGGAAACCAAAGACACACTTTCTAGATTCAAGCAGAGACAAAATTGAATGAGATGGGTGAAGATTTATTTAAGAAAATCAAGACGATCCTTCCTTGATCTAGAATTTCCAAGGATGTCGTCGACGTAATCCTCAATAATTTATTGAAAGAGATCATGGAAGATATATTTCATAACACTTTTATATATTTCCCCCCAAATTTTTAATCCCAAAAGGCATGACACAATAACAAAAGGCTCCCCAAGGGGTGATATAAGATGTTTTATGTTGATCATAATAATGATTTGGTTATAAATTGAAAAACCATCCATAAGGGAAACCATTTCATGGCCTATTGTTAGGTCGATAAGCAAGTCTATGTTTGGAAGAGGGAAGTCGTCTTCAGGAAAAGCAAGATTAAGATCCCTAAAATTAGTGCTGATGTGAATTTTGGCTGAAGCTTTAGTTATAGGGACAATGTTAGAGACCCATTGTGAATAGTCAATGGGTATGATGAAATTGGCAGATAAGAGACACTACAACTTTTATTTTACAACAAGAGCTATACGAGGGTACATTTTACAAATCTTTTGTTTAAGTAGTTTAACTTTGGGATATGTGAATATGATATGTACGACTGTGTTGGGATCAATTTCAGGCATATCACTATATTACCAAGCGAAGGATTGATGATATTTTCTCATAAATGAGGTGAATTCATGTAATTGTTGTTGATTGAGACTTTGACCAAATTTGACTATGCGGGGGTCCTGCGAGCTTCCCAGGTTAACGTCGATAGTGGATTCATTTAGAAGAGTTGATTTATCAGTTGGTAAATATTTCTGAAGAAAGCATTCTTCAACTCCCATATGAGAGAGAATTTCTTGATCATCCTGACACTAAAGGATATCTATGGTAGGTAAATCTTCTTTAACCATTTCTAGTGAAACAAGTGGTAATGATTTGACGGAGTTTATTGATTGATATGTGAGTGTTCCTAAGGCTATAATATTGAATATTTTTTTGGTTGAATAGATACAGTTTCATCTATATCCTTGGAACCTTTTGAATCGACAGGAGGCAATGAATCTTGTTCAGTAATGTATGCAGTGATTCCAGTTGTTTTTGGTTTATATTCTTTGTACCATAAACCATTATTTTCCTATGGTTTAATAGTATGTAAGACAGGTTGTTCATGTATTCCTTGTTCATAACGACCAAGGCCAAAACCTTTCCATGCACACTGGTGTAGATACACATGAGCAAATTTGGGATCATCAATGGATTTGAGATTTGATTTGAATGGTGTTGCATTGTGTAAATTGGTTGATGGAATGGTGGTTTATCAAAACCACCATAAAAAAGATTTGTTTTAAGGTATGTTGGATTATAAGAGATAACATCTCCCACATCAGGATTGTACATGGGTTTCTTGTCAGGGTGACCATATGTTTTTGGTGATGGGATAGAGTTAAGCATGAGAAGGTGATATTCCCCAAGAGTGAGACATTTTTCATCTTTTGCAATAGAGGAATCATCTGGTAGTTTGGAAGAAGGAACTTATGTGCTATCGGATGCTTGATCAGAAGACTCATATATGGATTTAGGTACTAATACACCGTTTTGATGATACATCATATAGCAGTCAGCAAATGGATTCAGGTTAGTGAGGACTATGTAAGTCTTCCATTCATGTTCATACTTAAGGAAATGATGGAGAGTTGAAGCACCACAATGCATGGTGTGTATCCAAGGGTGTCCTAATAACATAGTATATTTGAACTCTCCTTCTATGATGTAGAAGAGTTCTGGTGGGGTTTTGACACCAACTTGAAGTGGTAAGATGAAAATTCCTAGTATGGGTGTAATTGTGTTAGTAAATGAGTGTAATAGGAATAGGTTTTGAGCAACAACCATGTTGGGTAGTCTAAGATGATCAAAACCTAGAGAGGATATAATGTTGATAGTGGCAACACTATCAATCATGACTATTATGATAGAGATATAATTGATTTGAGAAGTGATAAAAAGTGGTAATTCATTATCTTCTAGTCTAAGAGTGGATATTTAAGATGTCTCAAAGGAGATTGTGGTGGATGCTTTCAGAGACCTACAAAATTTGTAAGAGGGATTGAGTCATTAGTTTAGATATTAATGGATTGAAGTGCTTCTACCATGGCTTATTTATAAGGTGGCGATGTCTAAGTGAGTTCATAGAGTTAAATTTTTACAAGGGATTGGTGTAATTGTTTAGTGGCTACTTTATGCAATGTGGTGAGAGGAAGAGGGGAAGTTTTTATTGAAATTTTGGCTTTAGATGATGATGGTTTATTAGGCTCTTTGGGGCCTAATAAAATTGAGACCATAGGTTTATCTGATGACGTTAATGATTCTGGTCACTGAGGTATGGTGATGGTGTCTTTTTATTGTTTTGGTTTAAGGGTTTTGTTTTCATAATTTCGTGAGTGTGTGGTGGTGTGGACAACATTGATTTTATGATTGGATGCTTTAGGAGAAGATTCATTCAATGGTGTTGATGTTGAACTTGGAATTGGATGGGAAGCAAGAAAGAGTGAACTGTAAATCTTCTGCATCTTCTAGTGGAAGGCTTTACCGTTATTCTAAGGTATGACCCTATGTTCTATGGTAATAAAAAAGGAATTAAAGTCATACGAGGTGGTCTTCCACCCCAGGGTTCATTTTAAGAGACATCTAAGAGATTGGAGTTGGAAAATTCTTGACAAATATCCCCAGAAACACTTTCGTCAGAAAGGTGAATGTTTTGGGGTTTGTGCACAAAGTTTTCACCTAAAATAAGCTTTCATTTTTAATTCATGTGACAGAAATGCTACAGACGCACGATAAGAGATTTGTTGTCATGTGACAGTAAGGTTGTTGTCATGTGACAACAAACCTCCTATCACACGACAGGAGGTTTGATGTCGCGCGACAACTACCTTACTATTATGAATATTCACCTGTAAAAAAACCCTTCTTCCACCCCTGATGATTTGACTTTCTTAAGAGGGGGTAATGTGATTAGTTATTCTTATAATAGATTATCTAAAATGGTAGCATATTGCCCTTATAGGATGAATGCAACTAGTCATTGATTTATGATGGGAATAGGTGAAATGGGTTGTTTGGTGACAGTTAGTTTACTGGGTGGTCACGGAGGTGTCATAGCAACTTCAACGAATGGGTGACATGGGTCTTATATAGGTGGTGGCTGTAGAGGATACTTGGATTGTATTGGGGGTGAACAGATGAGATTCAGATGTATCTATGCATTGCAGGATAGTGGATGTGGCATAAGGGCTCACTTCAAGAACATGATGAGTGGGTTTTTTCCCCTATAATAATGGGGTGGTTAATGAGTATAAGGAAGGAGGGATCATACAAGGTTTCTTGATTAGGTTTTTGGAGGACATTTTGTTTCGAGATATCCTATAGGTATTTTTTTAGCATGACAAAGGGTTCTTCAAAATAAGGTATGCCCCTTGGATGAAGAGGTGGAAAAATAGGCAGAGGACTACGAAAATGATAAGTTTCATCATAATGAGGAATTTTAAAGACTTGGAAAACACCCTATTTATTCAGTCCCTTTGAAGTCTTAAATGATCTTGGTGTATTTGTTGAAGTTGATGCTAATGAAGGAAGAGGGGTTCAAATAATACGGTTGATATAGTCCACATGATTTTTATGATTATTGATGTTTGTAGGTTGTTGCCGACTGAGATTCTTGGTGGATTTAGATGTGGTGACTGAGCTAAAAATGTTTCTAATGGTACCATTGTTATGTTTATAAATATGGGAGTAGGTGTAGGTGTAGTATTATTCATTGATATAGGCATGGACCCCGAAACAACGTCGGGTAAAGATGTGGGAATGAGATTAGTGGCAAGTGGTGGCTCAATGAATTTGGATTTATCAGATCTTGGTATCAATTCCATAAGTGTCAAATCAATACCTTCCAAGGATTTGGGAGTAGTTTTTATGTTGATTAGAGTGGGGGAGTGTTATGTAGTTGTGATTGCATGTTCATTGGCCTCTGGTGGGGATTCTATGGATTCTATTTCACTAGGCAATAAAGAAGACGAACAAATGTGTTTAATTTTTGTTGTTATTTTACTGGTATGGATGACATTATCTTGTGGTGATTCACAAAATAAGGGATGATTCGGGAAGGGTTGTTTGAATATATCAAGGTTTTGATTCGGAAGTGCATTTGGATTATCTAAATGGAGGTCACCTTTATCAATCAAATCCTGAAGGACATTGTGAAAACTTATGACATCACTGTATTTAATGAATGTTCAATCGATGGAATTTTTAATAATCATTATCAAGGTACAAAATGGGATTTGATATTGATATGTCAATAGGTCGAATGGGTGGTAATGATATGATGTTAGAAGTAAATAATTTTTTGAAAACCCCATCGTAAGTTTCCGCTATGGGTGTGTAATTACGTTTTTGATGAACTCGTTTAGCAATAGGATTTTCTTTGGCAGTCAATTTGACCTCAATGGCATTAGCAATTATTTTAGTATTATCTGGATTGGATGTTGATTTAGGTGGGAAATCTACTTTTGGTTTCTTGGGGAAAATCTTCACCCATCTATCTTCTAGGGCTCGTAATTCCAACTTGCAGGCCGTGGTGAAGGCTTCATTGAAGTTGTGGAATGATTGGATTTTTAAAGTGGATGAAATGTGTTTAGCATAGGCGTAGTAGAAAATATCAATCAATTATATCTGAAGTAATGTCAAGGATAGATGATTAGTTACACCCCTCCAACGGGTGATGAAATCAGTGATGGATTCATCTTCAAATTTTCTAATGTCATACAAATCACTAATGGTAATTTTACGAGCTATGTTTAAGGATAAATGATCTAGAATGATATGGGAGAGTTTTACAAAATAAAATAAATAATGTTGTGAAATGTTGTTGTACTAGTCGAAGGCAGGACCAACAAGAGACATAGGGAATGTTCTTAACGTTAAATCCTGGTCATGGGATATCAAATAGAATGCATGAAAAAAGGCATGAATGTGTTGCTGAGGGTCCTCTTTCTATAGAACTTGAAAAAATTATGGAGCTCCTAGTGCAAGGGATATGGCTTGTATGGTATGGAAGGATGAATGGGTTGATTGCAAATTTATTCATAGGAGAGGGTATTTTTGGATGAGGATGAGGCAACCTCCAAACTAGATATGTGGCTAAGTAAAGCTTGGAGAGGATTGGTTTGATCCTGTTGACTCGAGGATGAGCTGAGTTGATAAGATGAATGATGTGAATATACTTGATGTTGGAGAATATTTTGTTAGTTTGGAATGCTTTTTTGGGGAACATTTTGTTGATAAGAGAGGTTAGGTTGATAAGGGTTATTTTATTGTCGAATGTTATTTGATGCAACATTGTATTGCGGAATAGTTTTTTGAGGTGCGTACTATTGGTGATGAATGTTTTACTGAGGGATGTTGTGTTGATAAGGAATGTTCTATGATGGGATGTTTTTTATTGGGTTGTTTTGTTGAGGGAATGAACATTTTTGTAAATTACTATATTGCGGGGTCTGAATGTATTGGTATGGTGTTGAAATTTATGTAAGAGGATGCGAATATGTGGGAATATGTTGGGGTGGTGTAGAAGAAGAAGAAAATTATGGTTCCTATCATGGGATATTTTGTTGTGGGATGTTTTACAATGATATGGACTATGACATAGAAATCAAAGGTTGTGAGGGTTGTGGCATGTATTGTGAGGTGGGATTCATGTTGGAAATGACACTAGTATTATCACTGGTGCTATCGTGGGAATAAACATGGTGATATTTTTGATTGGGGTAGTAGTTTGTTGAGAAAACATAATTATAGAAAGAGGAACAAATTCCAATGACAAGGTTTGAGCCTATGAAGAAATAAAGTGAGTAGATACAACAACATTTTGGGGTTAGCACACCGGTTGTACAGACAACATATCAGATCTAAGCATACATGCAAATAAAAGAAGATATTCTACCAGAAGAAATATAGAAAACAAGAGACAAATCAACACCAGATTTAATGTGGTTCACCCAGTGTGGGCTACGTCCACCAAGAAACAAGCATAATCTATTATCCAAAGCTTTGACAAGATATAGAATGAAGATTTACAATCTTCCACACCTCTCAGATGTTCAGTACTTTCTTTCCATCAAGACTTTTCTTCTTCACCAAGAATTCTCTCTCACATAATTATCTTGTAATTATGATCCATTCTCACACTTCTAAACCCTAGCTTTTATGCTTATATAGTCGTTTATAGACTTAGGGCACTTAACTATGCAATTATAATTAATAAATCTATTTTAATGCTAAAAATAGATATAATTCCCGAGAGTTAATTAAAAATTCATCACATAGGTAACCAACACCGGTTCTTCCTTACCATCACCATTCTTACTTGCCCTTGACCAATGCCGGTCTACCCTGACTGATGCCAGTTACTGTATTTTCTAGCAAGTTCCAATTGCATGATAAAATGAAGTAATTAAGCTTCATAACTCAATAATATCCCACTTAAAGTTTAATTACTACACCATACCTATACAACATAATTCTTGGATCCTTCCTTGGCTTTGTTTCTTCCTCATCAAGTCTCAAACTCGAAGACCAACAGAAGTGGAGTGTACCTCCAACTTCTCCTTTACTAATGGCTTTGTTAGCATATCCGCATGGTTCTTTCTCATATGAATCTTTTCCAGATTCAACTATCCATCCTCTAATCCCTGCCATATGAAGTGATACCTCAACTAAATGTGTTTCATTCTTGAATGAAATGCTAAGTTCTTTGCCAAATGAATTACACTCTGACTGTCACTAAACAGTTTACAATCACTATGCTCCTTTCCCAACGCTTCCATTAACCTACTCATCCATATCATCTCCTTACTATCCTTGCAACATATTCTGCCTCTGTAGTAGACAAAGCCACAACCTTCTGTAACCTTGAAATCCAGCTAAGTGTTGTTTCACCTACTATGAAAATATATCTAGTAGTGCTCCTCCTACTATCTAGATCTCCATCCATATCCAAATCAACATAGCCACGTAATGAAATATCTAAACCTCCATAGCATAAATACATGCTATATGTCCATTTCAAATACCTGAGTATCTATTGGACTACTTTCCAATGCTCTTTACCTGGATTAGCCATATATCTACTCACAACTCCCACTGCCTCTGCAATGTCTGGTCTTGTACAAACCATAACATACATGAGACTTCCAATTGTTGAAGCATATGGCACTTGTGTCATGTATTTGACCTCCTCATGTGATGAAGGACACTGATCTTTGCTCAATTTGAAGTGTCGAGCCATAGGTGTGCTAACAGGTTTTGCATTCTGCATGTTGAACCTTTCTAATGCCTTGTAGATATAATCCTCCTAAGACAAATACAACTTCTTGTTTTTCATGTCTCTATGTATTTGCATGCCAAGTATTCTTTTTTCATCTACTAAATCCTTCATTACAAATTTGTGAGCTAGCTTTCTCTTAAGCTCACCAATGTCCTGCATACTAGATCCTGCAATAATATCATCCACATGCAGTAACAAAATAATATAGCTCCCATTTTCAAGCTTCTTGAAATAAACACAATGGTCATATTCACATCTCAAGTAATTATGATCATGCATAAAACTATCAAACCTCATGTACCATTCCCTTTGAGCTTTCTTGAGCCTATATAGGCTCTTTTTCAACCTGCACACTAATTTCTCCTTACCCTTGACTTCATACCCAAGCGGCTGCTGCATATAAATCTCTTCATCCAAATCAACATAAAGGAAAGTCCGTATTCACATCTAGTTCCTCTAAATGCAAATATACTACTACAACTAAAATCAATATAGTATGAATAGAAGTCATCTTAACAACAGGGGAAAATATTTCACCAATTTTTTTTTTATTATTGGCAAATAGTTTTTTGAAAGGGACTATACCCTTGAGAACAAAAGAGGGCCTAGAAGCTTCGTTAATCATGTAAGACCCACTTGTTCTACAATGTTAAAAATACCTACTGTCAACTTAACCAAATCCCAAGTTTGGTTATGTTCCAAAGATCAGCTACCATCTCCTCAATCCATACAGATGCTCCCACTGTAGACACGAGTCTCATCCTACATTGCTACTTTAAAACTTTCACAGAAGTTCACCATTATCAGTACCCCCAATAAATAAAATAGAGAAGTTTTAAATCGATTTCTGGAAGTTGATAGTCTTACCAAGATTGTGACCTTCTCACAAGAGTCATCATGTGGGCACCGAAGACAGTCACATTTGATTCTGAGCAATGGACATTTCTATCTAAATCCTAATCAGTGACCGACCACCGGTCACCTCAGAACCAATGTTGAGTTCTGGAGACACCAGACATGTTGGTTAATGAACTCCTCAATAGTAGTACCAATCGGCCATGGTTCATCTGATCGATAGCCTGTCAGGGAATAACCGAAACATGAGTCTACTGTGTATTTCTGTAGGTGTTTATTTAAATACCTTCGAGCTAGTTCATTTTCCATTAATAAACTCCTCCTCAATTCTTCTCATACCTTTGGGTACCAAAATTTGATCCATGTACATTAACTCTTTTCATTCCATTACAACATCATGATTCCTAATAATTTTAAGAATTCTCTAAATCCTAAAAAACGGAAACCAAAATCACCAAATGTGCATATCCAATGAGAAGTAGCACTATCTTGGATTTTGCATCTAACTTTTTTCTATTTTCCCTATCAACATGCACAAAAGCTTCTGACCAAAAAATTTAAGAAAATAAAGATCTACCACTTTTCCAATCTATGCTCCCTTTGGTATTCCTCCATCTGGCTGAACTTGAAGGCCCACAAGGGGATGGGGGAAGAGGTGGAAGGACCATTGTATCAACTGGACTTCTACCCAAGGACTGGGAGAGGGGTGAAGGGCAATCTAGAATGCTATGGCGGGGATACTTCTAGTACTGTTGAGATGATTGTCCTATTTATACTTTTTGTAGACACCATTCTCTTGTGGTGTTCTTGGAACCGTCCTTTCTTTACGGGATCCCAGGAGACTGAACAATAATCATTGAAATCCTATGCAGTACAGTAAATTCAGCCACCATTTTGCAAAGGATCTAATGAGCATGCTTTTAAAACTTTGAATTTGATTCATCCTAAGCAGACAATGGGGGAAACATCCATGCTTTCCTAAAAGTGATCAAGAAACATCAAGATGTTTATGTTTAATAGTGATAAATCCATACATTCTATTATAGCATCATCAATGAAACGTAACATAATACTAGGTATCCTCATCATGAGGCAAGGGGACCGAATTGAGCTAGTCAGGCCACACATTTGAGTGTACAAAGCTCTAGATTTCTACTCCTTAGTTTCCTTCAACTTTGAAAAATCTCACTTTCTTTTAGCTTCTCCAAAGATACAATGCCCAAAAATCTCACAAAAATCAAGTATCTATCCATATTTCAAGGCCATGATAAATTTACCTATCAGCTCTTCATTGATCTGTATTCCTTTTTTACTCCATACTGGGCCAACAGTGATCCTTCCAATATTTTGCAAAACGTAATGAAATAATTTGATCATGGCCATAAACCTTCTCCATAAAGCTGGTGATTCCTCCCTGGCTTAGAATATTCCAAAGCTCCACATTATCCCTCCAATATGGATCCACATTGGGCTCGATCTGGCAAGGAGGACCCCCCATTGTCACCATGCTTAACTGTTTGCAAAAAATATTAGATACCTTAAGAGTGTTAATACCAGTCCACCTTTTGCTATTATTTTTTGCGCAGTGAAAATGCTGATGAGAATAGCCATTTCTTTTCCCAAAAAAAGTGGCATGACTGCTGATTTGAACCTATGGAAGTTCACATGTGGGAACTATGACCCTTTTTCTAGCCCTCTCCTTATCATCATTAACATTATTTCTATCTTGGGGATCCATAGAGACTTGTAACCAGATTGTATAGAGCACAATGCTGCCCGCATGCGCGACTTTCCTTTCAATATAAATCCACTTGAACTTTCCATCATTCTTCATACAAACTTGATTGTTTGACAGTAATTGTATAATATTAGTTTTAAAGTCAGCACGTGTGGGAGCTTTATTAGTACTAATCCACTCCCAATGATCCTATCCCAAATCTTGAATTTGCATGTTTATAGATATCTGCTTGAATGCTGCTTTGAAGCTATTTAGGAATGCTATTATTATCCCAAAAAATGTGGTTAACATTAATGCCATAATTTTCCAATGCATCTACCAGCTTGTTACCCTCTCAGTAAGTATGTATGATCCAGATGTTAGTGAATGTTTGGCAGATACTTATGGACTCTGAGATAAAATCCTTAATGTTCCAACTTGGAGGTGAGCACTGATTAAGGTGATTAATGATATTCAGGGAGTCCCCTTCAAGAATGAGGTTTTGGATATTATGATTCTGGGTAACTCTCAGGCCCCATAAAGTAGATAATGCTTCGGAAAAATGATTGGTTTGAATTCCTATTTTTCCAGCATACGCAGCAATCAAATTACATTTATGATCCCGGATCACTCCTCCCCTTGCCATAGTCCTAGGGTTACCCTTAGAGGCCCCATCAAAGTTCAACTTATACCAGTTAAAATCAGGAGGATGCCATTTAATCAAAGATCTATCAATACTATTACTGGGATTGCTACAGCTACTGATAGCTCCAATCTGTTAGCTGGATAAGACATACTCTTCATTTATTGGATAACTCTTATTCTTGGGGGGTTTAAATCTAGCTATATTCTCTTTGATATCATTAGAAATTTTACCAATACTGAGCTTATAGTTTTGATTCTTATTTCTAAAAATATTTCACCAAATTCAATACCTACTTTCTATGCAAATCTCTTTACTACAAGCCTTGCCTTGTACCTTTTCTGTCCACCATCTTCTTCCTTAATCTTGAAAACCCACTTGTTCTACAATTTTCTCTAACCTATTGGAAACTTAACCAAATCCCAAGTCTGGTTCTGTTCCAAGGAGTCCATCTCCTCATTCATGTCATGCTCCCAATGAACATGAGTCTTATCCTACATTCCTTCTTCAAAGATTTTTGGTTCACTAATATCAGTCAATAATAGATAAAATAGAGAAGGTTTAAATATTTCTAGAAGTTTACTTACCTTTTGTGACCTTCTCACAGGAGTTTGGGGTAACAGAGACTCAATCTGGGCCTCTTGGACATTAGTATCAACTTCTGATAATGACCGACGTCGATCACCTCTAACTGACATCAGCTCTACTAACAGATGTCGTTTTAGATCATCTATAACCATTAGTGGTTCATCTGATCGATGCCAGTCAGGTACTAACCCATCATGGTTACTGTGTATTTCTGTAGGTGTTTCTTTAAAACCTGAGAGTTCATTTTCATCAATAAACTTCTCAATTTTCTCATCCTTGGAACCAAAATTTGATCCCTATACATTCTCTTTTCATTCCATTCAACATCATGAATCCTAATAATTTTAGAATTCTCTAAATCCCAAAAATGGAAACCGAAATCACCAGATCCATAGCCAATGAAAGTGCACCTCTTGGATTTTGCATCCAACTTTTTTCTATTTTTCCTATCAACATGCACAAAAGCTTCTAAACCAAAAAATTTAAGAAAAGAAAGATCTACCTCTTTTCTGGTCCAATCTTCCTCTGGTATTCCTCCATCTAGTGAACTTGAAGGTCCACAGTTAATCAAATAAATTGTTGTATCAACTACTTCTGCCCAAAACTACAAGTGAAATCCAGAATGTATCCTCATACTTCTAACATGTTCCATGATTGTCATGTTCATTCTTTCTACAACACCATTCTCATGTGGTGTTCTTGGAACCGTTCTTTCTCTACGTATCCCATTCAATGAACAATAATCATTGAAATCCTTGCTACAGTATTCACCACCATTATCAGATCTAAGGCACTTTAACTTAGAATTTGATTCATTCTCAACAAGGGCTTTCCATCTTTTAAAAGTCTCAAAAACATCATATTTACGTTTAATACAATAAACCCATACCTTTCTTGTAGCATCATCAATGAAAGTAACATATTACTGGGATCCTCCATGAGAAGCTACCTGAGCTAGTCCCCACACATCTGAGTGTACAAGCTCCAATTTCTGCTCCTTCTTAGTTTCCCCAACTTTGAGAAATCTCACTCTCTTTTTCTTTCCAAAGATACAATGCTCACACAAATCAAGATCTAAATCTTTCAAATCTAATAACTTACCCTTAGCCTTTAAGATCTGCATTCCTTTTTGACTCATATGACCCAACTGATTATGCCACATGCATGCATCTGAATCTGAAGTAGATAATGCAGAAAATGAATCAGTAATACAGGTAGATAAATATAATGTTCCTACCTTCTTACCTCTTACCACAACAAAAACACCCTTGGTGACTTTCCAAGAGTCTCCTGTAAAAGTAACCATGCAACCATATTTTCCTAGTTGCCCTATAGAAATAAGATTCCTCCTGAGGCTTGGCACATGCCTCACATCTTTCAATACCCATGTATTTCCATTATGTACAATTTTAGATGAACTTCCCCTTTACCAGTAATACTACAAGGTTCATCATCACCCAAATAAACATGCCCAAAATTTCCCTGGACATAATTTCTAAAATAACCCTTATTAGGGGTTGCATGGAAAGAAGCTCATGAATCTAAAACCCATGATTCAATTCTATTATCTAAAGAAAGAATAAGAGCATCTTGCATTACCTCTGATGCAGCAAGATTCACCTCTTTACCTTTGTCTGGTTGTTGGTTCTCTTTATCCTTTGACCAATAATATTTCTTTACATGTCCTTTCTTTCCACATTTCCAACAAGTAATTCCCTTACTTCTGGATTTAGATCTACTATCCCTTGACTTTGATTTCCCATTACTCTTACTCTTGGATCTCTCCTTCTTCCTTCCCCTACTTTCTACATTCAAAGCATTTCCAGATGATGATTCCTCTGTACTCTTCCTGCGAATTTCTTCATTCAATATTATACTAACCACATCATCAAACTTCAAAATATTATTATCAGATGTTGTATTACTAACAACCATTACCAAGTTGTCCCAACTATCAGGCAAAGAACATAAGAATAAAAGTGCTTTTACTTCATCATCAAATGGTATAACAACCGATTTTAACTGATTTAAAATAGATCGTAAATCAATTCAAATGAGTAGAGGTAGATTCACCTTCATGCATCTTAGAACTAAATAGTTTCTTCATCAAATAAACTTTATTTGAAGCACTAGGTTTTTCATATAAATTAGCAAGAGATTTCATTAAGTCTACCGTAGAAGTTGCTTCTGTAATATTGGAAGCCACAGATGCTTATAGGCTCAATCTTATAGATCCCAAAGCCTTTCTGTCAAGAATATTCCATTCTTCATCAATCATCTTCATAGGTCTAGACTTCTCATCCAATGGTAAGTACAAATCTCTTTGATACAGATAATCCTCAATCTGCATCTTCCATAATTGATAATTTCAGCCGTCAAATTTCTCTACCTTGTATTTATTATCTTCTTCCATTGTTGTAGCTCCCACTCAATTAGAAAACCCTCTGTGAGTAAATCTGTCAACACACAAAACCCTCAAACAAATATCTGATACCAGTTGTTGGGGTTAGCACACCGATTGTACAAACAATATATCAGATCTAAGCATACATGCAAATAAAATATGGATATTCTACCAGAAGAAATATACAGAACAAGAGACATAAATCAACACCAGATTTAACATGGTTCACCCAGTGTGGGCTACGTCCACCAAGAAACAAGCCTAATCTATTATCCAAAGCTTTGACAAGATATACAATGAAGATTTACAATCTTCCACACCTCTCAGATGTTCAGTACTTTCTTTCCATCAATCTTTTGCTTCTTCACCAAGAATTCTCTCTCACATAATTATCTTGTAATTATGATCCATTCTCACACTTCTAAAGCCTAGCTTTTATGATGATATAGTCATTTATAGACTTAGGGCACTTAGCCATGCAATTACAATTAATAAATCTATTTTAATGCTAAAATAGATATAATTCTTGAGAGTTAATTAAAACTTCATCGCATAGGTAACCGACACCGGTTCTGCCTAACGGTTGTCATTCCTACTTGCCCTTGACCCATTCTGGTCTACCCTGACTGACGTTGGTCTTACCTTAACTGATGTCGGTTACTGTATTTTCCAGAAAGTTCCAATTGCATGCTAAAATGAAGTAATTAAGCTTCACAACTCAACACAAGAATGGTACTATTTGGAGGTGGTGTAGATGTTGTAGATGGGATTTGCAAGGATGTGAGTTGTTATGCTGACGTGTTTTAGGATAAAATCATATGAAGGCCATAAATAGGTGCCGAGGAGATATCAAATGTTAGAGGTTGATTGGTAAAATGATGTTCATCTCGATTTGTGTCAAAAGGATTGGTAGAGTTAATAGTGTTATAGGATTGACGGGTGTTCAATGTTTTGGTTTGATTTGAAGTGTACAGGAAACAACTTCTATATCAATAGATTCTCAATTTATGAATTGTGTGGAAGAATGTCGAGGGCTGATAAGTGTGTTTTACATACTGGGGTGTGAACGGTTGCATTTCCTAACGTTTTTTGCATGCTAGGTACTGCATTGAGAGTAATAGGATACAAATATATACATGTTCCTGTAAAAACTAGATCACCCCTATCTGTAAAATGGTAGTTTGTATGCAGTGGGAGAGAATGCATTTTATGACACATTGGGTGTATAAGAGAGTTTGTTCTTGGTCTTGTTGTGGAGATGTAAATAAGATTGTTGTTATGTTTCATTGCTATAAGGTAGTACCCTACTTAATTCCATGTTTGTATGTCATAAAATGGGTTGGATGTATTTGTTTGATAAAGTGACATTTTTGGTTGCATATGTGAAGAAATTGTGGTTAGAAGTGGTGTAGTGTAACCAGTGGGGATTGAAGTTGAACCCATGCAGGTTTTGAGGTAAACATGTTTTTAAATGATTGATATGGTCACCACGTACCAAAAGTTTGTTGTCTATTAAGCACCATAATTAACAAACAGACAAAATATAAAGCAGATGATTAATACACTAATCGTGTCAATTATCAAACAAAAAGAAATGAAAAAAAAAGTATTTATTCTTATGTTGTTTTAATTATGATAGAGGAATATGTGGTAAAGAGATTACGAGGGTCCTAATAAATGGATACTAAAGTTGGTTTAAGGTGTGTTTGAAGGAGGAGTCATTGATATAATCAAAGGTACATGAGGCACAACTTTTTATTGTTGTCAATAGGGGCATGGTATTTGTGCCTACCCCATCACTTCAGATGTCTCTCAAACTAATAAGGGAAATAGGTGTTGAGCCAAAATAAACCAACAAATAAGATGTTTATAACATCGGCCAGGACACTCAGTTGTTTGTCATGTTCATGATGAAACCCCAATCAGTTTCACCTGGTTCGGAGTTGTTTTAGCATGTGTTTTTTATTTTGAAGTGGTTTAGTTGCGTTTGAGGTGAAGAAATAAGTAAATGCAAAAAAAATCTTTCCTAATTATACTATGTGATCAAGAAGTATGTGTTAATTAATTTTAATCATCCCAAAATGAGATGTTGATTAGTTGATGAGGATAGACAATTAATGATGCAAGATGGAAAAAAAGGAAAGGTGTTTCAGACTCACATGTTAGATTCCTCCAATATATATATATATATATATATATATAGTATATATATTAGTTTTATTTTTAGAAATTTACAAGTTGTTTACTTACCAAGTTCGCAGAAGAAGTGTTTCCAGAGATGAAAAACCTGTGATGTTGTCTAAACATAAAAACAAACAGAAGGATAAGAGATTACAAATTGATGAAATTACCCTGTTAGAGAAAATTAAACAAAGGGAATCACTAGCAATTCAGAAGAATCAAAGATGATTAAGACCAATCGCTAGTGATCGGTAGCCAGTGGAAAATCAATGTTAATAATGATGATTACATGAAAAATTTACAAGGGGTTTGGGTCCCACTAAGCGTGCCATAATGTCTCGTGTAAGGTTTTTTACCTTGGTTGTATTAAGCATTTTCAAGGGTTAATAATTGAACTAGAACTCGATATGGAGGGTTTTCTAGGATACTCGAGGATGTGTGATTATATTTTTGCGCAGCATGTTCAGAAACAAACAAAACATGTCTTTGCTGTGAATAAGACATCGTGTAAAACAAATTTGTAATTTTATGTGCTAAGACGAGTGTTTTTTATTAAGATAAAACATTCTGACCCTTATTTAATACATATAGTTGTGTGAATAGATCCATCTACATCTAAACAATGGCATATGTTTATCACTGTATTTAAGTACATATATGATTTCAGGATACATCAATGATTAAATCCACAAGTCAGATTATCGATCAGTATAATTATTTTTAAAGGAAGTGGAATAATATTTAGTAGAATTATTAGTTTCTTCTTCTTATTCATTCAGATCAGAGTCAGGGACGCAGATGTAATCCTCGACGAATAATGTTTGATTCTTCTTACCATAGAATTGTATCATTGTGTGAAGGTGGATTTGGAGATGGAAATGCTTATGTGACTGGAGGGGTTGGACTCGGAATTTGTGTCATGTTCTCCTCCAAATTTTCAAGATATGGTTGTGAAACAAGTTTCAAGCTGACCTCATCAAAGATCCTCTAGACAAGCTTAATGCCTCGATTGAATAAGCCTCTCAAAACTCATCAATTATCTCTCTGGTACGCTTTGTAGTGACAAAGATGGATTCAACACGATTAATTAGAGCATCCTAGATGGTACACAAATATAAATCATTGAGAAATTTGTATTACTCACAATATAATGGATGATGGAGAAGAGGAAAAGAATCAACCACAGGGAAGTTAGAGTCTCTTGATGACGTTTGAGATCATAAAACTATATAGGATATTCGCAGATAACCAAAAACATGCATTCATTTTTTTTTTTTTAATATTGGCAAATAGTTTTTTGAAAGGGACTATACCCTTGAATACAAAAGAAGGCCTGAAAGCCAGAATAAGAGTGAGAAACAGAGCTGATGGAACAAAGTCCAAGTATTACAATGAAGTTCTACGTAGCCCAGAAACAGCTACACAAACGAGACATAACAGCAAAACAACAACAAAAAAACAGTAAGCCGACTGCCAAGAAATAGCAAAAATAACAACTAAAAGCAGCAGAAGCATCCAGGACTACTTCTTGGCAGCTTTATCGATACTGATCTTGACTCTTTTCCAGGCATGAAACATACCCAATGCAGTCATGTGGGCAGCATCTATCTTATCGAGCTCCTCGATGGTTCTTTTGCTCTCTTTTTCATTGCCCCAAAGTGCAGCCGGGACACCGCTGAGGTTGGAAACACTTTTGGCAAGAAACACTTTTGGAACATGCACTCATTTTTATCCCATAAGATTTTGAGTGTTTCTTAAGCGTATGAGATTAGGAAAAAGAAATACTTCATTGGAATTCTTGCACGGGATTTTTTGCTAAGAATTTTTAGGATTGTGTGAAATATTTGTCTTAATTGAGTATAAATGAATGCAAATCTTTCTTTAAGTGAGAATTGTGATAACTTGGTGAATTAATTTGTGTTGTTTGGAATGACATATGTGTCTGAATAATTACTGTGAGTAGTGTTATCTAGAGACTGATTAGTTTTTTGAATCGCCCATCATTATAAAACAAAACTTTAGCCTCATCACAAAAAATAATATCTTGTTAGTCATCTTGTTACAACATGTGTAAACATTATTGAAAGGAAACCTAGATTTCACTTCACCCTTTCATAATTATGCAAGAACCAATAGAATTTCCTATTGTCTAGAGTAACCTGAGTACTTCTCAAGTGACATTTGCACCATTTATTGTGATGACTCATAGGATTTAAATTATGCATATATTTACCATGTTCACTTGGGACTGACATTACATCTCTAAAGAAAAGACTAAGAATCCTTGATTACGCTTATCCTTTTTCATATTCAGGTTAAAAAATGGGTTCTCTCACCCTGGTCAAAGGCAGGGCATAAATCAGAAGGGAAGGTCATACCCTTTACATGCGTCACCCGATCCCATCAAATTTAGGTTTAAATAGGTTTGTCAGACATCCTCCTTGGCTACGAATGACATACATTTATAGTATGTCATTCTCAAAGTTCATCATCTCATCTGTTGATACTTCTGATCCCCAAGGGGGTGTGATTTCAAGTACCAATAGGATGTTTTTTAGTTTACTAGTCGATGACATGTTTGATTTATTTGGTATACGGTTCATTAAAGCACTTTTTTGTATGACATTAATATGATTTATTTTGATATGGAGCTCTTAGAAGCCTAGTTTTGTATGGCATTGATGTGATGATGATCATGATGTCTATGGACCTGATTTATATGATGATGACGAAGATGAGGTTTTATGGATTATATGTGCTAACACATGTTTTCAATTTCAATGTATTAGTGTTATATGGATTTTGATGGATGTATTAGTTGTGATATTTTGAGAATTTGTTTCATAAATGTTGAATTATTTACTTAATCAAATGATTATGATTAAGTAAAATGAAATGATTGCCACATGATGGATTTGATACATATGTGATGGGTTTTGAAAGCTTGAACACACTTGCAACAAAAACCTTAATAAAATTCAAATAAGATCATCAATGTATAGTTACACAACACTTAATAAAATGTGAGATAAAATGAATGTTTCTTTCTAGGAAATGAAAGGCAATTTGAACATGTGCAGATCGATATGGGAATAAGGTTCTCCTTTTCCATGAAATCATAGAGAAATGACCCTCAACTTTACACATTTTTATTTTAAAGAAAAATCCTCAATACAGGAAGTTTTCCATGAGGGGAAAGCTAATAAATGTGGGAAGATTTCCTGGGTGCTTTTGATATTGATGTATTTATTTTGAAGGTTTATCAATGGGGGAATAATTTTTTCATGGGTATCCATCCTTTGAGGCTATGGTATAAATTTTTTATTAGTAGCTATCCTTCGAGGGATCAGTCTACTTTTTAGTTTTGAATTTTCTTTATAGATAGCCGTCCTTCACGGGATCAGTCTATGATTTTGATGGATATTTGTCCTTCAAGGGATCAGTTTATTATACATTTCAATTTTTCAGAAATGCATCCAAATAATTTTAATACATATATTTTAGCTGAGGGGAATACCCTAATAATCTATTTCAAGGAGGGGAAAATATGTGCATATGATC
The DNA here is from genome assembly GCA_019776745.2 of Taxus chinensis. NCBI lineage: Eukaryota > Viridiplantae > Streptophyta > Pinopsida > Cupressales > Taxaceae > Taxus > Taxus chinensis. The sequence goes on along the minus strand of CM034146.1, from coordinate 926,756,919 downwards.
TACACATTCGTGCCCCATGTCATGTCTTTTGATTTGTAGGTGAATGCAATAATGGATAATCACATATTTTCAAATAATTTCTATGACAAGATGGATGATATGACAAACTAAGATGATGATCAATCATTTAACAGTAAAATGGCCACAATTGTAAGGAATTTAGAGGTTCCTTTTCAGGCTCACCATCAAGGGAAGCAAAACTATACGCTCCCAACCCATATTTGTGAGTGATAACATATGAAAAGAATCTAATTAGGGGAAAACTTCCCACATTTACTTCATTATAATTGAGTGACATTTTTATTTTCTTTAAATACAAGATAATTGATTTTAAAGTCACGTTCTTTAATATGTTTGTTAAATACTCATTTTATGTGTTCTTGGTAAACTGGATGATGTTCAAGGGCCATTAAATGTTTTTCATCTAACAATTCAAGTTTTGCTAGATGGTCTTGTCAATATTCTTCGTCAGGGATAAAGTCTTTAAGGGATACATAGAGTGATATAATTTGTATTTTAAGAGGTAAAACAACATCAGATCTATAGATGAGTGAATAAGGTGTGGCTCTCATAGGAGTATGGATACTAGCTTGATAAGCCTAGAGAACGAATGTGATTTAGAGATGCCAACTTCTTCCTACATCATTTACTATTTTCATAAGGATTTTATTAAGTGTTGTATTTCAGGATTCAACCTGTCCATTTTCTTGGGGATAATATGATGATGAAAAACTGATTTTAATGTTGAAGGTATCACAAAGCTTTTTAACTTATTTATCTTTAAAGGATTTTCCGTTGTCTATGATAAGTTTATATGGGATGCCAAAACAACATATAATGTATTGATATATGAAATTGGTAATAGGTCCTGACTTAGTGGATGTTAAAGGTATATCTTCAACCCAGTTAGTGAAGTATTCAGTAGCTGTGATAATAGAGTGATGTTGTTGAGATGATTTAGAATTAATTGCTCCAATGAGGTCCAACCCCCACTGAGAGAAAGGCCATAAGTCTTAAGAAAGTTATAATGTTTGACTGGGAACATTGATGAGATCTAAATGAAGTTGACATTTAACACATTTCTTGACATATTCATAGAAATCCTTGGTAATAGTAGGTCAATAATACCCTAAATATATGATACATTTAGAGATGGAGTTTCCATTGAAATGTCCTCCAAAAACTCCATCATGGACTTCTTTGATTGCTTTAGTTGAATCATGTGATTTAAGGAACCTTAATAGGATACCATAAAAACTACATTTATAAAGAATTCCACCGATAATAACAAAGTGAGTGGCGTGTTGAAGAAATGATAGTTTAGCGTTACGTGATAAATCAGATGGAATTTTTGATTCAACAATATAGTCGTAAATCTGAGTACACCATGTTGGTGCCATTTTTGAGCTTACACCATTTTTTCCTAAATTTTTCCTTCATTCCGCGTGCTCTGAAACATTTTTCTCTCAAATGAGTGGTTTTCAACTTTTCCCTCCAGTTGAATGCCTTGAAATGCTCACAAACTTGTTGTTTTTCCTCAATTTGAAAGAAATTTACATGTGTGCCCTGTTTTTTGCCCTAATTTTTCAAAAATCTGTGGGCTCTACCATTTTTTCTTTTTTCCCGATCGTGGAAGTTTAAAATTGATCGATTTTCACTTATATGCCATTTAAAATCCAATTCCATGATAAAAAATGCTTTGAAAACATGTTTCAGTTGGTTTAATTTCGAGAAATTTTCTATCCTTAGCGAAAAAATAATATTCTAGGGCATCCTTGGCATTTTCTATGTTTTGACGGTCATATAGGCATCATTTTCCCATTAATTTCTTCTTCAGCATTCATCGCCAACATGGCTTGTTCTAATTGGCCGAGGGATGACAGAGAATTGTTTTAACTTATCACTTTTTGCTTTTTTGGCAAAAGGGTAAATTTGGTCCCAAGGCTCCGCTTTACTCTGATTGGTTCTAATGTTGATAACATGTCCTCTTTTGATTGGATGAGAAGTAGTGGGCATTTTTGTGCTTTAAGGCATTTTGGAAAAAGAGTTAAAGTGTAAAGAAAATGCCTAGGACCCACAAAAAACCAGAATGGAACATGTGACAACTTTAGAGCCATGGATGAAATTGTGGGTGGTTAGGTTCTTTTGAAGTTTTTTGACTTTATTTGGTTGAAATATTAAAGTCATAAAACAATCTGGAACTCCACAGTGAATCACAGGTGGACACGTGTCATGTTTGCATCAAGGGCGAAACTTCGGGCCTCGGGGAAAAATTGATATTTTTTCCCATTTTTTGGCATAAAGGCATAAAATTAAGAGGAATGCAAGCCCATAGCGAATCAACAATCGCCACGTGTCAGGGAAAAAATCAGAGGTACAGGTCCACAGGGATAATTTGGAAAAATTTCCATTTTCAAGAAAAAGTGGAAATGTGTAGAATTGGTCCATGATTTCAATGGGGCCCAATTTGGGACACGTATCAGGCCTATTTTCATGAGGTAGAGATGTAGGGATATTTTTGAAAATTTTCCTATTTCCAAAAAGGGGTAAAATAGCATAATTGAGCTGCAATTCCACTAGGACCCACATTGGGACACGTGTCAAGCTCATTTACAAAGTGTGGATGGGTGGAAAAAAATGTCAAATTTTTACATTTTTCCAAGTGTTAAAATGCCAAAAAGTGATCGCAAGCCCATTTCAAATCACATTGTGACATGTGAAGGGCTCGTATTAAAGGATAAAGGAAGATCAACGGTAAATGTGCATTTTTCGATTTGGTTGCTATTTGAGCTCCAGGAAGCTTGGAGATGCGATTTTTCCATCACTTTTCACCAATTTTTTGGAGAATTCATGTATTTTTTTTCCTTTAAGGATCAATGAAATCAATTTGAGGATCAATTTGAAGATCGGAGATGTTTTTGAAATGAATTTTTGCCCTAACCCGTCCAAAAATGTGAAATACCAGATCCAAAAGTTGCAGGGTCAAATTTTGGAGGGATAAGGATGAAATAATGAAAGGAAGGGGGTCTGCATGCTTTGAAGATGAAAAATGTGCCTCGATAATGGATAATGATACGAATTTTGCAAAATGATTCATCTCTTTTTGAGATAACTATCAACTTTTTGGACGTGTTCTATTAAACATCTTTTTCTACGAATCATGAGGAATTTTGGTAACAAATTTGATCCTTTGGCATTGTTGTCTACTCAAAATTCCCCTCTCTAACAAGAGCAAATTTTGAAAATTTTGAGTCTAAGTGCTTTTCTCTGAGGTACCTAAGTCATAAAATTGAAGAAATCCAAGTATTGGACCTTTCTCGCATGTATTTCGGGCCTGTCGGACATTTTTGTCCCAACTGTCCCAAGTTCCAAAGTGCAAGTTGTTCCCCGATCGGCCGAAATCCCCGAAATTGTCCTATCTTCGGGCCCGTCGGAAGTTTTTGTTCCAAGTGTCCCGAAACTTTTGTGCAAGTCATTCCAATTTCGGCCGAACCACCCGAACCGCGTACTTCGCACCTTTTTGTCCGAAATATCCCAAAGTCAAAAGTACGAGCTTTCTCTTTTTCGGCCAAAGCTTCCTAGTCACGTACTTCAAAATTCTTTGTCCCAAACCGGAAAAATGCGCCCCGCTTCATTTTCGGCCGAGCCGGTCAAACCGCGTACTCCGGAACTTTCTGTCCCAAAAGTCCCAAGTCCAAACGGGCCCTCTATTCCAATTTCGGTCGAAATGTCCGAACCGCGTACCTCGCACATTTTCATCCCAATTGTTCCAAAAGCTTTTTGTGCATTCTCTCTCCATTTCACCCGAGCCGCGTGTTTCGCGCATTCGCGTCTCACATGTCCGAAGCGTGCCTAGTGTCATCCATACTTAGACACTTTTCAAATTGGTGGTTACGTAATTAAATGCGCATTGAATTCACTCCGCTCCCCAAACGGCTATATAATGAACATTTCCCCTTCGCATTTTCTCACATCTTCCTTGTTATCCTTTGCTCAAACCCTTGCCGCTTACAAACTTGAGCACGTTCCTCTGCTTCTGTAATTCCATTCCAAGTCTAGTTTGCAACCTTGTTCCCCTGAAACTATCGACATGAAGATCAAATTTCAAGGACAAGAACAAATTTCTCCACTCGAGTCTGCTGTAAGCAACATTGGAGATAGCGAGGCCCGACATCTCGATTTCAGCGATTTTTGGGCAAGGATGGAAGATGCAAATCCCTCACCGATGGCTCAGACAATTCATGACAGTGGTTTGGCGTACACTGGAGGATTCCCAATTTCAGTACAGTGTGCTGATATAGTTCTTGCATGCGGAGCTCACTTCGACCCCGCCTCAAGTGAATTGACAAACGTACATGGGGAGCTCATCGCCAGGCTAGACGCTGCCGCCATTGCTGCCGCTCTGAGGATCCCAGAATTGGACAATGCCATAGTTGTTTCCCAAGCCCAAGCGCAAGCCATGTTCGATCAAGACAGTGACAAGTACAGAGCACGAGTGGTGAAGTCCTGGCTAAAAAACCCTAAGAAGGGAGCTTCCCACCTCACCAAAACCCTCATCCGAGCAGACTTCAATGAAGAACTATCAGATTTCATAATACTGCTGGCTCGGGTCATGGGTTTGCCTTCCACCAGCGAGTTCCATTTCTGGATGTGCCCGCTCATCAGTATGGTGTGCGAGGGTACACAAAATATCAACTGGGCTGAGATCATCAGCATGAATCTGACGGAGCAGCTATCCAACGTGCTGCAAACAAAGAAGTTTTTCATGACTTCATATCTGATGTATACTCTAGCAGCATCAAGGCAATGGTTTGGATTCTCATATATAGATGCCCACAAAGGCAACCCAGTGTATGCCTATTGCCCGCAGTTTACCTTGGAGACCAGCAACCGCAATTTCAGAAGGGTTAATGATGCTTTCACTATGTACGTGGTCCGATTGCTCGAGGGTGACACCGCCAGGAGGTTTTCAGATGAAGCCATGAACTTGATATCACGGTATGGGGCCTACTTCATCCAATTGAGGAAGTTCTCATACATCAGGCTTGCTAGTTATGAGAGTACTCCTCTGTGGCTTCCCATGTTCTGCAATGACAAGATGGCCTTGATCGAAATATGCAGGCAACTGGACAAGTTGCACAGAACTTGCAGAGAGAAGAAGATTTCTGGCTTGCACTTTCCCATTTCTCTGGGAAATTACACATGTAAAACAGCCCTAGATGCCCAGAATATAGAAAGAACTTTGGTCCCTATCACCATTCATTTCTTCAAGCCAAGAACCTGCTTTGACTTGAAGAAGTTTATTGAACAGAATATCAAGATAGCCTATCACCATGTGGCAGATGCAGAAGACTACTGGGCTGACTGTGCAGACGACTTTGAGGCCAGAAGAAGGCATTATGGCAGGTTCTCCTTACAATTGATTCAAGAACTCGGTCTGTACCAAGTTCCTGAAGGCCTCGAAGATGATAATTCTGAGCTATACTCATATGAGTATGAAAACGTGATCAAGCACACCCCTCTGGAGGACCTGGATTGGAACAGAAAAGAGAGGGATGATTTGGCTGAAATCCTTGCTCCAGTCTTAGTCAGGACTAAGGTTTGGTTCAATAAGAAGGTCCGAGAATTCAGGAGGCACTCGGGAGAATCCTCCTCCAAGGATGAATCGACACCAATAAGAGAAGCACCAGTTCCAAGGTCCGAAACACCAAAGAAAACCCCTCCTGCCTCAGCAGCTCAGGGCCCTGTGGAATCTACTCCTTCTCCATCCACTCAGGTATATAAGAAGAAGCTCAAGGAAGTAAAGAAGGAACCGGTGGAAAGAGATCTCCAGGAGAAACAGGCAGAATTGCCTATCGGACCAGAGAACATCATCATCCTCAGTGAAAATGAAGAAAGTGAGAGGCCAACTCCTACAAATGTTCCTGAGGACCCAACAGATAAAGACAAGGAGGTCCAGAGCACTGAACTTCCAGGTGCTATTGATTCTTCTACTGCCATTGTCTCCAGTGCTCCTTCCACATCCCAGCTTGAGTCAACAGCTGCACAGACCCTGAGTGTCATGAGCTCCCTGTCTCTTGGTCCCCTTGCTTCTCCTGCAGATTCTTCTTCCTCTTTTGCATGGGTGCAACCCTTGGTTGACAAAAGGAAGAGAAAACCATCCTCCCAAAACTTGGGACCAAATTTTGATGCAGTTGCAGCCATGTTGGGCACCACGCCTTCCCGTGCCAAGAAAGCAAGAACCACCTCCAGAATAGTATCTGATACTTGAGGTCAGCAATTCCTGGAGATTGCCAAGCCTGCAATGGACAAATCAGAACAGGACTTGCAAGTATCTGACTTGGAGCTACTGAGAATCCCAATGGGAGAATCTACCCCTGAAGGCGAGATCCATAACCTCCAGGAAACAGTCACAAGAGTTATTGGGAGAGTGGAAAAAGGACAGCAAACTATCGAACAGCTGGAAGAGCAAGCCCGAGTTCTTACAGGTTTCATCAAGTCTCTTCTATCTAAGGACAAAGTTTTGGATCCCACCCCTTTGACTGCTCTACCTCCTCCTGTAATACTAAGCCAAGATGAAGTGCAAAGTATAAAAGATATGCACAAGTATTCTATTTATGGCAGAGCTATCGAAGCCATGGTGGATGACATGCTTGTTGCTGGGTTAAACTTCATCGATGAAGCTTTCAAGCTCTATGAAAAGGTGAGTAATATGCAACTGAAGCTCTCCTCCACTATCAATACCATGGATAAAGAACTCAATATCTGGAGCAGTTGCATAGTAGACCTCCGCCTCATGGGACAAACAGATGAGAACATCTTAATGGCTTACAAGATTTTTGATGATGCCAAAGACAATTTATCAAAGTCTTTGGTCTAGAGTGTGGAGTGGAAGATCAGAGTATTAGAAGAAGCTGTGGTAGAGATGAAGAACAGTTGGCAGAAGGGAGAAGCTTTCAAAGCACTGACAGTTGCTGCCTTCAAGGATATACATTGTCATCTTCAGGATGAAAACTCTGGTGCTTTCCTGTCCCTGCAAGAAATCAAAGCTCAGTTCAGAGCTTTTGTCAAAAATGATCTGTTCAAGGAAAGCACCATCTCCAAAGAAAGGATGAAGGACATTTTCTCTCTTCAATATGCCATTAAAGAAGCAAATAAAGATTATCATACTCACGTCGAGTTTGATAAAGAGATGGAGAAATGTCTAGGATTTTGGACTCAGTCTGCAGCCAACACGTCGGTTCCACGTGGCAGAGACATAGCCGAGGCTTTGAAGAAGTTCAGGCAGCGAATTCTGAAGACAGTGGGTCCCTCCCTGTAGCTGGCCACCTGTCTCCTCCTTCTTTCTTTCTTTTCTCTCTTCTTCCCATTCTTTTCGTATTCCTTGTAATTAGTTAGGATATTGCAACCGGCAATACTTAACTATTCTTTATTTAAAAGAAACGGTTACAAGACGTAACTGAATTGTAATCTATATAATGGCCTTTCCACGCCATTTTGAGAGGAGGAAGAACTTGGATATTTGCTGAAAGTGTAAATAGATCTTAAAAGAAATCAATACAAAAAGGGCTTTCCGTTCTTTGTCTATCTGATTCTTGTTGTCTCTGTGTTTTCCTTTAATATTGTGAAGATCATTTTGTTCTTAACTCGTTTGGTCTCTCTGATTGCATACTGTCCAGTTTTGCAAATACAGCGATCTTGTACAACCAAGAAGGAACTTTGTGTCCTTGACTAATAAATCCGAAGAAGGTTATTTATGGAACTTTGTGTCTTTAAATTTAATCTCATGCAAATGATCTTGTCTTAAATCCTTTGAAGCTTCGCATACACGAAGAATTATTCTGCTATCTATAATTCTGAATGTTGCTATTCTGCTCATCTTCTTATTCCTTTTCCTCAGTCCTTGCGTAACTGATGATCCTAGTGAAAAGCACTTTCGTAATATCCAAGTTTAACCATAAAATAATGTTCTGTATATTTGTAAATAAGTTCGTTTCAGAATAAGGGAACCTCTCCCATTAAAGAGGAGGGACTTTTCGTCCCCTATCTGTTGCTCTCTAAAAAGTCCTATTTGACGACCAACAGGCATATTATTTTCTTGGGAGAGAAGGCTCGAAGGAGATTGAAAGCTATATATTGCATGAATTTGTCATGCAAAGGGTTGGAAGAGTTTAGAAAATCCTGGAAAACTCGAAATTTCATGGGAAAATCTAGGAAGAAGCCCATTCTCTAAGTGACCACTTGAGAAACTCGTGTAACTCTCTCTGTATCAGATTTGAAATCATGTTAAGTCAGTTGCACATGTATAACAATTAACAAGATCTGAGATTGTTTTTTAAAACATTCCCCTACTGATAAATCTGATGATTTTTGAGTTATTTTGTGTTGTCTTTGGGAAAAATTTGTGAATGATTGCATTTCAAATTTGTGTTTCTTGTTTCCTATTGTAGTCTTATGTTTAAAATATCTCTTGATCATACATGGTCACATTTCTTGTGATAGTTTAGTGGTATTTTCAATCTCACATTCAGAAGAGCATTCATATAATAAAGAGATAAATAAATTTAAAATCACTTTACCTTCCTTGACTTCAAAGATTGTTTGTAAACCTTTGGGTGCACCTTAGGCCATGATTAAATAGTGATTGCTAAATTCTTCATTGGTTCATTCTAACTCAATATTTTTTGATAGATGATCAAAGATTGTGTGCAAAAGTGTAGATCTGGGCCTCCATTTGATGCACATATCCTAGTTGAAGGGATGACTAAACATTTTGATATTTTCTATTGTTAAGTTTCAACATATTTTGCTGAAATCCTCAAAGAGTTTGGTAGACCTTGGTTTGTCTTAACTAAACTCTCACCCAAAAAATCATTCAAAACAACTAATCCTACCCTGTTTTACCCCTGTTTTGACTTGTATACCCACAAAATATCAAAACCCATTTGCTAAAGTATGCAGAACATATCATGATTTCAAAATGTCTTCAGTAACCCTTGCCTTGCATTGAAAATATCTCCATAATCTGGAAGTGACAACTTGTGAAAGTCATATTTGGAGTGTTGATCATATTTTCCTAAGGCCCTTTTCATACTATCTACAAAAATTAAGGGATATATTCATCTCCTTAACCTTTTGAGGGTTACGAAATAGGCTCTCTTACCTTGGTTAAAAAGTCATTAACCTACAATAGTTAGGACAAGATCGAGTTCTATTTGAGTGCTATCCATCTCTCCACAAATCTGAGTGCCAGTTAGATCATATCCCCAACTACAAAATGACACACACCATGATCCATCTCTCTTCTAGCGTCATGTCATATCTTTGATGTTGCTCAGACTAAAAAGGAGAAAAAAATTGGGTACCAACACTAGTGGCGCCGTTGCCGGGGATGAAGAATGCAATATCTAGACTAATTTGTTAATTTTCTTCTAGCTTCATATTCTTTTGTGCCCATAAACACCAGTGGCACCATTTCCAGAGACATTATTAGTTCAATATAATCCATGTGCATACATATTTGAAATATTTGAATGCATATCAAACCCTGGTAGTGTCTCTTGCAAGTTTTGTCTACAAATATATTGTTAAAGCATCATTCTATACTCATATTTGCAAGGTGTATGAAAAGGTTTCAAACTCTGTCTGTAATTTTATTAGTTTCTAGTAGTAGTTTCACTTGATTTGCATTTGTGGTTGATAGATTCAAGAAAAGTAAGGTCTGATCTATAAAGTTTGGCAAGATTTGCAATATTGATAGGTATTTGACAGAGTATTTTAGTGAATTTGCACAACTAGGGTGAAAGTCCTTAGTGGCGACTCCATGTTGTTGTGATCTTGATAAATACTAGTGTCTTAGCTTTCAGTCATTTGTTTTTTGGTGTTGCTAATATTTGCAAAACTAGAAGGAAGAAGATCTCTCTTCATTAGAGACTCTTTTCAGAAGTTGTTTTCAGATTCAAGGAACTCAGAGTTAGAAGGGAGAAGAGATTGGAAGGTGGTTGGAGAGAAGAGCTCAAGGAAGGAAGTTCTCTTTGTTGAACTTGAGATTAATCATCCTGTCATTGAGGACTATAGTTCTTCTTCAGGTAAATCTGAATCAGATATTCCTCTTGAAAATTTGCATTCTCCATCTGGAGAGGGACCTTCATTTGTCTTTGAAAACATTGCTCCTCATTTTGCCCCTATTTTTTCCAAATCTACTAGAGTTTATCAAGAATATGATCCTATAGGGGATATCCATTTTGAAAATTACATTTATATTCCCCAAAGACCTCTCACTCCTCATCATTTTGTTTCTCCTCCAAGATCACCACCTCAAAACAATATGGCTCATCCTAGACCTCCATTTTTTGTTAACACCTTTGGTCCTATAAAATTTATAGGAATTGATGATTACCCAAATGTTGTCCCTCAAGATGTTAGAAATAGATTGCAAAAATTCCAAGGTAATAATGTAATAACTGGTGATCAAGCATCTCAAACTTTTTATTAACATTATAGAGGACTTTGAGATTGAGCATGAAGATGTGTATGTTAAATTGTTCATTCATACATTAGAAGAGGATGCAATGAATTGGTACAAGGCTCTACCTGATAATTATATTGACTCTTGGACTGAAATGAAGAATGCATTTAGGTTGCAATATGGTGACAAGACTGACCCTAGATTTCTCTTGTCTAAATTTGAGAATATCAAGAAGAACCCCAATGAATCAGTGCATGACTTTAATACAATATTTAACAAGAATTTGAGAAGGTTTCCTGTTAATTTGAGGCCATGTGACGAGTCATGCTTGATCAAATATGCAGATGCATTTGATAAGAAGGCATCCTATTACCTAAAAGACAAGAACCCTACCAGTTTAAGGCAGGCCTTTACCATGGCACTGCAGATTGAAAATAACATTAAGGCCATTGGGAAACCTCTGAAGAGAGATGGTGTAAATTTCACAAACATTGAAAAAAATCAAGCTAGCAAGGGTGCTGATTTGGAGGAGGTTGTGAAAATTTTGATAGGGGCTGTCAAAGAAATCTCATACAAGTTAGCCCAGGAAGAGAAGGGAATTGGGTATACTTCACAAGGTCAACAAAAAGCACAAAGACCATGAAATTTTTTCCAATCATCCTAGGGGTGATCAGAGATCTGATGATAGAGGGAAAGGACCCATGGGGTATGTAAATAGACATCCTCAAGCACATGAAGGAAGAGTGTTACCTGATCCCCTAACTACTAGGGTTACTGCTGTTGAGGAATTTTTGGATATTGATTGGTGTGATAAGTGTTTTCTACCCCATCCTCCATGTGAAATGGACTAGAAAGATGGTGAAGCTAATAATGACGATGGTACTGATGATGATATCTGTATGATGGGCTGTTCTTCAGGCTTACAAGAAGGAGTAACATCAACTGAGGTAATAATTGCAAGGATAGCTACAACCTTTTGGGATTGCATCAAATAGGTACAAGTCCTTCTTCCCTTTCATAATCTTGAGGTAGATGTAGTTCAAGATTTTGATATTCCTAAAAATGAATTTGAATACTTAAGATCTTTGATGATTAAGAAGTATGACGGTGGTATCCCTTCGAAGGAAGATAGACAATTGTTAATGAATGTTATTGTGGCTCAAGAGAAAGAGTATAACACGAGGAGCAAGGTTGTTAAGGGATTTGGACCTCAAGCCAAACCTAAAACACCCTTACTTACAAGTATTCCAAAATAAGCTGCTTAGAAGAGAAACACCTACCAAAGGATATGTAGTCCCAAGTAAAAATTACAGTCATCCTCATGCCAAAATTGCCAAGAATCCCATGCCATCTAATGAATCTACTTGTCTCCATTCCAATGATGCCTTGCCAAAAAGTGTTCCATATGACATAGCCTAGGTATTGATCCAAATAAAAGTGAGTGTTATAATCATTGAGTTTCGTAGGATTCCTGAGCACAAGAAGAGAGTATTTAAGTACTTGGGATTGAGAGAGGAGAAGAGTACCCCAAGCAGAAATGTAAGCATTGTTAAAACTCCTCCTCAAATCATTACAGACCTTGAAACACCACCAACATTATAGGATCTTGGAGAAACACCTGAGTTATACTTGGGGACATCCTTGGTTGATTCCTAATTAAATTTTGATCCATTCTTTACAACTTTGATCATAAAGGATAGACTACTTCATAATTGTATGTTTGATTCTAGTACATCATGAATGTCATGCCTCTAGAAGTCATGAATGAGTTGGATATCAAAGTGACAACAGCCTATGGAAAGTGTATTTCCATGGACTCAAGAGAATTTCCGGTAGTTGGTTGTGTGAAGGGTTTGGTGGTACAACTTGTAGCCTATCCGGGTAAGAATTTAAAACTTGATGTTGTGATTGTTGATTGTCGTGCCAAATGGGGTATGATTTTTTCAAGAAAGTGGGTTGCATGTGTTGGTGGGACTGTTCAAATGGACATGTCTTTTTCAACTATTCCCATTGAAGGTAGCCTTGTCAATCTCTATGGATAAAATAATACGTTACACGTTATTGAAGATCCCAACAATGTTTCCTATGAGGTGTTATTTGTTGATGTAGATGTTAATAACTTTCTTGGGTTTGCTAATGGCAAAGAACACAAGATGGATTAGTAAAAGTTCCTTGAATAGGTAGGTTCCCCTTAGACCTTTCTATTTGATGGAGCTTTCTCCAAATTTGGAAATGGTGCTGGTATAATTCTGATTTCTCCTAGCTTAGAAGAGTTTGTTTTTTCCTTCAATCTTAATTTTGAATGTACTAACAACATTGTTGAGTATAAAGCCTTGTTGTTGGGTTTGAGAATTACATGGAAGTATGGTGTCAAGGACATCATTGTAAAAGGATATTCAGAGCTATTTGTTAAACAAATAAGAAAACTATATGCTACAAAAAATCATCGGATGAAATAGTACAAACATGTAGTTTGGGATCTAATTGAGATGTTTGATTCCTTCAACATTGTGCATCATGACAGAAGTTCCAATACTACTACTAACAAGTTGGCAATGTTGGGGTCAAGATTTGGAAATTGTACCATTTCACCTTATTGTGAGTTGAAGTGTTAACTAGGCCAGTTGTCTCTGACAACATCAAGCATTAACAAGTGTTTAATGATGATGCTCAAATGCAAAGGTTCTTACAAAATCAATGTTAGTTTACAAATCATAATATTGATTGGGAACCAATGGTATGTGTGAATGAAGGAAGAGAGACTTTTTTTGGAAAGGATATCATCCAATTGAAAAATAACACCATTCCTAGAGGTCTTGTTGCACTTGAGTAAAATTTTAACAATGCTGATTACATCATCAATAGAAAAATGTCTACCTCAAGGGATGTGGAAGAGCATAACTTGGGTACTAATGATAAAAAAATAAAATTCTAGTTAGGCAGAAATCTAAACAAAGAAGATAAACATTCCTATGCTCAACTATTGAATAAATATTAGGATTGTCTAGCTTGGTCTTATTCAGAGACTGAAAACATACAGAGAGGACTTGTTTTAACATGAGATTCATCTTGAAAGAAATACCAAGCCCTTCAGACAAAAGAAGAGGCCAATTAATCTACTCCTCTCAATGAAGATGCAAGATGAATTGAAGAAACTGAAAGAGGGAGGGATTATTCAGCGCACAAGGTATTCATCTTGGGTTGCAAATGTTATGCCAATCAGAAAGAAAAATGGAGATATCAGACTTTGTGTAGACTTCATAAATATAAATAGAGCTTCATTGAAAGAAAATTATCCTTTGCCAAACATGGAAAACATGATATAGTTAGTGACTAGATCTGAATTGTTGTCCACCTTGTATGATTTCTCTGGCTACTATCAAGTTGTTGTCAAGGAGTTAGAAATATTTAAAACTACCTTTACCACTCCTTGGGGAACATATGTCTATGTAAGAATGCCTTTTTGTCTCATGAATCTTGGAGCTACATTTCGAAGAGAAATGGATGTTTCTTTTTCTAGTTACATAAATGAATTCATTGTAGTTTATTAGGATGACGTGACTATGTTTCTAAGGAGTAGAAGAGATCACTTGCAGCACATGGAAATAATGTTGATTAGATGTAGAGAATTTGGAATCTCTTTGAATCCAAAGAAGTGTCATTTTGGAGTGCAAAAGGCCAAGCTTCTTGGTCATATTGTCTTAAATGTTGGCCTCATGATTGACCCTGAGAGGGTAAAAGCAATTAGCAAGGTTCCAATTCCAAGAACAAAGAAGGGCATCCAATCCTTCTTTGGGAAGATCAATTTCATTAGAAGGTTTGTGTCTAATTTTTCTGAATTGAATCTTCCTATTACATACATGTTAAAGAAAGACCAAGTTATCAAATGGGAGGAGGATGTTATTCAGGATTTTGAAGGAATCAAAAAAGCATTGAAACGTGCACCTGTCTTGGTAGCTCCGAATTACAAGAAGCCTTTCCAATTTTTCTCCTTTGCTTCTAAAAATACCATTGCATCTATTTTTCTGTAGAAGGATGAAGATGGGGTTGAGAGACCTATTGCATTATTTATCAAGGCTTTACAAGTTTCCAATTTAAAATACATAATCATGGAAAATCAAAGATTTGCCTTGGTGAAAGCAACAAAGGTTTTCAGGCCTTATATCTTAAGTTCAAAAGTTATTGCCTATGTTCCACACACCATGGTAAAAGACATCTTATCAGAGATGGAGATCTCAAGAAAAATATGTAGATGGGTGAAAAACCTACAAGAATATGACATGGATATCAAAACCACAAAGTTAATGAGAGGTTTGGGTGTTGTTAAGCTCATAGCTAAGAGCAACAGACTACGAAAGTGAATGAAGTAGATGAATAAAGGGAAAATGTTCTTGAGAAGTTGGTAAGTTCTAAGTGGTACAAGCATGTAATATTTTATCTCAGACACCTATGCTTCCCTAATCATTTGAATAAAAATTAGAAAAGAGCCCTCAAGCTAGCTTCTCAAAAATACATCATCACTGACTTTGTGATGGCTTGAATGAACCCTAAAGGTGTCCTCTTGAAATGTATAACTGAAGATGAAGCTCCCAAAATAGTTGTTGATTTCCATGGAGGAGTTTGTGGAGGAAACTTTGTTGGAAGTGTTACAACACAAAAAATTCTGAGAGCTGGTTATTGGTGGCCTACTCTCTTTAAATATGTAACCCTGCTAGTTAGAAAATGTGAAAGTTTTCAGTGTTTCTCTGGAAGAATGAAAGCTTCAAGCTCCCTTCCTTTGCAGCCTATATCAATTAAAGATCCTTTCAAATAATGGGGTATAGACTTCATTGGTGAGATTTAAGATCCTTCTAGTGTTGGACATAAGTGGATCCTTGTAGCCACATATTACTTCACCAAGTGGGTAGAAGAAATCCCCACCAAGAAAGTAACACACCAAGTTATTATGGACTTCTTATTAGATCATATAATATACAGATTTGGTGTGCCAGTAAAGATTGTTGATGATAATGCCATGTGTTTCAGAGCTAAACCCTTGATGGTAATGTGCAAGGACTATGGAAACAATCTGACTTATGCTTCAAACTATAACCCTCAAGGAAATGGAAAAGCTAAGTCTAGTAATAAAAACTTGTTGAAGATGATTAGGAGAACCTTAGAGATGAACAAGAGAAAATGGGGTGAGCAACAGAAATTTACAGTTTGGGCTGATAGAATCACTGCCAAAAGAGCTACTGGTAAGATCCCATTTGAGTTGGTGTATGGAACTCAAGCTCTGTTACCCTTACATATGCAATTATCTTCATTTCAGTTTGTTTAACAACTTGAAGATTAAGAGGTCAATCCATATGAAGCAAGGATTAATCAGATTATTGAGCTGGCTGAAGAAAGAAGAGCATCCCACCAAAGGCATGTTAGATTTATAAAGAAGTTGAAGAGGTTTTTTTACAAGAAGGTCACTCCTAGGGCCTTCAATGTTGGAGATCTAGTTTTATTTTGGGATAGCAAGCATGAAGGTAAGAGAAAACATTGTAAATTTGATGCGTTGAGGATGGTCCCTTACTCCATTGATATCAAAATTGGTGAAAATACCTTTTTTCTCAAGGACTTAGATGGGGAATTACTTGAACTACCTTTTAATGGTAGGAATCTGAAGCATTTCTTGGATTAATCCCAAAATTTGAGGTATGCACCACTTGTATAGTGTATACTCTTTGTTTTTTGGCTTTGTTTTTATTGTTTTTGTCAGTTTGTGGATTGCCCTATTCTTGGCAGCCATTTTTTGCTGATTGGGTCTAGTTTTTCTGCCCTACATTTTTGAATCCATTACCCAATGGTTGTTTTTGGCACTTTCTCTGCTTCTTTTTTTCTTGTGGCACTTGCTGGGAGTGCCCATCCCCAAGCAGGAGCCGATGTTGGTGCCATTTTTGAGCTTGCACCGTTTTGCCCTAAATTTTTCCTGCATTCTGCGTGCTCTGAAATATTTTTCTCTCAAATTGGTCATCTATAACTTTTCCCTCCATTCGAGTGCCTTGAAATTCTCACAAACTTGTTGTTTTGTCCCAATTTGAAAGAAATCTGCATGTGTGCCCTAATTTTTCCAAAATCTGTGGTCTCTACCATTTTTCCTTTTTACCCGATCTTGGAAGTTTAAAATTGATCAATTTGCACTTATATGCCATTGAAAATCTAATTCCATGATAAAAATTCTTTGAAAATATGTTTCAGTTGGTTCAATTTCGAGAAATTTGTCATCCTTAGCGAAAAAATTGAATTATAGGGCATCCCTGGCATTTTCTATGTTTTGACAGTCAAACTGGCGTCATTTTCCCATCAATTTCTTCTTCATAATTCATCAGCAACATGGCTTGTTCTAATTGGCTGAGGGATGGCAAAGAATTGTTTTAACTTATTGCTTTTTGATTTTTTGGAAAAATGGCGAATTCAGTGCCATGGTTCCACTTTACTCTGATTGGTTCTAATGTTGCTGATGTGTACTCTTTTGATTGGATTAGAAGCAATGGTATTTTTGTGCCTTAGGATATTTTGGAAAAAGAGTTAAAGTGCAAAGAAAATGCCTAGGGCCCGCAACGAATTAGAATGGAACACGTGGTGGCTTCAGAGCCAAGGACGTAGTTGCGGGTGGTCAGGTTCTTTTGAAGTTTTTTGATTTTATTTGGTTAAAATATCAAAGTCACAAAATAATCTAGAACTTCACAGCGAATCACAGGTGGACATGTGTCACGTTTACATTAGAGGCAGAGCTTCGGAAAAATTGAGATTTTTTCCCTTTTTTTGGCATAAAGGCATAAAATTAAAAGGAGGAACACAAGCCCACAACGAATCAATAATCACCACGTGTCAAGGATAGAATCAGAGGTGTGGATCCGTGGGTATAATTTGGAAAATTTTCCTTTTTCCAAAAAAGGTGGAAATGTGTAGAATCAGTCTGTAATTCCAATGGGGCCCACTTTGGGACACGTGTCAAGCTCATTTTCAAAGGGTGGAGGGGTGGAGAAAAATGTCAAATTATTACATTTTGCCAAAAGTTTTAAAATGTCAAAAAGTGATCCCAAGCCCATTTCCAATCACATTGTTACACATGGAGGGATCAGATTAAAGGATAAAGGAAGATCAATGGTAACTATGCATTTTTCACTTTAGCCACCATTTGAACTCCAGGAAGCTTGGAGATGTGATTTTTGCATCAATTTTCACAAAAATTTTGGTGAATTCATGTCATTTTTCCTTCAAGGATCAATTCAATTAGTTTTGATGATCGATTTGAAGATCAGAGATGTTTTTGAAATGAATTTTTTCCCTAACCTATCCAAAAATGTGAAATATCAGATCCAAAAGTTACAGAGTAAAATTTTGGAGGGATAAGGATGAAATAATGAAAGCAAGGGGGTCTAGATGCTTTGAAGATGAAAAATGTGCCTCCATAATGGATAATGATGTGAATTTTGTAATGATTCATCTCTTTTGGAGACAACTGGCAACTTTTTGGACGTGTTCTGTTAAACGTCCCTGTTTGTGAATCATGAGGAATATTTGTAACAAATTTGATCCTTGGCATATTATTTTCTTCGGAAAGAAGGCTCGAAGGAGATGGAAAGCTATATATTGCATGAATTTGTCATGTAAAGGGTTGGAAGAGTTTAAATAATCCTAGAAAACAAAAAAATTCACGGGAAAATATGGGAAGAAGCCCATTCTCTGAGTGACCACTTGAGAAAGTCATGTAACTCTCTCTGTATCATATTTCAAATCATGTTAAGTTGGTTACACATGTATAGCCATTAACAAGCTCTAAGATTGTTTTTCAAAACATTCCCCTGCTGATAAATCTGATCATTTTTGAGTTATTATGTGTTATCTTTGGGAAAAATCTGTGAATGCTTACATTTGAAAATGCATTTCAAATTTGTGTTTCTTGTTTCCTGTTGCAGTCTTGTGTTTAAAATATCTCTTGATCATACATGGTCTCATTTCTTGTGATAGTTTAGTGGCGTTTGCAATCTCACATTCAGAACATCTTTCATCTGATAAAGAGATAAACAAATTTAAAATCACTCTACCTTCCTTGACTTCAGAGATTGTTTGTAAACCTTTGAATGCACCTTAGGTAATGATTAAATAGTGATTGCTAAATGCTTCATTGGTTCATTCTAACTCAATATTTTGTGATAGATGATCAAATATTGTGTGGAAAAGTACAATTATGGGCCTCCATTTGATGCACATATCTTGGTTGAAGGGATGATTAACCATTTTGATAATTTTTTCCATTAAGTTTCTCCATATTTTGCTGAAATCCTCAAATAATTTGGCATAGACGTTGATTTGTCTTACCTAAAATCCCACCCAAAAAATCATTCAAAACAACTAATCCTACCTTGGTTTACCCCTGTTTTGACCTGTATACCCATAGAAGATCAAAATCCATTTTCTAAAGTATGCAGAACAAATTAGGATTTCAAAATGTCTTCAGTAACCCTTGCCTTGCATTGAAAGTATCTCCATAATCTGGAAGTGATAACTTGTGAAAGTCAGATTTGGAGTGTTGATCATATTTTCCCAAGGCCCTTTTCACACTATTTGCAAAAATTGAGGGATATCTTCATCTCCTTCACCTTTTAAGGGTTACAAAATAGGTTCTCTTACCTTGGTTGAAAGGCACAACCTAAAACAGTTAGAACAAGATCAAGTCCTATTTGAGTGCTATCCATCTCTCCACAAATCTAAGTGCCAGTTAGATCATATCCCCAGCTACAAAATGACACACACCATGATACATCTTTCTTCAAGCTTCATGCCATATCTTTGATGTTACTCATATTGAAAAGGAGAACAAATTTGTTTACCAACACACCACAAATTAGTTTGGTTATTGTCAATGATGTTAATAGGAGGGAGTTGATTTTGATGAGAAGGATGATCTAAGCGATTGAATGAATACAAATACTTTAGTGTTTTCATTTGACTCTTCAATTTCTAATGGGATGAGGGATCCTAAAGAGGCCATTGTATCTAAAATTTATTAGAATATCTTGGGATGGTTTGAATGGTATAATGATCAAAATCACCAAGGAGAAAGTCAATGTTGGCTTTGTACTTTTGTAAAATTTCATTTTTACACTAATATTCTCCTTTAACTTGATTGATAATGTGGTGTGAATCTCCGTAGATGTCTAGGATATGAACACCTAGGATAATAGAAATTGTAAGGCTCGAGATTAAAGATTCATATTCAACCATGTTATTGGAGCATTCAAAGTTAAGTTTGAATGGTAGTGGAATAAGAATGCTCTAAGGAGGTATGATAATAACACCATCTCCTCCTCCTTAATAAAATTTACAACCATCAAAGAAGTGAGTCACCTTGACATGGATGAATTCATATTCATCGAGATTGCTGATGGATTTGTCTAGAAATTATTCATAAGGAAGTTTATTGTTAGGTAAGGGAGTGTCAACAAGCTGGTTTGTAATGTCTTGTCCCTTGATATATTTTTGTGAAATGAAATCAAGGTAAAATTTAGTCATAAGAATAATCCATCAGGTTATATGATTTCTATGATACGGTTTAGAGTGTATATCTTTAAGTGGATTGAAGCTAGTGACAACATATGTTTTATGATTGAGAAGATAATGACACAATTTGGAAGTGGTGAAGTATAAATCACAACATAGCTTTTAAACCTCAGTGTAACAAGTTTCATATTCATGGAGTGTAAGGATGATATAGTATGCATTTTATTCACGACCCTGATTATCACGGTGATCGATCATGGCTACAGGAGCATGTTCTAAAGCAGATACGTATAGGTAAAACAGATCCCCTTCACGAGGTGGAGTAATCACTAGTAATGATAAAAGATATTGTTTAATTTCATCAAAATATTTTTTACAATCAAAATCCCAATGGAAATCAACATCTTTATGAAGAAGATGATGAAATGGTTGACAAAAATCACAAAGTTGTGATACAAAATGTTGGATGGACTGCAAATTACCTTGCAGACTATGCAATTGTGTAAGATTGGATGGCAGAGGCATTTAAATGATAACTTTAACTTTTGTATTGTCAACTTCAATACCTCAGATAAATACGATGAATCCTAAAAAATTTCTAGGTAGGACACCAAAAAAAAAACTTTGTAGGATTGAGAAGAAGACAATATTGAATGAGATAAAGAGAGATTGAATCAAGCACATCAAGATGATCTTTGAATTTTTTAGATTCTCTTAAAAGGTCATGAACATAGTCCTCAAATGTCTTGTGAATGAGGACATGAAAAATGTAATTCATGTCATGTTGATAAGTAGTTCCTGCATTTTTAAGGCCAAATGGCATGAAACAGTAGTAGAAGGTTCCTGAAGGAGTAATGAAATCAGTTTTATGTTGATCATTGGTGGTGATAAGAATTTGGTTATAACTAGAAAAAGAATCCATAAGGGAGAGCATTTCATGGCTAGTTATTAGGTCAACGATTTTATCTATGTTTGGCAAAGGGAAATAATCCTTAGGACATGCAAGATTGAGATCCCTAGAAGTCTATATAAATGCATAATTTTCTAGAGGCTTTAGTTACAGGGATGATGTTAGATACCCATTGTGGATAATCAATAGATATAATCAAATTATCTGATAGAAGATGTTGTAAGTCCTCTTTGACAAGGAGAGATATGCGTGGATGTTTTTTTTAGAGTTTTTGTTTAATGGGTGTAGTGTTTGGATCCTGTGAAAATATTATGTATGAAAATGTTTGGATCAATCCCATTCATATCACTATATGACCAAGCGAAATCTTGATAATATTTTTTGTAAAAATGAGGTGAAGTCATCTAACTCCTGCAGATTTAATGATTGACCGACCTTCACTATTCGAGGATCCTGAGGGGTTCCTAATCTTACATCAATAGTAGATTCATTGAAAAGAGTGGGTGTATAGGATGGTAGGGATTTCTTGAAAAAATGATCCTCATCTCCCATATGGGAAAGAATATCCTGGTCATCATGACATTGAAGGATATTTATGATAGATGAATCTTATTCAGCCATTTCTGGCCAAATAACAGGAAGTTGTTTAATGGCATGGTTGGATTGATAAGTGAGTATTCCTAAGGATATAATATTAACTAAAAAATATTAGAAGAGATTGATACAATTTCATCTACGTCCATAGTATATTTAGGAACTATGGGTGATGATGGTTCAAATTCAGTAATGAGGATGGATGTAGCAGGTTTGGATGTAGTGGCCTAAGATGTTTCAGAGTTGGGTTTCTTATAGCCTAAACCATATTTTTCATAAGCTTTAAGAGAATGTTGGATAACCAAATTATGTATTCCTCATTCATAATTTCCAAGGCCAAAACCTCTCCATGCACAACGGTGAAGATACATACGAGTGAAATTTAGATTATCTAAATGTTTGAAGTCTAATGTAAAGGGCATGTCATGGTGTTGATTAATAATATAAGATGAAGGATGATCAAGTCTCCTGTAGACAATATGTTTTTTGAGATAAGCCAGACCGTAAGAGATAACATCTTGTATATTAGGATCATATATGGGTTGTTTTTCAAGGCATACATAAGTATTCAGTGAAGTAATGTTATTAAGCATGAGCAAATGATACTCTACCAATATAATACATTGTACAACATCACTAAGGGAGGAATCATCTGGTAATTTAGAGGAAGGTATGATTATTCTAGTATATGCTTCATTAGATGATTTAGATGTGAACTTTGGAACTAGTACATTGTTCAAATGATACATCATATAACAATCAGTGAAAGGATTTGGATATGCGGGAACTATGAATGCTTGAACTTCATGTTCATATTTGAGTAAGAAAGGAAGAGTTGACAGAACATAATGCATGGTACATATCTATGGTCATCTTAGAAACATATTATATTAAAACTCTCCTTCTATGATGTAGAATATTTCTAGCAAGGTTTTAACACAAAATTTGAGTGGTAAAATGACAGTGCCTAATGTGGGTGCAATAGTGTTGTTGAAGGATCATAGTAAGACTAGATTTTGAGCGATAATGGCGTTGGGTAATTTAAGTTGATTAAAAGTGAGGGAGGATATAATGTTAATAACGGATCCATCAATCATGACCCTTTTGATATGGACATCACTAATCTGAGTAGTGATGAAAAGTGGTAAGTCATGATATTCTGGGTTAAGGGAAGGTATTTCGGATGGTTTGAATGATATGGAAACATATTCTTTGAGGGCTCCTATAAGTTTTGTAAAGGATGAAGGATCATCTGAAGGTACTGTTATCGATCAAAGGGCTTCAATCATGGTTTTTTTATGAAGAGGTGATGTTTGTATTAGTTTTTATAATGAAATTTTGATAGGAGCTTGGTGTAATTTCTTTATAACAACCTTTTACATCACGATGGATGGTGAAGGTGGTGCGGAAAGGATAGAAATCATAATTTGAGGTGACATTGTTTGACTTTTTGTTTCAAGAGCTACAGGGATAGATAGTTTGCGTTTATCTAATGGAGGATATGTTTATGGTGGTGGAGGTATGGCTATGGAATTTTTACCTTTCTTAGGCTCAGATGAGTGTGTCGTAATTCTATGAACGAGTAGTGATATGGACAACATCAACTTGATTGGAAGGAATTTGAGAAATGGGTTCTTTGGATCTAGACAAGGATGATGATGATGTTGATGTCGATTTTTTATGTGATTCAATAGGAAGGGAGGTCAGATTTCCTAGCTTCTATGCAATCAAGTGGAAATATTTACAATTTTCAATTGAATGACCTCATGTTATATGATAATCACACGAGACATTAAAATCATACCAACTAGGTTTCCATCCTTGCGGATATAATGGTTTTAGTGGTGGTAACGTTATGATTGATTTTTGGATAAAGTAATTTAGAATGGTTGCATAATGCCCTGTAGGTGCTGATGCACAAGGTCATGAAGTTTTAGGCATCTGATCTTCTAGCAGAAATAAAACATTGATTGCAGGTTGTTAGGTTGTTTGATGAATCCTAGATAAAATAGTAAATGGGGGATGAGGAGCTAATGGGGAAGATTGATAAGTGGACCTTAGATTTGGAACAAGAAAATAATTTTTAGGAGTTGAAAATACCCTTTTAGGAGGAGGAAGGATAAAAGGCCAAGGACCACAAAATTGATATAAATCAGGGAAAGTATAGGAAGGATTTTTAAAAACTTGAACAATATCTTGTTTGTGAGGTCCTCTTGTGGTCTTCGATGAGTTGGATATGGACGTAGAGATAGTTATTGGTGATGAAAGCGGGGTTTGAATGATACGGTTAATGAGATCTAAATGATTTGTGGGTTTCATAGGTTTCAAATTGTTTGGTCTTAGGGGACGAATACGACTTGTGGTTGGTTAAGGTGGAGGTGATTGTATCATGAATGTTTCAATTGGTACTATAGTTATATTTTATAAATGTGGCATAGACATAGATATAGATTCAATAGTGACAAGTAACAAGGATGGTGAAATAATTTTAGTAGAATTTATGACAAATGGGGATTCAGTAGACATAGGTTTAGGCTCAGTGGGTATTGTTATTGGTTTAATCGACGTGGATGTTGGTTCAGTAGATGTGGTTATGGTTCAGTGGATGTAGTTGTTGATTTAAGAGGTTTCGATAATATTTCAATAGGTATTGGTTCAGTGGATGCAAATGTGGATGTTGGTTAGGAAATGGGTAAAGTTTTAGTAATAGTGTTAATGGTGTGGTGAGAATGAACAACATTTCTCTATGGTTGATCAATGGATGGGGGATGATTTGGAAAGGGCTGTTTGAATATGTCAAGATTTTTATTTAGGGGTGCATTGAGATTATCCAAATGAAGCTCACCCTTATCAATCAAATCTTGAAGGATATTTTGGAATGCACAACACCTCTCAATGTCATTTCCCTTAACCTTATGTTATTTACAATATCCATTATCTTGATACGAACTTGGATACAAATGCATCAATAGGTCAAATGGGTGGGAGAGTTATCATATTTACATCGAGAAGTTTGTCAAAAAGTAAACTATAGGTCTCTCCTATTGGTGTGTAAATACAGTGTGGAAAAGAGCGTTCGGTAACAGGAATTTTCTTGGGAGTGGAGTTAACTACTATAGCATTATCAGACAATTTGGAATTTTCAAGGATGGAGGATGAATTAGATGGGAACTCAGTTCATGGTTTCTTAAAACAAAGATTAACTTGACCATATTCTAGAGCTCACAGTTCCAATTTATGGGCCATAGTAAAGGCTTCATCAAAGTTATGGAATGATTCAATTTGTAATATTGATGAGATATGTTTGGCGCATGATCGATAGAAAAATTCAATCAACTTGGCTTAAGGTAATGAAAAGTATAATTGATTGAATCATCCTCAAATTATTTGATAGCATAAAGCTCATTAATAGTGACTTTGCAGGCTATATTAATGCAAAAGTGTTCTAAGAATAACTGTGAAAGTTTTAAAAAGGAGAAAAGGCAATATTGTGGAATGCTATTATACCAATCCAAAATAGTACCAATGAGGGACATGGGGAAATTCCTTAGCACGAGGTCTTGGTCATAGGCTATTAGATAATAGGCGTGGCAAAAATCTCGAATATGTTGTTGAGGATATTCCTTGCTATATAATTTAATAAATTTTGGGAGTTCCCAATGAGGTGGATATGCTTTGTACGTGACTGATGGATGAATAGGTTCATTGCATATTTTATCATAAGAAAGTACATTTTTGTGTGAGATGAAACGACTTCCAAACTTGATATACGACTTGTGAGGGCTTGAAGGGGGTCATTTTGTGCTAGTTATTATGAAGATGAGCTAGATTGGAATGATATTTGGCTTGGTTGTGAGTACATCTAGTATTGTTAAGGGATGATCTGTTGGTAAGGAATATTCTGTTGAGGAACATTTTACTAATAAGGAATGTTTTTTTGTGGTATATGTTATTGTGGGATATTATAAGTGAGTGGAATATTTTATTGGGGTGGAATATTATACTGTTGAATGTTTTGCTATGAAATATATTGTTGAGAAAGAATAATTTGTTGTGGGATATTTTGTTGAGGAATATATTATTGAGAAGGAATGCTTTGTTGTAGGATTTTTTGTTGGGGGATGTATAGTTGGGAAAGAACATTTTGTTGTGGGATGTTCTATTGTGATGTGATATTATAAATAGGAATGTTTTTTTGAGGTACATTTTGTTGTTGAATGTGTTATTGTGGAATGTATTGTTGAGATGTTAAAGGTTGTGAAGATTGTATTTATTGGTAAGGATGTTGGATAGATGTAGTAGTAAATGGTTTTATATAAGGAGGTGGTTGTTGAAAGGGTGTATCAGAATCAACGAAAGATGGTGCTTTTTGTAGAATGTTTTGAGCAAGAGAAGATTGTGGTATGGAGATTAATTACTGTGATGATTATGGTATAATATTGTGAAACAAGATGAGTTGTGGTGATAGCACTAATATTGATTAAAGTTCTTGATTTTGGAATAGACATGGTAATATTATGAATGTTGCTAACTGGTTGAGATACAATGGTAGAAGAAACTACAAAACTTATTATAAGTGTTTGAGTAACTGAGGATGGTGGAGGGGTAGATAATGAAGTACTATCATTACTTTTTGGAGGTGTTGAACTTGTAGAAGGCTCAAGTGATGATGTATGTTGTTGGGAAGTTGTGTCTTGAGAGGAAAGTATATGAAGACTAAAAAATAGGAATGGAAGACGATTTAATTTAATCAAAGGAGGATATGAATGTATTTATTAAATGAATGTTTAGTAGTTTGGATCAATAATATGTTAAATCCCAGATGAAGGATCAGGAACATACGGTGGTGGTTTGGATTCAGATTTTTTGTTTGAATCAATGGGGGGTGAAGAATTGGATAAATGATCGGGGATATTTAAAGTTAGTTAGAATTCAGCTCATTGTGAAGGACTAGATAAAGGATCCAGAATGTTTAAAGATTCTTCGAGTGTGAATGACTGGAGTTGAACACCCCTAGCTTCTAGATAGGCATGAAGACAAATGGGTTTTGAATCTAACATTTCTTCAAAAATAGGATCTCCTCTTTTGAAGAAGGTGGGTTCAAAAGATTTTGATTGTGATCTGGGGGATTATTTTTATTCAGTCTCTTCTTATTCAGATGTATGGAAAATTTACTAAGAAACTAATGTGAAGAACATAAGATTCATTCTCTCATTTCCTCATTAACTTGTTCTTCTATTTCATTCTAGGTTCGTTGAGCATCAGATAGAGGAGTAGACATAGTTGGTTGAGAAAATGGTATTTGGTTTTGTAATGGTGTAGAGGAAGATAAGGATAAGGGAGTGTGATGTTGTAATTATGCAGATAAAGGAGTAGATAATGGGGTAGACAATGGATTATATAGTGAAATTTATTATTATAAGGGTGTGGATAATGGTTGAGACATGTTTTTAGAAGTTTGGTTTCGGGGTTGTTGTCTTGTTTGTAGAATTGTAAATAAACACAAAAGAAACACAATCACTTAAAAATGAAAATTACTAAACGGGTGAATTATAAAGAACAAACAAAAACAAGCAAAATGGATTTTTTTATTTGATTACAAAGAGTGAAATGTGTAAGATGGCTATGAGGGTCTTAAGAAACAAAAAGCTATGGCTAGTTTCAATTTTATTTAAGGACGGATTCCTCAATATACCCAAAGCTATGTGAGGCCCAATTATTTACTACTGTTGATAAAGGCATGGTATTGGGGCCTACCCCCTCACTTCACAGTCCTGCAATGATAAGGGTGTTAGGTTATTTTTCAATATATATACTAAAAAATAGGTGATTATACTCGGACATAACACTGAGTTTCCTTCTCCTCTTAGTGATAAAATCCAAGTAGGCATCCACATGGGTAGGAAGTTTTTAAATTATTTTTGATGTTTAAGTGGTTTGGTTGTGTGTGGGGGAAAAGAAAATGAATGCAACAAATTACCTTCCTAATTAATACTATGTGAAGTAAGAATGATAAACAATTCATTTTAAAACCCAAATTTAAATGTTGTTTCAATGAATTCAATCAACCAAAATGCAATACTGGAAACAAATAAGAAATTTTTAGGACTCACTGCTAAACACTCCTTATTTTATTTTAGCAATTTTTAAGGAAAGCAATCCAACAATCCAGCAAATAAGCTTCTCCAAAAACAACAACCTGCAAACAGGTTAGAAGAAACAAAAAACAAAAGTAGAAATGAAGAAGCAAAAAGAAAAATATAAAGTAATATAAATAACTTAGAGAAATTGCTAGTAATTTTCCCAATTGCAGGTGATTAGCTAAATCATAGGTGATTATCACACAAAAAACAAGAAAAATAAAAAATAAAAAAGATGTTATTTTATTGATGAAATGAAACAAAGAGACAAGGGACAGGGAAATGCCAATATGTTATGAATAAATCTTACCTCTTCAACTTAACCTAATAAGAAAGAGAACAAAACTCCCTTAACCTCAGTATGAAAGGGTTTAGAGATACCCACAGATGTGGAAGGATGATGTTTGATTGTTGCGCTTTGTGTAAGAAATAATATTAGCTCCTATCCTACAAATAATGTTGCAATAAAAGACACTAAACAAGATATGATTAATAAGATATTAGGCATATTTCTTGGAAAAGGAAAGTCCCTGGAAATCAAAGGACTTCTTGATAAGGGTATCAATCCACTTTTATAATCAAGTGGGTAAAATACATATGATAAATGGAAAAAATAGATGTTTTGACAAACTATTTATTTATTAGAGATATAAAATAGATAAATGATATGCTATGATAGATAAGAACTATTCTTCAAAATTAGAATCTTAATCAGTATCTGAATTCTTAGAGGAAGGAGAAATTTCTTCTCCAGTGAACTCAGAGTCTTCTTCTTCAGAGAAAGTTAAACTCTCATCTTCAATGTACTCTTCCTTTAAGAAGTTTGAAATGTATTATAGCTCCTCTTCTTTTGTATCAAAATCAGAATCAAAATATGGGTGTTCAGAATCAGTTTGGTGTTCAGATTCAGTCTCAGAGCTCAATTATTCTAATTCAAATTCATATTGATACTTGAACTAGGATAAATTTTCTCGGATGTGTGAGATATCTGAATAAGCTTCCCAAAAAAATTCTTTAGCTTCACCAATCCTCTGAGTGGACTCAAAAATGGTCTGTAGCTGATCCAAGGGGGCTGAATGAATGACACACAACTCGAGGTCATGTAGAACATTGTATTGTTCTCAATGTAATGGATGGAAGATGACAAGTAATGAGTTGATGTTATTTATTTCATGACCTTGACTTCCTAGTGCCATCTAAACAAGCCATACTGACAACATATTTATAGAAAAGGAGATACAATATAATTGATAAATGAAAGCTAAATGATATTTCAGGGAAACTAAGAAGATTGGAATCATAGGATATTGTGGGAATCACAAGTGATTCTAGAAAATAATAAAGAGACTAATAAAAACATGATATTTAGCCAATTATCGTCGAAAATGTGATTTTCCAAAGAATTATATTATAATACGAGATGAATAAATTAATAGATAAATTTACCTAAATTTGCAAACATAAATATAAGATGATGTTTGACCTTGATTGGATATGATGAATGAAAATGGTGAGGCTAACAGTTGGATGGTGATTTGTTGGTCCCCGAGAAGCTCCAAAATAATTTCTAAAATTACTTGATGACCTAGAATGCTGATGTTGGATGGTAATATGTTGATGTTGATGCAATACAATAATGGTGAACTATGAAAAAACAATCTCAAGATCAAAAATGTGAGAAGATGATCCTAAAAAGAGGCTGTAAATGTTAGGAAATATATCTTAGTGCTCCATTTGTATGGGTGAATAATAATTACATGTGTAATTATTATTATGGTAAATTAGTGAAAGTACATTTACTATGCGAATGTAAATAGTAAATGTAAAATGTGGTTAGTATGTGGTAAGTTAGTAAGTTAGAATAATAAAACAATTAGTATTGTTTTATTATTATATTGGTGAGAGGTTGAAACCATATGGGTGTATGGTTATACATGAAGACAAATGTTGTTGTAAGGATTGTTATTTTACATCTCCTATATAATGGAGTGTAATGAAATAGTGAATCAATAATAAAAATATGATATAGAGTTGTTGATTTCAATTATTTTCTGTAGCTATTTCATGGATTCTTTGTATTAGATCAGATTAATTTCTACATTTGGTACCGGAGCAAGTTAAATCTGTCTCAAAGAATATCTCGTAACTTTTGTTTTCCGATCTGGGTTTCTCCAAAATTTTGTGTATGGAACTATCTGTTATACGGAAAGCTACAGTAGAAATTTTAGAAAAACTCAATTCGTATTTTGGGAGAAACGTGTAATTTACTATACAGCACATTGATCACTGTTGTTTTTTTGAAGAAATCAGAGAATCAAAGGTAATTCAAATCTACATTCAATTTTTTTTTGGATATTTAGATTCAGTAAAATGGACACACCATTATATAAATTTAATGGGCTGAAATTCCATACATGGAGAGTAAAAATTCAGATGCAGTTAATGAATAAAAACCTATGGAGGATAGTAGATGGAAAAGAAAAAACACCTACAGATATAAGCAAAATTGTAGAATGGGAAGCTAGAGATGAAAAAATAACAGATGAAATTGACTATAAATATGAAGAATTTCTATACTAATTTAATTTCTTGGAGGAAGGAGGCACAAGACATTGGAGGTCATTCAGCGACCTCTCGTCAGTCACCAACGATGGGGCCGTATCAGCTATGGTGAGTGTGTTCCTGTTGTTTCTTTGTATTTCTGGTAGAGTGTTTGGTTGCAGTGTTCCTATTGTGGTTTTCAGAATAAATGAAATTTCACATTGAGGGGGGAACATGATCTCAATGTTCCATTTCTAGTTTTCTACATTTCTGGTATTTTCTATATATGCAGCAGATTTTAGCAAAATTTCCTATGTTATTCCCTGCAGTGAGATGTGATGAGGGCTAAGAATAATAGTTGGCATATCATGATGTGGTTATAGGTAAACCACTTGAAAACCTTCATTTTTGGTTTGTGGTACACCAGTTGTAAAACCACCATTTTTGGTTGTCGGATAAACCCTATGCAAAACCATCACCCTTTTGGTTTGTGGTACACCACTTGTAAAACCACCATTTTCGGTTGTTGGTAAACCCTATGCAAAACCATCACCCTTTTTGGTGTATGGTAAACCAATTGCAAAACCATTATTTTTGGTTTATGGTCAACCCTATGAAAAACCATCTATTAGGTTTATGATCATCCTGTAAAATCATCAGATCATGAGCAGGTTCAGGTATAAGGCAGGTTTTCCCCATGTTCACACTAAGGGGGGGAATGTTAGGAAATATATCTTAGTGCTCCATTTGTATGGGTGAATAATAATTACATGTGTAATTATTATTATGGTAAATTAGTGAAAGTACATTTATTATGCGAATGTAAATAGTAAATGTAAAATGTGGTTAGTATGTGGTAAGTTAGTAAGTTAGAATAATAAAACAATTAGTATTGTTTTATTATTATATTGGTGAGAGGTTGAAACCATATGGGTGTATGGTTGTACATGAAGACAAATGTTGTTGTAAGGATTTTTATTTTACATCTCCTATATAATGGAGTGTAATGAAATAGTGAATGAATAATAAAAATATAATATAGAGTTGTTGATTTCAATTATTGTTTGTAGCTATTTCATGGATTCTTTGTATTAGATCAGATTAATTTCTACAGTAAAATGGGTTTAAATAATCACTTGCGATCGGCCAAATGACCTGCAATTTTGGTTTTTTGGCATAGGTTAGAGAATAGTTGGAACTTCTTGCTAATTCAAGTTTTTTTCACGTTTTTGAGGGAGATGATGTGATGTGGTTGGGAACGTGTCAGGGAAGGGATGTAATTAGTTAGACACAATCTAATTTAGCTTAATTTTATTTAGGATAGTGCATATATAATCTTATTATTATAATGATGATGAATAAATAATATTTTGAAAAGATAATGGTGAGATTATAAATAGCTATGATAGGTGTGTTGGGATAAGGGAGTTAGAAGTGATTTTAAATATATTTTATGAAAGAAACTTAGGTGGATTATACTTAAATGAATTAATAAAACATTTAATTGGTTAAATAAAATTGGGGTAGGTATGGGGTATTAATGTCATTAATGATGTATTACAAATGTAAATGAGATAATTAATTGAATATGGGGGAGTGTAGATTTTTTATGTCTACAATGGAACATACGTCCCACATTGAAGGCTTCTGCAACAATTTTTGAGCCTCTATATTTTTCTCAAATCAAACACACTTTCTTATTAGAATGGTTATCAAAGTCAATCTTCATATTATGATATAGAAGTTGACTAACAGGTAATATTTTTTTGTTAAACCAAGGACGTATAATACATTAGATAATCTACAATTCCCTGAACCAAGAGGTGCAGAAATTTTACCAATACCTTGTACCGTGTAATAAGAATCATCACCTAACAAAACATGTTTTTTTGAAGATGTGTCCCTCATGGTGATAAACTAGTATTTTTTCTTGGTCATGTGTCAAGTGGATCGTGAATCAATGTACCAAACAACACTAGATGATGTGGATGGTTCAATGGAATGAGAGGTGTCTAATAAGTATTCATTATTTGAATGGTCTTCTTGCTCAGCTATATTACCTTGCTAATAGGGTTTCCTTAATCAGTTCTCCTTCTTCTACCCTTACTTGGAGTATGATTGTCCCTAATGAGACTACTAATTCAGAGGTCCTGAATTTCTTGATGAACATTTTTTTGTATGTATTGAACCAACAATATATCAACTCGTGTCCTATTTTGTAGATAAGACATTTATTATTTTTATTGTCACCTTGCTGATGTTATTTTTTTGACTTTTGAGAAGATGTTACTTTTCCTTTTCCTTTCTAATAAGAATATAATGTCTACTCCTCTTCATCATCTTTGTACATTGTTTCTTATTATTGTAATAGATTCACTAGCTTTTCAAAAGTAATTATCTGATCTGACAAGTATAGTGTCATCACAAAAAATGTCGTAAGAAGGAGGAAGTTCTCTTAGAAAAATGGGCACAAGATATGTATCAGTAACATCCTCTCCCAGGGCTAGAAGTGAAGCCCTCAATTCTACAACTCTTCACAAAAATGCTTTCACTTTCTCGTTTGGCTTGAATTTCATTGTATGTAACTAACTCTGCAAATTCAATATTGTGTTCTTGTTTTTGGCGTCATACATGATGCTTAATTTATCCCATGCTTGTCTGGTTGTTTTAGAATCTCAAATGTGGGTTTTTTCATCATCATACACTATGAACAAGATTATGAATTTGGCCTTCTGATTGTGCTTGTCAAACTATCTATATTGTGTTGCATCATCTAGTGATTTGGTTGCTAAACCATTCACAAAAGGCCATATCTCTTCAAACTCAATTTTTTTTTATCTTAGTATTCCATGAAACATAATTATCTCCTCTTAGGAGGTGTGATTTTGGAAGAAATAACTTAGGGGAATTGGTTCCCATTTTCTAAATCAACTAACAAAAGGTAAGGATCTTATCACTCTAGGTAAAAGGTCTCCCAATATATATATTGTAATTTTGATATAAAAAACATTTCTATATATGTACCCTTCTGATATACCCATCATTACATGGAAGAAGCTTTCCATTTCGATATAACTGCTAGTATGTGAAAGAGGTGTTAACGTACGTGAAAGAAATCAATACGTGGCACGAAGAGATACTAAAAAGGGGTCTATATTATTATTGACACCTGTTCAAAGAAATATCCTCATATGTTCACGTAACTTTGATACATACTCAGATAATTTTACTGTACAAATTTATGTCGTGCAATCATTCACAAATAGATGGGAGGGCTCAAAGTGTGTGCACTATGTCCTTATTTCTCCCAGTTGATTTATAGGCATGATGCCTAGACGATGTTATTACAACTATATTAGGCATTAAGTGCAGTAGTAGTCACAACAAATTTACCCATAAGTGCTTCTGAAAGGAGCTATAAATATTGAACATTGCAAAAGAGATACAAAAATGTTGTGAGTGTTACATAACCAAATTTCACTATTTTTGTTTTCAAATCTCTACCATTTTTTTTTCAGTTACAAGCTTTGCAGTTGAATATGGAAACCTATAAATTAGTGCAATCCACTAAAATATACATTGAAAATTTATTATTACAAGTGATTAGACAGAAAAAATGAATGACAAGAAAAAACGGTTTTTTTTGTGAGGCCCTGGTGGGCTCTGGAGCTTAGCATGGCTTATAGTGCAAAAAAACACAAAAAATAGTTGAAATTTTGACTTTTAGGTACACCTCCTTTGGAAAAAGCTGCTCAACATGATTTTCTAAGCAAAGTGGGAGAATTTTCTTTACAAAAATTAGTGTTTTTGTCAGTAAAGTTGGTGGGGTGTTTAGTTGTGACTAGTTGATTTAGCGGTGATTTTGGCCACTAAGTTTGATAGAAAAATTGCTAATGTTTTTCTCAAAGTCAAATATATAAAATGATTTTGACTAGCCACAAAATCCAACTAAGCACATATCATATGAAATTGAGAAAAATGTATTTAAACACAATATAACTAAAAATTTTAGAACCCAACATGGCACCTTTGGAGAAGACCACGTGGTTGATGGAGGTGCATAGATGGTTTCAGTTTTGCAAGAAAACCAATGTATTTGAAAAACGGATCTCTTTTACATGCCTTCGTCACTTATTACTTGGCATTCGGTGTTATTTTTTTAATCTCCACCATTTTGTGTTTGGTCATAGGTCTCAAGCATGAAGTTGTTGGTAGGGGGATTCTCCCAACTCATTCATACAGGTTCAACACAACTTGACTTGTAGTTTGTAGAGGAAGAGGTCTCAATCCTTCGAATGGCCTACATGAGACTCAACAATGGTGTGTAAAGATGTGGAGAATGGAGAGGGCTCGACCTTTTAAATGGCCTAGCGGCTCAACCACTTTTAGATATCAACTTTGTCAATGGTTCAAATCAAATATCACTTGAAAATTCACTCATAAAAGAGATCCTAAATTCCCCATACGACTCCCCAAACTTGGCCACTTGCATAGTAGACATGACCCAAGGATTCCAATGCATGCAAAAAAACTCAGTCTTGATGTGGAGGATTTGGCCCGCTCAGGATTGACCCTTACAAAAATAGCTCAGTGACCAAAGAATTTAGTTTTGCTAATTTTTACCACAGTCCTCCAA
The DNA here is from genome assembly GCA_019776745.2 of Taxus chinensis. Taxonomy (NCBI): domain Eukaryota; kingdom Viridiplantae; phylum Streptophyta; class Pinopsida; order Cupressales; family Taxaceae; genus Taxus; species Taxus chinensis. The sequence goes on along the minus strand of CM034146.1, from coordinate 926,722,093 downwards.
GTCTAGCAGAAACCCGCTATATACAGCAGGAAATTGTAGATAGGTGTGACTAAAAAGCTTCACTAATTTTAGCTATAAAACCCCTATTGGAGGGGAATTTTTATTTTTATTTTTATTTTTGATTTCTTTTAAATCAGAATTGCTTCCAGCAAGCAACATTTTTTTCCCAGTGCAAGAGGCACTAGTGGAAAAAATAAATTCTATAAAAACATGTGGAACTAAACAGGAGGTTGTGTAGATACAGGGATGGGGCTGGGAAGTTACACAAGGCTGCAGAGGATCTCCAAATGGTGCAAATTCTTCTCCAAGCTCCTTTATCTCTTCTGTACACTCTCTTCACACCTTCTCTAGTCACACAGGTTCTAAACATACTATGATACCAAATATAGAAGAGGGGCAAAAGACTCATAATTATATTGATGTTCAATCAAATAAACTTACAACGGTGATGGCTAAAATATTTACAGATATTGCGAAACTGAGTAAAAACAAATGAGAAGTTACACAAGTGCAACTAGAAACCATACGGGAAATAATACAAACAAATAGGATGTTGCAACTATGCAACAATAAACACATACATGATCTAATAAAACAATATAAATGGTTATAACAGCATAACCTCATAACCAAATAATATAATCTACCTAGTTACCATATTAAAAACGAAACTACCTAAGTAACAATCAAATAACTAAGGTACAATGCATAATTACTATAGTAAACTATGTTTACCTAATAGTTGTTTTGTTCTTGCTTTCTATTATGAGGGTTTTTTAGACTCAAATCAATAACTGTTCTAACTTATATACATGAGAAGATGGGTAAACATGCAATTCCTCTAGTCTGATAGTTGGTGAGTATTTTTTTAAAAGAATTCTATCTTGATTATTTTCAAAAAAATCATTTTTAAATCAATTATTAAATATATATAATTTGTAATTCTATTTTCAACAGGTCAAAGTAGAAAAATAATGGATCGACGTACAGTGTTAGTTATCACACATAACCCTATTGGGCCTAACGGATCTGGTGAGAATGTTCCAATTGATGTCACCACGACCAGTGACTCTATGGCTATCAGTAGTAGCCAAGAAAAAAAGGTAGAATAGGAGCCAAATGGTTGCGCAGTTGTCTAGAATCGTCGCACAGCTAGGAAAAAAAGTGCATTGTGGCCAATCCAGGTTTTAATTAATCCATAATACAAAATCGTTTTAATTTTGATTAAATTTATTTATCTACTAATGATAATCTAAGTCTTGACAATGACATCTATAATTTTCTTAATGTACAGTCTTCTTCGATACATCAATGACTCCGAGACACATGGTGTCTACTAGTGGAGACACTACATACATACCTAAGTAAGAAGAGATTCAGTATGCACCATTTTTTTCTCTTAAATATTTGGAATTAATAAATAATGAATTAAATTTTATTTATATTAGTCTTTATTTTGTGAATTTATCATTCTATTCAACTAGTTTTTGTAAAATTTAGGTTTTACAGTGCCACCACCCCTTCCACCCAGAGCCGCAGTCTGTTGATTACAGGAAAACAATAACAGCGTAAGAAATATATATTTATTTCATTATTATTATTTTTAATTTCTTAATATTCTCTTGTTTGTCTTCGTAACTACAACATACTGATATTGTTAAATTATTAATGCTTTCAGAACTCTTGCAACTTCAATCTCAAATTCAAACCGCACCCATAGCCACCCCCACTACTCTAGCTCAAAACTTCAGAAGTACATCACTTCAACCTCCCCCCTTTCATCTTATGGTAGGGGGAAGAGGATTGTGTTCCCTGGGATGAGCAGGGGGATGCATAATTTTACAACATAATATTTCCCCAAATTTTCAATTAGCAACAGGAAGAGTATGAGAGGCACTTCTATTTGAAATAATATCGACATGGATGAGGAGTATCTTGGTTTTGACAAATTTTATGGCATTGTAAAAGTAGAGAAGAATACTAAATATCTCATTCACCCTACATATAAGGAGGCGTCAGTGCTACATCAACCATCCTCTGCACATCCTCCTTCCCCAACCGAGGAGGAAAATTTGGATGATGATGTGAAGACCAAATTTTTAGTAGACATCCTTTTGGTTGATAATGCTATATCCCTTGTGATGGAAAATATTATTTCTAGGATTGAGGAGCCGAAGATAGGGGAGATCAGAGTGAAAGCTATGATAAAATAAATTAATGAAAGATATCATAATTTTGAATACAGAGAAAACTTTTTTCATTGATTAAAAATGAACTCTTGATGATTAATGCTTTACTTGCTCAAGCAAAATATGGTAGTTCAATCAACAAAAATATTTACAATAATGATAATGTTTTACTATAATGCTTAATAGATTGGCTAATTTGTATTCCAAGGCACATTCTTACTATAATAAGTGGAATAGAAATAAGAAAATTGTCACTATTGCTAATGCAGAGAAAGACTTGGTGGTGGTAAGCACTGATTTTTTAGTAGATTATAATTTACATTTTTATCGTTGATGTGATTCTAATTATGGGATTTTTAATTGCATTTAAAACACCAGACTTTGAAGAAGAAGGTGTAGGTGTTAGATGAGCACATGAAAAAATCAAGAGAGAGTGTATGTGGTGTAATTGATTTCAAAGAAAAACACATTCTGTTAAACAAGTAGAAAAATACATTACGTAAGATAATAAAGGAGAATGGAATGGATCCATATATTATGTTGAAGAGAAAAACTGATGAGGATCTTCTCTCCTTTTAGCAGGAGATGAAGCTAGTGAAGACACAACTTTTTTAGAAAATATTAATGTAGGTGTAAAATAATTTGTCGAGTTTGGTGTTATAAAAGATAGTTCAAATGTTGTTGATGTAATAGAATATGTTCAAGGACAATGGTCCAACTGAAGAAAAACTATTGATGTAAATCAATGTATTTGTATAATGAAATTTGAAAACATTATCTTTATGTCAAATTGTCAATCGTTTCATTTCTCTCATGCCTATTGATGATTCAAAACATTATCTTTTTTTCAAGCCTATATAGTATATGAATAGTATACATAGATTATATAATCTTGATTTACATTGTAAAATTTAGTTTCAAACATGTATGCACTCAATATTTAAAACTTGGATGTACATGTTGCTATTGAATCTTGACAATTTATTTATCAAGTAAATATTGTCTCTAATAATCATGATGGGATATATTTTCCAAACACTTGTGCCTATGGATTTGATATTCATAAATCAAATATTGAAAAAACTTTCCTAAAAGTTAAATTTAATTTTATTACATCATACTATTTTCACATTGCACAACTATCTACTATTTGTTACTTCAAAACATTATAAATAACATACAAGTGATTTACGAATTTCAATTATATACATAATATATGTAAATGAAATTTTTTTCGAGTATGTAGACACCAAAATTGAGTCACACTCCCCTTGGTCCCTTGTCAAATAAACACCTCAAACATACTCATCTAACCATCGCCCCTTCCACCCCACGCCGCTATTAATTTAATTAAATTAATAAATATCCTCACAATATTTATTATGTAATTATCTTAATTTCTACCCCACCACCTCACCTAGACACCTCATCCAACAACCTCACCCTAGACCTACTCTTGGCATGTTTCCATAAACAACAATAACTAAGTCTTACTTGCCTTAATGAGCTAAGATTTTTTCTAACCCTAAAATGAATCCCTTTAACCACATTCCCACTCATTAGAAGGAAAGTTTCCGTTCTAATTCGTGAGAATAAACTAACTGGGCCCAAGAAATTAGAAAGATATGCCCATTTTAGTAAACCTAGGGAATCATGCCTTCACCGACACCGGTCAACCTGGAACTGTCGTCGATTACCATTTATTCACCTAAAAACCTTGCTTTTGGGTTAGCACATTCTAAGAGAAACGGAACAAGATCAGAGCTACATGCAAGTGAAACCAACATCCTTTCACATATCAAGACATCTAGAGCCATCACCAAGACAGATATTGAAGCATCACACTCATAGAATCATTCTGGGAGCCACTACTATGATATGCAACACTATTCTTCTAATCAACAGCCACCTCCATTCAGCCATCAAAATCTACATCATAGTAAGTACTTCTCTACCAGCATTGTCTATTTTAGCATAGTTAAGTTTTGTCATTCTTGTCATTAGTTTATACTTTGCATGTTCATTCCCCCATTTTTTATTAGCTTATAATCCAACCATTTCCCTTACCCACACCACTAAATCACCATTCTGACCTAATATCCACTTTTTGAGTATACCATAGATCTTAATAGACCTTCTTACCCACTCTCCCAACCTCATTTTTCCTTAGATCATCCCCTACCATTTGATCTATTCAAGTTTATTTTACCTCGACTATACCGATGTTGGTTATTCACAACCATCATCAGTTTGACCTAAACCGACATCAGTCATACCCAACCAATGTCAGTCTCTGTGTTTTATACCTTGACACAGAACAAAACCCAATAAACCTACTACCAGTTGACCTAAATAACCCAAAATCAGAAATTGACCAGTCCTAGTACCTTGAAAGATACCTCATCCTTAAGATCCAACTATATCCTAGCCTGTTGTGATTATATTTTCTTATTGTATTTGAATGAGATACCTAAATCATATTAACTATAATAGGAATTTACTTGTTTCTCACATTATTTTTTTAAACAGTGGATTGACAGCCATCTATGAAGTATCACACATCTTAGAACTAGCATACGCTAGGCTGTGCACTGTCATATATCATTTAACTATACTTTTTTGGTCTTGCTTTCTATTACATGTAGTTCCTCCTAGCCAAAAGGAAGCTCTCACATTCAGCATTGGATTGACAAGTCAATACACATGCAACAACCATCAACCGACCGAAATTTAATAGGTATTCCTCCTTGGCCCTTATCCTTATTTGTTTCATCATTCAAAAGGTAAAGAAAATGGTGAAACATTTTGGCACGCCTGGTGGGACCCATCAAGGGTTCTTATTACATTTTCCTCATTCTTAGGAAAATGTTGTGTGTTTGTTTCCCTTTGAAAAGATTACACATTAATTTTCTTCCTTGGTAATCTTCTCTTATTTCTAATTACTCTAAAAGATACACTTTATTTTGGTGCATTTAAAAAGAACCATTCTTCTTGCTTTTTCCATTTAGTGAAAGAGAATACCCTCTCCTATTCAACATTTGTGTCATCAAACATAATATTTCAATTTGGGCTTAAATTTGATTGCATTAAATTTTGATTTGTTGCATTTAGCTCACATTAAAATGAGGGCAACCTATATGCTGAAATTCGTGCATAGCTAATGGTTGACACAAAGAATCATAGAAAGCACATTTTCTCTCTCTCTATCTTACCAAACTTGCACAAAATCAAAATATAGACATCTTTCTTAAGCAACATCTTACCCAAGAACATCTGTTAGTGATCACACGATCTGATTGGCAAGTACTCCCAAGCTCATTACCTCTGTTTAGTCATCATCTCAGAGGACGGCCCGCCCCCACCATAACATAACTAAAACCTCTCCTTTTAGATATCCTTCTTCATAGGACACCTTCCTAACCAAAAATTCCGTTCTGATTACACAAAGTCAATCCTAAATAGCATAAGCTAAAAAAACATAAGAAAATTGCTGTTAGGATCATGCTTTTTATTAGCATTCTTTTTTACTTGTGTTTTGAGGTGTGAGACTACGAATCTCCATTTTTCTTCTTCCTTGCACACTCCACCATCGTAGTTCGATTGTTTTGACTTTATATGAGTGTGTCAGGGCCCCATCTCCTCATTCTCAGGTTTCTGAGTTTGATTCTTCACTTAATTCAATTCACAAAACCCAATTTCTTCATTTCTTTTTAATTCCACAGTCACCGATGTCAGTCTAGCGACCATCGATGGTTCACATCTTACCATCATCGGTTAAACCCTAACCAGTGTCGGGTTTTGGATTTCTATTTACTTTATCTAGAATAGCCTTCATCACTCTTGTTGTTCTATTTTTGGCCCTTAGGGCATCATCATATTTCTCCCCTGTTGATACCTAATGTCATACACAGTTTCCCATATACACATCCAACATTCCTATTTCATTCTTTGGAACTGGTTTTCTTCCTTAGTGACCGGTACCGATTTCAGCAATTGTCATCAGTTTTCCCTCAATCGTCACCAGTCAACCTGACCATCATCGGTTTTCCCTCAACCGTCATTGGTCAACCTGACCATCTTCGGTTATTTGTTTTTAATTTTCAAAATCTAGACATTGACCAGATTCACCTCCAAGACCCCATTATTCTTTGTTTCTACTATTTTCTATGTCATCTATAGAATACAGTCTTACCAGGTCAGTACTTGTTCACATGGTGCTGACTCGTAGCTAGACTAATGCCTTCATATTCTATGCTAGTTGTCAACCACTCCCACCTAGTCCCTCACTACCTTCTGTCCTCTCACCCATGGATCCAACCTTACCTACCACCATTGTTGTAGGTGATGAAGAGTTTTCATGACTCCTTGATCAAAATCCCATAGCCTTACAGTTCTACCTTTCTCACTCTTCCACCCGAGACTCTTTAGGTTAGTTGGTATACAACATGCCTGTATCCATTTCTCCTGCCCTTATTCTTACTTCTGCATCAACCCCTAATAATGTGACGTTACCCTCACCTGCTTCAACCCTTGTAGTTTTGTAGCTAGGACCCATACCCATCATGACTGCTACATCTACAGTATCACTCGTGCCTGCCGTATCTGTTTTACCCACATCAATCACCCAGGCCGTAGCCCAATCTACACCCATTATCTCACAAATACCCATTGTAACACAACCTCTTGTGGTGTCAGTGACCCCTAATCCATTCCATAATCGTTCCCTCTCCATCCCACAAACACTACCCCTAATCACTACCAGAGTCACGATGACCATCCCACTAGCATACACATACTATCAACAACCCCTTATCTCGTCTGTCACCCATTCTGGATATGTGCCTTTTATGTCGGTTCCCTATTCTCAACCTCCCTATCAGGTTCAATATCCACCCCATTATGCCACAAGAGGCGTCCCTCCATCACAACCTACTAATTACCTCATCAAGTTGATGATGGAAAAGATGCAGACACTAGAAGCATCGGTTTCTGGCTCACACAATTCCCTCACCTACGATGAAATTTGTAATGAGCCTATTCACCCATCCATTCCTATTTGACCATACCCCGTACATTGGGAAATTCCAAAATTCAACCACTTCATTAGCAAAGAAGACCCATAACAACATTTACAGTCCTTTAAACATGGGTTTTACCTGATTTCCCATAATGACGCTTTACTTTTGAGGACTTTCCCATGTCCTTGACATGACCTACATTTTACTAGTACACTGGGCTACCAAGACACTCCACCTACTTGTATAATCAAGTATCCCAAGTGTTCCTAGATCACTTCTCCATCAACATTGGTAAGAAGGATACCATGACATATCTTTATTCCTCATGATAGTATGACAATGAGTCGATCGGTGACTTCATCACTCGCTGTAGTAGCCTCATTAACCAACTCACATTCTAACTACCTCAAATTGAGCTTATAGAACTATTTACTCAGGCATATGCTAGACACATTTCACCAACCCTGTAGGTGAAAATTTTTTACACTTTCAACGAGGCATTCACCAAGGCATGGAAATTTGAAATTCGTGCTATCGAAGAAAAGAAGATTCAACTTTGTAACAAGAACATCACGTTTAAATAAAATGAGGCTTCTTCATCTTCGAAACCCCATAACAACTATTCAAAACCCAACGGGTCTGCTAATGTCATAGTTCTCAAAGCTGGTCCCCCTCATCAATCAAACCCAGCCAAAACCCCTTCTAATCTCTCTCCTATCCAAGCTTTCCAGTTCAAATGAGAACAACAAAAGTACACTTCCATAGGAGAATCTTATTCTTTTGTTTTGGAAAAGCTTGTTAAGGTTAGTGCCATTACCCTTCCACCTATAAAGCCATATACTGGTTTTGATACTAAGCAACCCATGCCCACATGGTATAAGGAACATGAATTTTGCAACTATCATCGTGTCAAAGGTCACAGCAAAAATAACTGCATCACCTTCAAGAATATCATCCAAGAAATGTTAGACAATGGAGATCTAGTCTTGGATAGCCAAAATGCACCAGCTAACCAAAACCTACATATATTCAAGAAGTCATTTCCTAATCATGTCTCATCTTCCAACCAAGTTGTTGATACCTCAAGCAATGAAAGCAATTCCTGCGAGGTCCACGCTATTTTTGATGATATACTAGTTGCTTCCTAATTGCCTCATGTTCCTTCCATAGATGAAATCTTAGCCCGTGCTCCCCTACCTACACCAGATTCTATTTTATCTACTCCTCTACCCAAAAAGGAAATCCCTTTATTTTCCCCTTCACCCATGGAGGAGTCTATAATCAGCACGCCACCTTTGACCCCTCAAAATTTCAAGCAGTTGTCAGTGGAACCTCTCCTATTCATAGAAGATGTAGGTCCACCACCTACACCAACACATGGAGAGTCCACTTTGGCTAGCCCATCCTCCCCTCTACCCATGGAGGATACTATAGAAGTACCACTTCCTATAGATGACCATTCACCATTAGACCTTCAAGATCCTGTTGATTTTCTTTTGTCTCTCTTACCCATAGAGTCTGAGGCTATCCATTTCCCCGTATCTCAAAAACATTTTACAAGGATTACCACTTGATCCACATCTGCACCGGTTACAACAACACCATTCTCACGCTTAGCCGATCACCTAGACTATGTCGATAGAGCCTTACTTTGCTAATACCTTTTACTTCTTGTTTCAACACAAATGCAGCTGTCACTCGCTGACACCTCCACTATCTATCAAAAAGTGTTTCGAGCGACCAAACTAGACACAACCACAACTATTGTAATACCTTCCACGACACCACCAATGGCCCAACGCACACCTCTACCTATAGCCCAACATACATCTACACCCAATCCCACACCTATATCATCTCCCTTACCTAAACCTATCACTACTTTACGGGTCATACCTATAGCTAGCCTTACTTAACCACCCATCAAATTAGATTTAGCTACATCTTCTAAAACTAACACCAAACTTAACATGACCCCTAAAAAAAAGTTCCAATCTCCTAGATCTCATACCCCAACCTCGCCTACCACACCCTTATCATCTTCACCCCTTCCGTTCATCCTAGGACCTCACCCCTTGAACCTAGAAAAGAAACCCCCATCCACCGGTAAAGCAAGAATGCAGCAACCCATTTTCCCATCACAGACCTCTAATATACCCAAGAGACCCACACAACCTCCATCCTCACCCATACCTCTAATATCGTCAATAAATTCTTCACTACCCATGACACTTCCTTCTCTTTCACTCACGCCTCCTACCCAACCCACACCACCTACCTCCACAACACCTCAGTTACCCCCATGGGTAACCCTCCCTCTTCCACCATCATCTTTTCCCTCTACATCTCATACTTTCGTATCACCTTTACCCAAAAAGATGCAACCTAAAGCTAAGAAAATGGTACCCTCCAATAAGGTAGTTCAACCAACCAAACCTTCCATTGCCAATTCATATACCATGCCCCTACCCAAGAAAATACAACCAACACCTAAGACCACACCACACACCAAACTAGTAGCCCAACTTACTCCCCCCCTTGTAAAGACTCTTCCTCCAAATTTAGCTACACATGTACCCAAACCCACATTCACCTCCCATTGTGATCCATTAGCATGGTCCTATGCCAAAATCCTAACCAATCTCCTCAAAAATTATGTCATCACATTACCACCTCTTAGACCTTACGACCCACTCAAACCCAAAGCAAAAGGGTTTGATGAAACAAAAATTTGTGCCTACCATCGTGTGTCAGGACATGATGTAGAGAACTACAAGGATTTAAAAATTACTTGTGACCAATTGTGTCCTCCTGAAGAAAAATTTGATGATGATGATCTTCTTAATGAGGACCCCATTTCACCTTCACTAATTTCCACAGATCTTCTCCCATTACGTACTTAGCGACTGAGATATCCACCCCCACAACTCTTTGATACATCCTCAAGATTCAATATTAACATGGTTCCTATAAGAGAGTTGGCCAAACCACCACCAAAATTCCAATATTCCCTACTCATTTCCCAAGGATCATATCGACCACTAGGGTTTTGTCCCTCTTACCGCTATACCTTCTACGACACACCCTCTTCATCCACCTCCCCTCAGATTAACATGATCAACATTGCCACCTGTGCTCAAAAATACAAGGGAAAGGATAAAGTAATTGGCCCATCAACCAACCCTGTACCCAATATACCAAATGCATCCACAACCCTACATATCCTATTTCTGAAGGGGTCACACATCGCACAATGCTAAAAAACTACACCAATCCCCCCTCAAAATGTATTTATATGACCTCATCAAAACCTCAGAGTCACATCATTAATCCCTCATGGAGGTCCTTCAATCAATCGAAGTCTTACCAAATGACCCCACACCCATAGCCTCTCTCACTAGGTCTTTGCCTTCCTCTACACCTCCACCCACTCACCAAGTGTTCGCCCTCAGATTTTCAAATGAAGAGATTGCTCCCTTCCAGTCTGATGAACCCGACCCCACTCTTTTCATCTCCGTATTTATCTATAATATACACATACGATGCATTATGATCAATGGTGGTGTTAGTATTAACATCATCTCCTCCCATGCGCATGACCAAATACAAATGCCTGCCAATTTAATACATGGTAACCCCATTATGTTGCATTCCTTCAATGATGCCATGACCTCTACACTAGGTATCCTTGTTCTCAATGTCCACGTAGGTCCCTGCGCAATCCCATAACTTTTCTATGTCCTAGAAGGGGAGTTCCAGTATAACTTGTTGCTTGGCTGACCTTGCATCCATGCTATGGGTTGTGTCCCTTCGATGTTACATCAATGCCTCAAATTTTAATAAGAGGGACATAATTACCCCATCCCTATTGACCCCTCACCTTTCAAGACTTGTAACATGCTATATCGACCTAATGATGTGCTTGTACCAGTCAATGCATCTGCCACCATCACCACTTCACCTTCACCCATGAGGCCATCCGCCAAAATTGCCACTACTTCTACTACATCTAACCTTGCTATCCCCACTTTAGTTGTATCCTCTACCACTGGTGCCCCTATTTCACCTTCATCTAGCGATCCATCTATACTCACTACCCACATACCAGCTATTGATCCCTTAGAAGGTTTTTTTCAATGCCTCACTCTAGGTGAATACCGCCTATATAATATCAATACCTTCCTCACCCCACAAGAGTATGGGTACCTCTGGCAACACCCTAGTTATTACATCCGCATCGGTGACATTTTCCCTTATGGCCCTCCCCACCTTCACACTAACCTAATGTATGGGGGACTTGATATTTCCACCTATAAACCTGAAACTCCATCCCAAGCCCAACTATTTTCTTCCAACCTACACCCCCTCACTAACCAGCGCTTCACTCACACCTTCCTCCACTGGTGCACGTGGAAAGGATTTGGCTTCAGTTTTTATGAACAAGGCTGCCATACTATCATTTCCTATACCTCTTGTAAACACAATGACTGTAGTGGCATTGTTTTTGATGCTCCACCCTCCAAGAAGGTTTGCATCGACCTTATCCAAGATGAGAAATATTCCCCCTCTCATTCACCCACATTACCATCTTCACCCACAGAGTCCATAGATCCTAAATCTATTCCTCCTAACTTTTTTTTTATAAACACCATTTCCTTAGTACTGCTGATCTATCAATGTGATGGCAATGCTCCCTCTTCTCTTCCATTCCTGTATCCTGACATGATCGATGATGATACACCTTCAATTAACGCTATTAAATGTCAGGATGATAAGTCCCTCCTCACCTACCTTGGTGCAGAAGACTTTTACATTCATCGATCATTACCCTCTAAGACGTAAACCATGTTAAACGAATTGACCATCGAATTCAACATTAATACTCAGGACGACCCATACATTATAAAGATCAGCCAATCCTTAGATGCTACTGAACAGAAAGCCTTCACCTCTTTCCTTTGGGACTATAGCAATGCATTTTCTTGGTCCTATGCCAATATGCCAGGTATTGACCCAAAATCATGGTTCACAATATTGTAACCACTCCTAATGCCAAACCCATCAAACAAAAGTTGTGGAAAATGCATCCTCGCATTACTCTTCTAGTCAAAGAATAACTTCAGCACCTTCTCTCAGTTTCCTTCATTCTACCCATTGATTATCCCCAATGGATTTCTAACATCATTCCTATCACAAAGATGACAAGGGGACTCCACATTTGCACAGATTTCCATGACCTCAACCTCACATGTCCTAAGAAGATTTCCCACTACTACTCATTGACCAGCTAGTTGATATCACCCCTGGCCATGAAATTTTATTGCTCATGGACAATTTCTCGGGCTAAAATTAGATATTACTAGCTCCCAAGGATCAACACAAGACTTCCTTCATCACCCCTTGGGGAACTTTCTACTATCAAGTCATGTTATTTGGCCTCAAAAATTCTGGTGCTACATATAAATGAGCCATGACTTACATATTCCATGACATCATACATCACATATTGGAGGATTATGTTGATGATCTAGTTTCCAAATCCAAACATCTAACTGAACACCTTCCTATTCTTAAATTCATTGTCAGAGAAAATGCATAGCACCCCGAAATGAGTTATGGATCTTCTTTTCTAAGGAAAATTCATTTGGTGTGATTGCACAACATTGACCTTTCCCAAAGTGTGGGACCTTTGCAAATGGGGAAAGCTCTCCAAAGAAGGTTGGTTCCTCTTCCTATACTACCTGCCACAAGCTATTCTAGTATAGGCAAGCTAATATAACCTAATATAACTTCCAAGGAGATAAGGAGAGGAATAAAACAAGGAAAAACAGAGCCTACACTAAAACAATGATACACCAAAGAAGGAAAGTGTTGATTATCTATCAAAACTGCCATGGAACAAGAAGAGGTGAGAGATGGAAAGGATGGGCAAGTGCATCATAGACCAAAGATGGATTTCACATAGAAAATGTTCCAAAACTCCATGAAAACAGCTCTAAAACCTCCAATGAACATCCAAACATGCAAAAATACCCTGTAATGAAGAGAGGTAAGGAAAACAACAAAGAAAATGAGCCAAGGATGGAAAAATGTATCACAAAAACATGTTTTTTATTGCTCAAAATTTACAGTGCATCATTTCACAGGAAAGAGGAAAAAATGTCATTACAAAGTAGTGGAGGAGGTTCAAACTCCATTTTCAATCATGGGGAAGAAAAGAAGGGAGAGGCAGAGAAGAAGGATGGACAACATTTTTCAAAATGAGCCAAAACTCATTTTTATCTCTCGAACAGAATGAAGGAAATGAGAAAACGTGGGAAAATCAATTTTAAAACTCTAACCACCAACAAGATCCATTTAATTAGCCTAAAAAATGATGGGTTTCTATGAAAAAACCCATACTTCATCGTACATTGCTTTGCAGAGCAAGAAAGAGGCCCATACTTCATTAATTTTGGTGGTTAGGGTCATTTTCTGTAATTTTTCCATGCCAGAGACGTTTTCCCATTTTTTCCCACAAAACTCCATCAAAATTTAAAATTGAAGTGTCCATCATGTACAGAATTTCAACAGATTTCCATTGATATGAAAATTGTGAAAATCTGAGCTCTGGATCAAAAGATATGGGCTTCTGAAGATTTAGGGCAAAACAGGGAAAAATTAGGGAAAAAATCGGGTCTGCGTGCCAAAATTTCACCCTTTTCCCCCTTTTCGTGAAATTGGAAAATTTTCCAAAAATCCTCCACAGTCCCGCTGCTTTGATGACACATGGCGCTTCCTGATTTGTCCATTGCCTTCAAAATAACATTCTGTCCCTTTTTCCCGCAAAGGAAAAAATTTCCCAAGGTCCCTCACCGACCTGACCTCCGCTGCTGACGTGGACACGTGGCACCTTTTGATTGGTCACAAAGATGCGGTCCAACTTTTCACCTTTGCACTTTTATGGTTTTGGAAAAAAACCAAAAATCCTTCCAACTCTCGCTGCTGACTTAGACATGTGGCGCATTATTGTTGGTGTGGGGCCTTAAACAAATTTTTCTCCATTCTCCTTTGTGGGTTTGCGGGTGAACTTTTTCGCTTTGATTTTTTTAGCCAAAAGGATAAGTTTCAAATTTCTCTCCATGCCTCTACTAACTTTCCAAATTTCCTTAGCAAAATTGCTTCCTCCACTCCGCCGGCCCGAGGTTTCCTAGCATAATTTCCTCCTTATCTCCACAGGCCCGCCCAGGGAAAATTTTCGATGCTAACTCTGCCGAGCCATAACTCAAAAAATACAAGGAGTTAAGAGGACTTCTTTACCTTTTTGGAAAGGGAAAGAAATTATCTATCTATTAAAGCCATTTATAGAATCATTTGATTTCTTAAAATGTGTTAAAATTGAAGTTAAATTACAAGGAAGGAAAGTATGAAGGAAAATTAGCCAAAATAAGCAGGGGCTCATTTTGGATAACAATTTTGGCTTCTCAGCGGGGATATCTACCTACTAGATGAATGATCAGTGGCCTTTTGAAGCATCCATTGGGCATGGAGTCAATCTTGATAACCAAATCTACTCTAAACTATGAAAATCTGACCTCTGAGCCACTTGGAAACCCACTGAAACTTAGAGTTGATCTTCACAAAAATGCCACTGAAATGGACTATGCAAGAGCAATACAACAACACCAAAAACTATGTAAAAAGTGAAAATCATACATGCTCATAATAGAACATGAAGAGTGTGCAAAAGCACTTCTTTTGCTAAAAACAAACCTACCTACACTACTCTAACAAAGAGAAAAGGGAGCTCAAACAAAGCCTGCAACTGACAGGGAGAAATAGCTTCCCTTCCTCAAAAATGGCAGCCATGCAACTTAGTTGATACTAAATATAGCTGCCTATATGAGTGAAAAATTGAAAATAAGCCAGTCCTCCACCCAAATCATCAAGGTATCAGCATTAATGGAAAATACCTCTTCAAGCTGACTTACATCATACTTCTGGAGGTGTTGATGATGACCCTTGGTACTTTTATGCTCATCCTCATGCCCTAGAGTAGGCATGACTTGTTTTGGCTTCTCCCTTGGCTCTAATGATGCCAAGTATCTGATTGGGCATGGTCTAATCCTTTCGATGTGCCCATTTATCTGAAATTCAACTCCAAAAATGGAGTCTTCTTGTGGACCTTTTTGGGTGGATGGTGTGAGAGGGATCATTACATCCTCCTGCCTTTTCTCTTCCTCCTCTAAAGAACATAGAAGATCAAAATCTTCCAATCTTGGTTTCAGAGGGCTGTAATGAAGTGTAGGCTACTGTTCTTGAATGTTATCCTCCATGTCAGTAGGATCATATGCTTGTAATGTGATAGATGGAGGAAAAAATGATGTGATCTCGATGGATTCCCCTCCATCAAGGCAATCCTCCAAGTCAGACAGGTAATCTGCCTCCTTGCTGTCCTACTGCAAGTGCTCAACCTGATCTATAACTTGATCACCATGGCTCCCATCACTCTCAAACATGAATTTTGAAAGATCAAACTCTTCTTCAACATTAGAGCTTGAAGTGGATGAAGTGGGAGGAAGAACTGAAGGTTCTTCTATAGCCTACTCTACACTTGGGGCCTCTAAAACTATATGGTCCTCCTCCATTATGGGTTCATTAACCAAATCAGGCCCTTAAAATGAAAGAAAAAATTATTCAATGATGCCTTCTTCATTGAGTGGCGTCAACACTAATTTGATCTCTCCCAGCTGCTCCTCTTCAATGGGGCTTAGGACTGATTGTTCCTTCTCTTGTTCTTGTTTGTTCAGCAGACTTTTCACAAGAAATAATTAATTGATATTGTATTCGGCCTGATTACAAATAATACTAAGGCTAATAAATAGCCATGGAAATAGAAAATTGACCTCCTACAAACTAGGAAGTCACACAACAAAACAACCCATTAATATCATTATGGGTATAACAAAAATAAATTGTTGAAACAATATAACAAACCTATATTATTAATAATGAGTTATAATGTAACTCATATTAATAATATTACAATATATAATAATGAGAGCACTATGATATTTCTAACATTCCCCCCCTTAGTGTGAACACAGGGAAAACACCATCTTCAACCAAGCAACATGCTGCTCCATAGTCTGCACATGGTCTTGATATCTAATTTGACTATGGGAACTACATCATCTAGGGACCGTTCAACCTATTAGATGAATACATGAACTGGGACCATTTAACCAATTCACATCAACCATCAAATCAATCTGATCAAGAACACTTCCTGTAATAGTATCAATGGTACAAATCATTATCATCACGGGGGACACACAAGCACTGCACTGCACTGCACATAGGAACAGGGATGCTCATCTATTCTTATTCATCGCACAAGACACAAAGATGTCACTAAAGTAGTTTGCGACCTCTAAGGTAATGACGAACTCGAGGATGCTGATTGTCCTCCTGCCTCCGTTGCCTCCATCCTCCAATATGAGGATAGATGCTCAAAACATATAATCTTCATCACTTGAATAATTAATAGGTTCATTGTCACTTGCAAGATTAGAATAATCATCCCAATCTTCTTCATCAGCTAAAGCGTTTTTTTCCAACTTATCATCTAAGAGATCTTGAGCTCTTTTCTTACAATTCACAAAACCATGTCCTGGTTGTTTACAGTAATGACACAAAATATGTTTCTTTGATGATAAAAACTTTTTTTTTACCTTTCTGGAATGGTGATTTATTGTTTACAACCATGAAAGTTTCTTGTTCTGGTACACACCTTTTTATTTTTTCTTCCTCGTCAAGCAACGAGGAAATTAAATTTTCCAAACTGGGATTGATCTTACTAAGAGTAAAAACAATACTCGAATATTCTTTTGGCAAACTATTTAGTAATATTGCTTTAGCATCTTCTCCATCTACCTCTTCTTTTATTCCTGCTAATTGATTTAAAATGGATCAAAACTTACTAATATGTTGAACCATATTGTCATTTTCTCCCATCTTTAGCCCAAAAAGTTTTTGCTTCAGCACCATTTCTACACTACCTGCTTGAGATCCAAATAACTTGTTCAATGTCAGCCAAATGTTATTAGATGACTTGGTTAGATCAATATGATGCAAATATGCATAGGAAAGACTAATGCCGATAATTGCTATTGCTTTCTGATCCTTACTTTCCCATTTCATTGCTTCATCTGCATCATTCGGTTTTTTAATTTTTCCTTCGACAATGTCCCATAAGTCTTTATCAATCAATTGTAATTGGGTTCGTACTTACCACGTGTGGAAGTATTTACCATCAAATATTTCAATTACATTTATCTTTTCCATTTTTAAACTCCACAAAATTGGGAAACTTGAACCAGACAATAATAAAATCTTTATACTGGTAGAGATACTTGATTTTAATAAAGGATATATATCAAAACTTGGTAGATAACTGACTCACTGATATAAGCTAGTAGATTTTGGAATGATGGGCTTTAAAATACAAATCTCCCAACCAAAATTTCTTTATTCAGGCATGTGCTAATAGTGACCATGCATTTTAATGCTGAGAATATTGCTTGAACCTCTATATTGACTATAGTAAATATCAAGCTTGCATATATCTGCAGACATCATGTAGAGTGAACCTGACATAGGAGTAATATGGCATTTGAATAGCTTGCTTGGATCTAAAAGGAGAAAAGATTCACGTGCTCAAGTATTCAAAACTATTATTTTAAATAGAAAATTGGATCTGTGGTGGTTACAGAAAACTAAACATACACAAACAAAAATACCCCATACATTACACACATATTTCTCTGATTATTGACATTGCACATGTATTTCCCTGAGACGTTGATATTATTTATTTGTGCTGGGATGTTGGCCATGTAAGCAAAAGATAATATTTATAAATGAGCAGATGCAAAACTGGCTGACAAATTATTCAATACACAGTGACATTATGAAATGATTCTATACTAAAGCAAGCCGTCAATTTAAGACTGCATGCACAACAATTGAATCCAATTTCTATGTTGATCAGCTTTGAATAAGGCCAGATAAAACAAATCCCATTCCAACTAAAGAGGATGAAGTTAATGGAATGGTTTAGTCATAGATTTGTAGAAAAAATGTGGGAACCCCAAATACAGACGTACCAGCTGTAAAACTGTCACACACCAAATATATGCTCAAACATAATCCTAAGGACTCATATATTTGACATGATCCTCTAGAGTTTCATTTGAAATTCCATTAGCACACACAGGTTACCCATAACCTCACTCTGATACCAAATGTTTGTTCAGCAGACTTTTCACAAGAAATAATTAATTGATATTGTATTCAGCTTGATTACAAATAATACTAAGGCTAATAAATAGCCATGGAAATAGAATACTGACCTCCTACAAACCAGGAAGTCACACAACAAAACAACCCATTAATATCATTACGGGTATAACAAAAATAAAATGTTGAAACAATATAACAAACCTGTATTATTAATAATGAGTTATAATATAAATCATATTAATAATATTACAATATATAATAATGAGAGCACTATGATATTTCTAACAGTTCTTTTTCTTCTTCTGTTGCAAAATTAACCTCAACCACCACTGGTTCTTCAATCTTGACCTCCTCTATCTGCTTAACCAGTAAGGAGATCTTTGTAAACCCAAATTTGGCATCCCAGCTCTTCAGATTATCTGTCATTTCTTTTCTTTTGGGCTCCTCTTCTTGATATTCTCCTTGACTGGATTCTTGAGTCTCTTCCCAACATGGACTTGGGAAAGAAAGAGGAGTGGTAGGTTGGGATTCAACCAGATTTTTAATTGTTTGTGGTGGGGAGGGAGGTGGAACTTCTTCTTTATTTGGAGGGGATGACTATTTGGAAGGGGAAAGGAAAAAATAACTGAGATGAGGTGGAAGACTAGGGAATGGAGAAATTAAATCAACACTTGGTGAAGCATGGGATGGATTTGGAATTTGGCATTCAAAATGAGATGGTGCTGCTTGAGGAATGGAAAGAGAAAAGCCATGTGATGGTGTAGAACTTACCCATTGACAAGGTTTCTCAACACCAAATTCACAAGCCTCTATCTCTTCAGTCCATTGTACAAGTTGGGGAAGCATCTCCATCATGAAGTATAGCTTCTCCTGAGGGCTGTAATGTCTTTGAAAAGGGCCAATACATGGACAAGGTACCCTGAAACCATTTATGAAAGCCTTCATTTGAGTTGTTTATATTGATTACACCATGCCAATCTCCATTTTTTGGATCTTCTCCAACAGACCAACATCTTGCATTTGATTGTCTTCATTGTTGGCATACCCCTGCTCTTGTAAATCTCCATAGCAAAAATGATTTTGGCATTGTTGCTCATAGGGGAAACCATGATGATTTTGGATTTTCTCAAAATGTTGATTTGAATGATTTGTAAATCTTATTAGAGTTGGAATGTGTTGTTGTTGTCGTAGATGTGAATTCCATAATGGAAATGAAGTCATGATTGCATAACTTCATGGAATGGAAAAGAGTAAAAGGGATGGAAAGAAGAATGAATGAAAAAGGGATGGAAAGAATGAATGAAAAAGGGATGGAAATGAATGAAAAGGAAGGTATGTAACTTTAGAGATGGGTTGTTAACCATATGGAGTCACCAGATGTGTTTACAATTGCCTCCAAAGGCTGAAATTTTAAACAAGAACACATCAAACTACAAAAAATAAACTGGAAGACCTCTTGGTCCTACTGGGCATGCCAAAACTGTTAGTGAAAATTCACAGCACACCCAAATGAGTTATGGATCTACTTTTCTAAGGCAAAGTCATTTGGTGTGATTGCACAACATTGAGCTTTTCCAAAGTGTGGGACCTTTCAAAATGAGGAAAGCTCTCCAGAGAAGGTTGGTTCCTCTTCCTAAACTACCTGCCACAAGTTGTTCCAGTGCAGGATAGCTAATATAACTTCCAAGGAGACAAGGAGAGGAAGAAAAAAGGGAAAAACAGAGCCTATACTAAAATGGTGATACACCAGAGAAGGAAAGTGTTGATTATCTATCAAAACTACCATGGAACAAGAAGAGGTGAGCAATGGAAAGGATGGAAAAGTGCATCACAAACCAAAGATGGATTTCACATAGAAAATGTTCCAAAATTCCATGAACATAGCTCCAAGACCTTTAATGAACATCCAAACATGCACAAATAACATGTAATGAAGAGAGGTGAGGAAAACAACAAAGAAAATGAGCCAAGGATGGACAAATGCATCACAAAAACATGTTTTTTATAGGTAAGAGGAAAAAATTCCATTACAGAGCAAGGGAGAAGGTTCAAACTCCATTTTTGACCCTAGAGAAGAAAAGAAGGGAGAGGCAGAGAAGAAGGATGAACAAACTTTTTCAAAATGAGCCAAAACTCACTTTTATCACTTGAACAAAATGAAGGAAATAAGAAAATGTAGGAAAATTGATTTTAAAACTCCAACCACTGACAAGATCCATTTAATTAGCCTGAAAAATGATGGGTTTTCATGAAAAAACCCATTCTTCATCGTATATTTCTTCGCAGAGAAAGAAAGAGACCCATACTTCATTAATTTTGGTGGTTGGGGTCGTTTTCTACAATTTCTCCATGCCAGAGACATTTTCCCATTTTTCCCACAAACCTCCATAAAAATTTAAAATTGAAGTGTCCATCATGTAGAGGATTTCAACAGATTTCCATTGATACAAAAATCATGAAAATATGAGCTCTGGATAGAAAGATATGGTCTTCTGAAGATTTAGGGAAAAACAAGGCAAAAATCAGGTCTGCGGGCCAAAATTTGATCATTTTTCCCCTTTTCATGAATTTGGATAATTTTCCAAAAAGCCTCCACAGCCCTGCTACTCTGATGACATGTGGCACTTTCTGATTGGTCCATGGCCTTCAAAATAACATTATGCCCTTTTCCCCGTAAAGGGAAAATTTTCTTAAGGTCCCCCACTGGCTCGACCTCTACTGCTAATGTGGACATGTGGCCCCTTCTGATTGGTAATGGGGATGCGGTCAAACTTTTCACCTTTACATTTTAATGGTTTTTGCAAAAAACCAAAAATCCTTTCGACCCCGTGACTCCCGCTACTGACCTGGACACGTGGCACATCATGATTGGCGTGGGGCCTTAACCAATTTTTCTCCATTCTCCTTTGCGGGCTCGTGGGTGAACTTTTTCCCTTTGAGTTTTTTAGCCAAAAGGCTAAGTGTCAAATTTCTCTCTAAGCCTCTGCCAACTCACCAAATTTCCTTAGCAAAAATTCTTGCCCTGCTCTGCTGGCCCGTGGTTTCCTGGCACAATTTCCTCCTTACCTCCATGGGCCCACCTAGGGAAAATTTTCACTGCTATCTCTACTGAGCCATAACTCAAAAAATACAAGGAATTACGAGGACTTCTTTACCTTTCTGGAAAGGGGAAGAAATTATCTATCTATTAAAGCCATTTCCAGAATATGTTGAGTGCTCAAAATGTGTGAAAATTTAAGTTGAAGCACAAGGAAGGAAAGGATGAAGGCAAATTAGCCAAAATAAGCAGGGGCTCATTTTGGATAACAATAAGATTTGACCACCTCATCAAGTATTGTGTTCATCTTCAACCAAAGAAGTGTGTCTTTGTAGTACTTTCTAGAAAACTCCTAGGTTTCATTGTTTCTTTGTGTGGCATAGAATTTGATACTGCTAAAGTCAAGGCTATTCTTGAAATGCCACCACCCCACTAATCTCTGTCAACTTAACAGCCTATAAGGAAAGTTGCAATCAATTCATCATTTTATCTCACAACTTTCCAACCATTTCCAAACATTCCATCATCTTCTCAAGAAATACATTTCATTCAAATGGGATGATGAATGCCATAAAGTGTTCGAAGCCTTGAAACAATACCTCCTTAAACCACCAATGCTCATTCCTCCTAAGAATGACCAACCCTTCTACCTATATATTTTTGCCACTAACCATTCTCTAGGTGTCATGCTCGCTCATCGTGATGACCAACACCAAGAACAAGTGGTTTATTACATAATTCATACACTTCTTGACTACGAAACTAGATATACCCACACCAAAAAACTTTTCCTATCCTTAGTTTTTGTCGCCACTAAACTCCGCCATTACCTACTCAACCACAAAAGCTTCGTCATTACTAATACTAACCCAATACACTATATGTATGCCAAACCTTATCAAAATCAATGTGTCGCACGTTGGCTTATGCTTCTGGCTGACCTAGACCTAAAATTCATCCATTAGAAGTCCATCAAGGGATAGACTATCACTGACCAATTGGCTGACACACCTATTTCCGGGAATCAACCCTCTAACTTTGATTTTCCGGATGGGTCTATTGCTACCCTTTCCCTGGATGAACCAACTTAGAAAATGACAGTATTCTTCGATGGCTCCAAGTGTCACCATGGGGGTGGGGATGGTGTTATCCTCATTCTTCTTGATGACGAACCTATGCCTTTGTCTTTCAAACTTGATTTTGATTGTACAAACAATATTGTTGAATTCAAAGCACTTGTATTGGGTCTTCAGGCTACTTATGCCTTAGATGTTAAGTCAATCAACATCTTTGGTGATTCTCAGTTGGTCATAAACCAAGTCAATGGTATATACTAGTGTCGTAATGAGATACTTTAAAAGTTTAAGCATCACATAGACATACTTCTGACAACCTTTGACCATTACACACTCTAAACCACCCCACATTATAACAATAAATTTGTAGATACCATGACCTGCTTGGCTTCTCAGATACCCACTTCACCTGCTAAATTTAACATCTTTGTCACTATACAAAGGATAAAATCACCATCTTATTTACCTCGTGAGGTATGATCTATTAGAACCACTGCCCCTAACCCAAGGGACCTTTGGTATAAGCAATATGCAAGACTATCTTTCCCTTTCCATTTTTCCCACCGATCTCACTCGTAATGGACAACGCTCCTTTCTTAAAAGTGTCTCTCATTATGTCATCATGGGTGGTATTATTTACAAACGTGGTTTCGACATCATTCTCTTACACTGCCTTAGAAGTTCTGAAATTCCTTACACCATTAAGGAAGTCCACGATGAAATTTATGGAGGTCACTTTAGTAGTCTCATTGTTGCAAAACGCATTCTTTTCCTATGATATTACTGGCCAACCCTAAACTGTGACTATTGTGATTATGTCAAACACTACGTGAAATTCCATCAACATGCTAATCTCCATCAAACCCTAGTTATTCCTTATAGGTCGCGTGAGACCTTTCACATTTTTCTCAATGGGGTTTGGATCTTGTCAGTGAGATCAACCCCCATTCTTCATAATGCCACCAATGGATCATAACCACTACTAAATATTACACTAAATGGGTAGAAGCCATTCCCATCATTTCCACTAATGCCGAGAAAATATGTGAATTCATCAACCATCACATCATTTTTAATTTGGGCGTCCCTCACCGCATTATCACTGATAATGGAAAACAATTCAAAAACAAAACCCTACGTAAAATATGTGATGATTTTGGCATCCAAATCAATTTATCATCACCTTATTACCTGCAAACCAATAGTCAAGCTGAATCAACCAATAAAAAACTGGAATTTTTTTTATGAAGGTAGTCAATGATACTGGGAAAGATTGGCATTACGCATATTCCTTTCTCCTTGTGGGCTTATCGCACTAGTATTCACACTTTAATTGCTGCCACCCACCCCTTTTCTCTAGTCTACAATACTAAGGATTTCTTACCTCTCAAATTCCAGATTCCATATCTTTGCATCTCAATACAAGACATGCTAAATGGGTCGAAGCGATTCCCATCATTTCCACTAATGCCGAGAAAATATGTGAATTTAGCAACCATCACATCATTTTTAATTTTGGTGTCCCTCATCGCATTATCACTGATAATGGAAAACAATTTCAAAAACAAAACCCTACGTAAAATATGTGATGCTTTTTGGCATCCAAATCAATTTATCATCACCTTATTACCTGCAAACCAATAGTCAAGCTGAATCAACCAATAAAACCTGGAAATTTTTTTTTATGAAGGTAGTCAATGATACTGGGAAAAGATTGGCATATGCATATTCCTTTCTCCTTGTGGGCTTATCGCACTAGTATTCACACTTTAATTGCTGCCACCACCCCCTTTTCTCTAGTCTACAATACTAAGGATTTCTTACCTCTCAAAGTCCAGATTCCATCTCTCTACATCTCAATACAAGACATGCTCAACGATGATGATTTTCACTAAGATCATTTGGCACAACTTGAATTATTAGATGAATGTCATCTCAATGCTCTTGACCAATATCCAAATCTACCAAAAACGTATCAAATGTTCCTATAACAAATGTGTTTACGAATGAACCTTTCAAGTTAGTGACCTTGTCCTCGAAGGAAAATCGACATGTAACTAAAGAGGAGAAAAGTAAATAGGGAAAATTTACTCCTATATTGGCTTGGACCCTATATTGTTATCCATGTCTATGGATCAGGTGTTTCTCATTTTTCTTCACTCAAATGTAAACCCGAACTTGATCCCCTTAATACCTTGCATATTCAACCATTCTATTATTGATATCAAGTCCTATATCACCTTCTGTCAATTGATCGCTCATCCCTTGAGTTCTTTGTACCTTCGATATTACCATTTTTAGGATCCATGACTAAACAGGAATCATGTGATTACACCATCACCTTTTTGCCTTGTATTCAATACGAGTGTCACGAATCTACTCATAGCATGATTCTCATGGATAATTTTCATCTTCTTCAAGATGGAATCCCATGGTTGTTCATCACTTGAAACCTCCTCTTCACAGTTAATCTTTGTGTGCTACAGTCTTGTCTTCTAAACAACCTGATAGTCCTTTATAGTCTCATCCATGACTTAAATGTCTAAAAACAAAAAGGGATACCACTCCTTGAGTCAAACTTCTAGCAAAATATGACTCTATCAAAACAGACATCTCTTCTTCATATTCTACCACTATCAATAGAATTTTCCCTTGAAGGACAAACTATGTACAGTCATTACAAACATATAATATATATTCAGAAGCTTCCCGTATCAATCAGCTTCACGAAGACCTCAAGGAAATAATATACCCATCCCATATAGACTTCCCGCATTGACCAATCTATTAAAAACAAACAAATAAAGAAAATGATGAAATTTTCATCATGGAATTGCCTATTTTTGATTATGGGTTTCTTGTTTTGAAAAACATGTCGTCATACACTAAGTTATGTTAAACCTCCCATTCTCACCTCCTTGCCTTTTTCACCCAAATTCCTTGTTACTTAAGGGACTTTTCGTAAACATGACATTTCATAATCATGTGAATTTTCTTCATCCTTACAATAGTCCATTATGCAAGGCCTATAGGGTCTTACATTCATAAGCCCATCAAGGGTATGGTAGACTCATTAGGGTTCTTATCAATTAAGAAACTCTTTTACCACTTCTTACCATTCACATCCCTCATTACTTATTGATTATCCTATACAGGACCATATCCTTGACACTTATATTTAAAAATCACTTAACCATGCCTACCACCTAAACTCAGCCATGCCTATGACCTAAATAACCCATGCCTAGCACCTATCAACCCATTCTGCTATTTAAACCTAATCTTCCCTAGCTTATGGGAGAAATACATCCGATTGAGGTCCATTTTTTACCGAGACTATGTAGGCATCACTCCAATGGCATGGGGCCCTTGGAGGTTAGCTTAGCCACTCTCTACCCTAACCAAATCCATCTCCCCCTTTTCTATTCAAGTTCTACCCTAGTTAGTTTCCTTTTTATATCAATAATTGGAAATTAAACCAAAGAAACAACAATTACTTAACATCTTTACCATCATCACTCATACATTCATTTCATCTTATCTAAAATTTCTTTACCATAATCATAAATTTTCCTATAAATCATCTTAACACAATCCACATCATCATTAATTACACAAATTAATGAATTATAAACTCAACCATACCTAACCAACATGACACAACCATGCCTAAGACGACCTGAATCAATCATGTGTAAACCAACCTAACTCCACTATGCCTAACTCAACCTGACTCAATCCATTCCTACGACCTTACTCCATGCCTAAACCAGCCTAACTCCACCATGCCTACATGACCTTGACTCTATCATGCCTAATCCATTGGATTTCGACCTATATATATAATAATGAAAATTAACATAGGTATACCATCCATACTATAAACACCATCATCTATAAATTAGATAGTCTGTATAAAAATATATGTGAATATTTATCTCAACAATAATCCCAATCATCTCAAATCACTCAAATACATCCTCACCATCTTTGGCACGTAGACTAGTATATCATCAAAATCTCAAAACTGTCATGTACATCCTCAGTCTCTTTGGCACGCAGACCAATATATATCAAAAATAAATAACTATACAAAATAGGAGGTACATACGGCTATTATATATCACCTTGTTGGATATCCTTCATATCTATTTCACCTATCTCCTCCTCCTCCTCTGCCCTGTATGACATCTAAC
Source organism: Taxus chinensis (assembly GCA_019776745.2). NCBI lineage: Eukaryota > Viridiplantae > Streptophyta > Pinopsida > Cupressales > Taxaceae > Taxus > Taxus chinensis. Next base: position 926,695,294 of record CM034146.1, on the reverse strand, counting down.
TAGCATCTCACCACCCATCATCGGTCCTGACTGGATCTCTCTTGGTACCTCACCTGAGGTTGGCCTCCATGAACTGGTGGCCTCACCCTGACCCTATCTCGGGTATCGATGGCCCCTTGTGCTCTCTAAACTATGGGTATGTGACCTGGTTCTCTCGCAAGAGGCCTGTTGTTCTCTATACTCCCCATAGGATAGAAAATCAATCCTTGTGGCCATCAGAATATCATGATAATACTAGACCTCACCTTAGTCATCTCTCAACCTACCTATTAGTACTGTATGTGGTGGTGCCATCGGCCTCAGCCCCTATACCTGTCTCTCAAGAACCTGTCCCGCTGGTACCTTAAAAGAGGGACCTTGTCCCTGTGCCTATGGTTGTCCTGAGGGACCCTGTCCCACTCCTGCCTATATCTGGGCCTGAAGGGCCACAACCTGTGCCTATGAAGTGGAAACCTGGCCCTGCAAATCTTTAATCTACACCTGTAGGGTGGTCACCTGTACCCCATCCCCATCTCTACCCTGTGCGGGTACCTTTCCCTACACCATCTGTGCCTGCAAAGTGGCCACCTGTGCCTGCAAAACAACAACCTATGCCTCTGAGCCTGTCAACTACCCCTGCACTATACCCAACTTTGTAATTAGGTTCTCCACCTGCCCCTATAGGGTGTCCCTCTACACTATGATTGTGGCTGAATATGGCTTCCCCAACCTTGGCAGTAATTCTCATAAATGTGCAACCCACCACTACCTATATCTATATGTAACCCCAACATCATCAATCCATCAGTCTCTCACCTATTCCTCCTACCCTGTCAGCAGTGTCAGTTGTGGTAGAGGAAGATGCCTCTCCGCGTCATCCCTCTTGTACTGTGGGAAAGGTGGTGGTATATCCTAAAGTAGCCTAAACTTCCATCTAACCTTGTCTACATGTATCATCTCGTGCTCTTTTGCACGTCACCCCTCTATTCACTGGAGTATTTGTAGCTCCTGTAGCTTTTCTGCTATCTACCCATATGATGGAAAACCCACATAGAGCCTCCAAATGATGTCCACACTGGACAACCCCTCTAGAAATCACCTATAATAGACTACATCGTGTGTAGCTCTAGGTACTTGGTGCTCCCAAATCACAGGCACCCATCACCTATAGCCCACTAAAAAAAAAACCCAGCTTGAATGCATCAACCTGGGGCATACCAACTAGATGAACACATACAATTTGGTCATACGCCTATCAATGGACTAGGAAAGTACAACACGAGCTAAATATATGTAATTGTCCATAAGCCCATAACTCTCTATATAAATGAACCAAGAATACGAGAACCCATATAAAATGAGTCATGTCCTCCACCATGTCATGTAGAACCCCCATCAATGATCGTGGGAATCTCCCACCCTCCGCATCTGAAAGTACAAAGTAGCAAACTGCCTCCATTAGCAAAACTACCAGCCTCATCTCCTCTGGATGGGCCTGGTACATATATCCATAACTCATACTGGCACTATGGAACCTCATCTCTGCCATTCCCCTCAACAAACACGTTCAACATCAACTCCTATGAGGCCTCTGAGGAGATAGAATACACTTGTGTCCCCACTATCGGTAGACGTAGGATCCTGTACACATCCTCTAGGGTGACTATGATCTCACTCATTAGCAAATGGAAGGTATTGGCCACCGAGTCCCATCTATCAAAAAGAGATACCATCAAACTCATCTCCTTAAATATGTGTTGGTAACATCTAACCCTAATCAGGCTAACCTCTGCAACATGACACCGGTTAGCAGTTATCCCCCCTTGTACCTCCACGAGCAAAGGAGGCACCCAATCTCTCATCACTAGCTGGTCTCTAGCCTACATTCAACCAATCACACACATTATTACCACTTACTTTTACCCAACATTGACCTTCTTCCCTCCACACCACCCACTATCTATTTTACACACTTTACCTATCCTTCCCCTTACCCTTCCTAGACCTCTAGCCTTTTTTTACCCTCACCGGAACTAGCTACTCCTAACCTTCACCAATCTACTATAATTGTCACCAATTCCCCTCATCTCTGACAGATGTCAGTGTAACATGACCGACATTGACCATATCTTGATCGGTGTCAGTCACTGTTACTACACCCAAACCCAAAACTCCAATTCCCTTTACCTACTCTCTTTCCCATTTTCCCTATGAACCTACCCAAACCTCACCTAAAACCCTCCCCAACCCTCTTCCCCTATCTCTTCCCTTTCACACCCCTTCTTTCACCCGTTTTAACAACCAAATTTCAAATTCTTTACCCTACCCAAACTGACCTACCCATTCCCTTCTTCTTATATCAAATAATAATGAACAGATTATATCTTACCTCATCTCAGTGTCGTCAGCAAGGTGGCATGTCTGGCCGCTATGCCGGTGGTACACCCAAACCTTCTCCCACCTTTGTCCATGTCTAATCACCAAATCCAATCCTCTTGACCTCTATCTAACCACAATCAATCCCTCTGTGCTTGTGGACCCATCTACCTAGCTCCTCTAACCAACTGAATCTCTCCACCTCAGTAGGATCTCGTCCCTTGTCCTTTCCTCCTGACAAAGCACAACTCATTCAGTGCTCCTTCATTTTCACAAAAGCCAAAACATACAAATGAATCCATATTATATGGATTTTTTCTTTTTATATATGCTCGTCGACCTAACCGACATTGGTTACACCTAAAACGACATCGGCCCTGTGCCCTAGCACACCGTGGTCGGTCATACCCAAACTGACATCAGTTCGCTAACTTAATAACCCATGATCGGATTGCCTATACCGTCACCGGTTATGTATGACCGGCATCAGTTACCTGTCATACTCTTTCCCATACCCTTTCCCTATTTCCGACCAACACTTAACCAAACCAAATACCATTTGACCTCACCCACCCTTATTGCAACCAACATTTATGCCTATCTTTCCTATTCATGTCCTTAATTGCTTTTTTGGACTTGTTATTTTACCCATACCTTGTCCCTACCCATGCTGTGACCTAGCTACTTGCACCTGAAACATTATTATGTGACCTGTGAACTCATGTGCTCGCTATACCTTATGACATTGTTACCTGTGTTGTTTGACCTAATGACCTTACTTTTACCTATTAATGTGTCATTTATCTTGACCTTACCTTTGGTGTACCAAAACGTACCTAAACGTTCTTGACACCTAACCTACGAAGTGCTTTCGTACCATATCCTATACCTTGGATACTGGAATCACCTCAACTTTGTTTGGATAAACCTATCGACCTTAGATAATGTAGAGTTTACATGCTCTTTAATATGGTACCGTGCCGTAGTTTATACGTGTGCATGCATTTGACGGTCACTACCTTTTGACCCTATCCCATTACCTTGATTACCCAATTGGCCCTTTACCCAATTACCCCCATTGTCCAACTTCCTCTTCATCACATCCACCTTTTATCAAACCACTCACCGATTTTGTCTTATGCCTCATGAGTTCCTAGTTTGAGGGGGAACACCTTCACCCACACATGGGGCAACCACATCTTATTTTTGTTAGTGTCACTTACCAATACAAGCTACCCAACAAAAAAAAAGGGAAAAATGTAGAAACCAAAATTGGGTCACACTCCCCTTGGTTCCTTGTCAAATAAATACCTCAAACATACTCATCTAACCATGGCCCCTTCCACTACACACCACTATTAATTTAATTAAATTAATACATATCCTCACAATATTTATTATGTAATTATCTTAATTTCTACCCCACCACCTCACCTAGACACCTCATCCAACAACCTCACCCTAGACCTACTCTTGGCATGTTTCCATAACCAATAATAACTAAGTCTTACTTTCCTTAACGAGCTAAGATTTGGTCTAACCCTAAAATGAATTCCTAAAATCCCTCTAACCACATTCCTACTCATTAGAAGGGAAGTTTTCCATTCTAATCCGTGAGAATAAACTAATTGGACCCAAGAAATTAGAAAGATATGCCCATTTTAGTAAACCTAGGGAATCTCTCCTTCACCGATGTCAGATCACCCCTAAACTAACACCGGTCAACCTGGAACTATCGTCGGTTACCATTTATTCACCTAAATGACCTTATTTTTGGGTTGGCACATTCTGAGAGCAAGGGAACAAGATCAAAGCTGCATACAAGCAAAACCAACATCCTTTCACATATCAAGACATCCAGAGCCATCACTAGGAGAGATATTAAAGCATCACACTCACAGAATCATTCTGGGAGCCACTACCATGATATCCAACACTATTCTTCTGATCAATAGCCACCTCCATTCAACCATCAAAATTTGCATCAGAGTAAGTACTTCTCTACCAACATTTTCTATTTCAGCATAGTTAACTTTTTTCATTCTTATCATTAGTTTATACTTTGCATGTTCATTCCCGCATTTCTTATTAGCTTATAATCCAACCATTTCCCTTACCCACACCACCAAATCACCATTCTTACCTAATATTTGTTTCTGAGTATACCAGAGATCTCAACAAACCTTCTTACCCACTCTCCCAACCTCATTTGACCTCAGATCAGCCCCTACCATTTGACCTATTTGAGATTCTTTTACCTCGACTATACCAATGTTGGTTATCCACAACCATCATCGGTTCAACCTAAACCAGCATCGGTCATACCTGACTGACGTCAGTCTCTATTTTTTATACCTTGACCCAGAACAAAACCCAATAAACCTCCTACCAGTTGACCTAAATAACCCATAATTAGACCCTGACCAATCCCAGTACCTTGACAAATTCCTCATCCTTCAGATCCAACTATAGCCTAACGTATTGTGATTTGATTTTCTTATTGTATTTGAATGATATACCTAAATCATATCAACTACAATAGGACTTTACTTGCTTTTCGCATTAATTTTTTTTAAACAGTGGATTGACAACCATCTGGGAAGTATCACACTTCTCGAAACTAGCATACGCTAGGTAGTCCACTGTCATATATCATTTAACTATCCTTTTGTGGTCATTTTTTCTATTACAGGTAGTTCCTCCTAGCCAAAAGGAAGTTCTGACATTCAGCACTAGATCAAGAATTCAATACGCATGCAACAACCATTAACCAACTGGCATTTAACAAGAATTCCTCCTTGGCCCTTACCCTTATCTATTTCATCATTCAAAAGGTAAAGAAAATGGTGAAACAGATTCACAATATATATTTTACAAAATGAATACTTTAAACTATATGGTAGATGAAACAACTCTATCCTAAATGGTCCTTCATCACTTATGTTATCTGTTGCAATTTCTAGTTTAGTAGAGTCCAAGTGAATTTTACCATAATTTGAGACTCTGTTATATGCTATCTGATTAACATCTTTACACTCTACAAGGGATATCTAGGTTTCTAATTCTCTTTCATAAGGAAATATGTCCACTCCATATCTTGAAACATACAGTCTCAAACAAGTTTCCAAATTCTTGTCCAATCTATTTCAAAGTTTTGATTTAACGAATGTAAGAGTGCTAAATACAATTTCATCTTAAGCAGGCCCAATAATCATTTTCTGAATGAATTCATGCATTCTTAAGTATTCACTCATAATTTCTTCATAATGTTACTCTGATACAAATTTCTCCATAATAGTGTGATAGCTCCCATTTCAGTTGGATCAACAAGAGTCTAATATTGATCACTCATTGTGAATGTAAAATGTTGCAACTATGACATGAGTATTTTTGTTTCCAATATACCAATCAATTCCCCTCCATAAACATCTAAATATTTGAAAAAAATATCCATGAGTGCATTCATGTATTTCCTGAAGAGTTGAGATATTTTTTCTTTACCCATCATTATATTCCATAAATTGGGATTTGCAACTCCCATGGCCTCAAGAAGATCACTATTTTTAAAATGCTCTTTGATCTTAGAAGATAATGTTTCAGATATCTTCATCAGTTTATCTTTCATTGTAACATAAAATGAATCATAAAAAAGAACACTTGTGACTGGTAATTCCTTAATTTCATAACTAACTACATACAGATCTCTGTCAAAAGTGTTCATTGGAATATTTTTCCCATCTACTGAGATAAAAATATGACCATTGATATTAAAATTTAAATAGCTTTTGAGATCTTTTGTATCTCTCAAAATATTCTAGCTACTCAAAATTATCTTCTGAAATGAGTCATGGATGGAATATAAGGTATCCAAAATCATACATACTTGTTTCCTTAATTTTACAAAAGTGACAATGTATATTGAGCATGTTTCACCAAGTTGTTTATTTCCTTCAGCATTGGAAAAATACAACATTTTGGTACCCAAATTAGTCCCACCTTTTAAGCCAAGCAACATCAACAAGCTAAGCAAGATGCTTACAGAAAGACAAACTAGGATTTAAACCATTTTGTAACCAGGGATGGATTTGGTGCTCTCTTTTTCACTTTGACTTGGAGAATATTGGATAGTACCTCACAAAGGGTATTACCTATGATGTTGCTTTAAGTTTCTACCTACAACTAGGGTGAGCAGACCCATTTTTTAACCTTAATTTATGAAATAAATGGATGCGATAGCAACATTAAGACTCTCTTTCATAGGGATGTGGAAATGCATCCTCAAGAAGACATGTTCAATGCGGACATAATCTAACTCTCACGAGTTTTCAAACTAGAAAATGCAGATTTATTCTAAAGAGGACTGAGGTTACTAAATACAATGATTATTCCAACTTGCTTATGCATATTTTGATAAAAGATGGACATAAATGAAACATTTCCTTAGCATTTGTGGATAAACAATGCAAGCATTGGTAATCCATTTAGATCATATGGTTATTGACTGTAATTTTGATGTATTGGTGGGAGATTAAGCATGATAACGTTGATTACACAAATTCCAAGAATTCAAACACAAAATCTCATGATCAAATCTCAATAAAATTATAAAAACTTCTAATCAAATACGTATTCTAGATACCCTCAACAACTGACAAATATCTTAAATCAGACAAATACAACTTGAATTTAAAACCATTTACCACAACATGAAGGAAAGATCTATCAATAATGAAATTGTAGTTGCTGGATTGTTAATATTTAAACTAATACTTTGGGTAATATAAATAAATTAATCAACATAAGTTTGCGACAGGAATGCAAGAAATTGATTCAAAGTAATACATCTTGAAACAAAATAACATTTTTCATAATAATACACACAAATTAATTCAGAGAAACTCCAACACTTCAACAAGGGGACATAACACCTATGACCTCAATGTTTTCCAATGACTTTATAGTGTAATCATCATGGTGAGAAGGTTTGGGAAAAGATGAATAAAATCTTAGGTATCTCATATTAGTTCAGCTTAAGATAGTACAAATTGGTTTTCTCCTTTATCTCTCTAAAGTCTGAGAAAACTCTAACCCCACACATTGCCAGAACATTCTCATCCATGTATACAACTGCAATCACTCACTCACTTTCAATTTTACCCCTAATAAGAAGCATCTTTTGTTAAAAGAATATTCTTTTTTATTTCACAATCTTATTTGTGTCATTCCTTTAAAAAATAAATAAATTTACAATGCCAGTTGGAGAAATAACAATTTACTTATATCTTTATAAAGTGAATGGGATTCCATATCATCTTATCTACTTTAATATGTGAAGAAACAGAAATGCACTTTATGACACTTCCTCAAACACTTAAAATACTTATTGATGTGACCATTATTTACCTCCAGTTTCAAACATCAACCTCAAAATATGCACAATGATTTCTAGATCCCCTAACTTGAGTAGTCCTCTGTGTGCAAATTGTTTTTCATGCTTATTTATCTTTCCTTTAAGATAGTAACCAATTTCTTCACCTTCACTTCTTTCATGTAGAATGAGAAAGAAATATTTAATTATTTAATGGTGGTGATTTCATCTAGTTCATCTCATTTGCACAATTTTTATTATAAATTCAACTCTATTTATTCATTGGTATGCATTACTGTTCCTTTTTTAGACTTGAAAAAAAATTGTGAAGCTATTTGTTAGTGCAATGGGGAGGGTAGTTGTAGAAACTAGTCTAAAGGAAATATCATCAGAAGATTTGAATCAAATATTTGATTTATCAGGCCCATATGAAGCATGTTTTAGGAATTTATTTGAGGTTACAGACCTAGGGGATCGTAAGGGGACCTAGACATGTCATGTGGTTTGGATTTCCCTCCTTCTAAGATTGATCAGAATCAATCTTGTTTCCTCAGCCTTCCAATCAATGTACTATCATCTCTTTTGGTGGGAGAACTAAAAATATCAAAAAGAATTGAAGAAATTATTGATTAAAAAGAGGCATATTATGACTGGGACGAATGAATATGAGTCTCCCTTTTTGTGCAATGAATAATTTGTCTTGAAATAGGTCCCTGAGGAGTCATACGTACTTTATGAAAAAAACTCAATTGACACAGTGCCTTCCATTTCTAAAAAAGTAGAGGAATTGGATCAATCAATCATATCACTAGAAAAAGGTCGAACATGAATTGTACCAACTTAAAAATCTATAGTACCATCACCATCAAAAAGAAAGGAAAATGGGGAGTTAAGATCTCAACTCCCAATTGTCATTTTGGATGAGGAAGAAACAAATCCTTCATCTCTTCAAGGTTTTAAGACATCAGTTTCTACTACCAAGGAAAGTAAAGGCAAGTCTTCTCCCCATCCTTTCATTCATTCAGTGCAGTGTGCTCCTTTGATGAAGCAAAAATTATCAGGATAATTGTATGTTTCTCCTCAAAGAGAACATCCACCTTTCACAAGGAGATGCAGGGGTGAGTGTATTTCAAAGTCACTAGTTCCACCAAGTCCAAGGGTTGTAGTACTTGCTCTTCTAGCTACTTCCAATGTTCTTGCTTAGCCTATTCTTGTTCAATGTACTTTTTATAAAGTGAAAGGGGAGAAGGCATTTCCTACAGGTGGTTTGGATATTTTGGACTAGGTATCTTCTTATCAGAAGAAGATAGAATTAAGGAATATTATAGATGGTCCTAGAACAAATGTTGACTCAATGATGGACATGGGGATGTCTCTTAATTTTGATGGGGGTTGTATTTTCTAAAAAATCCTAGTGTTCATAAGAGTTCATACTAAGGAAAAACAGGTTGTTAATTAAAAGTATCCCATTTGCAAAATATTTCGAAGTATAAATAGAGGATGACTAAAAATATTTCTTCTCCTATTTTTCCCTTTTTGATGTAATACTTGAAGATGTAGGTATCTTTCATGAGTAGGGGCCCCTACATATACCCATTTTTCCCTTTTCACAAATGTAACATACTTCATATTGTTATAGTAAAATCACATGCCTCATAGAAAATATACAATTTAATAAAAAAGAAAATGGGAATTTACTATATTTCAATACATCAATTTAAGAATTTAACTACTCAAAGTATCTTGTAAAATTGTTTGGGATATAAGAATATCAAATGGAAATAAAATACGATATACATAAGACTTGGCTTTAGCATATTCAATAGCCTTAGCTTCCATGAAAGCCTTGGCTTCTTCAGTAGTTAGCATGGTAACATCATCTTCTTCATTGTCCTCCTGAAACTGTTTTTCCATATAAGCATCATACCTCTGGAATAGTTGTTGCAATTCTTATTTTTCAGGGCCCTTGTGATTTTGGAAGAGTATAGTTTCCCCTTTTAATAATCGTCATACATTTCACCATCCTACATTTTATCTCTCTTGATGTAACGGTTAGGTTCTCAATTGTGTTTTCCACAGTAATCAATATTTTGATGACCTCATATGAATAATTCTCATCATGAATATTATTTTCAAAAGATTGTATCAAGAAATCCATCTCCAAATCACAATAAATTTTTCTATTCTTTTCAGACATCATGTCCTCAAATTTCATATTCAGGGTCTCAATGCCTCTTTCAATCCATTTTCATTCTTCCTCCATACTTTCCCTAACATCATTTAGTACATCCATTCTTATATTTAGCCAAGATTCCAAAATGAATTCAGTTCCCAGTTATTAGATGGTAATATTCCTTTCTTTTTAATTATCTCCCCACTAAGTTGGCTGATGATGTCTAATTTGGGAAGAATTCCTTCAATATAGAATGATTCATTATTGCATTATTCAATCATGCTTTTGATAATATTGAGATTATAGGTGAATTCTTCATACCTTTTCTTAATCTTTTCAAAGACTTTCCTTCCCTTCTCAAATAAGTTCTTCACCTAACTGTCAATAGCTTTAACCTTTTTGGTAGCCTTTTCTATGTTGCTTATTATTTCAGGAATAATAGTAAGATTTCCTTGATCTTATTTTGTTGAAACTACTAATTGCTGCGAGCATGAAGTTAAAGTTTTCACCTACTGTTATAGATCCTTTTTACTTATTTTATCCTCATGTACATTTTCAAAAAATCCTTTTACCACTGATACAACATCATGATTAACATTGCTTCTTGTTGGCCTTCCCAATTGATATTTTTGAATGATATAGTCACTGATTTTTAATTTATCCTTTGGGATATCAGGATGAGGAGTAAAAATCTCCAAGGTTTTGGAACCTGTTGTATTGAAGTGTGACCTTTTCATAATCTTACCTTTCTTATAATATATCACAGGTTTTTTGAAATCGATATTAGAAAGACCCAAAGACTTTGTTGGGATAATCTCCTTCCCATTTTCCTTATTCTTTTCCTTTTCCTGGATAATTCATCCTAACCATCCTGTCATGGGGTCATCATCGTCTCCTATCTCCGAAGGAGAAAAACCTGTGGTTTGAAGGAATGGAACCATTTTTGTTGATACATCTTGAACTATGAGTGTACATGCAATTGGCACCTTTACACTAGTTTCTTGGCCTACACTTTCTGCTACTCTAGATGGTTGCTCTTTCTGCTCTTGAGTCTAAGTTTTTTCAGCTTTTTCTACTTTATTATCAGGTGTATATTTCTCACCCAGGTCTTTATCATTTTATGAACCATAAGGTGTATTTGTATCCTGCTTCACACTTTTAAGGGAAGTAGAAGTCATACTTTTATATTTTATTAAATTATTTGCCTTAGTAGATTCCACATTTGCTTCCCTTTTAGGATCCCTTGGTGGAGTGATAGCTTTCTCAACTATTTCCTTTAGAATCAATTTTTCATCACCTCTAATTTTTTATTTCCCCTTATCTTTCATGGGAATCTCTTAGATAGAAATATTCACTTGGGAGTCAGTCTTAATCCTTCCTTTCCTTGTGTCATCTTTTTCTTGTATCTTAATTGGTTGGGCTTGGATACTTGTCTCTTGACTTAAACCTTTATTTTCCACCATTGTATTAGATATAACAACATTTTCACCTTGTAGGCATTGGGTTTTGGTGCCTTCAATTGTTTGTTGGTCTTTGACATAAGGAACTGGTACCCTTTCACTTTCTACCATTCCTTCTTCACTTTTGAATTGTGGTCCTGCAGCAAGAGTAACTCCAAGCACTCACAACTATTGAATATCCACTTGAAGATCCTTTTTCTACTCTACTGAAGGAACCAAAAGTTGAGTTTCTTAAGATTGGGTCTCCATCTCTAGATCTAGAATCTTCTCAATATCAGTCATATGGATTTCTTTAGATGACATTCTCATAGTGTCATCTTTATCTTTATCAATTTCAATATAGGGGTTTCTCTTCAACTCCTTTATGTAAATACAACTTGTTTCAACTTCTTTCAATGGTTTCCCTAGTGATAATACCTTTTCATCATCACTTATCTTATCATGTTGCTCCACACTTTGCTTTTTTTATCGTGGCTTGCCCCCTTAATATCTGACCCACTTGATACCATGGCTTCCCTGATAATATCTTTCCCCACCCTTGTATTAAATGTAGATGGTGTAGGAAGGATCAATGGTGTTGAGGAATCTACTTTAGTACCTTCATAAACTAATCATGTGGTTTGAATAACTAGGGAAATAACATACTTATGTAGTGTTCCAACTAGATTAGGTTTATTGATTACTTTTTACTCACCCATCTTTTTATTTTTTACATTTGGGCCACCTACTTGAACATTATTTTCTAGAGGGATGGTTTCTCTAGGCCTTTTGATGATATTTCATAATTCTTGGACTCTGGTAATTCCTTTTTCTTGGCACCTTGACCTATGAGGGATGGTTCAACATTTGATAAATATCCTCTCATTCTTATAAGAGGGATATAAGTTAGAGGCAATGATGTCACAAGAGCTTTTTAGTTACTTGAACTAGACCCTTTTATCTGTAGAGGTACTGCAAATGTAATAAGTACATTTTACATTGTTTATGGAAGTATACCTTTAGCCTTCTGAATTTGAGCAGTCTTATATGTCCCAGTCCTACTTGTAGCTATATTCTATGCAGCAATACTCTATGTATTGGTGTTGTTACTTGGAAAGTACGGAGGTGCACCATGAAATAGATCAATGGTCTCACCTCCCTTTATTGAATAAGGGAGATCCTCTTTCAAACTAGCCAAATTTTTAATTCATTTAATACTTTAGTATTCTAGAGAGACAAATCAATGCCCTTCATTACCAGCTAAGTCAAAGTTCATCTCATCACATTGAAAATACTTCTATGGGAATCATTTTCGTCTTTTTCCTTCCAATTAATGGGAGAAACTACATTCGAATCTAGATTTTGTTCATGATACACTTGGCTCACAATGTTATCATCATCCTCAATTCCTTGAGGAATAACAATAATTTTATAATAAATTATTTGTCTCAAGGTCATTCTTGAAAAATCTCTCTTTCTAACCTCTTCATCATCCCTACAGTTAATCCAAAAATCTTCAAACTGAGGTTCATGCTCACCAGAGGCTACAAGCCATCTATCGTCATCTCTTCGCCCATCATTTTTTTTTATGGATGAACATGTGTATTTACCAATGGTAATGGGGAATGTGATGTTTGTCTTATGTTTCTTTGAAATTTTCCCATGCACAAACACCACTTTCCTAACAAGTTCCATTAAAACCCATTTATCATCAAGATACCTTGGAAGCTTTCATGGTTTTTCCTCAAACCCACTTATTCTAAAGTAAGTGAAATATTTTTACTAAATAAAGAGGTATCCATAATCCAAAATCATGGCTCGGGATGGAGAAGATAGCCTGTATTGTTCTAATTCAGGGTTAAATAAATTGACCAAGGGAGTGATGTACCCATCATCTTAATTCCCACATTCCTTTCCCAAATATCAATCCTTAGCTATGGGAATACATCATAAACTCTGTGTGTTTCAAATTTTGCCACTTTTGTGATTCCTGGGAATTATTTGGATCATGTGGAGTTATATATGAAGTATGTCATCATTGAAAATTTTAGATCTTTTGTATCCCCTTCCCTGACTTTAGGAGTCAATGTTAACATCTGAGATTGAATAGAAGCTGAAATGAGACTTCCCCAACTAAATTTTCCATTCTTCTTCAGAATTACTCTGATGATAGGGAAAATCCATTCTTTAAGCCTATTAGATCCATCGACCCCTCCCATACTACTTAATAATACAAATAAATATTCCACTTAATAAAAATGGATCGAATAAGGTTCTTGGGGATCCTTTTTATGGATGTATTCCTTTCAATTAACCACTGGGAGTTTAACACCTCTTTATATTCATCCTTCCTATTTCAATAATATTCTCCCATAGATTCCATAGTCTCCACAATAGGTCCATCAATCTTAGGAAGTCCCAATATTTTATTGAATACCTTGGTAGTGAAATTAACCACACATTTTCCACTTCCATCCAACACATGTAACTTCTCAGGTTCGTAATATAGAACACACCACCATACCAATTTAAGAGCATGGATGGTGGGTGGGATGACAAATTTTATCAAAATGTGGCTTGCACTACGTACTTTCATTGGTTTTCTATGATTCTCACTACATTGCAACCTTCCTAGAAAATCTTCCAAATCTGCATCAAGTAAATTTGTGTCTTTAATGTTGTCTAAGTTACTTGTGATAGAAGAGGATATAGAGAAACTTAATTCATGAGTATTCATATTATTTTTTACTATATCTAACCTAAATTACTATGGAATTTGTGAATAAATCTACCCAAATACAAGGAAATAATGGTACATACCTATTTCCCAAGATTGACCTATGCAATTCCCTTCCTGTGATTTTTTCTTGGGTTACGTTTGATCAATCTCACTATCTTCAACCAATTTCTTGTGATTTGTTGTGCAATATCCTGCTACTTATTTGACTCAGAACTCTTGAGATTAATATTGACACTTCTTAATCAATTTTCCTTTTCTCCTTCATGATTTCTATCAATTAGGGCACCAATATCTTCATGTATAATAGAAAATATTTCAAAGTGTTTGAATGTTTCAAATAATTTTACTTTGATCTATGTAAAAATGCATTAATGGCAGAAAGCATAAATGTGTTACATCCTAGATGTTCATCCTACCTTTTTCATTTGAATGTGGACCATCCATGTGGATCATTTTTATGCCTCCTAGGCTCAAGGAGTCTTTTTGCACTTTTTCACTATCTTTAGATATAGACAAGTTTACATTGTTGACCCGAATATCAACCTATTGAATTTACTTGTGTAAAAAACATGTTTCCTCCATCGTGCTTTGGGGGAATATTTACATTTTGCATTATAGTATGCCTTTGGTACAAAAATGCATAGACTATCTGCTTTCCTGATCTAATCAATTCATACATGTCACCCTTTTGGGGGGTGGGGTCAACTTTTCTTTTCGTAATATTGACCCAAATATTCAAAGAATATTCTTTCGACATTGGGGGTGGACATGAAAATTGTATTTGTAATATTCAAATACTATGCTTGTTTACATGATAAATCTACCATAACATTACTAATGGTGTTATGCCACGTATCATCAGAGTTCAAATTTTTTTTTGTAGTTTATAATTTACACTGGGAATAACAAGGATGTCATTTCGAATTGGATAGAACCTGGTTTTACACATTTTTTTAACCAATTTCATAGGAATTATTCCCAGTACCAACACATTTTCACATCCCTCAACAAGAAAAGAGGATTCTAAAAACACATGGACTAGATTCAACATGCTTTCAGTAGGATAATGCCTTCATCGTACGTGTTTTTTAACTCAGAAAATCAAACATAAAAAATTTAGAAGGCATTTTCAATATAAAAGTGTGAGATCAAATTGGTCACTAACACCGACTCTGACTCAGTGATGGGCACCCACTGTGGGTACCACAAGAACCACACAGACCCAATAAAAACTATACCAAGTTCCTTAATCCATTGGGTTACAGAGTCATTCAAAGAATACATAGGGTCACAACCGAGACAATTATACTTCACAAAAACATAAAAAAATACCAAGGCAACTGGTCACTATATACCATGGAACAAGAAAGTGAAAAATAAAAATAAAAATAAAAATACAAAACAAAATAAAAACCAAAAGGACTATACATTGTACAAAAGTTCGTACCTTGATTGTGATTATTAATCCAGGAAGTGTTTTAGATGCCTACCATTAATAGGGAATTCTATAAATTCACAAATTATTTATAGCAAATATATCCATCCAGGTATTTCAGGACAAACGTGTTCTCACCATTTCTTATGTCAATAGAATAAGGTCACATCCAAAAGGCATCAAATTTCCCATTTTTTACTTTATCCCGTGTCTTTTATCGGCATAATAAAACAAGAATCCAACATTGAAAGTTTTACGATTCACCTTTTTGCTCAAATAATGATCTTGATTTTCTCTCTAAACATAAGATGCCTTTGGTGATATTCCCTTCTTTCTTCATCCAAATCTACTATCTAATTAATCTTGGCTTCATAGGGATTCACTTATTCATCCTCAAGATACTGCATGAACTGATAAGAATAAAATAGCATATATAGGGGTAAAAGAGCCTGAACTCCATATACTAATTCAAAGGGACTTTTTCCAATAACTCTTTTAGCAGTAATTATATCTACCCATAGAGAAAACTTCAATTGATCACCCCGACTTTATTTTATTAATCTCCAATGTACTCCTAATTATATTGAGAAAATTCTTATTTCTTGACTCAGATCGAGCATTCACTTGCGAATTGTAATTAGATGTGTATGTCCAGACCAATTCCATATTCTTGGAACATAATTACTAATGGATTAGCTCTAAAGATCATAGCATTATCAACAACTATTAGTTTTAGGTACTCCAAACCTACAGATTGTATGATTCAGAATGAAACCCATAACTCTTTGGTGAGTTTCCTTTTTGGTGGGGATATCTTCAAACCACTTGATGAAATAATCTATGGCTACTAGTATCCATTTATGCCCTGCATTTGAGGGATCTTATATCTCTCCAATAAGTTCCATCCCTCATTATGTGAAAGGATATTCTATTAACACTGGTTGCAAGAGTAAAGAACCTACAACTTTCATCCTTCTTGAAAACCTTTGACAACTTTAACACTTTCTAACCAACAAGGTTGCATCTTTAAAAAGTATGGGCCACCAATAACCTACCCTCAAAATTTTGTGAGCAGTCAATCTTCTAGCAAAGTGACCTCCACATACTCCCCCATGGAATTTTAAAATAAGTTTGGGAGATTCTTCCTCTGTGATACATGTTAGAGTAGTATTTACCTTATCTTATGTTCACCTAACGTACTTTATTTACCTTTATTGTATTTATCCTCAACCACATATGTGTGTGGATATTTATTTTATATTATTTATCATATCAGGAGATATTATCTAGTTGTTAGGTATAGTTCTTTCCTTGATCTATGGTATTGACTATATCCTTGATGTCTAGTTCTCTCCTAAATCTATGGTCTTGACTATTTCTTTGATGACTAGTTATTTCCTTGATTTATGGCTTGATCTACGACCTTGATTGGTTCTTAGATTTTTATTCCTTACCTATTTAAGCAAGGACCATTCTCAATGTATTGCATTGAGTTCCATAATAATATATGATATTGTTTCTCATTTGTTTGCAAAGGTTTTATGTAAAGTTATTCTGGCAAATTTCTTTCATCTTATAGATCGTGGTGTTTGATTAGCATCTATGTTCTTGGCTTAGTTTGATCTGGTTATCTTTCCTTTTATGGTATCAGAGTAGGAGATTGCTATTGACATCCATTTGTAAGTTTTATTTTGCAAATAAATTATTTAAATGTATTCATATATTTGGGATTTGGATCGTATTTTGTTTCTGCGTGCATTTTTTATGCAAAATAGTAGGCTTCCATTAGATCTGGAAGGCATGAAAACCCTAGGATCGATGTTAAACTTGGGCAATTCTGGAGGTAGTCATTTTTTTGGTTATTTTATTTTTTATAGAGAAGCACACTGGTTCGCCTCGGGATTCATGCCCACTAGAAAAGCACCCATTAAAATCCTTAGCCCTTAGTCATATGGTATGGTTATATGAGGGCTTAAAGATTGTGATTCCTACTAGTAGGTTCTTAACTTCAGCCCCCTTTAATTTTATTTTTGCGGTGAAGGCAACAACATTTTATTTTGTTATAGTGATACCTAAAATAAATAACAGAGCAAAATATTAAAAAGCTTGTAACTTTTGATTGGTAACTCAGTTTTGAGTGTCGTTTTTTGCAAAAGTGTTTGTTTTTTTATGCTCTTTCCATTGGAAATATTTATTTTGAGACTTGCACTATAATTATAAAGTGCCAAATATGGAGGAGTGTTGTAATCAATTGTGGACGCAATTTCGGCCGAGCCCGACGTCCTAAATTTTTGGGAGTTGCAGTTTGTACCTATCATGGATTCTGAGAATGATATGCTTTTCTCTGAAGTATGTGGACTTCAAGAGGATATTGTAAGATTTGTGGAAGAAAATAGATCGCTCAAGAAGTGAAATTCTCTTCTACAATCACTCATTCACGATAAGGATACAATAATACACTTCCTCCAGAACAAACTTGCTAGCCTACAACATCACCATCATATTGTGGACAACCATATCCATGCTCCTAGTCCACTTGTAGTTGTTTCTCTTGTATCCACTGACATTGATCTGCCAGTCTTTGAGCCTGAACCTACTTTTAATGCTTCTAAACTTGTGAGGCTTGTTACTGCATGCTCTTCCACATTTGTGCCTATTATAGTACCACATGTTGTGTATCCTACTTCTGCTCAGTTGCATGGATTTTTTGAGAAGCATACCACTGCATTCCGTTCTCACATGCTCCGTTCTATGGGTCTCACTAGCGGAGTCATTGGAAGACATTCATAGGGTATTTTTTCCTCTATTCCACCTATTAAGAGGAATTCTTGTCATGACATTGGTTTTCGAGAGATAATTCATTAGGATCACACATTGACATAGCTCCTTTTTTTGTTCACTCGACTCTTTCTGAGAATCATGAGCAACACATGAGTTCTACACCTTAACTCAAGCTTGAGAAACCTAAGATTTTAGTTGTCAGACATAATCAACCTGATACACATTCTGATGTTCTTTTGCATGCACCCATTATGCATTTTGCACCAAGTCATATGCAGGCATCTTCTTCATCCATCCGTGTTGATTTGGGGTGGATATCTAATCACTCGTGGAGGCGACATAGGCATTCATTGAGAGGACTCTACAGGAATGGCTCCTCCACCATTCGGCCTCTTACTCCACTTTCTATACCTTATGCATTGTGATGCTTCTTGTTTTGAGCATTTTTTATTTAGCAGGTGTAGTGTATCTCTCTTGTTTGTTGAGAGATTTTGTATCTGTATTTTCGACACTTTTGGCATGTTGATAGTATCTCTTATGGGGGATCTATTCTAGTGCATTCTAGTGTTAGTTTGTCAGTGTTTGAGTAGTTTTTTTGACAACTCATACAGATTTTTAGTGTCACTCCACCCATTTAGTAGTGTGGGAGAGTGTGGTGTTGATCTTGCTTCTTCGGGTTTCGTAACCTTGTCTTGTTACCTTGGCTTTTGTTGGATCATGAAACTCTGGATTTTGTGTCCTTGCCTTGTTGCTTTGGTTTTTTTTCTTGGATCGTGGCACACCTATTTTTAGCAGTTGATCTAATTATGTTTGGTTTTTTTTTTGCACTTTTGATATCACTCCGTTGACAGTCTCCTTGTATGGAGCTATTCTGGTGAAACCCAGTGTCAGTTGTTTTTGAGTTTTGTGATCGAGTAGTGGATTCAGACCACAGTGCACACCAAACTTCTTCAAAATTATATGATTTTTTGAGATGAAGCTTCTTGGGATGCCTTGGAGAGGGTATTTACTCTCTTTACTTTTTTGTTACTGGTTTTGGGTACCTTGTGGTGTCCCATTTTTTCCCGGTTATTATACATGAGTACCTCATCAAGCCTAGTTGTCGGGACTCATACAGTGGACATGCCACTTCTATTTTGGCCCCTAGATTCACTTGAGGGGGGGTGTTAAAGTAGGTATTTACCTTACCTCATGTTCACCTAGGTACTTTATTTACCTTCATTGTATTTATCCTCACCTACTTATGTGTGTGGATATTTCTTTTATCTTATTTAGATATTTGGAGATATTATCTAGTTGTTAGGTATAGTTTTATCCTTGATCTACGATATTAACTAGTTCTTTCCTTAATCTATGGTATTGAATAGATCCTTGATGTCTATTTCTCTCCTAAATCTATGGTCTTGACTAGTTCTTTGATGACTAGTTATTTCCTTGATTTATGGCTTGATCTACGACCTTGAATAGTTCTTAGATTGTTATTCCTTTCCTATTTAAGCAAGGCCCATTCTCATTGTATTGCATTGAGTTCCATAATAATATATGATATTTCTTCTCATTTGTTTGACAAAGGTTTTATGTAAAGCTATTTTGGCAAATTTATTTCATCTTATTGATCGTGGTGTTTGATTAGCATCTGTGTTCTTGGCTTGGTACAATCTAGTTATTGTTCCTTTTAATACATCTCAAAAGAACCCCCTAAGGATTCTTCCAAGCCAACCCGTAATCATTCATGATATATTTCTGGGAGGGAAATTTGAGTGTCCTTATTTGATTTTTATCTAAATGACCAGGACACTCCAAATTTCTGAGGTAAAATATTATGTCCTTATACCATGTGGAGTTGATTTTTTTTCTTGGACATCCATGGTTCCTTCCTCAATTTCATTAATTTCCATCACCTAAAAGTTACTTTTTTCCATCAAATTTACAGGGACCAGACATCTAACTAGCTTGGTGGTTAGTATATCCATGTCACACTTTTGTAGCTTATTTTCCCAATGACTTATTTTGCTAGAAACTTCCATCTCTGATAAGATGCCTTTGACCATAGTATGAGGAACATAGGCTATAATAATAGAAATCAAGATATAGGGCCTAAAACTTTTGGTAGATCTTACCAAAGAAAAAGCTTGCTTTTCCATGATATTGTATTTTAATTCAGCACCTTACAAGGCTTTACTTAAAAATGAAATAGGTATTTCATTTCCTTCTTCATCCTTTTGTAATAATACAGATGTAATAGTGTTTTCAGATGCAAAGTAAAATATCTGAAAATCCTTTTTATAATCAGAGGCTTCAAATATTAGGGCATTATTCAATCCTTCTTTTATTCCAGTGAAGGTCTGGAGACCTCCTTCTACCCATTGGATAATTTGGTCCTTCTTTAGCATGTTTGTAATGGGAATAGTCATTTCAGAAAAATTAGAAATGAATCTCCTGATAAAATTTATCTGACCAAAGAAGGAGTGAATTCCTTTCTTATTTTTAGGGACATGAACCTTACCAATTGCTTCCACCCTCTCAAGATCAATCATAACCCCTTATTTTGACATAATATGCCTCAACCACTTTTCCTTTTGAACTCCAAAATGGCACTTTTTAAGATTTAGTGAGATGTCATATGGCATATTCTCTACACCTTATCAACATCTTCTCCACATGGCTCAAGTGGCCACTTCTCTTTCTAGAGAACACTGTCACATCATCTTGATAACATGTGATAAAATCATTGATGTAACCTTAGAATGCAACATCCATGGCTCTTTAAAAAGTAGCCCCACCATTCATGAGACCAAATGGCATTCTTATATACACATAAGTACCCCATGCAATGGTGAAAGAAGTTTTAATTCTCTCTAATTACTTCACAACCACTTGGTTATACCCTAAGAATCCATCTAATGTAGAAAGAAACTCAGATCCAATGACCAATTGTAGCATGTTATCTATATTATGAAATGGATAGTTTTCTTTAATTGAGGCTTTATTCAAATTCCTGAAATCCAAACACAACCTAATATCTCCATTTTTATTTCTTAATGGAACTAAGTTTTCCACCCATGAAGAATATCTTATAGGTTGTATTATCCCTCCATCCCTTAAAATTTTTAATTCTTTGTGCATCTTGAGGGAGAGAAGTGGATTAATTGGCCTTTGTTTTTGCCTCAATGGTTTAGAATTGGTTTCTAAATGTATTTCATGTTGAAATAAATATTCCATAGATGATTTTAACTATGAGTAAGACCATGCTAAGTATTCTTGATATTTTTTCAACGATTCAACATAGGAATGCTTTTCCTCCTTACTAAAATTTCTTCCTCTCTAAAATTTCCTAGGATTTTCTTTAGTTCTCAAATTGAATTCTTCAACATCCCTTAAAGAAGAGATGTGTCTATGAACCACCTTGTCAACATTATCATAATTGGATTCTAAAGAAACCAACCCTTTGGGAATGGTGTTAGTTTTTAACTTCATAATATCCTTTCCAAATAGGGTTTCTTTACCATCATAAACAAATACCATTGGTTCCCAATCCATACACCGATTGGTTAATTCTCCTTCATTTTGTAAAAACCTCTGAACCTGGGCATCATCCTAGAAAACTTTCCAATGCTTCACATTATTTAGCACATATGCTCTATGCAATATTTCAATATCATAATTGCAACTATTCAATTACCAAACCTGGATGCAAGGACAACTAGTTTGTCAGCTGCAATATTCTTCTCTTTGTCATGATATAAAATGTTAAAGGATTAAAATAAATCAAGAAAATACCATACTTCATGATTGTATTGCTTCATTCTTTGATTTTTTCGTAGAATACAATTTCCTTACTTGTTTCATGACCTGCTCTAAATCTCCCTTAACAATTAAATCCTTTACACCATATCTCCAAGAAATCCTCAAACCAAAGAGAAATGCCTCATATTCTGTAACAAGTTTCATGCACTCAAATTTTAGTTTGAAAGAAAAATTACAAGTCTCTTGGCTTGGGGATATGAGCACAACTCCAAACCCATTTCCCATATTGGAGGAAGCTCCATCAAACATCAAGGTGCAAGGGGCACCAACTTTCTCAAATCACTTACTCTCACTGCTACCATGCTCCTTAAAATATGCATAACCATCAAATTTTTTAACATGTACATCTGCATACAATACTTCATAACAAGCATTGTTTGGATCTTCAATCAGATGTAACATCTTCTTCTCCCTATATAACTTGATAAGATTTCCCTCCACTGGTATAATGGAATATGACATATCCATTTGCACACCTCCTCCTACACCAACAACCCATTTCCTTGACAACAACATGCCCCATTTTGTGGGGCATTCAACAACGACCACATTCATGGTTAAAAAATTATGAGGTTAAGTTGCTAATTGCACCACCAAACCTTTGACATACCCAATTACTAGTACTTATCTTGAATCCATAATAGTGCACTTTCCAAAGGATGTTATTTGATATCTAAATCATTCATAACTTCAATGGGAATCACATCACATGAAGATCCTAAATCAAACACACAATTATGAACAAGTCTATCTTTAGTGATTAAAGTAGTATAAAAGGGATCAACATCAAGTTGGGACTCAACAAAAGAGGTTCCTATAAATATTTCAGGGGATTCCCCCAAATTTTCCAATTCTTTTGGCACTTCAAATTATTCAATAATAGGGGGAATATCAACATTTTTAACATCCTTTCCCAGGGCCATTACCTTTGCCTTAAACCCCAAGTACTCGAATTCTCTTATTCTGTATTCAAGGATCCTAAAAAAATCAATAATGGGAACAATAACCTTTATCTGACTCAAAATTTGAGCCATATCACAGGGGGTATACTTGGGTAGTATTGTATTAAGAGGTAGGGTAATTTATTTTTCTTGTGGTATGAGGTTCTTCATGACTTGGGTAGGGGCAGCAGTAATGGATTTATTCACAGTAACTGGGAATTTTTTTACATATATTTATTTTAGGGATCGTTTGGGATATTATTGAGGATAGGAGTCTTTGGTTTGGGATGTGGCCCTCTCCCTTTAATAACTCTTTTTATCATATTATACTTCTTTTCTTTGGTAACCACTGCATTTATTAAGAGCTTCTTATCTTCCTCAGAAGGAATTCCTCCATGATATTTTTGAATCATTAATGCCCTTAACTACTCAAAATAATGATTAGGAAACTCAAAAGCATGAACCATATCAAAATCAAGGTTATTAGTGGAAGGGAAAACAGTTACTCATTTTATACAGTCTCAAAATCCTTCCACAGTCCTTGCACTCAACAGTTTCAGTGGAAGTATCTCCTTGATGTGAGCTATTAGTGCATTCCATGATACACACATCACCATCGGTAACACTATCATCAAAATATTCACTTTCCTTAGCAGGGTCACATGGGTCATATGGGAGGAAACACTTATCACACCAATCAATCACATGATCTTCTTCAACCACATACACCCTAGCAGTTAATGGATCAGGGAATAATTTATTCTCCCTTGGTTATTTTTATTTGTTTCCTGATCCCATGGGGCCTTATCCTCTCTCATATGATCTATGATCACCTCTAGGATGATTTCCAAATCAGTTTTAACTTTAAAGTTGATGCTTGCCCTGAGAACTTTGTCATATCCTTTTCTCTGCTCTAGAAAGTTTATAAGATATTTCTTTCACTACTCCTACTATATTCTTGACAACTTCCTCCAAATCCACTCCCTTTCTTACTCGAGGCTTTTAAGTGTTGATAAACTTGACTACATCCCTCTTAAGAGGATTTCCTACTGCCTTAATATTGTTGTCAATTTGTACTTCCATGGAGAAAGCTTGTCTCAAATTCCTAGGGTTTTTGTCCCTCAAATAATATGCAACTTTCTTATCAAAGGAATCAAAATAATTTATCAGGCAGGATTCATCACTTGGCCTTAAAATTATATCCAATTGAGTCAAGGTCTTGTTGAATCTAGTATTAAAATCTTGGACAAGTTAATTGGGATTCTACTTGATATTGTCAAATTCTGAGAGGAGAAACCTTGGATCAGTCTTATCACCATATTGTGATCTAAATGCATTTTTCATTTCATACCATGAATCAAAATAATTGTGAGGTAAGGATTTATACCAATCACGAGCATCCTCTTCTAAGATATGAATGAACAATTTCACATATACATCCTCGTGTTCAATCTCAAAATCCTCCATAGTATTAACAAAATGTATAAGGTACACATCACCAGTAATAACATTATTTATTTGAAAATTAGGCAATCTATTTCTCACCTCTTGTGGAACTGCATTAGGATAACCCACCATAGCCCATAAATCTATGGGTCTAAAAACATTTACAACAAATATAGGTCTTGGTGGAGGCTAAGCCATACTATTTTGAGGTTGTATCCCATAGCCTGAGGGAGTGATTAGATTAGATGGTAATTTAAGTAATCATGAGGTTTGAAAATGTGAGGCAAGATTAAGTGGGTATGATCTTGAAAATGTGGGTCAAGATTAGGTGGGTGAGTTTGACAAAACACTGGGCAATATTAGGTGAGTGGGGGCCACATAAGAAGAATAGGGTGAGGATTTGAATTATATTTTTAAAACAATCATAAGTGGAGGATTTTAGGTGAAAACCTGGGGACCACGAATGGTGGGTGCAACAACGGATTTGAATTTGAATTTTTAATTCAATAGTGGAAAAACATGGAGAATAATGACATGTGGTGAGGATTAGATGTGGGCATTTAGGTAGACGAAGAATTTTGAAATGGATAATTAATCAAAGTGGAAAAACATGGAGAATAATGACATTATATTTGATTAATTCGAAGTGTATTTTTTTGTGGGAAATGAGGAAGGGAAATTAATTGATTTAGGATAGATGTGAAATTGGGGTGTCTACATATATTGAAGAAGGACCTTCTTCCTTCCAGCTTTGAAAATTTTACTAACATATCACAATATTTGAAAATTAAGGTACTGGTATTTACCATATTTTCAAATCAACATGGATTCACCACTAAGTATTTACACCTTAGATGTGTAAATCACTGTAAAAAACTTTCCAACTGAAACTTAATGATCAATTTTAGCCAATCTTGGTAAATATTAATATCCTTTATTAATACGTACCCTTAGTGAATTCAAATTTAATGGAAAGCTTTCTTAAACCAGGAAAATATCAAGAAAATGAGTTCTAATTAAGCCCATTTATTTGTAAAGGTCGATAAAGGATGATGTATAGATCATATATTTACATGTAAACATATTCAATACATTACCAGAGATTGATATTTATTTCTATTTGTAAAACTATTCCCTAGAAATGGTGTGGTGAGGGTGTTGGTACCCAAATAAGTCCCACCTTGTAGTCCAAACAACCACATCAAGCTAAGTAGGATTCTTAGAGAAAGACAAAAAAGGATTTAATTACTTTTGTAGCTAGGGATGGATCCGGAAGTCTCTTTTTGACTATGACTTGGAGAATATTGGATAACACCTCACAAAGGGTATGACCTACACTGCTACTTTAGATTATGCCTATAACCAGGATGAGAGGACCCATTTTATAACCTGTATTAATGAAAGAAATGGATGTGATAGCAACATTAAGACTCTCTTTCTTAGGGATGTGGAAATGCAGCCTCAAGAAGACACGTTCAATGCAAACATCATCTAACTCTCATGAGTTATCACACAAGTAAAGGTGGATGTCTTATAAAGAGGACTCGGGTTACTAAAGATAGTAATCAACCAAGACATTTAAATATTAACATAAACCAGAAAAAATTAAATGTTAAACATTATACAATGTAATAAATAAAATTACATAGCATATTAATTAAGTAATACATACCAAAAGTAAGAAAACAATGACACAATATTTAATAATTTCATGATATTAAATATTTAACTAAAAGCATAAACCTAGGTTAGCATATTTAATAATATAAATATAAATATTTCATATTATTAAATATTAACCTATATATATTATTGATGGACACATATACATTAAGGGTTGGTCAGACCACTTAATCATTATGTTCCAACAATCCCCCTTAATGTTAAGTGGGATAACATATGCCAATAGATTACCTTCCCGTGGTACACTACAAGATTTACAATCCTTAAACCATAAAGGCTTTAGGATAACATATCGGGTGAAGGAATTATAACACCTTCATCATACTCAAGTTACCTTTTGGTACAAAAGGATTTGGAATCCCAAAGATTATCCCATGATCAGTGGCTAAGTATGATTTGTGAGTTTTACATGTTCTCATAAAAGGTTATTGAACCCAAGCATATTTGAGCCTTTTATAACCAATGACCTCATTAATAATGTGCTTGTACTAGATTTTTACCAGTAAACTCAATAGCACTAAAGAGTTTACTGAAGACCACCATTAAGATCTTTCTACACTTCTTTCTAGATAAGAAGCCAAGGAGGTATACATTCTTGAAGGTTTTTTTACACTTACCCGAAGGTATTTTTTACACTTTCCTAAAGGTATGTTATAAATAACTGAAGTTATTTCTACAAAAACCAAGTTCCATAAGGAGGTGACATTTTCATACACACTCCCCTTACATGGAAACTCTGACAATCCAAATTTTTCAAGAAAGTGGCAAAATTTTGCAACACTCAGGGCCTTTGTGAAGATGTCAGCAACATTTTATTTAGTCAACATAAACTTGAGATCTATCTAACCACTTAGCACCTTCTCAGAGATGAAGTGTATATATATCTCAATGTGCTTCATCCTCTGATGATGTATTGGATTATGTCCAAGAGCTATGGTTCTTTGGTTATCACACAGCAAAGAAAAATTGCCTGGATCCTTCATCTTTATCTCTTCGAACAACCTCTTTAGCCATAAATCCTCTTTTGTAGCTTCCATTGCACTTCTATGCTCAGCTTCTGTTGAAGAGATGGAAATAGTTGGTTGATTTTTGTTGCACCAAGTAATGACACCTGCACCAAATTTAAACACATAACAAGAAGTAGATTTTCTATCTAATACATTACCAACATGATTAGAATCATAAAATCTATATAAGTTAACATTTTCATTCTTAGTATAATGCAACCCATAATTAATTGTTCCTTTAATATATCTAAGAATCCTTTTTGTAAGATTCCAATTATCTCTATAAGCTTCCTATATAAACCTGTGAGCAAGGAAATATCTGGTCTAGTGATAGTTAGATAAATCAAAATACCAACTCCCTATATAAAGTAGGATCAAATTTTTCACATGCAGGTTTAGGATCAATTTTTAGTCCAACTTCAATAGGAGTAGAAATTGGTTTACAATCAATCATGTTAAAAAAATTCAGTACATTGGTTTCATATTGTGCTTGAGAAACAATAATAGAATGTTTATCTTAAAATACAACCATGCTAAGAAAATGATGTAAGATACCTGAATCAGTCTTTCAAAGTACAGTTTCATTTTTTCTTTAATTCTACAAATTGAAGAAGGATTATCACCATTCATAAGAAAATCATCAACATATATACAAAAAATTAGAATATGTGATCCTCAGACATTTGGTGTTAATACCATATCCAATGAAAACACAAGAAAAATAAGTCATATCAAGTTTCCTTCCTTTTTTTTAGGAATGTATAAAGAAGCAGGACTACCAAAAAAATTTCAATGAGAAATATCATGTTTTTGACTTGACCATTTTTTTAAAGGAGTTGAAAGATGAATATATTTGGTTAGAACCCTATTTATAATTTATATTGTTTTCTTCATTGCTTTTTCTCACATAAATTTGGGAAAATGAGCATAATGAAGCATAGTGCGATCCATATCTAAAATAGTTCTATTCTTACATTCTACAACACCATTAGATTGAGGAGAATGAGGATAATTTAATTCCATTTTAATTCCATAATAAATACAAAAAAATACAAATTATTTGGTAACATATTCACCCCCATTATTTGCTCTAAGTCTCTTAATTTTATGATTTGAAGAGTTTTTAATAGATGCTTTAAATTCCTTAAATTTACCAAGTACATCAGATTTATTTTTATGAAAATATAAACACATCATCTTGGAGAAATCATCAATAAAATTCACATCATATAAAGAACCATTTAACTAATCTACTTCAAGAGGTCCTCTAACATCATTATGAATAAATTCTAGTGGGAAAGAGGAATTCTCTTCAAGATGTGAGTGAAAGGGTTTAGCACCTTGTTTTGAGCATAAACACCCTTCACACACATCATGAGAAGAAGAAAACCTTTCATAAGATTATATCTAGACATTTCATATAAACTTTGATAATTAACATGTCCTAATATTTCATGCCATAGTTTTGAATTATTCAAACTTTGAAAAACAAAACAGGATGCAAAAGAGAAATCATAAAAAAGATATAGACCATTTCTTTGAATTTCTTCATCTATTATAGTATCATTACTATCCTTGATATACCAAGTATCTTTCAAAATTTTAATAGACAAACTTTCTTGAGTCAATCGAGAACATGATAAAAGGTTCTTTTTAAGCTTAGGAACAAATAAAACATTATTCAACACACAATTAGAAAATTTTACTTTTCCTTTCTCTATTGCTTCCAAAGCTGATTTATCACCAAGATACACATGTTCAATAATTTTCAAAACATAAAACAAATAATTTGAAACACCATTCATATGATTTGATGCACCTGAATCTAGAACCCATTTAGAATTAGAAGAAGAATACAACGTGGCATATAATGCAACAATTTTAGGAATATCATTAGAACTATCCTTTTTCATTAATTTATATTTAGAAGAAACAATTTGTAATCATCCTTTTTATGTCTAAATTTACCACAGTTGTGATATTTACCACTAAAGATAACACATAATTAATGAGAAGAAAAACTTTTCTTATCAGCAAAAGAAGATTTAGATCTAAATTTCTGATCTCAGAAGGGCTTGTGAGGTTTGAACTTTGAATTTTGAGTAAGAAGTGCCTGAGAGGCATTCTCATTAGAGTCAAATTTCATCATCACTTGTTATTCCTATATCAAAAGTGAATTCAAGGTATTTAAATTAGGTAGATAATTTTTGTTCTGATATTTAGAGTTCAAGATAGAGTTAAAATTCCTATATATTTCATGTATATTTAACTAAATAATAAAGTAGATTAATTTTTAACTAATTAAATCAAAATTGCATCCATATAATTATGCTTTAATATTTTTAATTTTGGCTAATAAATTAACTACTTTTTCATACCCTTTCATAGAAATTGTAAGAAATTCTAAAAATAATTTAATAATTTTAGATAAACACGTACCTTCATGCATGGATTCTAGTTTCATCCATACCTCTTTCAGATGTTTGATATTGCCAATGTGTAGAAGTTATTCATCATTCACATTACACAAAATCATGGAAAGAGCCTCCTGCATTCATTGCGAGAATGCATTCATGTTATCTACAAATTCTTGAAGATCGGTGGGAGTAACCTCATATCTAGAAACAACCATCAAGAGTTTCCTTGTCATAAGTTATGATTTGACCTTGATCTTCCAAATGTCGTAGTTGGTTCCATTCATGATTTAGGTTTTGTCAAGACAAAAATAGTTGGACACCATTGTTTTCCTAAATCTGTAAAACACACCCCATTATAATATACAATGGTTAGATACATACTTATTGAAAAAACCAACACTTTTAATAGAATAAGATCTAAATTTTATACATCTAAAGACACTATTTAATCATAACTAATTCAGTCATTAAAATGCATACTAATCAACATCCCATGATCAAAATAATAACCCACAATATAAATGGCTTTGCATTATACCCCATACTTATATAAAAAATATTTCCTACCATATAGAAGTGAGGAAGAAACCCCTAAGATTGCAAAGCAACTTATAATTTATGAAAACAAATAATCTAGACAAAGATACGGATAGCTTAAATTTGACATCTAAATGGCCTTCATTATGACTTATTTTTGGTCTGTTGTGACATTCATTTGACCATCAATTTGAACACAGTGAAATTTTCTTGGAACGTACTAGCTTAAAATTGACGCTAAATGACTGTCATACTACCTTATGTTTGATCTGCCATGACGGTCATTTGACTGTCAAATTTAATGGAGCCAAAACTTGTTGTGTCTTTCCAAAATGTGAAATTCTAGAATTTCTTCTTCTTTATAATATTAGGGAGGATATATTTTAATACATTATAATAACCTATTATAGTTTATAATGTAAATATATATATATATATATATATATATATATATATATTATATGTATTTATAAAAAACATATACTTTATAAACCTTATAACTATACTTTAAAAAAAAAAGGTATATAGTTTATATTATGTAAATAAAAAACTATATATAATCTATAAAAAATTATAAACTATAGTATTAAAAAAAACATATAACCTTTATTAAAGGGGTTTGAAGGACATGGACCTGGTTAAAATAATTTTACTAGATGCAAGTAAATTTATGAGGTTATAGATTAACCTGGTGATTTTATAGAGAGGACAAGAATTTCACCTCGGCCATTGAAATAAAATTGAAATCCCTATTTTCATGAATCTTGTCTCCTCCTTCATTTACTCTTGATTTTTACCATTGAAAACATTTAAACCTGCACACATTAAAAACTATAGAAATATAGGAAAATATTTTACACATTATTTAGTGATTACCAGGTCTTTCACATGAGTTTTTTTAGGAAGGTAATACTCTTTCCGACTTTTTTCCTCTTGTGCATTCACATTAGTTCTTCACAAGACAAAAATATTAGGTTGTACAAAAAAATATAAAGAAGGGGAGCTTGATCATTTTAAATATCCTTTCAGGTTGGTTGAAAAAAACCATAAAAATTAAATAGATTAAATACAATAACTTTGACCTAAACTATTTAATTTAAACCATGTTTTGGTATTGTTATCCAAAATTAACCCCCCCCGGGTTAATTTGGATAATTCATTATAAATGGACTTAGCCATTCAAATTGTTGGACGTGCAGATGACTTTCAATTTCATCCCCATGTATCAGAGAGAAGGAGAGATCAGGATGGCTTAGACAAGTTAATGTTCATGTGCGGCGATCTGGTGAGCTAAGGAAAAGGTCTGACCCAATTGAGTGGGGAAAATCCATAGATAAGGAAATGACTGGTATAATTTTACATGCTACCAGCTATTAGCAAGTATGGATGCTACTGGCTAGTAGAATATATTATGCTACTAGATGATAACAGGATCAATGGGTCAATAGCTCGGTGGTAGCGCAAGAATGCTACCAGTCGATAACATTTTTTTGGGGCTACTGGCTGGTTGCACAAGGAGTTCGTAAAGGAGTGAATGGGTTACAAAAATCGTCAGTATCATTATATGGATGCTACCATCCAGGAGTAGGGAAATCATGTTACCGATTGGCCACATTTATGCAACCAGCTGACAATAGCCGACATCAAGAAGAAAATTCTACCGTGCAGGAGAAGGAAAATACATGCAACCAGCCAAGTGTGAGAACAAACCAAGTATTAGTGGGAATAATATAGGTTATTCAATGACCATCTTAATGAGATATGGCACCCCATGAATTCCCCGTGCAAGAAAATTACCAAATTCATATGGCCTCCCATACGTATTTAATGAAACATGTTGGTTAGTGAGGCAATTTCAAGGCTATTCATCTATATATTGTAAAATTCACCTCATTTTGAGGGGATTCATTTTCTTTTGCAAAGGAACTCTGTCAAAATTTGTTCCAGAGCTATTGTGAGCTAAAGGCATCAAAATTTTTGGCTTATTGTAAAGGATTTTGCCTTTTTCCTATATTGTAATGGATTGTGCCATGTTTCTGAGCAATAAAATCAGTGTTTTATCACTTTTATTTCCCTAATTCAGCTTGTATTACATCTTTTTCCCTCCATTATGTTTGCAGGTATATTATGCATGTTTATATCTCTTTACAGGACCTTTAATTTGTTGTGCTTTCTGAATCTAGGGAACTCAATATTTTTTTTAGATGTGGAACTTCTATTCACCCTCCCTCACTTTTTTTACTCCCTATTGTTCACCTCGTCCAGAACGTCTCACTCCATTTCTTGGTGTATCACCTTCACTTAGAGTATATTTATTTTATGCATTCTTATATCCATATATCCTTACAAAGAATTAGGATTAGGATTAGATTAGTTTTCCATTCTCTACCCTTTGAAGAAGTTGGCACTAGGTTAGGAGAAAAATTCATCTTTCTCTGGAGGATTATCCTACTTAAAATGTCCCACACTACATGATAATCCCATGTTATGCAGGTTACATTGATTTTCTCACACACAAATCATAAGCAATCAGGGGTGTTGTAATTTTACATTAACAGATACCATGTTAGAATTTAGAGGATTCTAACTATTACAAATTTAATAAACCAACACATTTAAATATTAACATAAGCCATAAAACATTAAATGTTAAAAATTATGTAATGTAATAAATAAAATTACATAACATATTAATTAATTAATACATACCAAAAGTAAGAACACGGTGACACCATGTTTATAGTGGAAAAAACCCCAAATAGGGTAAAAACTACTATGAAATAAGCTTTTACTTTCCAAGAACCAAACTTACATCCAATAACTTTCAACCTTAATCACAAGGGTGAAATAATATTCACCTTTGATATTTCTTTCTAACATATCAAATGAGGGACCTAAAGTCCTTTTTATATTAGGTGATCGGGTATATCTCTCGACCCACCTTTTCAAGCTTATCGGTTGACACATATAACCTAGGTTTATAATATTTAATATTAGAAATATAATAATATCATGATATTAAATATTTAACCAAAATAATATACCTAGGTTAACATATTTAATGATATAAATATAAATATTTCATATTATTAAATATTAACCTATATATTAGTGATGGACCCATATACATTAAGGATTGGCTAGACCACTTAATCATTATCTTACAACAAAATGATGGACATAAATGACAAATTTCCCTTACCATTTGTTGATAAACAATGCAAACATGAGTTATTCAGGTGAATCAGATGGTTATTGATTTTAATTTTGATGTATTGGTGGAAGATTAAGAAGGATAAAGTTTATTATACAAAAGTCCTTAGATGAACCTTAACGAATGTTGTAGACAGTTGTTCTTGATGTAAAATAAGGATTACACAACTCACTTCACTCCTTCAACCAAAATATTTCTATTCATGGAAACCCAAGAATACATGATTTCACACAAACTTCAAGAATTAAAACACAAAATCTCGTGATCAACTCTCAATAAAATGCTAACAAATTCTTATCAAATGTGTTCTAGATACCCCGCAAGAACTGAAAAATATCCTAAATAAGAGAGATACAACTTGAATTTAAAAACATTTACCACAACGTGAAGGAAATATCCATTAATAATGAAGTTGCAGTTTTTAAATTGTTATTATTTAAACTAAGAATTTGCGTAATTCAAAGAAATTAATGAACACAATTTTTACGACAGGAATGTAGGAAATTGATTCGAATTAATACATCTTGAAACAAAATAACATTTCTCATGAGAATACAAATAGATTAATTCAGGAAACTCCAACAATTCAATAAGAGAGCATAACACCTATGACCTCAATGTTTACTAATGACAGTATAGTGCAATCATCTTGGCGAGAAGGTTTGGGAACATATAAACAAAATCTCAGGTATCTCATATTAGTTTGGCTTAAGACAATACAAATTGATTTTCTCCTTTATCTCTCTAAAATATTAGAAAAATTTAACCCCCAACCATGCGAGAACATTCTCATCAAATTTATACAACAAAAATCACTCACATACTTTCAATTTTTCCCCCCAAAAAAGAAACATACTTTTTTTAAAATAATATTCTTATTTATTCCATAATCTGATTTGAGCCATTCCTTTAAAAATAGCTTAACTTTAGATAGCCAATTGGAGAAATAAAAATTTACTTGTATCTTTATAAAGTGATTGGGATGCCATGTCATCTTATCTACTTTTGTAATTTGGAAAAATAGATAGGTACTTTATGGCACTTCCTAGAACACTTCAAATACTTACTGATGTGACCATTATCAGCCTCCAGTTTGAAACATCAGCCTCAAAATATGCACAATGATTTCTAGATCCCATGACTTGAGGAGTCCTCCATGTGCAATTTTTTGTTCATGCTCAAGTATCTTTCCTTTCAAATAGTAACCAATCGCTTCACCTTCAATTCCTTCGTGTGGGATGAGAAGGAAATCTTTACTCATCTTATGGTAGTGATTTCATCCGTTTTAGCTCATCTGCACCATTTTTACTATAAATTCAGCTCCATTTCTTCATTGGTATGCATTAATTTTCCTTTTTAGACATGAAATGTGCTTCTATAAAGACCTTTATTAGTGTAATTACAAGGGTAGCTGTAACAACTAGTTTAAAAGGAAATATCATCATAATATTTGAATCAAATATTTGATTTATCGGGCCTAGATGAATCATTTATCAGGGATTTATTCGAGGTTACAAACCCAGGGGATAGTATAGGGCCCTTGAAATATCATGAGATTTGGATCTCCCTCCTTATAAGATTGATCAGAATCAATCATGTTTTCTCAGCCTTCTAATCGATGTAACATCATCTCGTTAGGTGGGATCACCAAAAATCTCCAGAAGAATTAAAGAAATTATGGATTAAAAATAGGCCTATTGTGATAGGGATGAATGAATATGAGTTTAATTTTATATGTAATGAAGAATTTTTCTTGAAAGAGGTACCCAAGGAATCCTACATACTTTATGACAAAACCTCAATTAACACTGTGCCTGCTATTTCTCAAAAAGTAGAGGAATTAGAGCAATGAATCATCTCACTGCATAAAGGTTGAATAGTACCCATGCCACCTCAACAATATATAGTACAAACACTGCCAACAAGAAAGGAAAAGGGGGAATTGTAATCATTTTTATGCCCATAGAATAACCTTATAACCCCATGTGCATCGGCCTATCAACCAGTAGGCACTGGGTGCTCACCTGAGGTGCACGCAGTTACCAAGCCCTTGCTTTATGTGAGCATTGTGAAAAAGATGTTGCAATTGATTATGGATTAAGTGCAGAAAAGTAAAATGATCATGCATATACTCTGAAATCATAAGATGAATCATTACACCAACATACCGATAAAATAAATATCATATAGATAGTATATATGATCCATAACATAAAGAAAAAGGCACTATGGTTTACACCTAAGAACATTATATTTAGAACATAACCATATATTTATGTTAATCATAGTTTAGTAACCATATTACATCCAAAAGGGTCATATTAGACTAATACATCATGAATCACACATCATAAGCTCTAGATGTTCTCCATATTACAAAAATTTAATAGATCCATTTCCCTAGATATGATAACATTCCTATAGTCCTCTAATGACAATCCCCACCCCTAGAATCTTCTGCTCATTTATGCACGGCTTTTCCTACTCTAGTATGGTTCATCGCACCATGTCCCTCTTTTTCTCTTACTCTATCAATCCCCCCTTTTCTTCTACCTCAGCATATCTATGAATAGGTTTAACACCCACTATCATGCCTTCCTAAAGTAGCAGGTCAAATGTCAAGTGTCAAGGTGGTCCTCTAATGGAGCATGCTTATTTTGATTCGCACTCCCCACTTTTTGCAATGATGTCTTCAGAAATGTTCCATGCATGGAATATTCTTTCCTTGGCCACAATTCATCAGGCTGGCACCTTATCCATTCAACATGCCTAGTCAGGTCATGTGTTTCCCCAAGCTCCTCATGGAAAGTTGATTATGACTAAGTCTTGAAAACATTTTCTCTATCTTATGCGCGCACTGTGGTTTCTACTTAAAACCTCTAAAACCCCATGTCCTACATGCTTTTCCCCATGCATCCATTCTCTTCATTGGTCCCACACGTGCATGTTCCCTTTGGGTCTTGGTCAATATTTTTAGGTCCAACATCACCTCACACTAAGCTTGTTCTCTGTCCTCAGAAACATCCTCTCCAAAGAATAAATAATGGAGGGACTAAATAATGAAGAATGAAGAATGAGAAATGGAAAAAATAAAGAATGGAGGAATGAAGAAGATTTTTTTTATTACTGAATAATGAGTGAGAAATCCTTCCTTATATCTACCTCAATCTTCTCCCAGGAATCCTCACCCTGCGCATGTTGACAGAGGCCACCTACTAAGGCACTCACCTCTTCAAAAGCCTAGTTCATCACCCTTAGCATTCAGCATTTCAACAATGTTTTCCATCTTCTTACTGAGGTTTTCTAGCGCATCTGTATTGTGGGTGATCTGAGGGTATAATTGCTTCAGCCAATTTTTTATTAAGCCTCTCAGGGGTCTCAATGGCTTCATACCTCTTTTCTACCTCATCCAAGATCTTATCCTACTTTTCCCTATTCCCTTTATTCTTCTCTTGAAACTCCTTGAGGTCTACCTTCATGGGTGATAGCTAGAATGCTTTCCACTCTATATTTGTCCACACAATTCTCATAATAAGCTTCATCTATTTGTGCGGTGACCTTTACATTAGAAAGGAGCTTAGTGTACCAAGTGAATATCTCCACCACCTTCAGCTTCTCCTCTTTCTCCTAGCATGCTAACAATTCTTCTGTTGATTCCAAAGTGAGAGGCTTCCTCTCCATGGTGAGGATTTGAGTTAGGTCTTCCAATAATTACATGGTTGACTCATACTTCTTCTCAGGTGGTGTTAGGTATGGATGCTTTAAGATAATAACATCTATAATCATTTCTACCTTTTTATATACCTCATGCACCCTAGGCTTTTTCCTCCTTCATCTCACTCCTCAATTGTGCATTATTAGTTCCTCTTGCTTCATATCTTTTCTCTTTTCTATGAGCTCCTCCTTTCTCTTCTCCAATTGCCCTTCTAGGAATCTCGCCTAGTCATTCCTTCCAAAAATCCTTGCCTCAACTTCAACTAAAACCTTGTTGAGTGCATTACATAATTTCTCATCCGAAAAATGTTGAGCATTCACCAGCAGGTTTATACCTTTGGTCTTTGGCACCTTCACCAATGATCTTTACTTAGCTTTAAACTCATGTTCATCAAAATGGGAATCAAAATCCCAAGATAAAATCTTCCTAGTTCCCAGGTAGGTTCCCTCTTCCTCAAACGAAGACATTTCTAGTAGATGGAATGTCGGCACGGTGCTTTGGAAGCATGCACATAGCACTTAATTTGGATCATGGATATAAACCATTCCCTACCCTTGTGTTACTACCATGTTCTTCCCTCCTATGCATGCAGCCTTTGGAAAGCTTACCACTAAGCTAGGATCACCACCCATGCTTCCATACTCCTTGAGTATATCGTCCACGCTCTTCTCCACTCCTTGCTCCACTAAATTCTCGATTATGCCTGCTACTTCTCTTTCTCCATCCTCTTCTATCTATTCCTTGGTGAGGATGGGGTTCCTTTGATCCTTCGTATTTATTTCTTCACTCTCCCCTTTTCCTCGGGCACATTCTTCTTCTCCACCCTTTCCCTCACTTCTTTCTTCCTTTGAATCATGTAACAATATATGGGAATGATTCTGATTTTCTTCATCCTCATTGTCATCTCTATCACCCTTGTAGGCCTCTAAGATCTTTGTCTCCTCTGAGTCTACCTTCCCTACTACCTTCTGTTTCTTCCTAGTTGGGGATTCTTCCTCTTCCTCAGTAGGTGATTCCCTTCTAGGCAACTCTTCTTGTTTTGGTACCTCTTCCTCAGGTGTCTTTTCCTTCTCCTTGATGGGAGACTTATTCCTGCATGCATATATGCTTGGATTGGTACCTAACTTTGGGGCAACCAAAAATTTTGTTTTCTACACACTTAGTGCTTTCTTCTCTAGTACCTATTATTCTAGGGTCTCTTCCTTTTCCCTCTTCTTTTGCACAACCTTCTTCCTACTAGTGGGGTCCTATGGGATGGAGACATCATTCTCTAAGTAAGCACCCTTTTCATCATTGGGTCTAATGCGCAAGTATATTCTCGCTATAGCCCTTCAAATAATTTGTAGTGTCCAGGTTTTTATCATACAAAATTCATGGGAGACATACTTCTCCACATAAGCACGCTTCTTTGGATATACCAGCTTCATTCGAAAATAACTGTGGTCATGGTCCACCGTGCTAAGTTTGAACCTTAGTCTTTTAGCTTCCTTGAAGTGATTTACCCCTGCTTGGAAATATTGTGTGGTGAAGGAGAAGGGTAATTTACACCATGGGTTCTTGGTCCCATCTGATAGAGTTAACCTACCAATGCAAAAATGCTAATAGATAGCAAACTCAACTTCTCCATTTACTAGCGTTGGAAATTTTTTTGGTATCCTCCACTCGGCCCCGAATGCATTGCGCATTTCTCTTGTACCACTTCACCAGACATGCTTTATGGGCAGCCATCATGGTATCACATGTGTAATTTTCAAACCTCTTCACGAGGATGGATCTTCATATGGATACTCCCATACAAACTTCTTTGGCCCATCGGGAACTCCAATTTCTGAACATTATCTTCTCTCCTTCTTGCGCGATGCTGATGATCTCTTCTGCAATTTAGGTGGACAAGTTATATATGGTCCCTTCTAAAATATTTTGGCATACATTCAATCATGCCTTATTTATTTGTGTCAACCTCTCTTAACAATTCAGCTTGGTTACTAGGCATATGACCATTCTCATCACAGGGTCAGGGATATCTAAAGATATTGAAGTAACGCGAACCATTTTTTTAGTAATAATCCTCCATGGTCTTCTTAATGGCCTCTTTATCCTCCAGGTCATCATCCAATTAATCCCCTTCGCAGATAAGGCTGGTAAACTTGGAGATGAACTACGGAGTTATGCACATTCTGTGGCCCGAAAAGTAGAAATGGTCCTCGTTCATGCACGACATCAACCATTGTTATAAACACTAAGGATTTCCAAAATAGGGAAACTCAAACAGTTGCAGCAGCATGAATTTTTACAATTTTAATTTAGCTTCATCATTGTAAATTGGCATCCCTTCCTGTGTCCTCTTATCCATTGGTTGAACTAGTTCTAGTGCCATTTCCTTATTTTTGGTACTTGTGTAATGATTATAGTCACTCACGGCCATCTTCCTAACATGAGATACTTAATATTTCCCAAGTAACACCCCATCTGGCTACTACA
This sequence comes from Taxus chinensis, assembly GCA_019776745.2. Classification (NCBI taxonomy): domain Eukaryota; kingdom Viridiplantae; phylum Streptophyta; class Pinopsida; order Cupressales; family Taxaceae; genus Taxus; species Taxus chinensis. The sequence goes on along the minus strand of CM034146.1, from coordinate 926,655,755 downwards.
TCTCCGCATACCATTCTTCATTGAAACTAGTGGTGGAAATTTGTTTTTCCTTTTCCCTTTCCCTTCTTAGGTTAAATGGTCTCCTTCTTTGGTGCCATCTTCTTATCAGGTTAAAAGAATAAAATACTTTCTCTCCTTCCTCAATATGCTCAAATCTATGGTTCAACTTCACAAAATAATACTTCTATTATCGTGCCCTAGCTGCAAAATCCTAACCTGGAAAACTCTTCCATAAGATGGTGTATTCTATTGAAACGTTCTTCCCTATGCCCATGTAATCCTCCCACTCTAGTTCGTAGATCACTCTAGTCACGCACTTCAATTTTTCATTCTTATTTTCTTCACATAAATCTTTCTTCGTGGGTGCCCTAGTTTGCAAAGATCTTCAATCTTGTGATATCAAGGTAAATAATAATGTGCCTGAACATTTACTTCTAGTTTTTTCCTATCTCTTGCAATAAATGTTATTCCACCTACCAACATATTCAGCATTAAATGTAGATTTTTCCACTAAATCTGATCTTAAGTGCCTTTCCCCACACACCAAGCCCTGTTTAAAACCCCCTCTACAACCATCTAGGGTGTAAAAAATATCATTACCAACCGAAGACTCTTACGCGCGCGTTTGCAGTGCCAAAGACACTTCTTCTATCAATTGATTTTTACCCTCACCTACCTCATGTTATTCCTGCACTTATTATCCTTTGTACATGGTCCTTATACATCCTTATCCTGATACCAAAATTTCTCATCCACCATTTCCCCACACACTCTCCTACCTTACGTGATTTTGATCTTTTAATCCAAGCCATCACAACTACTACTAGTTTCTTTCCCTCTTCATTCTACTCCACCCCAAACTAAAACAAATGTGTGGTCCTCTATGCATACATAACCTTAGAAAGTAATGTGGTTACAGGTGCACAAGGTGTTAAGAAATAAGTGATAATATATGCGGAAAAATCCCTCACATAATCACAATAGTATAAACTAATATGCAGAAAATATTACAGATCTGAAATAAAAGTGTAGAATAAAATAACACGACACAAAGAGACAATATTTAACATGGTTCACCTAATTTGGGCTACGTCCATGCCAAGAATCATTTGCTCAAATTTTATTACAAGCCACTGCTCTCTCAATACAATACCTAGATCTATTTGGAGCTATGCTCAACAAACTCTACAGAATTCACACCCAAATTCAGACACATATGCAATGTTACATTAACCCTACCATATGCACAAAACCACATAAGTAGAAAACTACTTAAGTAATTTTTACAAAACCATGGGTATCAAAACCATGGGCTAAAACCGTCCCATAAACCTATGGGTTAAAAATTCTGCCCATATGAGAAAAGAACGTTTCCCAGTATATCAAGCACGTTTTAAGGCCAATTTTTTTTCTCGAGGAGCTGTGCCCCTGAACCCCAACGAGACAACTGTGGAAAGTGTACAATAATCTTAGTGTAAAGTCTTCAACACTTTCTCACATGAAAATAGGATCCAAAACCTAACAATATCCCACTTGGAGACTATTTTTCCTCTGAGAAAGCTTCTCAACCCTTCACTAGTTTTCGTGAAGACCAACCAAAGTTGAACACAACTTCCATTTTTCCCTTGTGACCACCTTGGTCATCATGTCTTGCAAGATTTTGACTGGTATGAATCTTCTCTAGCTTCAACTTCTCTTCCTCCAAAGTTTTCCTGATGAAATGGTACCTTAACTGTATATGCTTTGTCCTAGAGTGGAAAGTAGAGTTCTTAGTTAGGTGTATAACACTCTGACTATCACTATGCAGATTTCCTTCCTCCTGATTATGCCCCAACTCCTCAAGAAATTTTTGGAACCAAATCATTTCTTTTCTTGCCTCTGTGGCAGCAATATACTCAGCCTCTGTGGTTGAACAAAGCCACCAACTTCTGTAGTCATGAAATCCATCTCACTGTTGTCCCACCTACAGTGTAAACATAACTTGTCATGTTCCTCCTGCTGTCTACATCTCTAGCCATATCTAAATATACATAACCACACAAAGTGGTGTCTGATCCACTGTAGCATAGAAACTATCCCCATGGTCCCTCTCAAATACCAAAGGATCCACTTTACTTCCTACCAATGATCTCTACCTGGATCACTCATTAATATACTCATCACTCCCACTACATGGGAAATATCAGGCCTAGTGCACACCATGACATACATCAAACTATCAACCACTGATGAGTAAGGTACCTTGGACATCTGGTTTCTCTCCCAATTTGTCTTGGGACACTGCTCCTTTGTTAACTTGAAATGGCCTGGTAAAGGAGTCCTAACCGGTTTAACATCCTGCATATTAAACCTCTCCAAGACCTTCTTAATGCTCTCTTCCTAAGATAAAGTCAGATTTCATTCCTTCCTATCCCTAGATATCCTCATACCAAGGATTTTTTTAGCTACCCCTAAATACTTCATGGAAAAGGATTCACTTAGCTGCTTCTTGAGTACTTTTATTTCCTGTAACCAACATATCATCCACATACAAACACACAATAATATAACTACCATATTCAAATTTCTTTGTATACACCCAATGGTCAAAATGGGATCTAATATAACCTTGCTCCATCATGAAGCTATCAAATTTATTGTACCATTGACGTGAAGCTTGTTTCAAGCCATACAAGCTCTTCTTTAGTTTGCACACCATCTCCTTTTTGCCTTTGACCTCATAGCCCTTTGGCTGCTGCATATATAGATCCTCCTCCAAATTACCATGGAGAAATGCAGTCTTCACATAAATATGCTCTAAGTGCAAGTATTTTTCTGCAACTATTCCAAGAAGAGTTCTAATAGAAGTCATTTTTACTACAGGAGAAAAAATCTCATCAAAATCTATACCTTTTTTCTGTGCAAACCCCTAAACCATCAACTGGGCCTTATATCTTTTCTTGCCTCCTTCTTCCTCTTTAACTTTGAACACCCAATTGTTATGTAATTCTCTTTTACCTTTAGGTAGCTTAACAAAATCCCATGTCTGGCTCTCCATGAGAGCCTAATGCTCTTCATCCATCGCTTACTCCCACTTCTTCCTGACATCTACCTGCATTGCTTCATCAAATCTCTCTGGCTCTCCATTGTCAATGAGTAATAAATAATAAATACAAGGAGAAAAAAATTCAGGTTCTCTTCTTACCCTAGAAGACCTCCTCAATATAGGAGTTTGGGGTTCCTATTGAGGAGGTTCTTGAATTGATTCATGTGTCACTTTCCTATTCGAAAGATCCTCTACTGTTGCATATTATTTCTTGGATTCTTCCCTATTTTTCTGCAACTGTTGCTTATACATGAATTTATCATTAAAGACCACATACCTAGATCAAATGATTTTCTTGTCCTTAATACTCAAACATTTATATCCAAAGTCATCACCACCATAACCAATGAAAGTATATTTTTCTGATTTAGCCTCTAGTTTGATCCTATCATCCTTGTCTATATGGAAAAACACCTCACATCCGAAGACTCTAAGAAATGAATAATCAACTTTCTTACCATACCAAGCCTCCTCAAGTATGCCTCCATCTAAGGCACTTGAGGGTCCTCTATTTATCAAGTACACAGTAGTGCTCACCGCTTCTACCCAAAAAGAAAGAGGTAGTCCTACATGTAACCTCATGCTCCTAGCACATTCCATTATTGTTTTGTTCATCCTTTCTAACACCCCATTCTACTGCGGAGTTCCTAGAACTATCTTTTTCCTGCGGATTCCATTCTTAGAGTAATAATCATCAAATTCATTGAAGTAATACTGCCCTGTATTATCTAACCTGAGACATTTTAGCTTAAGACCTATTTCATTCTCAACCAAGGATTTCCATTTAACAAAAGTGTCACATACATTAGATTTTTTTCTAATAATATAAAACCAAACTTTCCTTGTTGCAACATCAATAAAAGTAACATAATAACTTGAACCCCCAAGAGATGATATCTGAGCCGGCCCCCATATATCAGAATGCACCGTCTCTAACTTACTCTCTTTCTTTGTAGGTCTAACCTTGAGAAACTTTACTCACTTTTGTTTCCCATATATGCAGTCCTCAAAAAACTCCAAACTTATTTCTGTATATCAAGGAAAATCCTTCTTTATGATCTCCATGCCCTTATGGCTCATATGACCAAGCCTATAGTGCCACAATGTGGTATCTACTTCTGAAGCCACAAGATTACAAAAATTAGTGCTATAATTGGTTAAATACAATGTTCCAACCTTCTTACCTCTTGACACCACAAGAGAACCCTTGGTAACCTTCCAAGAGTCTGCTGTAAATATCATAGTACAACCATCAATTCCCAACTACCCTACCGATATCAATTTTTTTCTTAATGTAGGCACGTGTCTGACATCCTTTAATAGTCAATTATTCCCATTATGTATCTTAACCCAAACATAACCTTTTCTAACTATGCTTAAAGGATCATCATCACCAAGAAAAACATGCCCAAAATCTCCTTGAACATAATCAACAAAATAATTCCTATATGGAGTAGCATGGAAAGAAGCCCTCGAATCTAAAACCCAAGATTCAGTAATATTGTGCAAAGAAAGAATCAAAGCATCCTAACATACATTACCTGTTGCCACATTTTCCTCCTTGTTTTCTTCCTGTTGTTTCTTCTTGTCTAAAATTTCCCAACAATCCTTCTTTGCATGCCCAGACTTTCCACAATGCCAGCATACTATCTTGATTTTGGATTTTGACCTTACCTGATCCTTTGATTTTCCACGGCTTCCTATATTCTTCTGTCTCCCTCTAGTTTCCACTATCAAATAATTCCCTGAAGTAGAATATTCCCCAAATATTTTCTTCACATTTCCTTTCTTAGAATTACCCCTACAACATCCTCAAACTTCAACTTTGAGTTAGCTGAAACTGAGTTTCTTACCACCATTACCAGGTTATTCCAACTCTCAGGTAAAGAGCACAAAATTGATAAAACCCTAAATTCTTCATCAAATTCTATTGTAACCAAAGCTAGCATATTTACAACTATATTAAAATCATTTATGTGATCTGCTACTAAACCATTCTCAGAAATCTTCATATTAAACCACTTTTTCATTAAAAATATCTTATTAGAGGCAGAGGGTTTTTCATACAACTTCCCTAATGCATCCATCGGTTCTTTTGTAGTCTTTTCCTTTGAAACATTAAATAATATCAAAGATGCAAGACACAACTGGATTGTCCCAAGTTCCTTCCTATCTAACAAATCCATTCTGCATCCTTCATGCTCAAGGGTTTATTCACCTTCTCAGACAACATAATATAAAGATACTTCTGATAAACGTAATCTTCCATCTACATCTTCCAAAGACTGAAATTCTGCTTGTTGAATTTATCAACCCTTGATCTTCCATCATCTACCATAGCTCCCACTCAAGATAAAACTTTCCCTATGATTCAACACTTCAGCAAACCAAACAAGGCTCTGATACCAATTGTTAGGAAATATGCGATAAAATATGCTGAACAATCCCTCATAGAATCGCAACACTAGAAACTAATATGCAAAAAAATTTACAGATCTGAAATAAAAGTGTAGATTAAAATAACACAACACAAAGAGATAGTATTTAATGTGGTTCACCTAATTTGGGCTACGTCCACTAAGAATCACTTCCTCATATTTTATTACAATCCACCACTCTCTCAATACAATACCCAGATTTGTTTGGAGCTATGCTCAAAAAACTCTAAAGAATTCACACCCAAATTCAGACACATCTGGAATGTTACATTAACCCTACCATATGCACAAAACCACATAAGTAGATAACTTCTTAAGAAGTTTTACAAAACTGTGGGTATCAAAACCATGGGCTAAAGTCGTCCCATAAACCTATGGGCCAAAAATCCCACCCATATGAGAAAAGAACGTTTCCCAGTATATCGAGCACGTTTTAAGGCCCAAAAAAATAATTCTCGAGGGTTGTGCCCCTGAACCCTGATGAGATAACTGTTGAAAGTGTACAGTACTCTTAGTATACATTCTTCAACACTTTCTCACATGAAAAAAGGCTCCACAACCTAACACAAGGTGTGTAAAAAAACACAATACAAAGGAACAAGCAATGAGAAGGGAAAACACAAGAAAAATCAAATGCATTAAGGGAAATCCTAGGCTAACTAGACAAACTTACTTATTTATAAACATAAGGAATATTTATTTATAGTAGGATTACAACCTACTCCCATTGAAATGACTAGGTAGTCTCATCCCATCCAGCGCATGTAACTGGAAAGTTCCTGAATCAAGGATATACAAGATGATGTATGGTCCCAACCAATGTAATTTCAACTTCCCAGGATGGTGCAAACATTTAGAGTCATATAACAAAACCATCTTCCCAAACTCAAATTGTTTGTTTTTAATATCACGATCATGCCATGCTTTTTTTCTTGCCTTCTCTATCTTTTGAATCCATCTAGAAAGTGATCACCTTTCATATAGTTGTATTAAATTATCAATTCTTTCTTTGAGTGCTTGTTCATCAGCTAATATTCCTATGTGTTATACACAGCAATGGTAGCATAAATTCAATTAGTAAAATAGCCTCTATGTCCAACACCAATTGAAATGGTGTGGCCTTTTTCAATCTCTTGTATTTTGTTTTGTATGCCCATAGAAAAATTGATACCTTGTCATCCCAATCTTGTCTGCCAATGTCACAAATCTTCATTAATGTGTGACTTAGTATCTTGTTAAATGATTTAGCAGTACCATTCACTTGCAGGTTATAGGGGGAGGTCTTGTGATGGACTACCATAAACTTTGCCTAAAAAATCATGACAGTTTCATTCAGAAAATGTGTACTCCTATCACTTGTTAAACTCAATGGACATCCATACCTGCTGATTATGTTTTCCCATAAGAATCTTGTTGTTTTCATTGGTGTGTAGTCCTTTGTAGTAGTTCTCTTCTCCCATCTTATCAAGTAATCAGTGCAAGTAATGATATAACGTGAGCCAGTCCTTCAGGCGGGAGGTGAAATTGGTCCTACAAAGTCAATTGCCCATTTTTCAAATGGTTCACCATTGGCTATTGGTTGTAAGGGTATTTCATCCCTCCTTCTAGGTTTTCCAGGGCATTGACAATGGTCACATACCTTGAAAAATTCAATACAAGCCTAGTAGATACTCTCCCACCAAAGAACTGCAAGTAGAATCTTCTGTATGACTACATTTCTTACATAGTGTCCTCCTCCAATCCCACCATGCTCTTCATCCATGATTGCAACGTACTTGTGTCCTAATACACATTGGAGCAAAACCTCATCATGACTTAACTTGTACAAATATCCACTAATCAACATGTAAGGCATGACACGTATAGCCAACATCTTTCTCTCTAAAGCTTTCATTTGTTCTGGTGCCACACCCGTTTTAAGTAATACTACAATATCCTCTAATTTAGAGGGTGCACTCTCAACCTAAATAGTTGCACATCTAGCATGGTATCCTTAATGATCTGCATGTCCTCCCCTGAGTCAATTCATGATAGATGATCAGGTCTTGAATTACTCTTTCCTGGTTTTACCACAACTGAAAAATCAAATTCTTTAAATAATAAGACCCAATGACATATGCGCCCTTGCAGAATGGGCTTGTTCACCAACTACTTCAGTGCCATGTGGTCCATGTAGAATATGAATGGTGTTACCAGTAGATACTACCTAAATTTATCTAGCGCGTATATCATTGACACTACCTCACCTTCAATAGTTGTGTAATTTTGTTCTGTTGGTGTCAACTTCCTATTGAAAAAACACAAGGGGTGATCAACAATCCCCTCATTAGGTTGTGCTAGTACTTCTCCAATGGTTGTTCATGAGGCATGAACATGAACATGGAAGGGCTTATCCCACAAAGGAAAGAGTAATATGGGCATAGTGACAAGCCTATATTTCAATGTGTCAAACTCCTTCTATTATGCCTCTCCCCAGTGAAAGGTACTCTTGTGTTTAAGCAATTCCTCCAAGGTCGTGGTGATCATGGCATATCCCTTAATAAATTTTATGTAGTACCCCATGTTCGTAAGGAATCCTCGCACAATGCTTTGACTTGTAGGCTCCCCCAATCTCACAATAACTACAACCTTGGCGGGATCCACTAGCAAGCCTTCCTTACATATAATATGCCATAATAGGGTTCCAAATGGATTAACAAAGACACATTTATTAATGTTGAGGGATATCCTCAACTAATGACATCTCTCAAACATTAGCCTCAAATTTTCATAATGATATTTTATAATCCCATACACAGTCCAGTCATCCAGGTAACCTAAAGAAATTTATGCATGGATTCCTAGAAGGTTTGTACCATGATGCATGAGAACACAACAGGAACATTATTTATCCCAAAAGGCATGACCATGTAGGAAAAACTTCCCCATTCATTGATGAAAGTTGTCTTCTCCTAGTCTTCCTTTGCAATTCTAACTTGGTGGTACCTTGAGAACCCATCCGTAAAATAATAGACCTCGCACCTGGATACTCCCTCAAAATTTCTTAAGTGAAGGGGGGGTTAGAAAAGGATCAATGACACAAATTACATTAAAGTCCTTTCAATCAAAATAAATCATTATCCTCCCATCATTTTTAATGCTTATGACCTTTGGAATCACCTATTCTGATTCCTCCATAGCCTCAATGATGCTTGATGCTATCATATTTTCTCTCTCCTCCTTGACCCGTACATGCAAGTTCATATTCATCTAATACATTCTCTTCCAAATCAGGCATGCACCTTCCTTCAAATTGATCCTCACTTCCCCCAAGGAGTGGTGGACACCTTTGAGCTCATGGTACCTAGTATCTCTCAAAAGTGCACCCTGCTGAGAGATGACTCCATGTGTTCTAAGCTTACTCTGGATATCTCACTTTTATAGATACAATGGAAACACCTATGGTCTGTGGCCATACCTATTATTAAGGTGAGTCTCTAGTATCAAGGTCGGTTCCTTTTTGATGTATCCTAAACTAATTTTTATGGGTTTTGAGGGTAAAAAGATGACTGTAAATGAAATTGAAACTAGGGTGATACAAAAAAATTGTTGAAGGATTTAACTGAGTATATGCACAATCAATTTGAGAATGAATTTTGGATGCAAAAACACTTGGTGTATTGAGGGAATGAGTCACAAAAATACAGTAAGATAAAAACGCACACTAATATTATGAAAAAATTACTAAATTTGTAGCAAGGTAAGATGATTAATCAGGGAATTTGACATTCACAAGAATTAATGAGATATACACACCACTGTAAATTATTAGAAAGGCATAAATCAATTCTCATTAAAGGGGTAAACCTGGCAAACTTTTCTTCAGCACTCCTATGTCCAAAGTCCTCCTTTGTGCTTTACAATTACACACAATATATAGCAAGATTATTCACCCATCTTAGCCTAAAAATAGACTAAACTTTTTACTTGCCCATGTATGCTAATTTTACCCCTTTATCATGAATAAATAAAGGAATAAAAATAGACATATTAATATAATGAGGCATTAATAGCCTTGATTACAAAATACATTTTAGTCAAACTGCAGTTGACTGATCTATTTCTAATAAAGTAGGATGAATAACTTGGCTAATAATAGCCCTTTGCTTGCTCTGTAAGTATTCTCCAATGTGCATGAAATCTTCATCTTCAAGTGCTTGATGTGACACTTACAATTTGATCCACTTGCAATGATAAATTTAGCACTCTTTATTCTACCCCTTGAATGCGCATGTAGAAATAACCTCCTTGTGTGAGAAAAAATAATTCTTTTATTTACAATACTTTAGAAAAATACCCAACTCCACTATTGGGACCACCTTTGATGTGCACATGTTCAAATTTTTTATTTCGTTTTCTTTGTATTCTAGTGGATGATGTGAAAATATGTTCCTTTATAAGTAAAAATAATTCTTTGTCCCTTTCACTTAGTAAAATTCATTCAACTCTAATTCTCCCACTGTGGGGACCACTTGCAAAAAATAAGATGATTAGAAAAAATATATTTTAGTCTCTTTCACTAATCCATATTACACCATGTTGTTGACAACCTTCCATGCATTGTTTTCCCTAACCATGGCATATAATATGATTAAGAATTCATTACACATTAATTTGATTATTATCACCTTTGGTTTGGTTATACTCAACACTTTTGATTTGGATATGGAGTGCATCATAGATTTAAATAACAAAGGTGATTAATAGACTCCCTTTTCAATTATTTTCCACTTTTACCATGGTCTCCAGTCCCTCCTTGATCATGTTATTTGATTTTCCAAGGTGTAGACATAAGGTTCAAACCTTTATCAACAGTCAATGCAATGATTTTATAAAAACATGGGGCCAACCCCCTTGTGATGATGACTCAAACCTTTGTGATCTTTTGTCGGTGAAAATACAACCGTAATTAGGGATTCATCATACTTTTCCCACGTTTGTACTCTCTGACCATAGGTACAGTTTGATGAAAATATGATCAAGCTTGGATTTTTTTATGGAAAATTTTGAATGATTCTTGACCATCGATCTTGGTACGAACTTGATTTCAGTTGTTGATGTTCTGAACTAGAAGATGGGTAGGTGAACTGTGGATTTCATTTGAATTGTTGATCTTGGTACTTTTTTGATTACTAAATGTTGACCTCTTCACCATTTTTTATTTTTTTTACCATGGGTTGGTTGGCAAGCATGTTTATTTTTGTACCTTGAACTCCATCATTTCATTTGCATTCCCATTTCAAAGGGAAAAGCCCTAGAAAAATTTTCTTCAGGTTACAATTGATTACTGATCTGGAAGCTCAATTTTCTTCTGTAAATAGATTTTATGAGGATTTGAACATTAACATTTCATTATTTTTGAGCTTTTGAGCATTATTTCTCTCTGTATTTCTGAAAAAAAATTGAGTTTCTGTGTTCTTTTCTTCAAGGTCACATTCGCTTGTTTTGCCAATAACTTATTTATTCTAAGCTAGCTTTGAGCTTTGTATTCATCTTTGTTATGGCCATCAGAAATAAAGTAATATTGTATTTTTCAATGGCCACAATTTATTTTAATGAGGTTTCCATTTTGATATGGATCTGATCTTTCATTTTCTTGTTTGACCTTTCATTTCTCCTTCTCGTAACGGTAGCCATTATTTATGGATGCCTAGGAACTCAAACTCTATTGGGTAGCCATTTTTCCTGATTTATCTTCTAAAATGTTGACTTTACTTCTATGCCAATAATCCATTGTTAAGTCTCTAAACTCTGATCGCTATTGTAGGGTAGGGTTTTTAAGTTGGTTTCTTGAGCTTATTGTCGTAAATATATTTTCTATGCATTATTATGATAAAAACTTACGATAAAATTGGGTATTCACTTGTTTTGCTGATAGTGTGCCCTTTTGATCCTGAATATAGTTTTGGGTGCTTTTTATTTTGTGGCTTCATGAATATAGATAAGCGTTTTAACCTCAAATGATTGGAAATAGTAATTTTTTCTTTACTCATCAAGTATCTCTACAAATCGACAAACCTTTAATGACCATGGAATCAAAAGATATTTTTAATCATTAGAAATTACCCACATCTGGGTTTGTCATGATCCTTTCTACCATTGACTATACAGGTCAATTTGAGCTCATAATGGGAAATTTATTTTGTATTTTCTCTGTCTAAAATGATTCTCTATTTATGATGAATAACCTATTTATTTGAGCTTACTGCTTACACCTTGCTCATTTTCATTGATCGGGTCACTTGGAGCTTTTTGGGGGGTTTTCATATTGAACCTTGTTGATTTCATTCTGATCAAACATGGAATGTTTAGGGTTGGTTTAAATGCATGTTTATTGAATGTTTCCATGAATATTTGTTCGTTGAGGTTTTAACCGTTTTCTTCCTTTTAGGCTCTCTCCATTGTAGAGTTTTACTTTGTAGTAAGTGCAACCCGATGCATTCTGGATATGAGTATGGGTGGCTCTTATTTTGATCGACACTTTGTCATCTTGAAAGCTATTATGATTTTCTTGGACTATTATGAGTAGGAGGCTTTGCTTAATAATTGTATTTTATTTAATGAACCTATGCTCGTGGCCATGTGAATTCTTTTTGTACATGCATGTCCTTAAAACAACACATTGGTATTTCTCAAGAATGTTGTATCATGAAGCTTAATGGTTTTTTTTCTTCTGGATGGTTGTAATCTGTATGATGCCTATTCATTATTTTTCATGTTGGGATCTTGATAGGATTTGTGTTCTCATGCCACTGTTTTTGTTCATCTTGAACTATTAAAGACTCCATCTGAGTTTTATCTTCTTGACCAGTTGGCTATCCTTTCCTTCTTTAACCTTTGAAAATCGTGTAGCTAAAAGTGAAACTTCACTGTACACCTTAGATATATCATGCATTGAGAATCATGCTAATATACCTGATGATTTCATAGTTTGGAACTCTTTGTAAAACATATACTATTATTTTAAGAGCATCTTGATTGCATAAAATGAAACCATTGGGATTATATATCCAGAAGTTCGTTACTTGGATAATATAATTTCAAGTAACTTCTGGATATATAATCCCAGTGGTTTCATTTTATGGATAATCTAATAGAACTTCTAGATAATTCGATCCTTTGGACCCTTGGAGGAGTTTTATATTAGAAATAAAACTTAGCTTAATTCATCATTAGTTGATATTTGAATAAATTTAATAAGTTAAAGTATTTAATTTAAATACTTTAAAATTATGTCAATAGGTATTAGTTATTCTTAGTTGTTAGTTAACTAAGTGATAGTGTTCTCATCCCAATGTTTGTGAGATCATTTTCTATCTTGCATATTTTGTTCCAAGATGATTTCCATGAGGGGAAATAGGGGAAGTTAGGGGAAATATGCTATTTATGCATATTTGTTCATATTAGGTGATTTTCTTCCATATATTGTGGATGAGATAGAAGTTGTCCAATATTTATAAATATTGCAGCTCTCTCATTTTTTTGTAAAGATTGATTCTGATATTAATTTAATACACAAGAATCACCTTGTTTTTGTGTAAATCTTATGTGTCAAATATTTTTTTCATGTATTCATTGTCAAGATTTGGTATCAGAGTAGTATTCTAATCCAGAGAGGGTGTAGGAAGTTTTAGGGAAGTTTAGGGAGATTTGGAGAAATTACAGAGCTAGGAGGAGCCATAGATGCCCCTGGCCATTTCACAGCCCCTACGTGAATCCACACCCCTATCCATCAATTTTTTTTACAGTTGAAGAACACCTGGAGTGCAATAATAGGCCCTTGCAAACCTAGATGTAACTTTATTACAAAAGGTGATATTGTTTCACTGTTTTCTTTTTAAAATTTACCTATACGTGCATTTGTTTAAATTGGAAGCATTTTTAAAAATATATACAATATTTTTGTATTATGGGAACCCGAGCTTTTCAAGATCCCCTCATTAATTATCCTTCCTCTTCTCTATGCTTTGTCTTTTCATATATCTGGCAAGATGATTCTATGTCCCTTTGAGAAGATCTTTGTCTAAAGAAAATGCCTTAAGCCTACAATTAACCTAGAGATTGAATTCAGAAGTCAAGAGAATGGAAGAGAAGAATAAGATGTGCCTACAAAAGATTCAGTGTCGAAAACTATGTTGAAATAAGGAAGAACAAGCTGCCTCCAAGAAAAAAAATACCTACGTACAAAGAGAAACAATAAAAGAAAACTGTGGCCAAGGGTTATTAGAATGCTTAGGCAAATTGGTTGAAATGCAGTTGTGCCCTAAAATGCACTATGTATACACGTAAGTCCTTATCTATGTTTGGTTTTTTTTTTTAAATCTTTTTAAAAAACTTCAATTTTTGGACATTGTGGAAAAAATTAGAAGCATAACAAAAAATTTCCATTTTTTAAAAAGGGGTCTAGAAAGATATTGAAATTGTAATTTAAAAAAGTCATAACTTTTAACTAGTACCTTAGATTGAGGTGTCATTTTTTTTAAAGATTCTATTTTAGATTGAGGTGTAATTTAAAACTGGCCAAAGAGTCCAAAAAATTATTTTTTTCAAATCGGCCAAGAGAGCCATTTTATTTTTGAAAATCAACCACAAATCCAAATTTGTAATAGGGCCAATAGTGCCAAAAATACATTGTACATAGCCGAAAAGGACCCAAAATAAATAAAATAATATTTTTTTGGCAGGGGGGGTGTGCATGCTTTAACGGGGGAAAAGTGTTCAATTTTTTCTTTCTACTATTTATCACTTTTCACAACAGCCACAATTACGGCACCCAAAATTATTTTTTCAAGATTCTCAAATTTTACATTCTGATAATTATCTAGCGTGGAAAACAAAAATTCATGCACAACTTGATTTTGAAAATCTGTGGTCCATTTTTTCTGGTTACATTAACAAGATCTGTAACAGATGTTACAGAACATGCTACATTTGATCATGGAAATCACAAAGCAAAGTTAATAATCTTGTTTAGTGTTTCAGATTAGGTACAACCTCATATTTGTGAGACCACAACAATAAAAGAATCTTGGGACAATTTGAAAAACAATATATGAGTCCAAAAATAAGAACACAATACTTCATCTCCAGAGTCAACTATTGAACTTGAAGAATGCAACCAACTGAGAAAGTTGAAATGTTTTTAAGAAGAGTAAAAACTTTTCATGTATCACTTCAAGCTTTGGAAGAAGAAAGTAAACTAACACATCACTATTGCCTATAGTATTAAGAGATCTTCCTCCTTATAGGACTTTTCTGGCCACATTAAACATAATTGGTGAAAAAAAAAAAATTTAAGAGTTAGTGAATATTATACAACAAGAGGAAGCTATTCACTCAACTACTGAAACTGAATAGCATGCACTTTCTTTTAATCAAAAAGGCAAAAAATAGGCTAAGTCTAGTAAACAACCTCAGAAGCAAAGTAATACTCAACAAGGCTAAAAGGACCCAAAAAAATTTCTTATTTGTGGTCAAAGACGGACATGAGTTAAAAATTTATTGGTACATACACATTCCAACAAGGATCATCAAGTGGTAAAAAGATTAATTACTAACAAACAAAATATGGTCAACAATAGAGTAAACAGGAACACAATACTAACAAGTGAAAGAAGAAACCAACTCAACAAGGAAATGTAGCCAAACAGGAAGATAAATTTGATGATGATGAATTTCTATATTCCTACACAGTCAAATGAAGTATACAATTCTACAAATAAAATTTGGTACGGCTGACTCAGGTGTAACTTGACACATGACAGGAAAGAAAGATTGGTTCTTCACAGTGAGTAAAACACACCACTAAAAAATCATCTCTTTGGGTGATGATACATCTTACAGTGTTGAAGGCATTGGTTCCATTTCACAACCACTTAGGCAAAATAATTGTAAAAATTACAGATGTTCTTCATGTCCCTGGTTTAACAAAAAATATGTTATCTATGAGTCAATTATTAGATCACAATCTCAAAATTGACTTTGATTGTAAAGGAGGTAAAAATATGTGCCTAATTTGAGATAAGTCACAAAGCTCCAAAATTGTTACCAAAAGATTCAAATGTGGGATGAATGTTTCAATTGGATTTTGTTCAATGAAATCATCAAACACTTATAGCTAAGGATGCATCATCAGCTCAACTATGACATTGAAGACTTGGACATGTGAGTTTTGGCTATCTTGACCACAGTTCGTCGATACAACATGGTTAGGGGGTTTACCACCTCTAAAAAAAGGGTACAGATAAATGTCAACATTTTTGGCAAGAAAATAACATCGAGTACCATTCAAACATAGTACATTTTGAGCTAAGGCAAAACTTAACTTGGCGCATACCGATCTGTGTAAACCAATGAGACCTATACACTCTATGCTTCAATATTTCATGCTCTTTGTTGATGATTTTTCAAGAAAAATGAGGATATACTGTTTTTCTACAAAATAAAAAGCTTTTGAAACTTTCAATAAGTTTAAATACCTTGTTGAAATAGATTTTGGTAGGAAAATAAAAACACTCCACTCAGATCGAGGGGCAGAATACACCAGCAATGGGTTCAACGATTTTTTGGAAACACATGACATTCGTTGTCAAATAGCTCCTCATCGCACACCGCAACAAAATGGTGTTTTTGAAAGGATAAATCATACTATCATGGATATGGTGTGATGTATTTTTGATGATGTAGGTATATCCAAAAAAATTGGGCCAAAATAGCTAAAACGACAGTCTATTTACCAAATAGAGTTCCCACTTCAACTCTTGATGGAGTAACACCTCAATAAGCATGGTCAGGAATAAGCCATCTATTTCACACCTTAGAGTTTTTGGATGTAAATCTACTATGCACATTCCTAAGAAATAAATGACTAAGCTTTATATGAAATCAAAAAAATGTATCTTCTTGGGATATAGTGGTGAAGCACTTGGATACAAACTTATGGATCCAAAAAAAAGGAGGGTATACACTAGTCAGGATGTTGAGTTCTTTGAGAATAAAGAAGCAAGTGTTCCTTCCATATACTCACATGATGAAAAAATAATCCCTACAATGAAAAAAAAGGACTGTAATCACTTTGATTATGAAATTTATGATGGGGAAGATGTTGAAATTCAACCTCCCACATGAACCACAAAAAGTATGCCTAAATGGTATATAAGTATGATTAGAGATGAAAAATTAGATAGTTTTCCCGAAACATCTACCAATGGAATGAGAACTCACATTATGGCTTGAAATGAGGTCAATTTGGCCTTAATGGGTAAAGTTGTTGAAACTATTGAGCCATCAACAGTTTCAGAAGACCTACAGTCTAAACCTTGGAAAGATGCTATGGATGTAAAATATAAGTCACTTATGAAAAATAAGACATGACAAATTATAGATCTTCCATGAGGGAAAATTCCAATTGGATGCAGATGGATCTTCAAAATTAAGTACAAAGTAGATGGAAAAATTGATAAACATAAGGCTAGACTAGTTGCTAAGGGATATGCTCAAAAAGAAGGCATTGATTATGATGAGACTTTTTCTCCCACAACTAAGATAAAAAAATTTAGGTTAATATTTTCTCTAGCTGCACAATTTGGTTGGAAAATACACCAAATGGATGTGGAAAGTTCCTTTCTTAATGTTGATTTATAAGAAGTAGTTTACATGAATCAACCAGAAGTTTTTGTCATACTAGGTAAAGAGGAAAGTGTATGTAAACTCATAAAATCACTATATGGTCTAAAGCAGTCTCCCAGGGCATGGTACATAAAAGTAAATGAGCATCTCATTCAACATTGATTCAATAGGAGTCCATACAATGCTAATCTCTATCTCAAAAAGCAAGGGGGTGAGATAGTGATCGTTGTAGTATATTTCGATGATCTAGTCATCACTGGAGGATCAATGAGGATGATTGAGTCAACAAAGAAAGATCTAACATGATCATTTGACATGACCCATCATAGGCTTATGCATTATTATCTTGGACTTCAAGTTTTGTCAAAGATAAAATCATATATTTGTGTCACAATTGAAATACACCAAGACAATGCTCAAGAAATTCAATATGATGGATTGTAAGTATTTTTCCACACCTATGGAGACAAGACTTCAAATGTCTTGAATAGATCCATCACCACAAGTAAATGCAACTCTCTATCAACATTTGATCAGAAGTCTCATCTGCTTGACTTACATTAGGCTGGATATCAACTATGCAGTCAGCTATATTTCATAGTTCATGCAAGAACCAAGTGTTTCTCACTTGAAAGCAGCAAAGCAGATACTGAGGTACATCAGAGGAACTATGTACTATGGCCTAGAATACAAGAAGAATAATAAATTCTTCTTGACAGGATATTCAGATTCAGATCATGTAGCAAACATAGATGATAGGAAATCCACTTTAGGATTTGTATTCTTTTTGGGATCTAGATTGATATCATGGGGGAACGAGAAGAAGACTTGTGTTTCAATATCCTCTACAAAATCATAATATCATGCAGCAGGTGGAGTTGTATGTGAAGTGATATGACTCCGACATATACTTGAAGGATTGGGAATACCACAAAAAGATCCAACTATAGTACACGTTGATAATAAGGAGTATTAAAACTTGTTTGGAATCCATTTTTTCATGAGCACACCAAACACATTGAGGTGCAGGTACATTTCATTTGTGAACATGTTCAAAAAAAACAACATCCAGCTCCAATATTTTCCAGCAGATATGCAACGTGCAAATGTCCTCACAAAGTCACTTTCTCGAGGTAAATTTGAGGGTTTTAGAGAATTTATCTCCTGTTTACTTGAGACCATGCTGAATTAAGGGGGCAATGTCAGAAATAAAACTTAGCTTAATTCATCATTAGTTGATATTTGAATAAATGTAATAAGTTAAAGTATTTAATTTAAATACTTTAAACTTATGTCAATATGTATTAGTTATCCTTAGTTCTTAGTTAACTAAGTGATAGTGTTCTCATCCCAATGTTTGTGGCATCATGTTCTATCTTGCATATTTTGTTCCCAGATAATTTTCATGAAGGAAAATAGGGGCAGTTAGGGGCAACATGCTATTTCTGCATATTTTCTCAGATTAGGTGATTTCCTTCCATATATTGTGGATGAGATAGAAGTTTTCCAATATCTATAAATATTTCCTCTCTCACATTTGTTTTTAATGCTTGATTTTGATATTAATAAAATACACAAGCACTGTCTTGTTTTTGTGCAAATATTCTATGTCAAATATTGTTTTCAAGTATTCATTGTCAAGATTTTACTCTTGAAAAGTTACAGGTATTCCATAAGTTCTTCATGTAATAATTATCTGAGAATCTATTTACTATAATTTCGATGGAATTTGATTATCCCTTTTCACTGTAGCTAGAATATTCATATTTAAATATTCTCATGAATGCAGGGTTACAACTTATAACATCAATATTCTATAATTTGAAATGTATTTGAGTTATCCATTTGCTTGAAAGTTGTTCTGCCATTGATCTTCAATCATGTTGGAAATTGGGAATCCTTGCATAATATCTCTTTTGAAAACTAAAGACTGAAGTTTTGCACCATTTTTTGCATTGAAAATTACTACTTTCCTTGAAATGATTCTTTGTAGCTTTGGACTTGATTATAAAACCTGGTAAATTTGAAACCATTACATGTACTTGTTCTTTACATTCTTTGAAATTTGCATCAAAATTTTGCTATGCTATTGGTAATTCAATATTTGAATAAATGGAAACTATTATCATGATCTAGGAATCTTTACATCTTCCATATGAATCTTTACATAATTTTTTGAAAACTATTATGAAACACTATTTTATTGATGAGTTGATCTACCTTGATTGCATGATCATTTTTGATGTTATAAGAGAAATGGAATATGTAGATGTAGATGCAGTCTTAACTGTAGATGTTATTGAATGACTTTTCTGGAATTTCTTGACAACTAAAGCTTGTACTCTGTAATTTCCACCTGAAATTCATTTGTAGTGGCATTTCCTAAGTCTTCCACTTTTATAATTAGAGACATATTTATTATTAGATGACTGGAGCTTAATTTTTTTTATGAAATTCCTTATGATAGTTGAATGTTTCTAGATTGAGTCCTATTCTATTCATCTCATGTATGATTTCTACCCCGTGTGTTATGTTATATACATTATGTGATTTCCTTGAGTTTAAAACTGAAGCTCATCCCTCCTCGAAAGTGTCATGAATCTGGAAAATTACATCTTCACCACTTGGAACCTCTAGTTAGCTATGTTGATATTCTTTGCACTTTGTAAATATCTTATGACTTTGAATACTTATACTCTTTTACACTGATCATTGTGTAAGGCATGAATAAACTTTCCCTTTTATCTTAAAATTGTTAAGTGCTGAAAGAAATCTGTAACTATACTCTGATTTTTTTACTTATAGTTCAGTGTTTCAATGCTATAAATCCCATAGATTATATCTTATTTGAGTAGTAACTGTAATTTTTTATATTCATTCTGTACTTTATATTGTGTTGTAATTTGATGAAAATTTAATATTTTATGCTTTCATTTTCCTTTCTTCTGGACGAAGTCATAAATTTGTACCATGTAGATTCCTTCAGCAAGTATTTCCTTTCTGAATAGTAATCATTTTTGCAAAGTATTTATGCTTTTTAATTTTCTACCTGTACCTGCACACTTAAAGAAATAGATAGAAAATATGTAGGCTTTTTGGCCTCTCTTATGTTCTGTAGTTTTTCTTTTCTCTTTATAATCTGAAATGATTCTGGAAATCATATGTGCTAGTGTAGGATATTACTCTTATCAATTGTGTATTTGTATATGATGTACCTTATGCTTCTGCTTTTTAGAAATCCATCTGCAAGTAGTTAGATAGTACAAGGGTATAGATCAAAATCTTGAGCTAAAATTTGATGCCTTTCCTTTTCATTTTTCAGGTACATTATGATTACTAGGAGATGTGGATAAAATATGAATTTGGAGCTGAAGTGACGAAGACCAGAAGAGAACCCAAGGCAATGATGGGCTTCTTCTATACTCTTTTACTTTTAAATTTATGCATATGTACTTATTTCTTCGATAGTTATGAGTTATATCCCACGGATTGTGTGGGAAATATTGTACTTCTTCGTGAATAAATAACATTTAATTTATGTACTTGAGTTGTATAGTTCTTTCAGCTTTCAGCTTTATGACATGTATATTGATTGTATAATGAAATAAACAACTTAAACACATAATTAAATGTATTTACATGCATAAAAATGAGTTTTGTAATACATGTAACTTTAATAATGAAATTTCTTTCTTGTAATTGTAACTCTATTTGTTGTTCCCAGATTTATCATTTCACCTATACTATTATTCTCACCTTCATCAAGGAAATGCATTAGTTCTTTGGGGATTTTTTATTTCCTTTATGAAGAAAAACATGGAATGCCTGTCTATGTGAGGTGTTACATTCTGTAACAACACACATAGCTGCAGATTACATGTAATTAATCAATTACTGCAACTAAAAGCATAATAAAATTGTAATGCATTCCCCTAGTTAGGTCCACTTCATCAATGCCATCCATCGTAATGAAGTTTTGAGTTGCCCATTTTTACACAAGTGTAAAAATTGTCAACACTACCCATCTGGGAACGAATCCTGAAACTTGCACAAAAGGTCAATGATCTTAGAAACCTCTTTCTCCAACCAATAATCTCTAATGATAGCTTCCTTAGGTTCTACCTCAAAATCAATGTTAACCTTATTTATATTCGAGGGCTCATGGTAGGCATGCGATCACTCATCCATACTATCCCTAACTTTACGTGTACCTTCTGAATGGTTAACATATAGATTCTCCATTTCTGCACCATCTATCATATAGACCATTTTTACTTTTTCCTTTTCCATGCATGCGCGCTTAAGGTGCTGTTCAAAACCAGGTTCACCCAATAATTCTGATATCCTATCTTATGTTATGGTGCTATCTCCCATTTTCAGGTGCTTAACAACTTGCAGTTCTCTATCCACTTATGGTTTAGTTATTCGATACTCAAAGGCTTGAAGAAGGTCAGTTATTAGCTCTTTCCAATTTCCTATCTGGTGGCACATTTTAGAGTGAATGTACCATGTGTGTGCACAACCTTGCAAAGTGGATTAAAACTTATGTACCCATAAATAAGGTGGTAAGGCCTCTGTGCCTCCTATCCATGCCTTCTCACATGTCTAGGTGTGGAATGAGGTGGGTTCCTTCCCATGGTAGTATTGTATTACAGTGGGCTCATTACTTCAGGAGAACTTTATAGAGAATGTGATTCTCACCTTGTGCCACTCCAGAAAGATATCACAATGATTCACCCACCAGTGCGCTACTTTCCCAAGAAAGTTATAGATGAGCATTTCTCTTCTTTCGATCTCATTTTTCCATTGAGCCTCCGTTTTGTGCAAGAAATATTCAGGGTTGGCCCCTCCAGAGTAATTTGGTAACTTCTTTCCACTAAGATTCCTAACTGAGTGCGTCTTCATTACCCTTACATCACATATCCTCTTAGTTATCTCCCAATTAACTTGTAAGTCTCGTTTTCCTAATTATCACATACCACACTAGTTGTATCGCTCATAGACTGAGCATCTTAAAATTGGATAACTCCCTCTATAGGATGAATTACCTCAGGTTCTCTAATAGAGGACACATAGATTTTATCAAGGAATTATTCTCCCAAGGGTTTAGTATAGGGTGCTAACTTCCCATCTATTAAGGGGATGATGAAATGTTCCTCCTTGTTCTCCAAACTAATATAATCCTTCTTAAACCATAGGTTAGCATTATTTTTGTAACACCATGGACCCCCAAGAAATGTTAGAAAGTTATCCGCCTCGACTAGCGCCAAGACTTTGATGTCTCAAGTGAACTTGGCCCCTTGAATAGTGATACACGCATCCCTCAAGAAACCAATGGGCATTGCCTTTGTCTTGTTTGCCATATATTACACATTCAAAGATAGTTGTAATGTGGGCCTTCCTATTTTATGTCATTTATCCAAAGTAACATTAAATTTTGTGCCTATATCGATTAGAATATTACTCAGAAGCCTGTTAGGTTCTGGATCCTATTTTCATGTGAGAAAGTGTTGAAGACTATACACTAATAGTATTGTACACTTTCCATAGTTTTCTTGTCAGGGTTTAGGGGCGCAACCCTCAAGAAAAAAAATTGGCCTTAAAACATGCCCGATATACCAGGAAACGTGCTTTTCTCATATGGGCAGGATTTCTGACCCATAGCTTTATGGGATGGTTTTGGCCCATGGTTTTGATACCCACGATTTTGAAAAACTGCTTAAGTAGTTGTCTACTTATGTGGTTTTGTGCATATGGTAGGATTAATGTAACATTACATATGTGTTTTGAATTCAGGTGTGAATTTTGTAGAGTTTGTTGAGAGTAGCTCCAAATAGATCTGGGTATTGTATTGAGAGAGCGGTGGCTTGCAATAAAATATGAGCAAGTGATTCTTGGTGGATGTAGCCCAAATTAGATGAACCACGTTAAATACTGTCTCTTTGTGTTTTGTTATTTTATTTTGTACTTTTATTTGAGATCTATAATATTTTCTACATATTAGTTTTTACTATTGCGATTATTTGAGGGATTATTCCACATATTTTATCCCTTATTTCTTGACATGAAAAGCAAAGTATAAGCCAGTAGTAAAGGTTGAGTGGCCCAGTAGAAGGAAGCATGTACGATTGAGAAAGCGCATGGGGAAAAAGGATAGAAGAAGTGCCTTTGGTGTTGTAGAAATGCGCATAAGAGTCTTTGTTCAGATTAGATTTTTACGTAGGATTGGGTGCGTGGGTAAGGGAGCTTAAATTCGGCCTAGTGGAAAAAGTCACATTTAATATTAAGTACGTTGCTAGGTGGTGTAGAATTTATTCCTGAAGGGAAGTAAAAAATATAAATATGAGGTCGGAAAAGTCATTATTCTACCTTGCTATTATGAAGTTTAAGTGCTCTTGCAAATAAGGGCATCTAGAGAGATTTTTGCGAATGAAGAAGAATCCTAGAAATCTAAGTGCGTGACCAGAGTAGATCTGCAAACTAGAGTGGAAGGAGTACATGAGAATGAGAAAAAAAAAATTTGTGGTGCTCCATATTTTGGAAGGTTTTCCTAGTTAGGATTTGGTAGCTAGGGCACAGACATAGAAGGATTTCTTCTAGGAGTTAGGTTTCGACATTAAGAAGAGTTGTAGAGTAGAGTAAGGAGTTTTAAATTTTAAACTGACAGAAATAATGACACCAAAGAATGTACTTGTTTCACTAAAGAAATAAAAGAGCAAGGGAAAAGGACAACAAACCGCTACTGTTGTGATCTCCAATGAGGAATGGTATGTAGAAATGCAGTACCCATATGAAATGTTGTTGGGAAATGAGTGGGTATCACACTTGAGGCAGATGACCATAATTCATTACAACCATCGCATGAGCACTAAAAAGAAAGAAATGGTGTTGGATCTGGTTCATCCAAATAATAAGAGGACACCAAATGGAATGCCAATATACAATGATGAAGTAAACTTAAATTTGGAAAAGGAAGGGCTATTGTAACTATATGAGTTACCTTATTTTGGCAAGCCTGAGTGACTATATGAATGGTTGATGTCGCACATGAATGAAGACCATTTCTAATTTGCAGGCCACAAGATGCACATAACACCACAATTGATATCTAAGTTCATTTTCCTAATTTTTGAAGGAGAATCCATAGATGATTATTTGAGCAATAAGGAGGCTATCAAGGATATAATAGTAACCTATGACTACAAAAAGGGTTTGTAATACTTTGACATCGTAGAAATTCTAGACCCTATTATGAGGATGGTTATGCACTTTGTCAACAAGCTTAATGATCACATTTAATGTTAAGTACATTTGTAGGTGGTGTAGAATTTATTACTGAGGGGAAGTAAAAACTATAAATATGAGGTCGGGCAAGTCGTTATTCTACCTTGCTATTACGAAGTTTAAGCGCTCTTGCGAACAAGGGCATCTAGAGAGATTTGTGTGAAGGAAGAAGAAGCCTAGAAATCTAAGTGTGTGACCAGAGTAGATCTACAAACCAGAGTGGAAGGAGTACATGAGTGTGAGGAAAGTTTGTTTGTAGTGCTCCATATTTTGGAAGGTTTTCCTAGTTAGGGTTTGGTAGCTAGGGCACAAACATAGTAGGATTTCTTCTAGGAGTTAGGTTTTGAATTAAGAAGAGTTGTAGAGAAGAGTAAGGAGTTTTAATTTTTAAATT
This sequence comes from Taxus chinensis, assembly GCA_019776745.2. Taxonomy (NCBI): domain Eukaryota; kingdom Viridiplantae; phylum Streptophyta; class Pinopsida; order Cupressales; family Taxaceae; genus Taxus; species Taxus chinensis. The sequence goes on along the minus strand of CM034146.1, from coordinate 926,630,887 downwards.
GACAGAAATAATGACACTAAAGAAGGAAACCATTTCACTAAAGAAATAGAATAAAAAGGGAAAAGAAAACTAAACCGCTAATGTTGTGATCTCCAATGAGGAATGTTATGTAGAAATGTAGTACCCAGATGGGGTGTTGTTGGGAAATGAGTGGGTATCGCACTTGAGGTAGATGACCATAATTCATTACAACCATCACACAAGCACTAAAAAGAAAGAAATGATGTTAGATCTAGTTCATTCAAATAATAAGAGGACACCATATGGAATGCCAATATACAATGATGAAGTAAAAGTAAATTTGAAAAAGTCAGTGCTATTGGAACTATATAAGCTACCTTATTTTGGCAAGCCTGAGTGACTATATGAATGGTTGATGTCGCACATGCATGAAGACCATTTCTAATTTGTAGGCGATAAGATGCACATAACACCACAATTGATATCTAAGTTCATTCACCTGATTTGTGAAGGAGAATCCATAGATAATTATTTAAGTGATAAGGAGGCTATCAAGGATACAGTAGCAACCTATGACTACAAATAGTTTTCGTATTACTTTGACATCACAAAAATTCTAGACCCTATTATGAGGATGGTTGTGCACTTGGTCACCAAGCTTAATGATCAAGAAATATGGATGTAAGTGAACAAGGCATGGCTTAATGTATGCCGAAAAATATCATAAGGGACCATCTATGACTTGTCCACCTTTATTGTGGATGAAATCATAAGCAACACACAAGAAGGAGAAAAGATAGTATTCACTAAAATCCTCCTCACCATCATCTTTTCAGAGATTGGAGTACCAAATGGGCAAAAAAAAAAAAATTGGGAGTATCCAAAAGAGAACCCCTCGCCTATGAAAAGGTTCAAGAAGTATACTTATGAAACCATGACAGTCACTCGCAAGGTGTGCCTAGAGAAGTGGTATAAACAAATGTGTGATGCAGTTAGGCCTGAGTGGATGATTCCAAATAGTTTCACACACTCATGGATGAAGAAGTAGAGTTTGTAGTTTACCAATACTTCTGCATCGGTAGGTTTACTTTGAAAAATGGGACTAAGGGCCCATGGTAAAAGATACCCTTCTCCTTCACTACGCAATACTTCCAAGCAGGGGTCAACTGATTCAAGGAGGCTAAAAGGATAAGGTTCAACCTTATTGAGGTGGATGAGGACCATCGAGAGTTGTGACAAAATCTTGTGCACCCTAAGAATTGCATGTATGTGGAGAAGTATGTCTCCCACGAAGTACAAATTATGAAGCTGATAACGTTGCCGATCACCAGAAGGGCTGCAACAAGGGTATATATTTACATTAGGCCTAAGTTTTAGAAAAGTTCCTATCTGGAGAGTGATGTATCCATTCCAAAATACCCCATAGGTTAGAAAAATTCCACACGTAAGAAGAGGGAAATATAAGAGGTGCAGGAGAAAAAGGCACCAAGTGTGAAAACCACAAAATCGGTGGGCACACCGGAAGTAGTCACAAAGCCTAGTACTTATGCATGCAGAAAGAAGTCCCAGTTAGGAAAATACCCCAAAAGAAGAGGTCATCTAATAAGGAGAAGGAGAAAGAATAATATCCTATACTAGAATCACCAGTTAGGAAGAATCAAAAGGTGGCAGAAGAGGCTGACTCAGAGGAGACTTAAAGCTTAGATGCCTACATTAGTGACAAGGATGAAATCAAGCTTGAAGGAAGTGAATACCACCCAATATATGATATACATGACTCAGAGGAGGAGGAAGGTGAAGATAAGTATAACAAGGAAGATGAAGAGGAGAATGACGAGGAGGAAGCATAGGATCAAGGCAAGGGGTGAGCAAAGAGGTAAGCACCAATAACCAAGGAACCCAAAACATCACAAAGAACCAAGTGGAGAAAGACAAGGAGAAAGAAGTAGAGGGCATCATGAAGGATTTGGTGGAATAGGAGTTAGATTAGAGTGTGGATGAAATCTTGAAGGAGATGGAAGAAGAAAGCATTGGGAAAGAATATGGTAGCATGGGTGGAAATCCCAATTTAGCGGAAAGCTTCCCAAAAGCTGCGTGAACATGTGCAAGGGCCTGGTGGTGGCACAAGAGATAGGAATGCGATACATTAATGATATTAAAAGGTCCTACGCATGTGCTTCTAAATCACTGTACCAACAAAGAAACTCTTGGCTATGTCTTCATTTGATGAAGAACACACATATACCCAAACCAGGAAAATACTATCTTGAGCATTCGATTCCTTTATGGATGAACCTGAGTTTGAATTAAGTTAGAGAGAATTGATGAAGGTGCTAGAAACAAAAGGAGTTAATCCCTTGGTGAATTCTCAACAATTATCAGATGAGCAGGTCTGTAATTCACTCAACAAAGTTTCAGTTGAGATTGAGGCCAGATTGTTTGGGAGGAATGATAGAGTGAGATTCCTAGAGGAGGAATTAGAGAAGGAAAAGAAGGATCTCACTAAGAAGAGAAAGGGATTGAAACAAGAAGATCTTATTAGCACATAGTTAAGGTGTGAACTAAAAGAGGAGAAGAAAATGGTACTCAAGTTGCACAAAATGGTGGAAATGATTACGGGTGATATTATTTTAAAACATCCTAACTTAGCACTACCCGAGAAAAATATGAATCAAACTTGTAGTTTCTAGAGGATTTGACCGGCATCCTCACGATGGAAAGGTGGCCACATTCCTTAGAGTCTACCGAAGAGGCGTTGGTGCATAAAGAAAAGGAATAGAAGATGTAGGTTGTCGAGATTTTTTCTCAATATAATAAACTTCTTGCAGGGGTGAAGGCCACTGTGAAAGTTACATAAGATGCATATGGTAACTGCGCTGATAGAGATAGAGTGGAAAGCATCCTGTTTTCCATGCATGAAATGGAACTCAAGGAGTTTCAAGAAAAAAATAATGGGAACAAGGTAGAAAGAGATAAAATCCTATCTGAGGTAGAAAATAATTCGGAAGCTATTGAGACCTTGTGAGGCTCGATCAAAATCCAGCTAAGGGAATTGTATCCCTAGATCACTCGCAAAATGGATGCACTTGAGCACTTAAGGAAACAATTATAAAGTATTTTTGAGACCATTAGTGTCAAAGGGGAGGAATTAAATTTTGAGGAGGTGATCACCTTAGTCGGGGACCTCTGTCAGTAAGTGTAGAATGAGGTTGATGCTTGGGAAAATCTTAAGGTAGAAATAGGGAAGGATTTTCTTCTCCTCCTTAAAAAATAAGTGTTATTCTCATTCATTTCACCTATTCTTACATTCTTTCTCCCAATTCTTCATTCCTTCATTATTTTTCCCTATTTTTAGCCTAAAATTATTTATTCTTTGAAGAGAAGTGTTTCTGAGGATGGAGAACATGTGTAGTATGGGGTGATGTTGGGTCCCAAAATATTGGCTAAGTACAAGAAGGTGCATGGGAGCACGAGACCTACTTGAAGAATGGCGTGTGGGTTGAAGGTGTGCAAGGAAGGGTTCTATTAGGTTTTATTAAAACACATGACATGTGTGTAAGACAAGATGGTGTTGGGACTTAGCCATATTTGGAGTTCCAGATAACACATGAGGAAAGCGTGACCCATCTAGCATGTGGAGTGGATAAGGTACTAGCCTGACAACTGTAGGATCAAGAGTGGAATATTCAATGAATGTGATGGAAGGATCAAGAATTACATCATTGAAAAGAGTAGAGAGATTAGATCAAATGAGGCATGCTCCATTGGAGGACCACTTGGACAGTTGGCAGCTGATCTGTTACCTTAGAAAGCATGATGATGAAGGGAAAAAGCTATATATAGAGATCCACTAGTAGTAGAAGGAGATATCTAGAGGGATTAGTGCAGTGGAAAAGGGGTGAAGCTATAAACAAATATTATGGAGGATTCTATGGTTTTTGATTAGAGGAAATATAGAAGTGATGGACTATCTAGAGGGATGGTTCTATGTTTATCCTTGTAATGTAAAGGACATAGTGTAGTTCTTCATGTATGACCTTGTTGTACACTATTATGTTGGTTTTTTATGGTTTTAACGAATGTAATGTGGTTACTGAACTCATTAATATGAATGGAAGGTTATGTTCTAAAGCATATATGTGTTCATGAGCATAATCCTAGTGCATTTGCTTTGTGTATGAATCAGTCCTATATGTTTTTCGATACTTCTCTTTTGCTATCGAATGGATGCATTAATATGAAAACTCATCCTAAGTTCTTTGAATTAATGCATTGGTCTTTTCCATTCTTTTACACTTAATTATCTGTTATAAATGATATATTCTCACAAGAATCATATAAAGGAGGGGTTCGGTGCCCACGCGTTCCTTGGGTGAGCGCCCAGCGCCCACTAGGTGATAGGCCAACACGCATGGGATTAGAATGTTATTCTAAGGGTGTAAAAAAGAATACAATAACCTTCAAAGAATTATTAGAAGACATAAGACAAGAAGTGTTGATGTGTGCTCTTAGAGCTAGTAAGCATATAAGAAGGGTAACTAGCCAAGGAGAATTATGAAGAAATTTGTATGAAACTGAACCACTTGAAGGATTGAATAAAAGATACATGAATTTTTAAACAAGATGAAATAGTGATAGTTCCCTTCTTAAGACTATATTATCAATACAAACAAATTTAGAACCTTTTTTAATAGAGTATAATTCTGAAATAGCTGAGTAAGGATGAAATCTCATTACTTTAACCCCATTAGGAGTTGAATGAATGATTGAAACTTGAATTGATTACACCAATTTCTAGGACAATGAATAAAATGAATTTTTTTAACAAAGATAAAGACATAAGGAAAATCACAACACCTCTTGTGGGATACTAGAACTTCCAAACATTTGGAAAGTTTTATACTTGTTTTTTCAAATAGCCTCATCTGCTCAAATACATCCTTTCCATGGAGGGAATTAATCAAAGATTTTACTTTCATATCACAGGTTAAATGGAAAAATAGACTTCTAGATATGTTGCATAGAAAATATTAGCACCAACGTTTTGGATCCCGTACTAGAACCATCATCAGGGTGAGAATTTTTTTGATAGCACAAATGAAAAGTGAACAATTATAAATAATTAATTTGACCAAAAGACATGTTGTTCTGAAAGAGATGTGAAGAAGATTAAATTAACAATGATTAAGAAAAACAATAAAAAAATATTATTAAATTTAAAAAGAAAACAAAGAAAGAGAGGGAAAACAAAAATGAAGGGGGAATTAAAGAAAAGACTTAAGGAAGCACATAAAAAAGGAAAAAAACAAAAATGGAGGAGTAAGACAAGAAAAAAAGGAGGGCCAACAAATAGAAAGACCAAACATCAAACAAATTTTAATATGTAAAAGTTGTGGGGGTAGCGGTAGCTAGCTTATGCGAAAGGGATTTCCAATATTGATGGAAGCTTCCACCCATCATCGTGATTTAGGTTGTTCTGGTGTTTTTTCAATTTTGACAACCTCACACAATTTTCTTTTTCCATAGTGTGATTCTGTAGAGATTAGTTTTGTGTTGTTAATGTAGATACCGTGTATTGTTATGTCTTCATGTTGTGCCAGAGTCGATTTACCATCCCAGGTATGTTCCAAATATGTATAATGTTCATGAAGTCTATTTTTTAGTGATATCCATGTTTCATCAATGTACGTTTTTCTACATACACACGTTATGGACTAAACCCCTTTTCTTAAATTAGGACAAAGTGAGTCTTTAGGTTTTCTAAGCTTGTTTCTAATGGTTTTAATTGGTTTGAAACAAGTTATAATACCCTATTTTAAAAATCCTATAGTCATTATTTTACCCTCAATACTTCTTTCTAACCCCAAGTGGGCCAACCTATCATCTAGTATACATTGCAAACTCACCTGAGGGATGCGTGGGCACTGAGCCCCTCCTTAATGTGAGTTGTGCAAGAGATTTCTACCATTAATGGAGGATTATTTTCATAAAAGGAAGTACATTCATCTACTTTGAAAGGAAGAAGGTATAAATAACAGATCTACACATTAATGCATCACAAAAGCTAAATAACATTGTAAGAAGTACAAGAAACCAGATCTGAGTCATCATAAGCCATATAACATGAGGTCTTACACCTATAATCACTTTGTACATAATAGATCCAAAAATACTAATTTAACAAAGTTCTGATAGCCATATTACATTCAAAAGGGTCATCTTAGACCATATACATTAAATGACAACGACTCAAATCCTGCAAAACTATATAATCACATATCCTAACTATGCTTATTCCCATTCTATCCCTTGTTATAGAAACTAGTACCCATAAATATGCCTAATGGTATCCCTTACAACCCTCTAGCACTAAGTATTCTAAACCCTAGCACCATGAAATCCAAACCCTTAGCATTTACTAACATTTTTGCAACACTTTCTTACTCTCCTTCTCTTTCTCTCCTTTCTCTATGCATTCTCTCTGCATTCCCTATGTGCCTCTCTATGTCTCTACTCCTGTCCCAAGAACCTCTTTAAATAGGATCATCAACCACTGCCATGACTTACCTTTTGATCACATCATGTGTCAAGTGTCAATGTGGTCCTTCATTGGTGAATGTTTATCCTTTTTGAAATCCTTCCACTAACTGTAAAGATGTCTCTAGGAATATTCCCTACATCAAATATACTTTTTTTGACCTCCAAGGTTCAAGGCTAGCACCTTATCCACTCATCACACCTAGTAAAGTCCTCACATTTTTCCTGAAGTGACTCCATGATGTCGGATAAGGAAAATTCCTTTAAACCCTTGTTCTACCTCCCGCGCACTTCTTGGTTTCACTTAAACCCTTCTTAAACCCCTTTTTCCTTCGCACTTTTCCCTGAGCAACACTCTATCCACTGGTCCTAGTCCCTCTTGGTACTTAGCTAATATTTTAGAGTCCAACATCACCCCACACTATGTGTGTTCTCCGTCCTCAGAAACATTGTTGGGCCCCTAAAATATTGGCCAACTACAAGAAGGTGCATGGGCATGTAAGGCCTATTTGAAGATGGGTGCACAAGAATAAAGCGCATATGAAATGGTTCTAGGAGGGATTAGTAGAACCAATGGCACATGTACGCAAGGAAGAGCAAGGGTTTTGAGACTTAGCCATATTTGGCATATCAGGCATAACACGAGGAAAGAACATGACTTCACTGCACATGCGGAGTGGATAAGGTGCCATCCTAGCATCTTAGTGCCCATGAAAGGAATATAACCTTGGGATAGAAAATTCCATAAGGTCATCATGGAGAAGAATGGAGATCTCACGTCTAAGGGAGAATTCTCCCATGGAGGACCACTTGGACACTTGGCACCTGATCTACACCTTCAAAAAGGCATGATGGTGCTTGCTGAGGCTATAAATACAAGTGCCCGACTAGAGAAAAAGATATAGAAGGAGAAAGAGGTGAAGTTATACAAAAATACTATAAGAGTTCTATGAGTTGAGTTTAGAGGATTTATAGGAGTTTGATGTATCAAAGGGATGGCTTCTGAACATTTTTATTTGTACTCGGAGGGGCTTAAACCAGTTCTAATGCATGGCTTTGGTCTGCACTATTATATGGATCTGTTATAGCCTTGATGAATGTAATGTGATTACCAAACATATTTAATATGGATATATGTGATTCCAGCTTTACTTATATCTGTATGGATAAGTTTTATATATATTTCATTTAAGTGGGTGTAAACCCCTATGTACATTTCCTTTCTGTTATGTTTCAGATCTATGTTCTGTAATACCTTTCTCATCTGAATGAATACATTGGTCTAGAAGCCCGTTCTGAGATCTAAGATGAATGTATGGTTCATCTCCATTCTCTTCACTTAAGTTTTTATCGTAAATAATGCATTCTCACACAACTCACATAAAGGAGGGGCTCAGCACCCGCGTGTGCCTCGGGTGAGCGCCCAGTGCCCGCTGGGTGATAGGCCGACACATAGGGGATTTCCTTATTTTGTATAAGACATAAAAATGACTACATTTTGATTCCGTTGTCGGGACCTCTTTTCGAAGTGGTTGTGAGAAATGACATGCATCTTTTTCCCTATGATGTCTGATGACAGAGTTCCTGACCTTAGAAATTGTTGAAACATGGTTCAAGAGCATAGAGGATGAATTTTCTCAGAGATTCAACACTGGACCTGAGTTCAATGCACGTAGATGGGTAGAAGAGAACCTATACCATGAGCTATATGAGACATTCTTTTACTGATTCTCGATAGAATTATATGAATGGCTTTTGACCTATAAATCTAGATCAAGTTGGTGCTATAGATCATGCATGTGGGCCCAAGATGACTATCAGAGGCTCTAGGATGCAAATCTAACGTGGAAACATGTTATTGATCACTGGTGGAAGAGGGTGTTGACTAGTTATACTTTGGAATATGCCATTTCGACATATTCTTACCCAAAGATCACTGAGTTTGAGTTTCTGAAGGAGCCTAGAGGATCATTTTATCATGTTTATTCCTATGGCTATGAAGATCTTGGTCATTACTTTGAGTTTAGAAACATTCCCCATGGCTGGCTAAGCTCTCTGAGTGTGGGGAGAGGAAGATAGGGTGGAGGAAGATGGTAGATGTTGCAGATGAAAAGGAAAGGGAGGAGAGATGACTCAAGTATAATGAATCTCATGAAAGGGACATGACTAGACAATGCAAGGTAGAAAGAGTGATGGATCTATAGAGGCAGACGTTGTGAGAGGGTGTTGAAGTTCATGTGGAGGACATAGAGCCTAAGAAGTCTATGCTACCCCATCTTGGCAAGTACGTAAGAGAAGCCCCTTCAGATTGTGTTAAGAGTTCGTCTTGTGGAGAAAGAAGAGCCATTGGCACACATCTTAACCCTTATAGCGACCAATCCTTGGCGCTTGGTTTTCCAGATCAAGGGAGGAGCATTGTTAACCTAGTTGGTATCGGTGGGAGTAATCGATCGGTGCCCAGGAGATATAATTTTTCATTTGGGACATCCATGGTTGCACATACCATTCTGGTGTTTGGAGGAGTTTTCAGGAAAAGTGCAGATACACAAGCTTTTGATATCACGTTTGAGAGTGGCACGTGACACACTACTAGTAGTGGGACATTATCACAGACCATCAACATGTAGTTCAGTGGGACGTTGGGAACCCTTAGCACGAGCACTTCAGGACCTTTACCAACTGCAGGTGGTGGATCTAGTGGATCAGGAGCAATAGGACTTAGTGGATCTGGTGGGTCAAGAGGAACAGGACCTAGTAGACCTAGTGGATCTAGTGGAGGGAACAAAAAAGGACACACCAGAGGGAACCAAGGCTTTGGATCAGGAGGAAAAGGACCCCAACCAACCCCAAGTGTTTTTTGAGATGTCCTTGCAGTTACCAAACTATAGGGGTATTGAAGATGATGTAGAGCATGTGCACAAGTGCAAGTTACTATGGCGCACCAAAGGGATCACTAACCTAGAGTAAGTTTACAACTACATCGCAAGGGTGTGCGCATAGCTGGTATAGGAAGTACAAACCTCACCAAATGGTGGTGGGCTATGCCACACTACAAAGGGTTTCCTTGTATAGTTCCATATTCCAGTGTTCGAGTAGAAGAGCATCAGTGCTTTAAACGAGATCCAGCAAGGAATGGAAAAGAGTGTGTGGAAGTATGATGCACGGTTTAATACTCTCCTGTCAAAACTTCAGGAGGGACATTTACCCCTCATGATGCTCAATGGTTTAAAGCACTCAATTTAGGAGGGCATTGTCACATAAAATGTTCATTGACCCGCCCGAAGTATAGAGGCTACCTTACACACTGAAGCTGTTGGGAGTGTGGATACTTTTGTTAGTCCTTTTTGGGATGCATGAGGTTTGTAGTGGGATTTGGTGTATAGATTGCAAAGTGGAGGGACATGAAAAGGATAGTTTTCTTCATAATTCAGTGCACACTATGGTAGTAGATTGTGAGATCTGCCATGAGGATCATGATGCAAGTAGAATCCCTCTACTCTAACACATAATCTACAAGAATGTTTCTTGATACTGAAAAATATTCTCCTCTACAACCCATGAAAACAAGGATTGTAGACTGATTGATCAGATCATGATGCTATTGATCTGGGTCTGTGTCAGACTAGCCTTGCTAGCATTTCTAAGGATGATGACCGATGTTATGAAGGGCGTGCAGATAGAGAGGCACATAGAAGAGGTTTTTGTGGAGGATTTCATGGTCACGCTAACCACGACAGAGGACAGAGTGAGTTCTTACGAGGAACAAGTTATAATTGTGGGTCTATAGAACATTATAAATGTGAGTTCCCAAATTTTCTACAATACTCATAGTGCAAAAAGAAGCACAAGTATGAAGAGTTTCCAAAACTCTATGAGCATATGAACTAGCAACACCAGAAAGAAAAGGGCACTGATATGGTAAGCGTCAAGAAGTCTGATTTACAATGGATGCCAAGAGTGGCGTAAGAGTTAGAACTAGAATCTATACTGGTGACAATATGGGAAGAGGCCACGTGTGCCAGGGAAATGCCAAGACCTAGGGAACTAGTCTCAAAAGAGGAGATAGTACATGGAAATTACCTAGAACTTGCCCACCAGAAAGAAGTGTACCATGAGGTTATGGATGTGATTCAAAGTTTACAAGGGGAGATCCAATGTCTCAAGGAGTAATGGAGATAGGTGGAGTAACAAAAGGATAACTAGGTTCCAAGGGATGACCTGGATGAGGTCAAGGAAGTATGTAAAATGCTAAGGCAAGAAAATATTATTCCTTTGTTGGGAGAATGGTTGAGGGAGAAGGTACCATGTGCTGGAGCAGAGCATGAGAGACAGGTCTTGCATGCAAACCTTTCTCCTCACATCCTTGAATATGAAAAGGAGATTACTCTGAATGCAGTTGTTGATTGATGGCTTCTAAGAAATATCCTCATCGACATGGGATCATAGGTGAATGTTCTTACCTTAGATTATTGGCATTAGATGGGAAGGCCCATGTTGTAGCCATCTTTAAATGTGTTATATATGGCAAAAAATACTAAGGTAATGCCCATTGGAGTCCTGAAGGATCCAACTATCACCATTCAAGGGGTCAATTTTGCTAGAGACTTTGAAGCATTGGCACTCCCCGAGGTAGAAATTTTTTTAGCATTGCTTAGGTGCCCATGGTGTTACAAGAATAATGCCGACATAAGGTTTAACAAAGGATATATTAGTTTCAAAAATAGGGAAGAATGGGTGGTCATCCCTTTGAAGGATGGGAAGTCAGCGCCCTACATGGTGCCATTAGGATAAGAATTCCTTGATAGAATCTATGTGTGCTACATCAGATATCCTGAGGTAATTCACCCAATGGAGGGATTCATCCAATTTGAAGACACTCAGTCCTTGAGTGATACCACTAGCATGGCGTGTGACAATTGGGCGCATAGGACCTATGAGTTAATTGGGTGATGATTAAAAATACCTATAATAAGGTTGAAAAAGGTGTGCTTAGTCAAGCACCTAGGAGGAAAGAAGTTACCTAGCTACTCGAGGGGAACATACCTTGATATTTTCCTACAAGAAATGTAAGCTTAGTGGATAAATGAGGATGAAAGAAGAGGAATTCTCAGCTATAACCGACTTGGGAATGTAGCACGTTGGTGGGATACACATCGAGAGAACCTCTTGGAGTGGCGCGAGGTAAGAATCATGTTATTTGTAAGGTTTTCAAGGAGCAACGTGCCGATAGATATACAAGACTACCATGGTAAAGAGACCACTTAATTTCATATCTAAGCATGTGAGAAGGCCTTGATAGGAGGCAAAAAGGCCTTACTGCCATCATTATGGGTGTATAGGATGTATTCCACACTATAATGATGTGCACATGTGTGGTATATCCACTCAGAAACATGCCAACAGATGGGAAATTGGCAGGAGCTGACAACTAATCTCATCCAAGATTTTGAATATCAAAGAAAAAAACCATCATTGGATAAGGCATTGCAAGTTATCAAGTTCTTTACGATGGGGGATAGTGCCATGGTAGAAGACACACTACTAGATTTGATAGGTGAGCCCAGTTTAGAGGCATGATTTGATGATGATGAGTCAGAGGAGATGCGTTTTGAGCATACATGCATAGAAAAGGAAAAAAAGGAAAGATGGTTTACATGTTATAGATGGAGAGGAAATGGAAGGTCTATATGTTAACCACTCTGTAGGTATGCACGATGTTATAGATAGCACTGATGAAAGGACATGTGCCTACCATGAACCCTAAATATGAAGAAGGTTAACATTGGGATGGAGGTAGAACCTAAGGAGGCTATCATCGGTGACTATTGGTTAGAGAAGGAAATTTCAAAGATCATTGATCTATTGCATGAGTTCCAAGATTTGTTCCTATTTGGGTATCATGAACTCAAAGGCATCCACCATTCCTTGGGGAGATGAGGATAAAATTGAAGGAGGGTGTGCACCCAATCTAAAAGAGGCCATATTGGATGAACCCAAATTTACACGTATGGGTAAAGGAGGAGATAGAAAAATGATAGCGTCAGGTATCATTGAGGTGGTTGAAGAGTCAGAATGGATAAGCCCAATGGTCATTATCATCAAGAAGGACAGGAGGATCAGGATTTGCATTGATTACTAGGATCTAAATGCAGTTTTGTGTCATTGATCCCTTCCCAACCCCATTTACTGAAGAAATCTTAGAGGGAGTGGCTAGGCACAAAGTCTACTCTTTCACGGATGGGTTCTCAGGGTACCACCAGGTGAGGATTACAAAAGAAGACCAGAGAAAGACAACTTTTGCCACTGAATAGGGAAGTTTTTCCTATATGTTCATGCCTTTTGGGTTGAAGAATGCACTTCTGCTTTGTTCTTACTCATTATAGTACAAGTCTTTGAGGACTTCATCCATAAATTTCTTCAGGTCTATTTGGATGATTGGACTGTGTATGGTCTAGTCAAAGACCATTGTGATGACTTAAGACTAATGTTTGAAAGGTGTCGGAAGTTGAGGATATCCCTCAACATTAAGAAGTGTGTCTTCACTACCCCATTTGGAAACTTATTGGGGTGTATCATATGCAAGGAAGGATTACTAGTAGATCCTGCCAAGATTACAGATCATTTTGGGTTTAGGGGAGCCTACTAGCCAAAGCACCATGCGCGGATTTCCTTAGGACACATGGGATATTATAAGAAGTTCATCAAGGGGTATGAAAATAATCATTGCACCCTTAGAAGAATCTTTAAAACACAAAAGTGCCTTTCGTTGGGAAGAGGCATAGCAGAAGGCATTCAACACTCTGAAGGATAGGATTGTCACCAAACCTATACTTCTATTTCCTTATTTGGGATAAGCCCTTCCATGTTCATGTGGATGTATCTGGTACAAATGTTGGAGTAGTACTGGCATAACCTGGTGAAGGGATTATTGACCATCCCTTGTGTTTTGTAAGTAGAAAGTTAACATCAGTGAAATGAAATTACACCACTACCGAGTGACGAAGAACTATCCATGATCTACACACTGCAAAAGTTTAGGAAATATATACTAGTAACACCATTTGTATTCTACATAGACCACATGGCATTAAAATACTTAGTAAACAATCATGTTCTACAAGGGTGCATATGTTGATGGGTCCTGCTATTCCAAGAATTTGAGTTCATAGTGATTGTCAAGCCAGGAAAGAGTAATTCTGGACCTGATCACTTGTCTAGAATTGACTCAGAAGAGGACACACAAAGCATTGAGCATACCATGCCAAAGACACACAAATGTTTAAGTTGTAACTCACACCCTCGGACTTAGATAATATTGTGATGTTTCTCAAAATGTTTTTGGTTCTAGAAGGGATGAAAGCATTAGAGAGAAAGCAATTAGCCATACGCGCCACACCCTACATGCTGGTTAGTGGTGATTTGTACAAACTAGGACATGATGAAGTGTTACGCCAGGTGCTTGCTAGAACATGAGTGCCTGGCTATTATGGAGGAGGTCCATGGAGGAAGTGCAGGAGGACACTATGTAGTGGACTCCACTGCGTGCAAGATATCGCAAGATGGGTTATGGTGGGAGACCTTATATCAAGATTATAAAGAATATTATAAGGCATGTGATCATTTTAAGTGCCTTGGAAAACTAGGGCGGAGGGATGAAATGCCTTTGTGCCCCATTCCAAGTACATAGCAATTTAAAAAATGGGCCATATATTTTATAGGGCCCATTTCACCAGTCGCACGTAGGACAGGATCATGCTATGTAATCACTTACATGGATTATTTGAGAAGATGGGAAGAAGCAGTACCAACTAAGGATTGTACAGTAGCTACAATAACTAGGTTTCTATGGGAGAATATTTTTACAAGGTATGGATGCCCATTGAGCTTAAATAGTGATAGGGGTACGCATTTCCTAAATGAGACTGTCAGGATTCTGTTATCATAATTCATGGTGGTTCACCATAAGACTACCCCTTAGCATCCACAAGTAAATGGGACTTCCGAGGAATTTAATTAAATATTAAGTCATACCCTGACTAAAATTTGTGATGTTGGTAGACGAGATTGGGATGAAAAAGTATCAACTATTCTATGGGTGTATAGGATAACCTATAAGAGTTTGAATAAAGCCACACCATTCCAATTGGTGGTTGGCGTAGAGGATTTTTTACCCGTTGAATTTATGTTACCTTCTCTACGTATAGCACATGAATGAGGAATGGTTGAAAAACAAGCGCTGGAGGAAAGGATTGAAAAATTTATGAAATTGGATGAGAGATGATCATTGGCCAGGTGGAGTCAAAAGGATAAGAAAGGATAAACAAAAAGCATGGCATGATCCACCACATCAAAAACAAACAAATTGAGATTGGGCAGATGGTATTGTTATATGATTCCAAGTTTCTTACACCATCCTAGAAAGTTGAAAGTCCATTAGTTGGGGCCCTATATCATCTTAGACATCCTTGATTCATGCGTGTTCTATTTATCGAGCACTAGATGAAATGATATTTCCAAGCCATTTAAATGGGAGTAGGTTGAAGCCCTACTATAGATAAGTATTCTTGGTGTTTGTAAATAAGGTAGTTTTTACCATTTAGTTTATAAGTTTCCCTTTATGCAATCTCTTTATTTTTTGTTTCCCTTTCTCGTCATTTGTTCTGTTATTTATTTTGTGCCTTGGGCACCGGTAACCACATTAATTTTTGAAGGTATTGTGTATGCGTACAAGGACCACACATCTTTTTTAGTGTGGGGTGGAGTGATGCAAAGTATAGGCCATGTAATACAAGTTGAACTGGTAGTAGAAGTTACAGTGAATTTCCCAGTTGATGGATACAAAATCACGTAAGGATGAAGGAAGAACATAGGAAGAAGAGGTGGATGAAAAAGGTTGGTGTCAGGATAAGACTTCAGAGAAACCACGTACAGAGGAAGAAACATAGAAACAACATGAGGTAGGCGAGAGAAAAAATCAGGTGAAGAACAGAAGAAGTGCCTTTGGCACTATTAACATGTGCGTAAGGATCTTCTGTCAGGATGGATTATTTGTGTGCCAGAAGGTTGTAGAATGTGGCATGCAAGATTGGGCGCGTAAGTGAAGATGGGATTGGTGGAAAAAGCCACATTTAGTGTCAAGTATGGTGGTAGGTAAAATAACATTTAATGTTGGAAAGAAGGAAAAGCTATAAATAAGAAGTCAGGCACTTCATTATTTTACCTTGCATTTACGAAGTGAAGAGAGTTCTCACAAAGTAGGGCATCCAAAAGTGATTTGTGTGAAGAAAAATTTAAGAAATCTAAGAGAATGTGACTAGAGTAGATCCACAAACCAATAGGAAAGGAGTACATGGGCATGGAGGAAATTTTTGAGAAGGAAGTTGTTGAGAAGCATCGTCTTGTGGAAGAATTGTTCTAGTTAGGGTTTTGTGGCTAGGGCACAGTGTTAGGAGGGCTTCTTTGCAAGATTGAGCATTGGGGTTGGATAGAGTGGTAAAGCAGAGCAAGGAGAAGGCATTTTGGAGTGTTAACCTAACCAGAAGAATGACACCAAAGAAAGTAACCACCTCACCTAAAAAGTAGAAGGGTAAGGGAAAAGGGAAAAAATACATATCTTCGCAAGCACAAATGAAGAGTGGTACATGGAGATGCAATACCCAAATGGGGTATTACTAGGAAAGGAATGGGAATCTCATTTGCAAAAAATGACTATGAGCAACTATAATCATCACACCAAAATGCCAAAAAAAGAAATGGCTTTGGAGTATTGTTCACCCAACAAACAAGAGGACACTGGAGGGATTTCTCATATACAGTGACAAAGTAAAAGTTAAATTGGAGAAGGCAGGGTTACTGCAACTTTACAAATTACCCTACTTCGGAAAACATGAGTGCCTCTATTAGTGGCTGATGGTGCATGTTCATGAAGACCATTTTTATTTTGTGGGGCACCAGATGCGCATAACTCCCCAGTTTATTTCCAAGTTCACAGGCCTTATCTGTGAAGGGGATAACATTCATTATGACTAAGCTACAAGGAGGCCATCAAGGAAATAATAGATTTGTATGACTATAAGAAAGTATCACGATACTTTGACATCATAGAGATCCCATACCCCATGATGAGGATGGTCATGTGCTTGGTAACCAAGCTCAATGACCAAGAGAGATGGACTCAAGTGAACAAGGCATGGCTGAATGTATGCCGTAAAATATCTGATGGGGACCATCTACAACTTGTCCTCTTTCATCGTGGATGAAATCATTAGTAGCACGTAAGAAGGTGAGAAGATACTATTTGGCAATTTCCTCCTCACAATTTTCTTCTCAAGAATCGGAGTGCTTGATGGGCTGAAAAGGTTTGTTTGGGAGTACCCAGAAGAGGATCCCTCCCCATGAAGAGGTTCAAAAAATATACTTATGAGACCATGACAACCACTCACAAAATGCACGCTTAGAAAAGTGGTACAAGCACATGAGGGATGCATTCAAGGAAGAATGGAGGATTCTAGAGAAGTTACCCATGCTTGTAAAAGGAGAGGAAGAATTCACAGTATATCAACACTTCTGCATTGGAAGATTTAGGTTGATAGATGAAAACATGGGCCCCTGGTGCAAGCTTCCCTTCTCCTTCACCACACAATACTTCCAAGAAGGGGTGAACAGGTTCAAAGAGGCTAAGAGACTAAGGTTCGACCTTAGTGAGGTGGATCAAGACCACAGAGAATTGCGTAGGAAGTTAGCTTACCCCAAGAAGCAAACATACGTAGAGAGATATGTCTCCCACGAGATACAGATGATGAATCCAGTAACATTTCCAATCACTGGAAGGGCTGTAACAAGGATATACCTTTGCATCAGGAAAAAATTTGAAAAGGGAACATACTTGGAAAATGATGTATCCATCCCTAAGGACCCCACAGGAAGAAAGAAGCCCATGCCAAAGAAGAGGGAAAGAGAAGAGGTGTAGAAAGCACTAAGTGTTCAGGATACACAAGTGGTAAGCGCGTTGGAGACAAGTGCTAAGCCCAGTACTTATGCACGTGAGAAAAGAAGTCCCCGGTGAAAGAAAATACTCTAGAGGAAGAAGCACCAGAGCACGAAGAACCCATCACATAGGAGAATTCACTAGAGGAGGAGGAAGAAAAATCAGAATCTCCTGTCAAGAAGAAGTAGAAGGTGATAGAGGAGGATGAATTAGAGGATACAAAGAGCTTGGAGGCCTATAGAGGTGAAAAAGAGATGATGATGATGAGGAAGATGAATAAGGAGGTGAAGACCATCCTATCTATGAAGTACATGACTTAGAGGAGGAAGGAGAGGAAGAATAAAATGAGTACATCTTTGTCAAGAGGAAGAATGACAAGGAAGAAGAGGATACTCAGGACAAAGGGGTAAGCAAGGAAGTTACAAAAGAACAAAGGACCCCAAGCCTCAGAAAGGAGGAGATAGATGAGGCCGCAGAAAAAGAAGTATGAAAGATCATTTAAGACTTGGTAGAACAAGAGATAGAATTCAACGTGGATCTAGTGATGAAGGAAGCAGAGGAGGAGAGAATAGAAAAGGAATATGACAGCATGGGAGGGGATCCTATTTTGGCTATAAGCTTTCCTAAGGTTGTGCGCAAAGGGAGAAAAGCAGTGTAGAAGCATCACAAGTTCAAAGGATATGGGCTACATTGATGAACCCAAACAAAGTGTTGCATACGCACTTTTAAAGCACCATACCAACAGAGCAACTCTTGGCTATGTCATCATTTGATGAGGAAGGTGCATACCCTCAGATGAGGAAAGTGATTTCTTGGGAATTTGAGTCCCACATTAATGAGTTATAGTTTAAATTAAGCCAACGGGAAATAATGAAAGTGCCAGAGTCAAAAGGAGACAACCCCTTAGTAAACACTCAGTGGCTATTAGATGAACAAATTTGCAATGTGTTGAACAAGTTCTCGGTTGAAGTAGAAGCTAGGCTCTTCAGGAGGAACTACATGGTGAATTTCCTAGAGGTAGAACTGGAGAAGAAGGAAGAATGAGCTCAAGGGAAGAACCAAGGACTTACAGTGGGAAAAGATAATCAACACGCAACTAAGGTGTAAGTTGAAAGAAGAGAAGGAAAGGGTGCGCGAGGTTTACAAGAAAGTAGATATGATCATAGATGCCATTTTATTGAAGCATCCAGATCTAACACCACTAAGCACAGATATATGGATCCTCCCTAGAGTGTCTAAAGGACTTGACCCACATCCTCATAATGGAAATATGACCACTGGCCTTAGAGTATTCAGAGGAGGCATTGACACACAAATAAAAGGAGGACAAGATAAAGGTTGGTTCAATTATTTCCCACTATAACAAAGTCCTTGCTGATGTAAAATATGCCACCCAAGTCACTAAGGCTGCCTATGAAAACTACATTGATAGAGATAGAGTGCTGAGCATTCTTGTTGCCACCCATGACGCAAAGCTTAAGGATTTCCAAGAGAAGAACAAGGGGAATAGAGTGGAATGTGACAAAATTCTAGCCAAGGTTAAGAAGAAATCAGAAGCTATTGAGACCTTGTGGGGCTCAATCAAGAACCGACTAAAGGAGTTATATCCGCAGATCACTCAAAGGATGGATGCACTTGAGGATTTGGGAAAAACATTGGAGGGGATCGTGGAAATAATGAATACCCAAGGATAAGGGATAGGCTTTGAAGAGTTGAGTGCACTAATCAATGACATCTATCAATAGGCACAAAATGAAGTCAATATCTGGAGTAAGTTGGAGAAATATTTAATGAAACATTTTCCTCTCCTCTTGCTGAAATAATCATAGTTTCCCATTCTACCATTCCTCCCCAAATTATTCATTTCCTTTATTATTTCTCCAAACTATTCAAGGAAATTCATTCTTTATTCATTGAGAATGTGTTCCCGAGGGAAGAGAACAAGGGTAGTGTGGGTGATGTTGGGCCCCTAAAATATTGGCGAAGTACAAGAAGGCGCATGCAATGCCTATTTGAGTGCACAAGAAGAAAGTGCATAGGATAGGGTTCTAGGAGGGATTAGTAGAACCAGTGGCATGTGCCTAAGGTAGAGCAAGGGTTTTGATACTTGGCCATATTTGGCATATCAGGCAGAACATGAGGAAAATTTCAACCCGACTACCCATGCGGAGTGGATAAGGGGCCATCCTAGTGTCTTGGTGCCCACGAAAGGAATATACCTTACGATAGAAGATTCCAGAAGTTCATCATGACAAAGAAGGGAGCATGCTCACATGCAAGGACCACTTGGACACTTGGCACCTGATCTACACCTTCAGAAAGGCATGGTGGTGCTTGTTGAGGCTATAAGTATAAGCACCTAACAAGAGAAAAAGATATAGAAGGAGAAAGAGGTGAAGCTATGCAAAAATACTATGAGAGTTCTATGAGTTGGTTTTAGAGGATATATAAGAGTATGATGTATTAAAGGGATGGATTTGAACATTTTTCCTTTTTTCTAGGAGGGGCTTAAGCTAGTTCTGATGCATGGCTTTAGTTTGCACTATTATATGGATCTTTGATAGCCTCAATGAATGTAATTTGATTACCAAACATATTTAATATGGATATATGTGGTTCAGGTTTTACTTATATCTGTATGGATCAGTTTTACATATATTTCATATGAGTGGGTGTAAACCCCTATGCACTTCCTTTCTGTTATGTTTCAAATATATGTTCTATAATAATTTACTCGTCTGAATGAATACATTGGTCTAGAAGCCCGTTCTGAGATCTAAGATGAATGTATGGTTCATTTCCATTCTCTTCACTTACATTTTTGTTGTAAATAATGCATTCTCACAAAACTCACATAAATGAGGGGCTCGGCAACTGTGCATGCCTCGGGTTAGAACCCGACACCCACTAGGTGATAGGCCAACATGCATGGGATTTCCCTATTTTTTATAAGACATAAAAATGACTATAAACATTCTGCTTCCTCAAAGAATAAATAATAGAGGTATCGAAACAATCAAATAATAGAAAGGGTGAAATAAATAGAAGAATAGAAGAATGTGTTACTGCTACATGATGAGTGGGAACTCGTTAAGTTTTCCTAGCACATCCATCCTGCAAGTAACTTGAGGGTATATTTCCTTTAGCTTATTATTAATCGAACCTCATAAGGTCTCGATTGATTCCAATTTATTGTCAACTTTAGCAAGGATCTTGTCGTGCTCCACCCTATTTCCTTTATGTTTTTCCTAAAATTATTTTAGTTCCGCCTCATGTGTAACAACCAATATTCTTGCTACCCTATCCCTGTTGGCACATTTTTCATACACAAATTCAAGCATTTGTGTGGTGGTCTTTACTGCAATAAGGAGCTCATTGTACTAAGTCACTATCTCCCCAATCTTCATATTTTCCTCCATCTCGATTGCCATCACCTCCTTTACTGAATCTAATGTGATTGGTCACATTTCCATGGTGAGGATGTGGGTTAAGTCTTCCAAGCATTGCATGGTTAACTTGTATTTCTACTCAGTTAGGGCCATGATCGGGTGCTTTAAGATTATGGCATCTAAAAAAGCCTCTATCTTCTTATGGATTTCATGCACCTTCAACCTTTTCATCCCTTAGTTTGTGCCTTAATTGAGCACTGATCAATTCCTTTTATTTTATCTCTTTTTCCCACTCAATGATCTCCTCATTATTTTTCTCAAACTCTTCCTCCAAGAACCTTATTCTTTCATTTGTGCCGAAGAGTCTTGCCTTTACCTCCATAGATACTTTGTTGAGAGCATTGCAAACTTTCTCATCAGACAGTTGTTGGGAATTCACCAAAGGGTTTACTCCCTTGGCATCTAGTATCTTCATCAATGCATCTTGGTTGACCTCAAATTCAGATTCATTAACATGGGACTCAAAATACCAAGATAGACATTTTCCTCATGTACTGGAGTACGTACCTTCTTCATCTAAATAATACTAAGCAAGGATTTGGTTCGTGGGCATGGTAATTTGGAAGTGCACATGCGTAGTACCTTATTTGGATAATTAATGTAAGTCATTTCTTACTTCCTGCACCACTACTATGCCCTTTCCACCTGATGTCATGTTTTCTTTGGGAAGCTTAATTCTAAGTTGGGGTCTCCGCCCATGCTTCCCCACTCCTTTCCCACACTCGCGATTTCCTCCATTTTCTTCACTACTTCCTCAGCACTTCTTTCGACTTCATGCTATACGAACTATTGGATAATTATTTTTACTTCCCTCTCTATGGTATTATCCATCTACTCTTTGGTTAGTGTCAGGGTCTTCTAATCCTTCATGTTTACTTCTCTATTTTCCCCTTTATCGTAAGTGTCTACTTTATTATCGTCTTTATCTTCATTTCCTTATTCCTTTGACTCATGTACATCATACACAAGATGATTCTAAGCCTTGTCACACTCTTCATCATCTTCATCACCCTTTTCAGCCTCTATCCTTTCTGTCTCACCTAAGTCCGACCCTTTTTTCACCCTCTGCTTCATCGTTACTGGTGATTCCAATTCAGGGGACTTCTCTTTTTCTTCTTTCTCTGAGTGACTCTTCACTTACCGGTGACTCTTCCTTCTACAGTGGCTCTTTTCTCATGGGAGACTTCTTCTGTCAGAAGTAAGTACTAGTGCCTGTGCTTGACTCCTGTTCTCCTACTATCTGCGTGCTTGAAACCTTTTTCTCATGTGTTTCTCCTCTATCTCCTTTTCTTAGTGTAGTCTTCTTCCATGCATTATGATCTTCAAGAATGGAGACATTGTCTTCAACATAAGTTCCCTTTTCATACTTAGGACTTATGTGTAAATACACCCTTGTTGTTTTCCTCCCTACAATAGGTAATGTTACTAGTTTTAACATATGCACATCATGGGAGACATAATTCTTAACATAGGTGCATGTTTTGGGGTATATTAGTTTCCTGCACAACTTACGGTAGTCTTGATCTACCACACTCAGATAAAATCTGAGTTTATTCACCTCTTTGAAATGATTGACCCCAGGCTATAAGTACTACACTCTGAAGGAGAAAGGAAATTGACATCAAAACTCTTGGTGCCATCTACCAAAGTAAATATGTTGATGCAAAAATGCTGCTATACGATGAACTCATCTTCTCCTTGCACAAGTCAAGGAAACTATTTAGGTATTCTCCATTAAGCCCTGAATGCATTGTACATCCACTTATACCAATTTTCCAGGTGCACCTTATGAGTGGACATCATGGTGTCATAGGTATACTATTCAAACCTCCTGGTGGGGGATGAGGTTCTCATTTGGGTATTTCCTCTTTGAAATGATTGACCCCAGGCTATAAGTATTGCACTCTAAAGGAGAAAGGAAATTGACACCAAAACTCTTGGTGCCATCTACCAAAGTAAATATGCTAATGTAAAAATGCTGGTATACGATGAACTCATCTTCTCCTTGCACAAGTGAAGGAAACTATTTAGGTATTCTCCATTAAGCCCCGAATGCATTTTACATCCACTTATACCAATTTTCCAGGTGCACCTTATGAGTGGACATCATGGTGTCTTAGGTATACTATTCAAACCTCCTGGTGGCAGACGAGG
The DNA here is from genome assembly GCA_019776745.2 of Taxus chinensis. Lineage (NCBI taxonomy): Eukaryota > Viridiplantae > Streptophyta > Pinopsida > Cupressales > Taxaceae > Taxus > Taxus chinensis. The sequence goes on along the minus strand of CM034146.1, from coordinate 926,607,799 downwards.
TTCACATTTGGGTATTTCCTCTTTGAAATGATTGACCCCAGGCTATAAGTACTGCACTCTAAAGGAGAAAGGAAATTGACACCAAAACTCTTGTTGCCATCTACCAAAGTAAATATGCTGATGCAAAAATGCTGGTATATGATGAACTCATCTTCTCCTTGCACAAGTGAGGGAAACTATTTAGGTATTCTACATTAAGCCCCGAAATTGTACATCCACTTATACCACTTTTCAAGGTGCACCTTATGAGTGGACATCATGGTGTCATAGGTATACTATTCAAACCTCTTGGTGGGGGAGGAGGTTCTCATCTGGGTATTTCCAAACAAACTTATCCATCCCATCAGGAACTCCAATCTCTAAAAATACAATGGTGAGGAGGAAAATACTAAACATCATATTTTCTTTGTCATGTGTGGCATCTATGATCTCCTCTACAATTAAATCTAAGAGGTTATAGATGGTTCCCTCCAAGATCTTGTGGCACACATTCAACCAATTCTTATTAATCTATGTATATCTCTCTTACCCATTCATCTTTGTAACTAAGTGCATGGCCATCCTCATTACTAGGTCAATAATTACAGAAATGTCAAATTAAGGTGAACCCTTCTTGTAGTCATAAGCCTCAACGGTGTTCTTAATGGCTTCCTTTTCTTCTAAGTCATCGTCCAATGACTCTCCTTCACAGATAAGGCCAGTGAAATTAGAAATTAGTTGGGGGTTATACACATCCTCTGGCCTAGGAAATTGAAGTGGTCTTCATGCACACACAAAATTAACTATTTGTATAGTCAGTCAGGCTTGCCAAAATAGGGCAACTGGTATAGTTGCAACAACCTAGCCTTTTCAATTTTTACCTTTACCTTATTGTCATAGATGGGCATACCATCTGGTGTCCTCTTCTCTATAGGATGAACCAGTTCTAGTGTCATTTCATTCTCTATGGTGCTCATTTGATGGTTATAATCATTGATGAGCCATCTTCCTGACATGAGACACCCATTCTTTACTAAGTAATATTTCCTTTGGGTACTGTATTTCCACATAACATTCTTCATTGAAATAGGTAGAGACATCTTATTTTTCCTTACCCTTTCCCTTCTTCGGTGAAACATTTTCTCCTTTCCTTGGTTCTATTCCTTTGTCAAGTCCATTAAAACTTCTTCATTTCTCCTGATCATGAGTGTGCTCAACTTTGCAGCTCCACTCCTTTGCAAAAATTCCTTCAAACCCCGTGCCCTAGCTATGAAACCCTTACATGGAAAACCCTCTTTCCACAAGACAGTGTAACACCCATGGGATTCTTCCACAAAACCTTCTCCAGTTATGCCCATGTACTTCTTTCCACTCTGGTTCACTAATCAAACTAGATATGCACCCAAATCTTCAAAAATCTTCTCAAAATTTCTTCACAAGGATGCCCTAGTTCATGAGATCTCTTTGATAAATTAAAATGCAAGGTAGAAAATAATGCACCCATGATCTTCTATTTATAAATTTTTCTCTTCTCCATAATAAATTCCATGCCACCTACTAACATACTTTCATAATAAAGGCAATTTTTTTCCAATGCTAACCTTCAACTCTTTTCCTTTGTTATCAATCCTACACGAACACTTCCGCAACCTTCTGGCGTGTAACTGCCTCAACCATAGAGTTCTTTGCGCTTTCTCCTGCATCAAAGTCAATTCTTATTCTATGTCTTACACCAAGTTCTTTCTGATGCCTATCTCATGTTTCTCTTGCGCTTTTACCCTTATACGTGGTTTCTCAAATCCTTTTGACACAATTCTTACTTTATGTTCACCTTTTCCACGTGCGATATTTCAATCCACGTGTTTTTCATTTTTCAACCCAGGCCATCCACAACCATAGCTGCCAATACTTGTCACATCACTCCACCCCACACAAAAATGGATGTGCGGTCCTCTTCGCATAATTTGTTTTTGAAAATAAAAGGTGGGTACCAGCATAAAAACATGCACAACACAAAGCAATGAGAAATGGTAACTCAGAGAAAGGAAAATGCAACAAAGAAAAACGTAGGCTAATTTGCAATACTACCTTATTTACAAACACAAAGAAGACTTATTTATAGTAGGGCTTCATCTTACTCCCATCGAAATGGTCTGGAAACCATGTTCCATCTAGTGCTTGTAACTGGAAAGCACCTAAATCAATTATATATGATACAATGTACACACCCATCCAATGGACTTTTAATTTCCTAGGATGGCGCAGAAACTTGGAATCATACAATAGAACCATCTTCCCAACCTCAAAATATTTTTTCTTGATGTGTCTATCATGCCATGTCTTCTTCCGGGATTTTTCTATTTTCTGACTCAAGCGAACAATAGCCCTACCTCTCATCTAACTTGCATTAACTTATCAATCCTCTCCTCAAGTGCTTGTTCATCATCTAATCCTCCTACGCACATGTATATACACATGATGGTAACATGAATTCAATATGTAACACCACTTCCATGCCAAACACTAATTGAAAAGGTGTGGCCTTGTTCAGTCTTTTATAAGTAGTCTGATATGAGCATAACATAACAAAAACTTTATCATCCCAATCCTTTCTTCCCACATCACAAAATTTTGGTTAACACACGATTAAGATTTTTTGTTAAACACCTCAACAGTCCCATTACCTTGTCAGTGATAAGGGTTATTCTTGTGGTGGGCTACCATGAATTTTGCCAACAATATCCTAGCTGTCTCATTTAAGAAATGAGTACCCCCATATCACTTGATAAGCTCAGTGGGCATCCATATATGTTGATTACATGTTTCCCATAATAACCCGATTTATTGTTACCATTGTATAATCCCTTGTAGGTGTCACTTCTAGCCCACCTTGTAAGGTAATCTATGTATGTAATGATATAGTGTGAACCTGTCCTTTGTGTGGTTGGGGAAATAGGGCCTATGAAGTCAATTTCCCATTTCTTGAAAGGTTTTGCACTAGAAATCAGTCTTAATGGAATTTCATCTCTTTTCCCTAGTTTACCAAGGCATTGACAGTGGTCACAGGCCTTACAATACTCGATACAATATTTGTAAATTATTTCCCACCAAAATCCTACTAGAAGGATTTTACACACGGTTACATTCCCTACATAGTGTCCTCTTGGAATTCCACCATGTGCTTCCTCCATGATTGCAACGTGCTTCATGCTCTAACACGCACCAACGTAAAACCTCATCATGGCCTAGATTGTATAAGTCTCCACTAATTAACATGTAGGGTGTGGTGCGTATGGATAACTTCTTCCTTTCCAAAGTCTTCATTCCTCTATGACACCACACCCATCTTGAGAAACACAACAATATCTTCCAATTCATAGGGTGCATGCATCACAATCCAAAAAGTTGTGCATATGATATTGTATCCTCAATGCTTATACGTCCTCCCTTGAGTCAATCCTTGATAAATGGTCAGGTCCCAAATTACTCTTACCCAGTTTCACAACAACCATAAACTCAACCTTTTGAAACAACAAGACCCACCTGCATATGCTCCATTGTAAAATGAGCCTTTTTACCAAGTAATTTAATGCCACTATGGTCCGTGTAGCATATAAAGGGTGTTTCCAACAAATATTGCCTAAATTTTTGCAATGCGTAGATCATTGAAAATGCCTCACACTCAAAAGTAGTATAGTTTTTGCTGCTAGGGTTAGCTTCCTACTAGCAAAGAACAAGGGGTGGTCAATAATTCCCTCTCGAGGTTGTGCTAAGATTTCTCCAATCTCTATCTCTGAAGCATCAACATGAACATGGGATGGCTTATCCCAAGAAGGAAAGTGTAATATGGGTGCAGTGATAAGGCAACCATTGTTCAATGTATCAAATGCCATCTATTGTGCCTCTCCCCAGTGAAATGTAATTTTGTGTTTTAGTAACTTTTCCAACAATGCATCAATCTTGGCATACCCCTTAATAAATTTCTGGAAATACCCCATATGCTCAAGGAATCCCCATGCACTGCACTTTGGATGGTACGTTCCCCCAATCTCACAATAATGACAACTTTGGCAGGATCCACCAGTAAGCCTTCCTTATATATGATATGCCCCAAAAGGGTTCCAAATGGAGTAGTGAAAATACATTTCTTAATGTTGAGGGATATCCTCAACTGCCGTCATCTCTCAAACATTCAGCCTCAAATTATCACAATGGTCCCTCACTAATCCAAATACAGTCCAATCATCCAGGTATACTTGTAGAAACTTATGGATGAAGTCGAGGGTGAAATGCATAAACCACAATTCTCAAAAACACAGTAGGCGCGTTTGTAAATCCAAAAGGCATGACTGTGTAGGAAAAACTTCCCCATTCAGTGGTGAAAGTTGTCTTTTCTTCGTCCTCATTTGTAATTCTAACCTGATGATATCCTTAGAATCCATCTATAGATTTATCGCCTAGCTACTCTTTCCAAGATCTCCTCATTGAAGGGGGTTGGAAATGTAACATTCCCATTTTAAGACTTTAGAAATAAGGGAATTTTTAGGAAAGCCTAATGTTAAATCTGTTCTAAATTAACATAATTTAGAAAGCACATTACAAAGACAATATATATCATAACAAAAAACCATATGCAGTTGTAAATGACACAGTGAACACCAATCTCTCATTTCATGACTTGGTAACATACTAATCTTTCATGTTAAATTTATAATGTTTATACTACGTATACTTGGTTCTTTTATGCTTTTAGAGGTATCAAGCATTCTATTTAAGAGGCCTATCTAAATATTTGTTATAGATATTCATCTAAAATCCTACTTCTTAAACTAGGTGACATAGGACAATTGCAACCAGCAGCTCGCAATACTTTGGTCAAACCGATTTTTAAATATTTTTTTCATTTTTATATTCCTGGATTCCATACTCATCGAATGGAATATGGCCTTCACCCTACTTGATCTGTTATCTAGATCAATCTTCACTAACTTCTATCAGTCCACTTGTTGATAAGGTTTAACCCTAGCCAAGGTTTAGCAACATGGCCAAGTGTGGAGGATTGCTTACGGTGACTAAGGGTACTTATCCATACTCAATAAAATTATGTCAATTGGGTGTATCTATTTATCCTAATTCGGCGTGAGTTATCCCTGACACTAGATCATGCCCCTATTTTTACCTAGGATTTGAACTGTGATCAAGTCAGTAATTTATGTTAGTCTAGTTGAACAAACTCTAAAGGGTTTTGAAACATGTCAACTGAAACATATTATCCTCATGAAGACCCTTTTGGATCATGAAGGTATTGTGCTGCAGTTGACATGTGTCAACATCTAACTGAGTTTTCCTCATCTTGACAAACATACCTTAGATAGAAAGTTATATTTTATTAATTTCCTCATTACAAATTAATTATAGCAACCCTACTGAACAACTAGGTTCCTTAATCCTTAAGATTTAAATATTTCTAAATGCAATAAATGAAGTTATACAGATAAATCTACTTTCTATCCAATTCATATGCAATGATTTAAATTAATAACATCCTGATTCATGTTTTACATAAAAATCCCAACACACATGGAAGTGTTATTTAATTGCTCACTTAATTCATCCCTAGCTTATTTAAGTTCTGACAAGGTCCTTTTCCATATTATACTTCATTGAAATGAAGTCTAATTCCCTTTTATTTTTCTTTCCCATCATCCTTTTTTCTTTGATTAAGGAAGTCTATATGAGAAAGCACACCTTTACTAACTATAGGTATCTATCATGATTCATGTCAATAAGGTATTAAATTAGGACTATGATTTATTTCAAGGGATTTGTATTTCCTTTACCTTATTAAGGGCTAAAGTCTATTATAACCCCATTGTACATTATGTATTATTATCAAAAAATTCTCATAAAAACATTTGAAATAAATATAATCATAGAGATATAGTTGGATATCAATGTAAGAACTACAAATTTATAAGTTGCATCTTCACTAGAGAGGGTAGTACATATAAAACCTCAGATCTCTATTTACTCCATTCCAAACCATAAACATATGCTACTATTTGTGAAATAGAGTAATATTCATTATTTCCACTCATTACATGTCAAAAGGAATTACATCAAGTACAAATGTCTAAATTCACACATATTTCAAGAACAAGGAGGGATTATACATTTATAATTCCAAACACTTTAGACATTACCAATATCAAACAAAAATATTTAAATCAATTTCAGATACAAATTTCTTTTCCATCAAGTACATTTTAGTAATGACCCATATTTAATCATAAAAAGATCTAGTCTCTTTGATAACAAATGTAACTTCCTTAAGATCTTTCTCCTTTCATCACTTATGAATTCCATCTACAAAATTGCTAGCATGGGTAAATTCATTGAACTAAGTATGATAAGCATTAATTCATTACAACGATGTGCTTTTAACTAAATGTTTCATAAAAATAACTCTCCTGTTATAAAAGAATCCTAAAGCAATTTAGAAAGACTTAGCCAAAAGGATATACAATGCTCAAATAAAAGAGAGAGAAAAATAAATATATAAAAAATCAAAAGTAATGTTAGGTCTTGAAATATAACAACTTCAACCTTCCATTATTATCTTTATTATTAAAATAATTTAAACAGTAATTCAGATAAGTAACATTTCATCAGAATCTCACTACTACTTTCTTACGTTTCTTTTCATGATTACTCATTCAGTTAATTCCATTTAATATAAGAAAGTAACTATCCTAACTATCTTTTAGGGATAGTTTAGCAGTAGATCATTTACAACAATATTTCCATCTCAATATTTCATCAACCTAAATTCATCCTAAATTCTGAGCTGCCAATAATTGAACTTAAGTATCATAAGAAATAAGTTAAGATACCCAAATCATCTTAGCATTTAAGTAACCTGGATTAGAGTATCCTAACACTCAAACTCAGAACTAGGTACCAATACAAGTTAAAAAAACAAACAAGCTAAATCAGAACTCTTTAAGAGGTAAGGTTACTTCCAACAAGAAAAAGAGTTACAATCCAATCTCGAAGATACACCATTTCTATCATTACCTTTAGTGGTTAGAATGGTTAAGTTTAAACTCTAGAACAAATCATTACACCATCAAATTAAGTTCAACCAAACACAATATTCCATTCAATTATTTTCAACTTAAGCTATACTTCCCTAACAACATTCTGAAATCAATCTTTCCAGACAGTCAAGAAGTTACATAACGAAAAATATCAAAGAAAAACAACATCTTCACCAATCTCGAAGCTGAAAGAAGATTAAAGAAAGGTGAGGGAGGTAGATCACTACCCCACAACTCTTGTATTATTGAAAGAGAACCTTAATAATCCAATAACCTATATTGAGAAGGTAATTAATTTAATGTTACAAACCAAAGTTCAAAACAATGTTTTAATCTAGTTTCAAATTGAATAGAAAACAACCGAAGGAAAGGAAGAAACAAACAACAAAAACATTCCATTACCTTTAGTCATTCAAGGATATGATAAAAATAGCCTTGATTTCCATAATATAACAATTAAACCACTTCCCAAAAGATGCATAGATAAAAGGAAGAAATTAATAGAAGGGTAAGTTTGAACAATATTCCTAACTTAGATCCATATAGGAGAAGAATTAATAAAAATTATTTAACCAAAACATGAGTCATCATTCCATTTTCACAAAGAAGACATTGCCTAAGTTATGTAAGAAATAAAACTGAGTTTGAAGGCCCAAGGTCTAGAATTATGCTAAAACAATACATCAATACAATATCAATAGAGCTATCCAAAAGTTTGAGTTGGCAACAATAACCGAAATATAGTAAACCAATAACCAAGGGAGTTTTCCCTTCTTATCTAGAAATGAAATAATTTCAGAGGTTTCCCAATAACTCAATGGAGTAGAAAATGGAATATCATTCCCTTTCGGGCTTCCAAAAATTAGGCTTCGAAAAAAACTAACAATTCAAGAGAAGAACTAATAATATGCTTTTGTAGGATTTTTAAAAATAATAACATGAAGAAATTTAAATAATTCCATGGAGGCATTAAGCCAATTTCCAAGAAAAACCCACAACAATTTATCTTTCCTTTCTAATAATAGGTCAGAAGCCTACAATAAAAAGAATACAACAAAACCCAAATTCACAATCCAAAACAACGATAAGAAAATATACATGTTCGCTAATTTTTGTGCATTCCATTGGTACTAAAGAATATGTATAAGGAGGAATCACAGAATGTTATCTTCCCTAAAGAATCATGTACGATTCAATCAAAATCCAAGGTATTTAAAATAGTTTAATAACTATAGTTTTCTAAAGAGAGGAAATAAGATCATTTTAGAACAAGTTCCACAGATTAAAGAAAATCCAACTACCTAAAAGATTTAAATAGTTCAAACAAGATAACATATTGTGTTTCAACTTTGATCTCAATCCCATGCAAAAATACTAAAGCATAACCCAACTATCCACACAAGAAACTAAAACCCAAAACATGCATTCCATCATTCGAACAAAATCAAAAAATCATTCTCAATAAACAACACAAAAATCTCAAGCAGAGTAAACTTATCAATAGAACCTTAAACCATTCTATTCCAAAGAGAAGATTTATTCTTATGAAATATTTAAGTAAAATCAAAAATCTTAATTGATAGAGCCTGTCATGCCTGATAGCGCTTTGACTTCACCGATTTGCAGAATTTTCCAAGCAGAGCCTCAATCCTCCTTTCGAAATGCAAAAACCACACAAAAACTTCCTCTATCTCCTCCTTATAGTGTCACACTACCAAATATCTCTTCCACACCATGCAAGGAAGAAAAACTCATGCATTTCCACATTACATGAAAAAATTGAACTAGAGGTTTGAAAACAAAAACAACCACATGCAGAGCTCTAGCTCAAAACCAAATGAATCAACAAAACCAAACCCTCCATCTTCTTCCTAGGCGGTTTCACAAATTTCCAAAACTTAATTGTAGAGAAGGATGATCAGTCCTTCCTATTTTCCCACCATCGCCATCTCCAAATTTGGAGTGGACTTATTTCACACAAAACTTGCCTCATTAAACTTTGACAAAAATCCCAACTCATCCATCTTAAGTTTCAAACTTGCTTTAATCAAATTTGGCCGCAAAAGAAGATAAGTATTAATAACTCACCATTAATTTCTTGAATTCATTGCCTCCCACTTGCCTCATTCCCCATGTCATTTCATAATCCCCCTTAGGTTAGCTATTCCCTTAGTTAGGTTAGACACTAATTTAAGAATCAATATAGGTCCATAGGTAAGTCCTTAGTCTTAGGTTATTTTAACCAATTAAAAAGAAAACAACTTAGTAACTTAGGTTAAATTACCCTTTTTAGGACTAGGTTACAAATCTAAGGAACATAGTGTAGTTAGGTCCCAGTTTGCCCTATGAAAACTTCATCATACCATAATAGAAAAGAAGAACCAAATTTTTACTCAATTCAAATGCGAAGCAAAGGTCCATGGAGAGGATCAAACATAACCTTTGCACATCCTAGGTCCATAACCCTTCCATCTGTCAAAATTGTACATCATGACAATAAGACATGAAAATTAGAAGCATACCATGGATCAATGGAATTGATCAAAGGTAGTGTTGTTTGAAAAACCATAAATTATGAAAAATGAAACTCAAATTCATAATCCCTAGAACTGAATTTATTCTACATAAAAGAGATGGATTGCTTCATTTTCAATTACGCAAAAACTTGACAAAATGTACCTATTCCCAAGAGATAAATTCTTATCTTCTTAAAACATGATTTCCCAAGTCATAAGAGTACACCATTTTAAGAAAAAATCACCTGTCAACGTTTGTACCTTCTATAGTAAAAGTCATCATAGGTACTAGTCATGCTAGATGTGTTACAGGAAAAGGGTCAATAACACATACCAAATTAAGATCCCTATAATCAACACAAATCCTTATCCTCCCACCATTTTTAGTGTTAATGACCATTGGATTTATTGTATTCCTCTTAATTATCTATTTTTACATCAAAGAGTTTGTATCCCTTTCTCTTTTCCTTTTTCACCTGCAAGGCTAAAATCTGTCTTATAGAAAAATCATTTTTTATTTCTTGAATGATGGCTGGTTTCACCTCATCAGTCGAGGAATTTTACATATTTTTATGTGCATTCCATAACATCTTGATGTTCAGATAGCTAATTGACTCTAATTATTACATCATAAGACCCTAATTCAGCAACGTAAAGGTTCACTTCGGTTGTAAAATCACGTAATTCTAATGTTGTCATAGGTAAGTAATGTTCTACCTTATGCCTAGCATTGTTCCCAAACTGTATTGTCCATGAGTTTTCTATAAAAATAGTGGTGTCACCCAAATTTCATCCTGAAATCTGCGACTACCCTATCCGAAATTTTTTTGTACTTTTAAAATAATGGGTCGTTTTGTGTTTTTATTGCCTGAAATTTCTTGTATTGCATCAAGATATTCCCAAAGAGCCATATTATCCTTTTTCACCGAATACCCAGATGCCCAAAACTGTTATATTCTGTCGTCAGGATTTGTCTGCGGGAAATTTGTATTTAATTATTTTGAGCCCCGTATGAGGCTATTTGCGCTCTGTTTTAACTCTATTATGAGCGAACTATGTTATTATTCCTATGTGCCATAAGGGTTTTAACTTGGATTTTAAGTTTTGGGCTTTATTTGTAACTTTTGGCAATTTTTCGTGTTTTTGTGGTGTCCCGATTTCGTTTTCTGTGAAATTTCTTTGGAACAATTCCTTTACCGGGTAAGCCCGATTTTTGGCCTGGAGCAGCTGGAAAACATATACGCACATTATGCCCGGAGGAAGTCGCCATCGGAGGTCTGGATCACTGGGAAAAAGTGAAGTCGTGCATAGAAATAGCCCCTGCGGGGATGGGCGCATTTTTGGAAAACAAAGCATTTAAGCTTGCAATGGGAAAAATAAAAGCAACATGCAAGATGGGAATTTTGTACCTACCTAGTAGGGTACTTTTTCCCGTGATATAAAATTCACTTAAGCTATAGTGGGAAAGTTAGAGGCTGCAGGCAAGCGGGAATTTATTGCCTGCCTTGCAGGGTAAAAATTCCCATGGTGAAATAAAAGGAAAAGTGACTTAAGTGAAATCACGGGATTTTATTGCCTGCCTTGCAGGGTAAAAAATCTCATTGTAAAAGTCAAATCACTTATGTGGATCATGGGATTTTAGTGCCTGCCTTGCAGGGTAAAGAATCCCATTATGAAAAATTCTTAAAAATAGAATTATATGTGCAAAAAAGTGCTACCCACCTTGGGTGAATAATAATGCATTAAATAAATATTTGTTAATATTTATTCACCCCAATTTTGGCACCTAGGCTTGTGGAAAAGTCAACAAAAGCAAAGGGGACATAAATCAATTGGAAAATAAAATTCCAAAATTAAATAAATTTAATTTATTTAATGCAGCCCCTTTTGAGAAGGAATTAATACTTTTTAAAGTATTAAATGATTATATTAATTCCTATTTTCAGTTGCTATGGTCAAAGCACACTGTGAAGCTTCAGTGAAGTGAAGTGTGGATGATTGAATTGGATTAATTTAATTGATTGGATGGCTATCCTTAAACATGCTATTTTTAAAAGAGAAGAGCATGATTTTTTAATTAATTAATTGCCTTTAATTGTTAGGGCAATTATTAATTATAGAATTGTGAAGGTTATATAAGCATGGGCAGCCATATGGGTGAATTATTTAATTCACAAGGTCAAGAATTGCAGCCAAGTGGAAAAGTGTGCCCTTTTTGAAGAAGGATTTTGCTCAGGCGAGGTGGAAACAAGGCATTTGAAGAAGGATTTTGCTCAGGCAAGGTGGAAACAAGGCTAAAAGCTTCCAAATTTGGCGCATGCTTTGAAGGAGGTTGATCTTTGTCTATGCATAATTGTTTGCACAGGTGTTACAGGAGCTCAGGTGTTGTTAAAAGGATTCATGCTCTCTTTATGTGTAAATTAAACACCATTTTTTTGGGGCAGCAGGCTTGAAAAGTGCAGATTTTTACAATTAAAATTCACTATCATGCTCCGGTGGCCATTTTTGTCTGGATAAATTGCAGGAATTCATTACAGGTGTTTTACAAAGGAAAAGGAGCTTTTATCAATGTCTAATACATTGCATATATCCTCCAAATCTGAAGAATTGTCCTGATCTGCACTAGTATTGAAGAATTCCAGTCAAATAAGAAGAAAAAGACATTCAGACAAAGATAGACAAAGCTATGGCGAAGAAAGATGAAAAAGAAAGCACAACGAAGTCATGCATCACTTCTAAATTTGCACACGGATATAGGCTCGGAACCTCTTACTAAATTGATAGACAGATCCAGAGCAGGAAAGACTTCACTTCATGCGTGCAGATTAAAAGCAGTGGAATTATTCGAGCTGCAACTTTTCCATCCATAGCCCAGTTGCCATAATTTGTTATGTAGGTGCAGATCCATATCCAGATGCAAATGCAAGCTACAGGAAAGACAATAATTCGTTTGGACGTAGAGTTCATCAATTATTGTTTAAAGATTCCAATGCGAAAGGTTGTGACTTGCATTAGTCTTTAGGATGCCGGTAGCAGGTGGGAGAAGCATAGAGCTGATTACGTGAGCATAATGAATAACTGATACATTAAGAAGCTTATATCTCCTTCAAAGTTCCCGAGAACTCTTCTGTGGTCCAATTTTGTGCAAGAGGCATATGATGTTTTCAAATTACTATGCACGATGAATGGTGAGGTGAATGCTTACACTTCCCATACATGGATGTATGCTTTCATCAGGACCATTGAAGTCAACAAGGTTGATTCTATAATTAATTAGTCGGAAATTATTAGCAACAACATTGGTGAGCAACTCCAGAACATGAAGCGAACTTTCAACTTCCAAATGACTTCCTACTTGGTGTATGATGCAGCTTCACAAGGCGTCTTTTCCAAGTTAGATAGATGTGGTGTTCTTTCTAAGGACCCCATTTTCGAGTACTGCCCATAGCTTACTATACTTGCGTGCAAGAAAGATTTCAAAGTGATCAACGATGAATTATTCTATGATTTCATCTGCAGGATAGAAAAATACTTGAAGGCCAACAAGGTAAGCAAGGAAGCGTGGGAAGCTGTGTCCAAGATTGGAAATCTATTCATTCAATTTGTATATTTCACATACCTCAGGGTTACAAGATTTTCTAGAGAACCAATAAAGATACCCAGGTATCCGAATGATAGATTGATCGCCATGGAGCTAAGCAGGAAACTTGTGGAGTTACACGACCTTCAGTCAAAGTGGCACAAGTCTACGGGCTTCTTCTCAATCACTGTGGGATATTACGGCTGTATTAGCATTCATAGAGCTTGGGGGATGGAGGCGCAAATGTTATTCGAGTATGAGCAAGAGTTCTTCCTTGCACGACTGAACTTTGATCCATTTAGAGTAGCCAGGAAAACAATCTCCCAGGAGTACACACATGTGCCTTCATTAGAACATTTCTAGATGAAGTGCAAAAGTGAGTACAAGGTTAGAAAGAGAGATTTCAGCATGCTATTAGCAAAGCAAGTATTCGACTTTGGACTAGCATGGATACCTATGGATCTTAAAGATGATGGGAATGTGGTACTTGACACTTACCATCAAATGGAAGGAGATAAAGCCATACTGCAGAATAACATAGGAGGCTGCGACACAATTGAAGAAAGGTCGGGAGTTGTGTTGGTGAATACTTCAAACTAGTTGTTGATGAAGGGATATTGCCTTGATGAAGAATTGATGAATCAAGTCATAGGAAACTTCTGCGTAGGAGATTCCCTCAAGTGGAAGCATGGAGGAGAAAGTAGCAGGAAAGTCGAGAAGTTCAAAGTGCATAGAAGATCTCAATCTAAGGAGAGGATCACTTCTACGACCATGACTTTAGCTCCAATTTCTCCAGTACCCAATACTTCACCAACTATTTCACCACAGCAGGATGTTTCCATGCCTCTACTGAATCTAGCGACATTCATCTTCTCCCCTCAGCCACTTCATTCAGCGCCAGTTCTAGAGGATATGTTGAAGCTGTAGATGGTGGAATTCGAAAGGGCTTTGTCCTTGAATGATTCAGAAGATGGCAGCCATAACACTGTGGCACTTTCTGATGGAGAGGATGCAGAGCGGAATATGGTAGTACACTCAGCGACTTCAGCGACTTCTCATTCTCTGAGAAGTAACTTCTCATAATGGTTGGATTCGTAATTAGTTCCAGAAGTGAGAATGGAGATGAAATTAGAGGAGCACGACTTCCAGCTACTCCAGAATCTGGGTGGAAGAGATAGAAGGTCTAAACTTTCCAAAGCAACTTCTAGGTTGATCATCAAGGATTCGGGAGAGAAGTTTTCTGAGATATCAATTCCGGTAGAAGGAAAGATAGAGGACGAGCTCATGGCAGAGGATGTGATAGTGACCAGAGTACCCCTCGGTCAAGCCACCACTGAAGGATTGACATTCTACATCTAGTTATTGATGGATGCGTTACTTCACAAAGTGCGACTGACCAGTGAGAGCAACCTAGGGCACAATTTTCACATAGCTGCACACAGCACCTAGAATCTCATATTAGGTCTGAGATCATAGCCAAGCGATGCTCAACCTTCCAGTAAGTCCACCATTTCAGTAGCAAGTTGAGTGATCAGTCTGACCCCTGTAGGATATGCATCTTTCAAGAAATCAGGGTTTTGATGCTATTAACGTTTGGAAGGTTTTGCAAGTGATTCCTTATGCAAGCTTCTGTACAACTTGGACAAGTACGAACGCTAGTTCAAGCGACATGGAGTGATGACAGGAAAATCAGCTACAGGAGCAACATCCAATGACGACCTTAGAGGAGGTTTTTAGTCCATTTCCACAGAGTCAGGGTGCCTAAATTGGTTGAGATCTAGGACAAGCTACCATGGAGTTCCCCTATCCCTTTCGGAATAGATTGCACCCCATGGATCTAGTCGAGAAGAGCTCAGCATCTCCACTTTCTCAGGATCTTTCCGTGTGGATCATTTCCTCCTCTTGTTGCTCAATCGGATACAGGCACTTGAGAGTAGGACATCAGACTTACCAGTACAGTGTCATTTCGAATCAGCTAAGGACTCATTGGATCGGAAATCTTACTTTCATACGTAGCGGTTCGTCACAAATAAGGTGCCTATTTACATGGAAGGGTCTGTTCTGATGGTACATTTATTTTATTTATTTAGCTGTTAAGCCTTTCACGATGATTTGCATAACAGTCAAACTGGTAGCACTGCAGGATATCACATTGCGAGTTTAATCAGGTCTGATATAAATCCAAGACTCAAAAAGAATGCGTTGAATCCATATTGACTCATGTCTGACAGGGCAATAGCTCCAGTTCAGGACTAGAGAAATTTTGTAGTGGACAAAAACAGATGGTTGTTTATTTTTTACAAGGACCATGTTCGACAAGTACCTCTCCCATATCAGAACAAGAAGAATGTATTCATAAAGTTGACTTACTATCGTCTGGCATGTCTTTCTCACTCAATCATTATTTACGTATCCTTCAATTGTTTTATGTTCCCAGATCAAAAGGAGAAAGATGTTTCACTATAGTTCCACTTAAAGTGTAACAAAAAATTGAGGCTTTACAGACATGACTTGTACTCAATGCCATAAGTTAAGTAATGCTATGAAGATCATTTAAGGAGAAGATATTTGAGGATAGCATTGCCAAATGGCTTTCATGGGGGTTGTGATTGTAGTGTGATACATAATTCAGTTGCAAAAGAGATATCATGATGTGTATGACTCAAGTATAAAATACTTTGCCACCAACTTCCTATAATTTTTTCCATCAATTAAAGGAGAAGAACACTCCGGGTTAATGGCCAATCATAATTTGTAAGCAGCAAGTGTTGTGTGCTATACTTTGTGCTAATTTTCCATGATTGCAAGTTGGATGTATAGGAATACATTGAGCAGTAGGTTTTTGGAGAACTTGATGTCACAAAATACCTTTCGTTGAATGTGACATTTGTAAACCAAGGAACGAAAAATAAAAAAACCCATGATAGTCTATCTCTAAAGACTTCATCAACCTTTCTTTCAAATAATAAATATGTTTTATGGAAGTTGCGGTTATGATCATAAGTCATCAATTTTCATAAATGACCATGTACCATTAAGTTTGGCCATATACTTTTTTGGATGTAAATCTGTAGGGCCATAAGGACTTCTTTGTATTTTCTAGAGTTGAAAATTGCTATCAAATACTTCCTTTCATGACCAAGCTCGAGGATCTTGTTTCAGAACTACATACAGAATTATGGTTCAATCTGAACACATAACTAGAGTTATGACTATTAAGATACCCCTGATAGGTAATGGGGCATGCTAATTTATTCCTACAAGTATCCATGACATAGAAGATCCTCACCGGTTGAAATCCATTTAATGAGATTTATCTCATGACTTCCTATGTTTTGTAGCCAATGCAGAGTATCTAGCCAACATGTAGCTTCATCTATGAAATTTCACTGGAGAAAAGTTTTCATAGCAATCACTCCAAGCATGTGAGCAACCTTTTACTACAAGTAAGAATTAAATAGTGTTACAGAATGGACCATACAACTTAACTGCATGCTTCCAGTACAGTACATTACCATTTTCACCCTCACTAATTATCTACAACTTTCAGAAGAGGAACCAAGTCAACATTATGTTTTGTTATTTTTCACAATGCTCTGAAGTTTCTTTTGCCATGGGCAACAGTGTCATTCATAGATGCTTACCCCCCACAACTTGAAACAACCACCTATGGGCCCATTAAATTTTACATCACTTTCATCAGTGTTAAATGCAGCCTTCAACTTCCATATGGATTTCTGTTACAAAATATTGTATTTATAGCATTCTATTGTGACAAACCTAGGCTTTCTGTCCTATGTCATTAGCCATCAGATCTTTAACAAAACTATGTGAAGGACCTGTTTTGGTAGAGCTTGTGGTAGTTGTGGAGGTAAATTCAAAGATATTTTATTGCACATTTAATGGTGGATTAGTAGCATCATCATCATTACTCATGAAGAAGTGCCTCCATCCTCAGTATTTGACCGAAGCAGAAATGTGTGATAACCACCTAAGATTGAAATTTAAGACCCATGGAGGGGTGAAATTCTCGTCAACTCGGAACATCCCGTTGAAATAGAACATTATGTGTGGTCGGGTCAAACATACTTGAGTAAGCCTTGTAAACATCTTCACAATAGCCAATTACACTAATACGGGTTCACTCTTGCTTCAAGGTCTGTTGGAACTCAGTCATGTTTCTCATCAAGGATAGAATTGTGGCATGCCAACATTACCAAAAATTCAACACTGGAAACTTTGGGTTCCACAATGTGGAAGATCACGTATCCTTTGGTTTCATGATTTTCAACCTACTTGTTTGTTGCACCATGATAATACTTCTGAATGTAATTGATGTAATTGATTGCCTCAACCCAAAATAGTTCTCCTATGTCGAAGTCTATTATATTAGATCATATAATTTTTCCATTTTCCCTCAGCCATGATTTCAACCCCATCTCCCAAGGTTGTTCCATAAAACTTTGATGGATTTATCCTCTTAATGTCACGGGACAATTCTTCTACCATTCCATGCCTTATGTTTTAATGTTTTTCATCTTCATCATTGTGTTTCTCATGACGTTCATCCTCCATAAGCAGCTTCTCTTTAGGAGGATCTTGTTCACTGACAAACCTGCCATTTTAAATTAGCCTTTCAGTCTTGTGTGTTTTGAAAAAAGTTCAAATAATTAATTGGAACTATTAAGCAGGTGAACAGCCTTAAAATATTTCCTAAGGGCTTCCCCCTACAATATTTCATTTTCCTCTTCAAGCCATTTTTCCCCTAATATAGGTAAAATAAATTTATATTAGAGAACCATACCTATAAGATCCAAGATCTAAAAACCTATAGCTCTGATACCAAATGCAATAACCTAAAAATTGACAACCAAATTAATAGGAAACTTTTTTTTATATCACAATATTTAGACACTCCTCTACATTTACAAATCAGGTTACTAGCTATAGCTAGTTAATATAACAAGTCAAATTAATTTATAATGAGTAGACATTCCTTTACATAGTTAAATTAGGTAACTAGCTAAAACTGCTTTATGCAGCATGTCTTATTAAATTAACCCATCCTATAACATATTGATAAATATTATGTAACTTTAAGGGTTTAAATATCCATGATCTCCACATTCACCCTTAACATTCATTTGAATGTTCATACTTAGCCTCACTAGTTTTACTACATTGTGATACTGAGAACATGTGACTGTCTACCTAGAGTTCACTTAGTAAACTACATCCTGTATCCTACACTTTAGGATTGAGGAACCACGATGATTAGACAATGTACCTAGAAATCACATTACTTTGGCCAAAGTTTCTTAGTTTTACTATGTACGCCTAGTATAGACGAGTGCACAACACATCTAAACTTGTCTTCCCATCACCTCACCATCATCTCATCACAATTATCTGGATTCATTAAACTTAAGTAGGTGAACCTATTGAGATTCACTTATTTCCTAACAAGTTCATCTATGCAAGCTCGAGGAACCCCCAATGCCCACTATTGGTTACCTACAGGAGGCTAATCCACTATATTAAGCAGCCAATGGGTTACTCATAGGTATCCTACATCGTGCATTGATAGTGTTGTACCAGAAAGGGTCATAGTCCTCATGTTTAATTTACTACATAAGAAATATTACTTAATGCATTTAATTACCCTGGTTGGAAGGGTGAGATTATGAAGTGATTATCATCTCGCTACACCATTCCTATGTTCTAAGCATTTTGACATAAAAATTATATTAAGTCCTTAGTTAAGATTCCCAATAGGTCTTATTAGACCTAAGTAGTCATATTATAGTTTATCTTGAAACTATATCCCTTAAATATGTCTAATTTATTTAGGAATGAACACCTCTCTTCATCTTCTTTAGGCTAGAGATGATCTCAGTTTATAAGAAAATGTATATTCTTTTCATTTAGCCATAATAACCTTCTTACTGTAATGGGGAAACAATTAGGTGTGAGGTATATATTTTTCATCTTGAACCATCCCTATCATAACCTTGAGATATATACATATGATAAACTTAGCTTAATCAAATAATTTGTTTAGTTACTCGATCTCGTAACACAACAACGTACTTATACATCTACAAATCAGCCTTCATATTTATATATCATGAGTCATGTCGATCAATGGACTATTACAAAGTACAAAATTTCTCAAGGAAAGTGTATTCAATCACTAGTACAAGTACAATAGGATTCATGATCCATAATATAATAATCCAATCTAATGTTGATCTTCATAATCCAAAAAAATAAGTTCCACTCATTGTTACTAAACATATGACATTGTTTGGTTTAGGGGTGTCAGTTTAAATAACTAGCAAGAACTTAATCTATTTTCTTAACTAATTTTTTGAAAGATAAAATAGATTAGTCTTAGTAACCTAGATCATCTACCTTTCAATGGTAATGCTTCCACAACAGTTAGGGATCTGAAATATTCCAGCAATCCCATAGCTGGTGATGGAATAAGCATGGGGAATATATATGAAGCATTCCTGAAGGACCACTCTACATATAATATTCCTGCTTTTATAATCACAAGCCATGCGATTGATGAAGGATTCAGGATCTTGAACTGTGTTGGACCCATTATCATTGCACACAAGAATAAATATTTCATAATCATAGAATAATTTACATGCCATAAGATTCATCCACATAATTTGAAACCATAAAAATGACTAAGTATAGAATTTTGGAATAATTTTGCGAGAGTTTCCCCTTGCATTTTCCACTTTTAAAAATTTCCAAAAATTAGTATAAACTAATTAAAATCAAATATCAAAATAAATTCTTCAAATAAAAAGGTATGGATCAAGTGATCCAACCCTATGAGTCAAAGGATCTTGGGAAAAATAAATATGAAATGAACTAATGACAAGAAGTAGTCTTACCTAGCCAATTCATCAACATTATTTTACCTTTGTATATTTTTATCTAACATTACCAAATTTCCCCGTAAGAGGGTTTCCAAGCATCTACAACTAAATCGAGAACTGCATTATCATTTTTTTCCCTTCTCACGCAAAGGTTAGTTCACTAATAAATTCATACTACACAGGAAGGAAAACATTTCAATCGATTTCAATTTCAAGAAAAAATACCTACCACATAATATTCATTGAAACAACATATGAGCATAAGTAAAAATATTTTATTGGGGAGAGAATGAGATAAAAATATATTATGGGTTCTTAGTTAGAGTCCCTTTCCATGCTTACAAGAACAAAAGATTGAACACCTAGATAAATAAATTCCTTTAGAACATTTAGCTTCAACAACCCTAGGATTATACAAATTCAAATCTATAACTCTTAAGTATAAATCTATCCATTTGAAATATACTATTAGGGCAAGAAGGAAAGACCATAAAAAATTTGAACCCTCAACATTGGTATGATTTCTATTCAAAATGAACATAGGTACAACCATACATTTCAAAGGAATGAAATCATAGATGAAAACCCTCAAAGACTTTACAGGTAATGTACACAACACCATAACCAAACATCTTTTGTTTAATATGCTTTAAACATCAAATACAATAATCTATTTGCCAGGGAATAGCAAACATGTTTGAGTGTAGAAAAATAAAACCATCCCTTTTCCTTTAAACTGAATAATCACAGTAGGAAAGCAAATCTCACAACAATCATCTGATTTTTTTTAAAGAGGGCCATTTCATTATCAGATTCAAATTACTTTTCCCAAAACCCATGACAACTAATGTTTACAAGCCAAAAATTATCAATTGAAACCCTCAAAATCAATTTACAGAACAAATTAATCAAACCCATATCAGCTAAACAATTTTACTGCTACAAGAACTCATGCTAAAAACCAAATTCAAAGTATTTTTTACACATCTCATTCATTAATGAAATCATACACAAATAGTTAAGAAAAACCCCTTGAAAAATCAAAAACTGGAGAAGTAAGACAAAAAACCCCTTTCGTGAAATGTTTTACTTCACCTGAACTAAAACCTTAGCTTGAAATCAATTTCTCTAGAGTTCCAAAATTCCAACTTTTCCACAAAAATGTCCATCACATTGCATTTCCCATATTAAATAGAGTGTTCTCCCAAAATAATTGATTCAGCCATATGCAGAAAGTTTTTCCATAGCTTCTCCATGAGTGGATTTAACTAGAGTGAATGAATGCAAATAAAACTACTTCACTTTTTTCCCCCTTTCTCTCCACACATCCCAAAAAAACCTATTAATTTTCCGTGTCCAACTTCCAAGTGGACGGTTTGGAAAATCCTTAAGACAATGTGGGAGAGGGATCTCTAAGTCAACCATGAATAAACAACCAAATAATTACATTCCTCCCATATACGTGAATGTCCAATTTTGTGGATTTAGAAATTATTAAACTATTTCAATGCCACTTATGGTATCCATTAACTATTTTTAAATTGACTCCCAACAAATAATAGCATTTTAATCTACATGTCATCATGGTGTTCAATCATCACGTTATTATTTTTGGAAGTCCATAATATTCAATTCAAACATTACTTATCAACTCAATGGGTGTGAAAATATGCCCCCACCTTATAAAAATAATATTTTAAATAAAGCCACAACATTAGTGTTACAAAGCAATTCAACTAGGATTATAAGCCTTGAGGATTTTTGTCATAATATGCCATCTCAAAAATGGTTTCTCCAGTCATAATATAATTGCCACCATGACATAATTTCCTTCCATTCCTCTAAAACATATGAAATGCACAATTCAACCTAGGAGCGACATCGCCATTATCCCATATGTGCACCAATGCAACATAGTGTTGTGCGAAGACCAAATTAAATAAGGATGGTTTCATCCTAATCGACTTGACATAAGCCCAAAAAAATTAGAACTAGACAAACGAAGTACCGTAGTTAAATAAAACTACATTTAATACTAATAAAAGGTGGTATTTAATTACTCAAATGAACATAAATTTTCTCATTATTGAGATTTATCTAAATAATTAAATCTCAAATAAAAAGGATTAATTAGTGGGATGTTACACTTTTTAGCCTTTGTGTATTGGTCATACTAACACATATATGCCTCACATTACTAACTCTCATGTTGCACTACCATGACTCTTACTGTGTTTTTTGACACAGAGTCGCATAATTTCTCAAACATGAGCACTAGCACTCTAGGATCCACACTACCACTCACAGATTTTCGCTATTGTGCAAAAGGCCATGCTACTGCATTTTGTGTTAATTTTTGCACTAATTTCAAAGTTTTATTGTTTGATTTTATTTTTCTATTGGTTGTAGGTTTTTAACATTTAAATCCATATTTCTAACCATTTGTTTAAGTTTTTAATGAATGCTTTTATTTCCATGATTTATATAAGTTAGGATAAACTCTTGTGTATGCTCTTCTCTTGCATCTTAGGGTGATCTTGAGAATCAAAAATAACTTATATTCTTCATTTTCTAATAATTGGTTAATTGGAGACTTCAATTTTTATTTTTGGCTTAAGGGAATGAATATTTATCAATATTTTTGTATGGTTCATTAATTACAAAGCTTTCCTTTCCTTTTTCATTAGATTATGTTTTATGTATGATCTTCTCTTGTGTCCTTTAACGATCTTGAGAATAAAAAAAAACACTTGATACTCTCTCAAATAATGTGATTTTCTTGGAGAAATACTAACATTTGAGTTATAGGACCCTGAACTCTTTCCAAATAATTAAGATCTAAACAAAACTCTAACTACATGTGTGTTTTAGGTTACCAATGGTATTCTAAAATCTCATTTCTTAATCTGAAAGATAAAAAACACACTATAATTGCAAGTTTTGGTTAAGAGCTACGGCTAGTCCACTTTAAACTGGGGGAAATTCCCTGGTATAAGCCATCAAAACCCATAAGGATGCTCCCAGGAACCCCAAAGAAGTTCACACCTTGAGAGAAATGGTGAATGAAATGGGAAGTGCTCTGCTACCCAACTGAACAGTATGCCTTTTTGAGATTAGCGTCAAAGTTATCTTCACATGACCCTAGTGAGATACAAATGAATGCAATTTATTATTCATTATATCAAAGGGGCTAAAGTAAATCCAAGATACTCCGAGATTTAGTCAGTGTGAATATATTTGCAAACCACACTTACATAGATAGTTTTTTGGCACCTAGAGAGAGAAATAATAGGAAGTTTGTGTCTTGGATCCAACTATAATTTATCTATAATGTTCTACAAATCTCTAAAAAAGAAACAAATTTTTCATATTCATAAACTTGTTATTCAAACAAAGGGATAGTCTGTTGAAGTTGTGGCATAGTGTTACTCATCATGAAATTTGCAAAGTGTTAATTTGTTCTAGTTTTTCTAATGTATTAAGACAAGTTGAAACTCTGATAAGGTTACACCAAGTATTTTTCATCACCAATTGGTCCACTCATTTGTTTTCTTGTTTCCCATTTCGGAAAAAATAAAACATACATACGTAGTGCTATTGATTTATTGTGTCCAAAAAATTTGCACCTCTTTACATTCGTCCTTGCTTGAGACTAGATAATAAATGTTGAAAGTGTGTTGGTACGCCTTCTTATCTTGATAGTCATTTAATCTTGATACCCATGTCAAGATTATCATTATAGTTAGGTTGTCTCATCACTGACTTCCTTTATGTTGGTATGATGCTTGCATCATATTGATACAATTTGTGATACTTACGTCTCGTTTCCTTTGTGAAACTTGACCTAAGTCTTGAAGTTGTATTGTTACTTTGCTCACTTAACTAATAACGTATTGATATAATTTGACATAGTTTGGATCTCAACATTGTATTGAGTTTTGGAAAGTGTTGTTTTTATGCTGCTCACATTGTGATGACATCATTTTGATACTAAAATATTACGTTTTCCATAAAGCTTGATTAATGTGTCTAAATAGTGCTGTTGTGTTGCTCGTATTTGTACCTTCAATTTCCAAAGACTTATAATTTGTTTATATCTAATCTTGTTTTAATATACCTAGTTGGGAGATCGTGTCAACACCTTCTAAGTATTTAGGTCTTACTAATTTCAAACTTAACCGAAGTAGAGATATTGTGTTGTCATTATTTGCACTAAATCTATACTTGAAAAATGTAGCGAGTAACTATTCTTGTAGATTAGATCATAACCTTGATTTTTGAGTCCTAGATATGTATTAATAATCATACCTTTTGTTAGTGTGTAATTATTTATTCATTAGTGTCCTTAGTGCACATTTCCTTTGGACTTGTTCCCATTCTTTGATTGACATTATTTATGACGATTTGACATCATTATGCTATTTGGTTTATCCTAGGGTCCATTTTTAAATCAACCTTAGAGAAAACTAATTCTATTATGCCTCTTATCGCAAGGATGGGGCATCATAAATTAGGGTCCAATCCCTTTGTTTTTTCCTAGGTTCATTTTCGTACATGTACACCTTGGTCAAAACTTAGAAAAAATATTTCTTATCAATCAAATCTTGAATCGAATTAAACATTGGAAAATTTTCCATTGCATCCTTTAAGTTGCTAGAATGTCTAGTTGGTTACCATTTTGATACTCCAATTGACATAGAAATTTATTCACCAAGAATGAGTTCAATCACACTATATAGGTCTAAGCACTTGTAAATAACAATGTCAGTAATGAGTGATTATCACACAATTCCTTATATGTATGATAATAAGGAATCAAATATTTGGCATTCCCATCAAAATATGCCCATCATTGCTAAGCCTTGATTGGTTCTTCACACTAGAGAACCTGTTTAACTACCCCATTCTCCACCTTCATCTCATAGTCTATGGTATAATTCTGAGGATTCCAATCCAAATTGTTATTATATTTATTATTATTCCCCTTGGTCTTCTGAAGATTCTAATATGAACTATTCCTCTAATTTGACTCCTAAGTCATGTTCCTCCTTTTCTTCGCAACACCCCATTTACGAGTCACCTCAATAATGTATTCTTCCTTTGAATGTTCGTTCAAATCCAAGTTCCTCTAATCAAATATCTAATTTTAATTTTGAGTCACGGTCCTACCTTTCTTTGCAGGACCACCTTTATCAATCATCTCAATGACTTCTTCCTTGTTCTAAGATTCACACAACTCAAAGTGCCTCTAATCAATCATCCAAGTCTACTCCTACATTGTAATATATGGACTTTCAATTCAATCCTATTGGTTTATCGACACTATACCATATTATAGGTAAACCAATACCATGTTCTTCCACTCACAAGACATCTCAATTGAAGTCTAATTTTTCTCTTGAGTCATCTTCTTCTATCAATCGAAATCCAATCCCTCTTAGCCCTCTTGGTCATTTTGATCATACCTTATTTTATATTCATCAATCTTCTGAAGATCAATATTTGCATCAATGTTGGACCATTCACAAGAAATAATGTGTTGATATATCTTTTTGATGCACTATCCAATTCCTTTATGAACACAATAAGGTAAAACATTCTCTTCCTCTACATCATCAAACATATTTTATTAATCAATCTTCCATACTTGTTGGATCCCTTTCTTCCAATCAACCTCCTATGGTAGATTAAAATCCCATACCAATTTATTTCTTTTAGAATGAAGGAGAAATCAAATAATTCATTAGGCTACAAAAATATATTCCTCCAGAGGATTGTGAGTAAGGATTCTCTGTAGACCTTGATGCGTTTGCATATTATGGGGAAGAGGATGATTCATTTTATTAAAAAATAGAGGATGGCCCTAGGATCATCAAACTTGATCCTCCTCTAATTCTTCCATATTTTTATTCTTCATTGCATGATGAAATTTCTGGATCTTTCATTAATCCTTGGAAAATATTCTCATTGCTCAGTCATTATTTATCTATCAGGATTCCTAAATCACAATCACACCTTGGGTCACTACCAAGAATCCCATCGTCTTCTTTTATATATGGGCCACCTCCAGGTAGTCCATCATAATCTATTTGTGGGTCACATTTTGGCAGCCCATTACCTTCCATTCTGGGTCCACACCCAAGTAGTCCTTCATATTTTACTAGTGGGTCTCCTCCGGGTAGCCCTTTATCCTCCATTTTTGGTCCAATTCCTAGTATCCCTTCATCAACTTCTATTTACGGGACACCTCTGGGTACCCCATCATCTTTTATACTTGAGCCACATCCTAGTATCCCTTCATCATTAGTCTATGGGACATCTCTGTAGACAAAAAATTATAGACTTTACACATAATTTGTCCCGGTCTTATACTACTATTTAGAAGGTTCTCAAGTGGATAAATTACTAATTTATCGCACCTTTTGGTCATCTTTATTTAATATTTTATTTCATCATTCCTACACATTCTCTTGCACTTATTCATCCATTTCGCAACTTACTCATCATTTTGTCCCAAAATTAGGGCACCCTAGCTTGTACTGGGGTGCAACAGGGCACTCTAGTACCACTCTGGGCACCCTGATCTATGCACATCCTTTTCTCCTTATTTTTGGGGACTTTCTATCCATTTTTCATCCTTATCCTTTTCCTAGTTGGCCTTGTCAGGATTAAGTACAAAATTAATCTTGAGAGCCCTATAAATATAAAGTTATAAAACCATAATGAGGGTCATAGCATCGCATACTACTGTCACTCCATCTAGAGTTGCACCATTACATCACTTGTATCCACATAGTTTCATGCATCAAGGCTAGGAGATATGTATCACACACACTGCATAGGGGGAGTGATTTTATTCTATTCCATGCACATGTGCTATTTACAATTTTATAGTTACTATTGCTCACTACTTCACAAAGTGTGACTGATAAGAGAGGACCTAGGGAATGATATGCACACACTCACCAGAACTACATCTAGGTCCAAAATTTAGTGCAACAATCAGTGATAAGACTACTAGTTTGGTAGATGATGTCAGTATGACCTATTCATTCTACATTTTTTTTTCTATGGTTTGATACTTCCTTTTGTATTGCAAGTCATTACATAGATCATCTGATGAATCTAGTGTGACAAACATGAAGAGTTATAGATCAAGTTATGATACTGGCGAAACTAGTTTCTGAGCATTTATAGAGATCAGGGCACCTCAGGGTACCCAAATACATTCCAGGGTGCCTCAATCAGTTCAAAACCTCTAGATCTACCCTTCGTAGGACCTTTGAGTGATTGTTCTAGGTTCGGGAACCTGCTGTTAGACCTACGACACTGTGCGACCATCTACAATAATCATATAAGCTAATTCTCTCCCTTGTCTTGCATATTAGGGTTTTTTTACATTAGATTTAATTTTTCAATCAATTTACATCAGTTTAGTATACTTATTTACAGAGTTTTAGTCCTCTTAATTAGATTAGCATTAATACCATATACTCCCATTTAGGATTATAGGATCTGTATTTTTTGTTAATCATTTTGATGAACCTAACATCTCTTCATAGACCTTCCTAGGGGTTTTTTCATCCCTTTTCCCATCTCTCCTTCTATTGAAGAATTTACTAAATCCCACCTTAAGGCTATCAATGATAACCTTTCCGCACACCCACAAGATTTAGATCTACTTTTGTATGTCGCTCGTGAAGAAGTTACGAACTTTCCTGAAATCAATTATTATGTTGTTCTACCCACTTCTATAGTCACTCAACCCCCAGCCTCTACACTCCCACCGGTCTCCACTATTCCAATTATTACTCCCACCACTACTAATCATTTCACACCTCCTTTTGTCTCACATCAATGAAAAAACTCCTCTATAGATAATTAGGATTTAACCTCTTTATATCATGATGTCCATGCTCAAATTTGCAAATTGCAATAGGTCACTACATATACTTCTTTAGATTCTACCATGTTGTTGCATACTCCATTTCCACCTATCCTATCCACTTAACACTTCCCTCCTAATTTTTTTACCCCTAGATTACCCTCTTTCAATGGACATGGTGACCCGAAACAACACCTTCATGCATTTCGTGTTTCTTGCCTTGATTTTGTTGATGATAACCTTCTCTTGTCTAAAATATTTCCTCGTAGTCTCCATGACTATGCCATGCATTGGTTCTACCATTTACCTATTCATTCAATAGATTCCTTCACCCATATAGATAATTATTTTCTCACACATTTCTCCATCAACATCGATTCTAAGGTATCTTATGCCCAAATAGCACAACTTAAGAAAGGACCCAACGATCAATTTCCTAATTGCGTCTTAAGATATAAGAAAAATCTGGCCAAAATGACTAATGTTTTGAGCAAGTTGAATTTCAATATTTATTTATACAAAGTATTTTACCATCTCCCTACAAAAGTGTTCTCTTTAAGACCTTTGCTTCTATTGACTAACTTTTCCATACTATTAAACTTCATGAATATAAGCTCATATTTGATGGAAATCTTAAGTATTAGGAACAAGCTTCTTCCTCTGTTCATTTTCCAAAGAATACAACATTTAAAACCATGACATCCAAGCCCATCAATACTAAACTTATTGTCAACACCATTACCTCTTATAAGGATATTATATCCCAGCCACCTCAGACTACATTTACCAACCTCCCTATGGAAATAAATCTTATTTTAAAGTAACTTCTTGACAAAAATATCATTACCCTCCCTCCACCTATCGAATTAGACCCAATGTCACCTAAAGGATGTAATTACAATGAAATTTCCATTTTGATTATTTTGTATTGTGTGGGAAAATCTACCAATCAATGTCTAAAGCTTCGCACTATTATCCAATATCTACTAGACAATGACACACTCAAATTTCTAGAACCTAATAGCCTTCATCCCTCTAAGAATAAGCGTAAAATCAAAAAATTTAACATTGATTCTCACCAATTAGACAAAAATACCATGGATTCTTCAGCTAATCATACGCATCATGCCAGACCACCTCCAAATGTGGGCGTGTTTGCCTTCTAGTCACTAACACTACTACAACCCCTTCATTATCTCTTTTCCCCACTCCAACTATCATGCTACATTCGTATCCGACCATTTATGTATAAACATCTTTATCGGCTCAACCTCTATCATAAACTCTAAGGTTGATCCATCTTCCCCCATTAATGCATGTTACATATCCTTCATATGCTCTATTGGGTACCCTATATCAAAAATCAACTACTCGTTCAAGAGGCCCTATGGTGTTGTTAAGTTACATATTACAATTGGTGCTCTCACTCTTCTCATCCCTTACCTTGTAATTTAAAAAGTCAAAGGATGTGATTTACTTCTCAGCGTTAATTGGATTCGCTGATCCCAATCTATTATCTCCATAAACCATTTGTGCCTTAAGTTTTCTTACGACAATCAGGTTATCTCCATTAACGAAATCCCTCCTTAACCTCCATTACTACCGCTTCTTTCCAAAATTTCCATTGCATCCTATTTTCCCACTCATACATCTCCTATGATGGGGCCCAACATATAATCTACATCTACTATAACTCAATTATCTTTTACATGACTGCTTCACTGTATCAATCTTGCATGTTAGCATCGGCCTATTCCTAGAACAATCACTACATCAGAACATCATTCCCCACCTTGATTTGTTCCACTCAGATATTCATCACCTTCATCCCCGACATCGGCGAGATCTCCTTCACCCAAAAATTTTACTATACCATGATATTCATCCTATATTAATCCCTCCCATGTATATTGACTTAATTCTCCAGTATAACCTTTATCTTATATACTGCCACTCTTAGAACATGATCCTACACTTTAATCCTCACCACCACTGACTAAGGGACATCTATCCTTCACCCTCACCAGTTAATGCCTCATTGATACATACTTGGCGGCATAACGTATCACCCCCATCCTATCATGTACACTTATCACACATCTTATCTCAACATATCACTTCAAGCATTTTCCCACCCTCGTGACCTGATGATGCACTCTTTTGCTTCAGTTCACACTAGACTGTTGAGGGATTACCATTACACTAAACCCCACACACTGCACTATAGGTTATATGCACTTACATTCTAGCGTATACAGCATGTATCCTAGACTATCCATATTACACATAGTCTACATCCTACGTTATCTTATACATCCCTCATCTTGAAGTCATTTATACATGATATATCTTATACATACTACACTAGTCACTATAAGATAGAAAAGTGACATACGAGCATGAGAATCTACAAGTAGCTCTTCTTCATACCTGACCTCCCGAGGTCGTGCCGAGACAGCTGGTGGAAATGGAATATACATGGATACAGAAAAACTAGTTGGGCAATCTTATATCTTCAACACGTAATAATGGAATCTACAAATCTAAGGAAAATAGAGCTCTCCTAACTTGAAATGGTGTAATGGACTATTCAGATATAATAGCTGCTCGGAGGCTCCAATCAATGTCGAGCTCTGCCGAGATCCTATCTATTGGCTATTGTATACGTGGAAAGTTTCCTGTAGGTGCTTTGTGTATATTTCCAAACAAGGTCACAGAAAGTGGTAATGGGAGGTGTAGTGGATTTATAATAAACTATGGGTGGTTTTCTAGTCTAGCCCAGAAAATGTTGGATTAATTAGCTTCTATGTTTAATATGGAAAATTACGTTATGATATCTAGCGGGAGTGGTGAGGATCTAAATACTAGTGTCCGTAAAATGGTGTCAATACTTAACTGACTTGCAGGCCCGTTGGGTTGTGGGACCTAGGGATCACAACCATGAGTTTGTGGTTGTTGTGGACCTATTATGGTCATGTGAAGAATTAATCTCTTCTTCTAACTATCCAATGGTCATAAGCCTTTTCAGCTTCTATGTTTAGTACTAGGAGTTGTGCAACTTTCTCAGAATACCTTATGGATGTTCTGGCAACTTATATATGAAACACTATGTCTATGTCGATGAGAAGGCCTCCTGCATCTGGTTACGGAACTAATGGATCACATCCAAATGTTTGTTCTCTTTCAGGTTCTTGTATGGTCTTGTGGATATCTTATCAAGGCAATCTATAGTTGGGTTGATTTAACCAGAATGTGTATGCTTTGTCATCTTCAATATTCAATTGCCTCAATTGTTCACTAATTGCTTGTGGGTTTATTGTCTTTTTAAAGACCTGAATCCTAATAACATTGTGAAGAGATTTGGCTTAGATACAATCGGTTTGAATACGTATTCCGTGGGCTCTCTGGGTCCCGTACTTGTCATGCAAAAGATGATTCAACTTCAACTAAAATGAGTAAACTAAACATGAAAGATATATCTATACTATGCTTATATTTCTCTTATTTTTGTATTTTTCAATTATGCGTATTTAAAAAAAAATAAAAGAGCACATATTCTAATATATTTAGATAATGGACAGTTAATCTAATGACGGAATTAAAACAAGCAAGTTAGCCTAGTAAAGCTATTTTCCTATGCAGTTGTGAATTTATCATAACTACTTAAATAACTAACTAGTTTAATTGAAAGAATTCCAATCCTACCTCAGAAGTGAGGAATGAATCATAGTTTCTCAAAAAATATCATTCCTCACAACTTCCCTGGCAATATTGAAAGCAAACTTTGACTGAGATAAAATGATTTGTTACTCTATTTGATATATTGTAACTATAACTTTGATAGCTCAAACCTAGAGTTTACAGAACAGTGGTAAATCTAGTTGTGTTGTGACTTGTCCCCTCAGTGTTATCTCCTCGTTCCTTCATGTTCTCGTGAATCCAAAAAAAGTGTGAATGTGTTAGTGTCAGCAGAAGAAGATATTTGAACAATGGTGGCTTTGGATATAAACCAAATACAATGCAAGTAAGAGAGGGATAGTGCAAGTGAACAAAGATTGACAATACCTAGCAGGATTTATTGCGGGGATACAACGTAAATATGCCAAGAATTATGGGATCTATCTCTTGTGACAAAACAAAACTAGCAAATCTAAGATTATCAAATGGATTCTAATCTAAAATTGAAACTACTTTATGCTAAGCTAATTGTATGGGACAACGATGAAGCAAGATGAAAGAAAGAATATCCAATGATCTCTAAAGTAGAAAGGAAAGGCTAAGAATTCATGAAAAATATAAAACTATTGAAACTCATGAAATAACTTTAAACAAACTAAATAATCAAACACAGAAGGAGATGGGCCATTTTCTTGTGGTCAAGCTGGGTATTTATAGCATTTGGATTTACCAGAGGGTAAGTCTAAATTGATCTCTTCTAATATAAACAAAGGGAAAAAACTATTTACCAGGTGGCCAAAACATAAATGCAAGATTTAGTGGTTGAGAAATGTGGGTGAAATTTGAATTTTTACATTTGATGAAATCGTTGGAACATTCTGGAAAACACACACAAGACCGCCACCCTACGCAGGGAGGCGGTTACAGGACCGCCGCCCTGTCTTGGGAAGTAGTCATGGGACCACCACCTAGGCAGGGTGGTGGTTTTGTAACTTAAAGAAAAAAATAAAGGAAAAGCGGGGAAGAGGTTAGAACAAGACATGAAAAATCTAGACAAGGCTTTCTAGGATGAAAATGTACACTTGGTGAGATTTTCTTGATTTCGAACACCTTGTGAATAGATCTGAATCATCATTGGGGTTTCTGTAACCTCTTTTTGACAGTACAGTACCTACATTTTTGGGTACATACATATTGCCCCCTCGGAGAAGCATTTAAGCCATGAAGAGGAATAAAATGGTGGGTCTGAGTATGGTGGTCCCAAAATGGGGAGTTAGAAGATATACCTAACATGCCTGTATGTCGAAATGTCACCATCCAAATTCCCGCTATCTGCAAAATGAAAAGAGGAATCAAGTGCAGATATATAAAATAAATTGAAAAATAAATACTAAATTAACATGAAATGGGGATTTACCATTCGTGTGGGGATAAGAACTTACTTCTTTCGATGCTCCAACTCTGCGTAAGAACACTCAAAACAAAATTAGAATACTATATATATATATATAATGAGCTCATTTTACTATTCATTTGTGCATGTTGATTTGGTGGGTTTTGATCTCTTGGACCCACGGTTACCATTTTGGATGAGAGTATAGTCAAAAAATTCATTGCAAGATCATGATCATGCCTCCGAGAGCAAGACATCGACCCACGAAGTCTCAAGTTAGTTCTCCTCAATTTATCATTTTTAAACCTAAAATGTAGAAATCTCGAAATCTTTGTTTTGGGCGGATTTTTTTTGAAAATATTAGTTTTAAATGAGTCTCTGGGGGGAACCCATAGGGTAGGTCTTTATTCCAGTTAAAATTGTGCATTTTTTCTCTTTTTAAGTGTTTTTAGGCCTTTCGAGCCATTTTCCGATTCTGGACAGGACCGTCACCCTGCACACGGTGGCAATCATAGGACCATCACCCTATGCTGGAAGCGATTACGGGACCGCTGCTTCATAAGGCAGCTGTTACTTGATCGATGCCTTAGAAGGTGGCGGTTAGGAAACTGTTGCTCTGCACAAGGCGGCGCTTTCGAACAGAATGCAAAAAAAGATGTAATTTTTAATTGTCTTTGCATTTTTGACATTTTTATATATTCTTGATAATTTTTCTAGTTAGATTATGTTACTAACTTACTCTTTTTCTTTATTTTGGGTGGATTCAGAAGGAGGAGTACATTATATGGACCAAAGAGAGGGAGTATGATTGGCTCCCAGTAGTGTTAGATGGACTTACCCAAGCAAACCGAGATACTCTACAGAGGGATGGTATTTAGAGGATTGCACAGGTCCCTCATGTTGCACTTGCTAGTCACATACTGTGTGGCTTATTTTCATATTGGGATGTAGATCGGAATATTTTTTGATTTCCAGGAGTTAGGGGTGAGTGGACTATCACCCTTGATGACGTTTATCATAGATTCGGGGTCCTAATTCTTGGGAGGTGACTGTCTCTTAAGATAGCAGTATCCAGATCTTAGAAGGTTCAGTGGGCCACCTATATGGGAGATGTTATTATCTTCATGGGCTTGAAGAAGGGGGTGAAGGTCCATTCTATTGTTGATTCTCCTATCCATGTGCTTCATCAGGATGTTATGGGTATCTTGACTTCATGATTTATTGGGGACAAGGGAGGAGATACTCTCCTATACTGGTGGGCTCCCATTATCACACAGATTGAGGCACATGGCCATGTTTATGCTTGGGGAGTAGACATTCTTGGGACCACCTATCATGACTTATATAGGGTGGTCAAATTACAGGGACAATCATTGAGTCACCCTATTCTAGTTATGAATTGGGTGTATGAGCGCATCATTCCCTATCGGAGAGGTGTACAGGTAGAGGATCCCGGGGCTATCAGGAAACTAAGGTGGATAGGGATGACTGTACTTAGGATGCCACACTAGCCAGTGGCTTCTCTGACTATTATAGACATGGAGGCCACTCCCTATCAGGCCATGGTAGGGTTATGGGGAGAGGAGACACACACACACACTGATCACCTGTTATACTACCAGTCAGCTGATAGATAGGATGGGGAAGTTGGAGATCCACCCCTTTAACAGAGTACCATAGAAATTGGTCCTCCCCTATATTCATATGTTTCCTCTAGCGGGGCTAGTATACAGGTCTATTTGTGAGGCCAAGCGAGGTCCTAGAGGCCGAGGTTGGACCACAAACACTCTTGGAGTTCCCATTGCAGCTAGGCTAGTGGTTCATGCCTGAGGGGTAGCTGGTTCTCCTCCAGCACCATTACTTCAGATCAAAGCTGGTACTACTCATAGTGGAGAGGTAGATGAACCCATTGATGTAGAATCAGACTCTAAGGAGTTCACAGGATAGGAGACAGAGGAGGAGACAGTGGGGGATGAAACTAGAGGTGGGACTGGTGGGACAAATGAAGAGGATGATAGTGAATCTAAGTGGCATGACACTTAGAGTATCTTGAGGGTTGAGAGGGTGAGGAGAGTATAGAGAAGGTGACCCTGATCTCAGAGGAGTTGCCTTCTCGGGACATTGGGGGAGATGATGAGTCTGTAGCAAGATTTCATTTCTTTCCAGATTTGGGGAAGGTTCCATAGTTAGTGGCAGTGTCAGCGGCAAGCGTAGATCCTTGAGATCCCACCTAGATGCCTAGAGATCCGAGTGAGTTACTACTCTTTTATCGATTTTTTTTAGCTAGAAATGTTTAGTCAATATTTCTCTTTTGGTTTTTTGTTTATTTTTGACCTTATTTGGATAATTTTCTAACTTCTTTATTTCTCTTTTTTATTTGCAGTGACTACTGAGGAGTGGCAAGAATTGATTCACTAGGTGTGCATAGACACCTTTTTGCTCTCTTCGAAGGGTACTCAGGCCGAGCTTACTGAGGATGTTGGAGAGCCTTCAGTAGCTGGCCGACATACTGATGTGTTTTCCTCTATCTAGAAGGCAGCAAAGATCATGACTTCCCTTCGTACTGAGTTGGCTGGATATAGGACTACTAAGCACTTGATGAGGAGGAGCCATTCTCACAGTGAGACTACAACTACTGGCCATGATCATGTGCCCTCTGTTCATTTAGAGATTCATCGTAGCATGAGTCCAAGATGTGGTCGTGCACCATCTAAGGGATCCCATAGGGATTGAGAGATCATGGTGTCTTTTGTAGTGATTTTTTTTGGATGTTTATACAAGTGTTTTTGTATTTTCTGGGCTCATTGAGCATTTTGATCATGCCTAGAGCATGATAGCATTGTATATAAAACATGATTTATATATACATATATCTCTTTTTAGATCTAGATCTTCTTGTATCTATAATTTTGTGATTCGTTTCCCATGTGTATACTAGATGTTTTTAGAATCTTTTTTTTATATGCTTTTTAGAATGTATGTAATGGATGAAAAGTGATAACATAATTTTTATTTTTTTTATTTGTTTTTGAAATACTGATATTTAATGATGAAAACATATTGTAGTACTATACTTTTGGCTTCTTTGGGCAATGTTTGTTGCTTCTTCTTGTTTTGGCAAAACGTGATGAATATATAGTGATAACGAGATGAACTTTCCCCACTCCTAGCTCCACGTAACTAGTAAGATGCGAGGGCTCAACACCAAGAGTTGGGAAGGATGCAAGTTATATGAGTTTGAATAAATGGAAATGATGAGAGGAAGACAAGGTTTTGATAGAAATCAAATTCAGACTTGCGTACTTACTCTTTCTCGAAACTACTACATAGTTCAGAATGTATCTTATTTTCTAGTTATCCAGACTTAGATCCATGGATGGAAACTTGGTCAACCAAATATGGTTTTAAGGATTCAATCTCTTTGGAATTTAGATACTTAATTTCACTTAATATACTTTCCTTTAAAATATTAATATTCACTAACTTGTGTGAATAGACCCCCTACGCCCTGCCCCATGCTACTAGTAAGAAGCATGGGCCTATCACCGAAGGCAGGACATAGGTGAGTAAGGGCTCTTCTTTCCTTTTTCAACCTCACATCACCAGTAAGAGATGTGGGCTCATCACCAAAGGTTGGTGGGGCAAAGAAGTGTGTAAAAATTAAATATTCTATTTGGTTTAGCATTTTTTATTTAACTTGACACTTCTGATTTGTGATTTTAGAGTATCCTTGTTTCAAAGAGATGTAAGAAGGATAGATGTGACACCAAGAAGCTTCTAGAATAGACCGTAGGTAAGAACAACTTAACCAAGTAGAAAAGAATGAGTATGACCAAGTATGTAGGCCTTGGTATGGTTTTTGTCAAGACTTTATCTATTGAATTGATGAAATGATTTTGGAACCATTTGATGATATTATGAAAACTGAAGAGATATGATTTGAATGATTTTTCCAATATTTTCATAATCTTGTAATGAATTTCTTAAGAATAAGATCCTTAACCACAATAGTTACGAAACAAGTGAACAAAATGAAACAACTAAGTGACTAAATGCAATGTAGGTAGATATAATATACAAATGGTGATGTTGATGCCTTATGCATAAAAATGTTTAAGATGTAAGGAATTGACAGTTTCATTGAATTCCTCACCTTCTAGCATGCACAAGAGATACACACCATTTCTGTAGTCTGTCATGACTTGGTATGGACCCAACCACTTCGGCCAGAATTTTCTTCCTTCGCTGGTTTTCTTATCAATTCGGATGTCTAGTCTTAGAACTAAATCTCCCTCATATATTTCTTGTTCGTAGACCTTATTGTTATATTGCCAGAACATCCGGTCCGCATAGGCTCTGTGCATTTTTTCGACATTTATCCTAGCCTCATCAAGGCTTTCTAGTTGAGAGAGGTGTGCCTATCTATAGGCTTCTTCTCCCAAAATCCCTTGTAATGAGATGTGGAGACTGGGTATTTTGACCTCAAGTGGGAGAATTACTTCTGCCCTGAATACTAATGAGAAAGGGGTTTCCCCTGTTGGTGTTCTTATTGAAGTGTGATGGGCCCACAAGGCTGGGTATAATTTTAAATGCCAATCCCATTTGTTTTCCCTATTGTTGTTCTTATCGCAAGGTATATTCCTTCGAGGACACTCTGTTGCCAGGTTGGAATCTTATCCAAACGGAACACGTTCTTCATGTGTTCTGTCCAAAAGGCTGAAAGTGGATAAGTCCCAAATTGTGCTTTGTGGATGCACATCCTTGGTTCTCCAAGAACCCTTTTTGAATCCTTCCTTGTGCACCTTAACTTGCACACTTCCTCTAGCCATGTGCATCTACACACCTTTGGGATTTGGCAGCAACATTAGGGTCTGAACATTACCCCACACTTCACCTGTTCTCCGCACTTGGGAACCTTTTCAAAGAATGCAGTACACAAAGGAAAGGCCTTGCCTTGGAAAAGAATGGAGGGAAAGAATAAAGAAATGGGGAAGAGAGAGAATAGAAGGAAAAGTACCTAAAGAAGAAGAAGGGGAAAATTCTGCTGCAAGTCGACCTACAGTGTATTTCAAGTGCTAACTTCATCCTACGTCCTCTTGCAAAGTTTTCCAACCAATGCAATCACCTCGTTGAAGGTTAATCCTTCCCCCTTTGTGTTTATGTTATCTACCGCCATTTCCAGTTCCTTAGCTTGATCTTCTAAGGCATCCATCTTCCTTGTAATGACCTTGTAGAGAACTTTAAGCTGGGTTTTGATTGAGACCCGAAGGATCTCAATAGCTTCATATTTTCTTTCTACTTCGGCTAGAATCTTTTCTCACTCTGCTCTATTGCCTTTATTCTTTTCCCTAAAGTCCTTCATCTCGGCCACGTCATTGGCAAGCAACATGCTTTTCACCTTGTCCTGATCTGTGCAATGGTCGTATGTGACCCCAACAGTTTGTGTAGCTACTTTTACATCAGCAAGCACCTTTTTGTATTCATCTATGAGCGTGATGAATTTCAACTTGTCCTCCTGCTCCAAGCGCGCAGTTACATCCTCTGCCGACTCCAAGGCCAAAGGCTTCCTTTCTATGGTGAGGATCCGAGTCAAGTCCTCAAGACACTCCAGGGAGGAACCATATTTTTTCACGGGAGGGTTAAGGTCTAGGTGCTTCATGACAATAACTTGGGAGATGAGCTCCACCTTCTTGGAAACTTCACACACTTTAGCTTTCTCCTCTTGTAATTCTCACTGTAGTTGAGCATTGATCAAATTTTCAAGGCTGAGTTCCTTTGTTAGCTTAACTATTTATTCCTTCCTCTTCTCCATCAGGTCCTCCAATACTTTAACCCTGTCATTTCTGCAGAAGAGCCTTGCCTCTACCTCCATGGAGACTTTGTTGAACGCATTACAAACTTGCTCATTCGACAGGTGTTATGTGTTTATGAGGGGGTTGACCCCCTTAGTCTTGTATAGCTCTAGTATCACCCCTTGGTTAACCTTGAACTTGGGCTCAAGGGGGGCAAGGTGGGAGTCGAACACCCATGATAACATATTTATTTTCCACAAGTTTCTACCCACAGGATCAAAGGACTCCATGGCAGTGAGGCTCCTTGGTGGGCATGGTACTCTGGAAGCGTGCATGTAAAAAATTGCTAGGGTCATTAACATACCCCATCATTGATTTTCCTTCCTCCGCACATTTACTTCCCATGCGCATGCCCTTTGGAATAGTCATTATAAGAGTTGGGCCTTTTGTGATACTCACACTCTTCTCCCTTCACTCTTTCTTGAATTCATCGATCATGAGATCCGCATTGCACTCCAATTCCTCATTGACCAAGGTATTAATCATCTTCTCTACCTCCCTTGTCGCTTTCTCATTTACCTCCTCCTAAGTGAGCTTGGCCATACCTGGCTCTTTGGTACTTGTCCCCTCACTCCTTTCTTTGTTCTGCGTGCCTTCCTCCCCTTGGTTTCCCTTCCTCCTTACAAAGATGAAAGCATTTACATCTTCTGCTTCCTCTCCCTCATTTACATCTTCTGCTTCCTCTCCCTATATAGTCATTTGTGTCATCTGTATCCTCTAAATCTTGTTCTTCCATCCCCTCTTCTTCTTCCTTTTCTAAAAACTCTTTAGTCGGGGATGTGGT
This sequence comes from Taxus chinensis, assembly GCA_019776745.2. Lineage (NCBI taxonomy): Eukaryota > Viridiplantae > Streptophyta > Pinopsida > Cupressales > Taxaceae > Taxus > Taxus chinensis. The sequence continues at coordinate 926,568,133 of CM034146.1, read as the reverse complement.
CTTCTCTTCATCTGAGTTTTCTTCATGGGATGGTGGCTTCACAGGTTCTGGGGTCTTCTCGTTGACCACCATCCTCTTCTTCTTCCAGACGTAGGTACTTGTCCCCATGGTACCTACATCCTGCTTCTCCACGGCCCTCTGTTCCTCTTTCTCTTCCCTCTCCTTACACTTTGGTGTGGGCTTCTTCCTTCCAGTAGGGTTTATCTAGGATGGATATCTCATTCTCCATGTATGCGCCCTTTTCAAATTTTGGCATTATGCATAGGTAAATCCTTGTGGCATTTCTCCCAGTAATAGGTAAGGTCATAGGTGTTATAATATGTACATCTTGCAGCATGTACCTTTCAATGTACGTGTGCTTCTCTTGGTAGACCAGCTTCTTCCTCATTTCCCTGTGCTCTCTGTCAAGGGTGGACAAGTCAAGGTCTAATTTCTTCAACTCGTTGTATCTATTTACTCCTGCTTGGAAAAATTACGCAGTAAATGAGAATGGGAGTTTCCACCATGGACTCCAGCTTCCATCAACCAAAATAAACCTGTCGATATAGAAGTGTTGGTAGACTGCAAAACTCTTCTTCTCCTTCGGTTACCGTGGGGAGTTGTTCAGGGATCTGCCATTCAGCACCAAATGCATTCCTAAGGTGCGCATACCATTTTTCTAATCACTCCTTGTGTACCCCTATCATTGATTCACATGTTTATTTTTGAAACCTCTCCATAGGTGAGGGATCTTCAGTAGGGTACTCCCACATGAACTTTTCAAATACATCCGAAACCCTAATTTCTAAGAACACAATTGTCAATAGAATGTTTCCAAATAATATCTTTCCTCCCCTCTCCATGCTACTTATGATTCCATCTGTAATATATTGAGAGAGGTTGTATATGGTGCCCTCTGTGACTTTTCTACAGACAGTCAGCCAGGGCTTACTCACTTGGGTCCACCTTTCTTTTCCATTCAGCTTGGAGACTAGGTGTACGACCATCTTCATCACCGGATCGCTGATATCCAAGACGTCATAGTACCTTCATCCCTTCTTCAAGTCCTAGGATGCTATGGTTTCTTTGATTTCCTCCTCATCTAGGAGGTCATCTTTGAGTGCTTCCCCTTCACAGTTTAGGCCTGTGAATTGTGAAATTATTTGGGGAGTTATGCGCATTTTGTGCCCTGCAAAGAAGAAGAAGTCTTTGTGTGCGCGCATCATCAACCATTGGTACAAGCGCTCAGGCTTCCTAAAATATGGTAACTCAAAAAGTTGGAGAATCCATGCCCTCTCCATTTTCACCTTCACCATGTCGTTGTAGATCAGCTACCCATTAGGTGTTCATTTATTTGTGGGGGCGCACCAGCTCCAACGCCATTTCCTTCACAATTGTACTTGACCGCTGATTGTAGTCGATCACAGTCATCTTTCTTATGTGGGACTCCCACTCTTACCCTAGCAAAACCCCATCCAGTTATTTCATCTCTAAGTACCATTCCTCATTTGTATCCAAGGGTATTTCTTCTTGTTTCTTCTTTCCTTTTCCTTTACCCTTTCCCTTCTTGGATTGTTCTATAGGTTTATCAACCAGTTTTATGGTCTTCATTGCATCCTTTGCTTTCATTCCTAGACTAACTTACGAGTTGTTTGAGATTTTTCCTCGTGTGCCCCGTGCCCTAAAACACAAACCCTAATCTCATATTTTTCTCCTTTGATCACGGCACTTCTTCACACTGTTCCTCACACCTATGAATCACTTCTTCTCTAGTTTGTAGATCTAATGAACCAATTGTGCTTAAGTTCTTCAGATTTTCCTTTGCACGAGTCAGTTCTTGAAACCATATCTCTTGAAAGAAAATTGCTCTTCTTGTGTTTACAAAGTGATATAATGAAATGCCCACTCTTGTATTTATAGCTTTTCCTGCTTTTATGCATTTAAGGCTAGGCTACCTACCACCGTACGACAATATTTAATGTGGTGTTTTCAAATAAAACCTAACTTCAACACTCCTCCTTACACACCCAATCCTTGTGTGAAAATTTTTTCCAACCTTCTGGCACGCAAAACAATCCATCTTGACAGAATACTCTTGCATGCGTGTTACCGGTGCCAAAGGCACTTCTTCCATCTTCATGATTCTTGTTTTCACCCTACCTCGTGTTTTTTCATTTTTTCTCCTTTGTACATGGATTTCCAATGTAACCTTATTTTGCCACCGACCCAAATCTTCCTAGTATAATAACTCCAAGTTTCTCTTCATCAGCTCACCCGACATGAAAACGATGTGTGGTCCTCTACACATTCATAAGTCAAAAAGTAATATGGTTACTAGTGCCTAAAGTGCAAAACAAAACAACAACATGAAAGGGAAATACAAGAAAGGAAAAGCATAAAAGGAAATTCTAAACTAATTGGAAAAACTACCTTATTTACAAACACCAAGAAGCATTATTTATAGTAGGGCTTCAGCCTACTCCCATTGAAGTGTCTAGGTAATTTTTTTCCATCCTGTGCTTGTAACTAGCATACGCCTGAATCAAGGATGTATGAAATTAAATAAGGACCCAACCAATGCACCTTCAACTTTCTAGGATGGCCTAGAAATTTTGAATCATATAGCAATACCATCTGGCCAACCTCAAACTGTTTGTTCTTAATATGGTGGTCATGCCATGCCTTTTTCTTTTCCTTCTCAGTTGTTTGGCTTCATCTTTCTAGTGACCACCTTTCATCCAACTTCATAAATTCATCTATTCTTTCTTCCAGCACTTTCTCATCATCCAACCCTCCTGCACACACTATATGCAGAGATGGTAGCATGAATTCGACTGGCAAAACTGCTTCCATGCCAAACACCAATTGAAATGGTGTGGCCTTGTTCAATATTTTATACGTTGTTCTGTATGCCCAAAGAAATGGTGACACCTTGTCATCCCAATCCTGCCTACCCACATCACATATCTTAGTCAATGTGTGACTAAGTATTTTGTTGAATGCCTTTATAGTCCCATTTGCCTTAGGGTGATAAGGGGTAGTCTTGTGATAGGCTAACATGAATTCTGCCAATAGAATCCTGATGGTTTCATTTAAAAAGTGAGTGCCACTATCACTTGTTAAACTTAATGGGCACCCATACTTGCTGATAATGTTATCCCACAAAAATCTAGCATCCGTGGATGTGGTGCAATCCTTAGTGGGAGCGACCTCTGCCCACCTTGTTAGATAATCAGTACAGGTAATGATATACTACGAGTTAGTCCTTTATGTAACTGGTGAGATTGCTTTGATAAAATCTATTGCCCATTATTCAAAAGGTTCCACGCTGACGATGGGGCGCAAGGGCATCTCATCCCTTCTTCCATGTTTTCTAAGGTGCTGGCAGTGGTCACAGGCCTTACAAAACTCAATGCAATCCTAGTAAATCATCTCCTACCATAGTCCAATGACTATGATCTTATTCGTGGTTACATTCCCCGCATAGTGTCCTCCAGCAATCCCACCATGGGAATATTCTATTATGGCCACACGTTCATGTTCTAATACACATCGGTGTAAAACCTCATCATGACCCATTTTATATAAATCCCCATTGATCAACATGAAGGGCATGAAGCGTATGGCTAACCTTTTCCTTTCTAGTGCATTCATCCCTTCAAGCACCACAATTTCCTTAAGAAAAATAGCAATTTCTTCTAACTCTGAGGGCACGTGCCGCAAACCTGAATAGTTGCATGTCTGGCAAGGTTTCCTCGATACTTTACGCATCCTATCCCAAATCAATCCTTGATAAATGATTTTGGCCCATAATTGTTCTTTCCCAATTTTACCACCACTTTGAATTCAAATTCTTGAAATAAAAGTACCCAATGACATATGCACCCTTGCAACACTGATTTGTTTACTAGATACTTCAAGGCCATATGGTCAATGTAGGATATGAAGGGAGTCACTAACAGATATTGTCTAAATTTTTGGAGTGCGTAGATCATTGACAATGCCTCGCGCTCAGTTGTTGTATAATTTTTTTTTTGCTGGTGTTAACTTTCAACTTGCAAAACACAAGGGATGATCAAAAATCCCCTCTCCTGGTTGAGAAATAACATCTCCCATTTTTGTACCAGAGGCATCCACGTGGACATGGAAAGGTTTATCCCATGATGGGAAATGTAGAAAACGTGCAGTGATAATCCTTTCTTTTAGTGTCGAATGCCCTATTATGCGCCTCTCCCCACTGAAAGGAACTCTTAATTCTGAGCAATGTTTTCAAAGGCATGGCGATCTTGGTGTATCCCTTAATGAAATTTCTGTAGTACCCAGTGTGTCCAAGAAATCCAAGCATGGCACTTTGGCTGGTGGGCTCCCCTAATCCCACAATAACTGTAACTTTTGTGGGATCCACCAATAAGCCCTCTTTGCATATGATTTTCCCCCCAAAACGTTCCAAAGGGAGTTGCAAAGACACACTTCTTGATGTTGAGGGAAATCCTCAACTACCGACATCTTTTAAACATCAATCTCAACTTATCACAATGGTCCCTGACCAATCCATACACTATCCAATCATCCAAATATACTTGAAGGAACTTATGGATGAAGTCCTGAAATGCTTGTACCACTATGCGCGAAAATACAACGGACACATTCATTAATCCAAAGGGCATGACCATGTATGCAAAGCTTCCTCGCTCGGTGTTGAAAGCTGTCTTTTTCTTACTCTTCCTTGGCAATCCTTACCTAGTGATATCCCAAGAATCCATTCGTAAAGGAATAGACCTCACGCACAACAACTCCTTCCAAAATCTCTTTAGTGAAGGGGGGTGGGAAAAGGATCTATGATACAAAAATTGTTCAACTCCCTTTAATCCACACCTTTCCTAATCCACCCATCCTTCTTTATGTTAATCACCATTAGACTTATCCATTCTGATTCCTCCACAGCCTCAATGATATTGGATGCTATCATTTTATCTAGTTATTCTTTAACCCTTACGCACATGTTGGGATTCATCCTGTAAGGCCTCTTCCTAACCGGGCGTGCACCATCTTTTAACTTTATCCTCATTTCCCCTAATGAATGGCAGACACCATTTAACTCATGGTATCCGCGTGGGAATAAATCCTCAAATTCACATAAGAGATTGATGATCTTTGATACTTCCTTGTCCGACCAGTAGTCCCCAATGATAGCTTCCTTAGGATCCTTCTCCAAACCGATGTTAAATTTCTTGGTTTTGAGTGGTTCATGATACGTGTGCACATATACATCCACACTGTCAACTACCTCACGCATCCTAACCGAATGCTCGACATACAAGCTCTCTATCTCCTCTCCATCAATAACGTATACCATCTTTCCTTTCTCCTTTTTAGCACATGTGTGCTCGAATTATATGTCTTCTGGTTCCTCTTCTTTGCCACACTTCCAAGATAGGTCCACCAAGTAAGTCTACTAATCTATCTTATGCCATGGCGCAATCCCCTAGAGTGAGGTGTTTGACAGGCCTTGCAACACCTCATCAACCGGTTACTTAGTACTTTAGTACTCGAATGTGTGAACCAAGTCAGCTACTAATTCCTGCCAATTTCCCATTTGGCATCGAGTTTCAGAATGGATGTACCAAGCATGCACACAACCTTGTAGTGTCGAATATAGCTTGCACACCCAAAGGGAGGGTGGTAAAGCTTCCGTGCCTTCTCCCCAGACCCTCTCACATTCTTGGATGTGGGAAGAGGTGGGTTCATTTCCATTGTAATCCTTGATAGCGGTGGTTATATTGCTCTTCAAGAATTGGACAGTGAGCGCAATTCTAAATTCATGCCATTCTAACAATTTTTCGCTATGCACAACCCACCACCTCACTACTGTGCCTATCAAAACATAACCTAGCATACCTCGTCTCTCATCCTCCCTCCATTGAGCTTCCATTTTTCTTAAAAAGACCTCAGGGTATGCATCCCCAGAATACTTGGTTATTACCTTTCCTCCTAGGAACCGAACTGTATGTGCCATGGTTACCTTGGTCACCAATCATTTTAGATGTCACCCAATCATTTCACATGTCCCATGCACCCAATTATCACATGTTATACTGGTAGTATCACTGATAGATTGAGCAATCATCAAACTGGATGATTCCTTCTGTAGGGGTGGATGGTCTATGGATCTCTTAAGGAGCCCACATATATAATGTCCAGGACTTCCTCTCCAAGAGGTTTGGTATAGGGTGTGGACTTTCCATTAGTAAGCGGTATAATCACCCTCTCTTCCTTATTTTCAAATCTTATGTACCCCTTATTAAAACAGAGATCTACATTATTCTTATAGCACCATGGGTGCCCAAGTAACACTGGGAAATTATCTACCTCAGCAAGTGCCAAGACTTCAAAATCCCCAGTGAACTTAGTCCCCTGAATGGTAATGGTCACATCCTTCAAGACACCTATGGGAATTGCCTTTTTCTTATTTGCCATATATAGCAGATTTGAAGATGGCTGTAATGCAGGTCTTCCCATTTGATGCCAGGCATCCAGAGTGAGAACTTTAACCTCTTTGCCTATGTCAATGAGGATGTTACTAAGCAGCCATCCATCCACTACTGCGTTTAAGGTCATCTTTTTGTCATAATCAAAGGCTGTGAGGTGGGAGGTTTGCATGCAAGATTTTCCTTTCGTGTTTCTTCCCCGGTGCGTGGTACCTTTTCTCTCAACCATGCTCCTAGCAGGAAAATAACATTCTCTTGTCTTAATAGTTTACACACCTCCTTCATGTTGTCCAAGTCATCCTTTGGTGCTTATACTGGTCTTCTTTGCTCATTTTTTTCTAGTTTTCTCTTTTAAGCATTAGATCTCCCCTTGTAAGCTTTGAATTACATCCATGGTTTCCTAGTAGACTTTTTTTTGGTGAGCTGGGTTTGGATACTTCCCATGTACCACTTCTTTCCTTGAAATAATAGGTCTCTTCTTAAGCACTTCCCTTGCACGCATGGACTTCGCCCTTGTTGTTACCATAACAGGCTCTAGTTTTGATTCACATATTACTCGTGGGAGCCATTACACGTCAGCCTTCTTAATACTCACCATGATAGTGCCCTTATCCTTATGGTGCTGCTGACTCATATGTTCATATAACTCTGGGCACTCTTCATACTTATGTTTTTTCCCACACCAGGAGCACTGTAGAAGATCTAGACATTTACGCTTATAATGGTCTGTGGCTCCACAATTAAAGCATGTCCCCTGTGGGAACTCAATTCTTCCCCCGTGATTACAATGGCCACGAATTTCTCTGTAAAATACCCTCCCATGCGTACCTCCATCTCCACATTCTTCATACTGACGTTCATCTCCTTTGGAACTGCTAGCAATGTCAGTCTAGTGCACACTAAGATCAATTACCTCATGAATCTGGTCAATCAATCTACAATCCTTAGTGTCATGTGTGGTTGAGGTACATATCTTGTAATAACAAGATACATTTTTACGGATCGCGCACTGTAAAAGGGGGCACCTACTTGCATCATGATCCCCATGATCGAAATTTACCGCTACAGCCCTATCCTTTGTGTGTCCTTCTATGTTACAATCTATGCACCACATCCCATCGTGAGTCTCTGAAACTATGTTGGTAGATAATTTCTCCAACTGCTTAGCCATGGCAGCAATCTGAGCCTCCATAAATGGGCTAACACCAGTGTCAACACTACCAACTACCTCAGTGTGTAAAGTAGCTTCCAATGCTTCGCGCGGGTCCGTGAATGTTTTATGAGACAAAGCCCTCCTAAAGGGTGTGATCAACCCTCCAACAAACCACTAAGTATGTTGTGAAGGGTGGATATCATAAGATAGTTTAGACAATAGAGTTTTATAATGCGCATCATATTCCCACACGCTCTCTGCCATTCCCTACTGGATTTCCTTAAGAGAGGTGATGCTTTTTCTGTTTAAACTTAGGTATGTGAAATTCTTTCAAGAACACATTTTTCTGCGCGGTATAGTCCACAACAGTCTAATGAGGGTCATACTTTCTATACCAACTATGCACGCGTCCCGTTCATGCGCCATAGTAACTCGCACTTATGCACATGCTCTGCGGCATCTTCTATCCCACTGTAATTTGGTAAGTGTAGAGACATCTCAAAAAAGACTTGATGAGGTGGCTGAGGCCCTTTTCCTCCTAACCCATTCCCTCGATTTCCTCTACTGTTTCCTCTTCCACTAGACCCACTAGATCCTAAGCCACCAGCTCCACCACTTCCACCTCCTGATCCTCCTGTGTTAGGTACAAGGCCTGTGTTTGTCATGCCAAATGCTCCCATCATCCCACTAAAATGTGCGTCGATAGTTTGTGAACTAATGCCACTCCCCAGTCATATTTCCTCCACCATTTCCTAACACACTCCCAAAACCACCTGTAAATATGCCTTGTCCAAACATTCCACCAAATAATGGAATAGTGTGTGAAGCCATAGAAGCCCCAAATGAGAAGTTGTATCTTTTGGGTGCCGATCAGTTGCTTCCACTGATATCAAATGGATCAACTATACTTTTCCCTCATTTGAACAAACCAAGCACCAAATTTTGGTCACTAGGTGGGGTCAGATGCACACCAATGACTCTTCTTTCTCCATGCGATGGGCTCTCATTAGAAGCTGAGGGGTTCTCTCTTCCACACTTTCCAAGATGGGGTAGCACAGACTATTCAGGCTCCACATCCTCCATGTGAACCTCTTCTCCCAAAAACATCTACCTCCATGGATCCATTATAAATGCCACCTTACAATCTCCCTCTCATGTGCTTCACCATACTTGAGTCATCTCTCCTCCCTTTAATTTTCAGTCGTTATATCAGCCCTCTTTCCCCAACCTGGCTTCCTCGCCAAGCGCTCAGAGTGGTTTAGGTCGGCCATTGGGAATGCCTCTAAACTCATGGTTACCATCAAGATTTTGATTGCCAGGGGGATAGCCCACAAAAATTCAAACTCAACAACTTCTAGACAAGAATACGTGGAAATTGTGTATTCTAGAGTGTAGCTAGCCAATACTCCCTTCCATCAATGATCTATAGCATGGGTCCATGTTAGATCAGCATCTTGAAAGTTCTTTTATGTTTCTTAGGTCCAAGGGGTGTGATTTATAACACTACCCTGATCTAGATGTATAAGCTGAGAGCCATTCAAATAACTCTACTGGGAAATAAACAGAAGAATGTTTTGTACAACTCATGATAAAGAGTGTCTTCCACCCATACCTTCGCATATCAAACCTAGATCCGGTACTGAATCTCTGATCGAATTCATCCTCCGTGCTTTTAAACAAATCTTCAACACCTTCAAGTGTTAAGCACTCCGCCATCACTTTTTTACACAGATCACGATGTATGCCATGTTCCACTATAAACTTCGAAAAGAGGTCTCAGCAATGCGAAACTAAGATGTAGTCATTTTTACACCCACCAAGAACAAGGTAACCTCATGTGTGTCTGGCCTATCACCCAGAAGGCGCTGGGTGCTCACCTGAGGCACGCGAGAGGGAGATCCGAGTCTCTCTTTTATGTGAGTCTAGTGGAAGGCATCAGTTCATGATCTCTGACTTCAGTGATTTAACAGGACATGAAGAAGCTATAGAGCTCAGGATGAGCTTCTAAACCCCTTCAGTCATAACAGAAAGTAAAGTGCACTTAACAGGAATTGACAGAACCAATAAGTCGTAAATCGATAAGTAGATTAAATCATTCAAGTAAGGTCCATCATTATACAAGATCAAAAACATAGAGTAAAAACTATGTAGATAATACAGAGAGGATATCTTAATGTAAACATGGTCATGGTAACCTTATCATATTCATTCATAGTCGTTGCTATAGAAAGTATCAAAGAAGAGGCAGACCATAGTCATGCACCATATCTAGATCCATACATGTATTCTCACCAAAAAAAAATTGTACATTACACCATTTCCCTTATTACATTTTTACTCGAATCATTTACCCATTTTCATCCCACTGGTTCTCATAGTAATTCTTTAGAGCTCCACTTCCTTCCTCAGGTTCTGTCTCTATTCTTTGCTCAAGGGTGTGCGTATAAATAGGCATCTGAGTCTCTAACAAAATCCTCTATGCAACCTCAGATCTAGCCCCAAGTGTCAAGGTGTGGGTCTCCCCAGGCACATGCCTCTCCATGTCATGATTAAATTTTTGGATCTTCTCTATCACAAGGTATATTCCTTCCAAGACACCCTGTCGCTAGGCTAGAACCTTATCCAAATAGAAACATGTTCTTCATGTGTTCTGTCTAAAAGGCCAAAAATAACTAAGTCCCAAATTGTGCATCATGCGCATGCGGCCTTGGTTCTCTAAAAACCCTTTTTGAATCCTACCTTGTGTGCCTTCACTTGCACACTTCCGTCGGCCATGCACACCTACGCACCTTTAATATTTGGTCAGCTATACATTAGGGTCCCAACAATTGCTTTCTCCTTTTTGGTCAACCCTATGAGAAAGAAGAAGTCAAATTCAGGGAAACAATAAAAATAATAACTAAAAATAACAACAAAATAGTGACAATGCCTATACACCGCTATAAGCATTTTCCTTTACTTACTATGTTGAAAGAGGAATATGCAGGAACTGATATCGAAACAATGCACCATAACGAATTTGCATTCTTATGGTAACGCCGTAGCTTAAATGTAATAAGTCAGATTCATAGACATGGAAAGAATATGAAAATAAGAAAATAGGTTTTCTCATGCTCATCGATCCAAAAAAGGAAGTACAAATAGGGGTGTTGTGTAACCCTTATGATGTCACTGACGCATATGACATGACTGACACATATGATGCCACTAAAGGAGGAGTTACAATTTTTAAGTAAGAATGTAACTCCTATGATGCACTGATGCAAATGACAATGATAGCTTCTATGAAAGAATCTAACACTTGTCATTTGACTCCCTAAGACCTATGAATCTCAGAAGGCGAGATGAATCACCATGTAATGTGGATGATGACTAGGCAAGTCACACAAACAAACACCCCCCTTCATCGAATCTGATTTAGAGGTCATGGTAAGACAGAATAGACAAGAAGACTCCCCTAGACAACTAAGAAAGATGTGCCAATGGGGCCCGACAACTAAAGGCCTGATAAGGGTCCTATATACAAAAAATATATTTCTAGAAGGAAGAAGAGGAGGAGAAAAAAGCTATATATCTCAAAGAAGATGGGTGGCTTGTAGTAGACCTCACCCCAAGAAGAGATCGTAAGTAAAGAAATTTCACCTAAGTGAAGGGCTTGGTGAATATTTTTACAACCTGATCAGTAGTTTAAACATATTGTATGTCGATGATGTTTTCATGTATCAGCTCCCATATGAAGTCCATGTGAATCTCAATGTGCTTCATCTGCTAATGCTAAACTAGATTTCTAAAAATCAAGATAGTGTTCATGTTGTCACAGTAGATAATGGTAGGCCACCAAAAGTGGATGCCAAACTTGGTCAAGATATCCTATAACCAAACAAATTATGTGGCAGCGTTAACTCCTCCTCTGTACTCTGCTTATGTCGATGATATGGAAATGGCATTCTACTTCTTTCTATACCAACTAACAAGACCTGAGCCAAGACCGAAACTGTAGCTTGAGGTAGACTTCTGATGATCTAGATCACTGACCCAGTCTGAGTCTGTAAATCCAATCAGGTCAATCTCAGTCCCTCCTAAGTAATGAATACCATCTGTGTGAGTGCCACAAACATAGTGAAGGATCTACTTTTCTTCTTTTAAATGCAGCTCATGAGGCTCCTACATAAATCTGGACACGATCTCAACAACATATGATATATTTGGCTGAGTGTGAGTAAGGTAGATTAATCTCCCCACCAACTTCTGATAAGGGTACTATTAACCAAGGGGGAAGAGAAATACAAAACCAACTTGACTCTAGAAATAAAAGGAGTAGGTGAGGACTTGCAATCAGATATGGTAAACCAAGCAAGCAAATCAAGAGAGTACTTATGTTGTGAGATCATAATTTCCAAGTCAGATTGTGAAATATGGATCCCAAGAAAGTACTGAAGCAATCCTAAGTTGGACATGGAGAACTTGTTGGCCAAGGAGATCTTCATAGAATCAATGATAGAGGAAGATCTACCCATGATCGATAAGTCATCAACATAGAGAACAATAATAAGCATGGATTCATCCTACCATAGAATATACACATTTGGGTCAGAGTGACACCAAGTGAACCCTGATGCAAGTAAAAAGAAGACCATCTTGGTTATACCAAGCCCGAGGGGATTGTTTAAGGCCGTAGAGATAATTCTTTAAATTGTAAACAAGGGACAGATCCTGGACATAACCCGGAGGTTGTTCCATCTAGATCTCTTCCTCTAGATCCCAATGAAGGAAGGCACTCTCAACATCCATCTCATGGACATCCCATCTATTAATGGTAGTGATAGAAAGGGTCAGTTGAATGGAAGTCATCTTCCCAACCGAAGAAAATGTTTCTAAATAATCAACCCCAACTATTTGGGAGAAATTCTTAGCTACAAGTTGTGCTTTATACTTCTTGAATTCTACATCGAATCCATACTTTTTCTGATATCTCCACCTACACCAAATGATTTTTCTTCCTTTCAGAAGAGGGGTAAGATCCCAAGTGTCATTATTTATGAGTGAGGAATACTCCTCATCCATAGAAGAATCCCACTTAAGAAACCTAGAAGCTTCCTAGAAAGACAGTGGATCATAACAAGAGGCAAAGAAGGAGTGGGGTCCAATGAAACTTGAGTGAGTACGTCTCTCATCTAAAGGATCTCCAACTAAATCTCTGGCACTCTGTAAATTTTTCATAGCCCAAAGAGGTCCCAAAGGATCAAGCTCAGAGTCAGAAGATTCTTCACTCGAGTGATAAGGGAAATAGTCCTCGTTATCACTACTGTCAAAATTAGAAGACTCAGAAGTTTGAGGATCAGGAGGAGCAGGGAGAGGAGGAACTCACTCAACAACATCATCATCTGATGAGTTAGAATCTGAATCAGTGGGAAAAATAACCTCAGTGAAAGTAAAAGTCAAGGATGACTCATCAAACTTCACACTCCTCTCAATATAGATCTCATAGGTTGTAGGATTCAATAATTGATATCCCTTCACGCCATCAGGACACCCAACAAAGATACAAGGTTTCAATTTTGGATCCAATGCTTTGCATTTATTCTTGGGAATTCAAGCCATAGCCTTGGATTCGAAGACTCAAAAGTGCTCAACATAAGGCTTGTGTCCAAACAAGGCTTCAAAGGGTGTCATCCCTCTTACTACCTAATGTGGAACATGATTCTGAATGTAAGAAACACAATTCACTACTTCAGCCATCTCTTGCAGAGGAACGGACTTTGAGTGAGCCATACAAGTAGCCATCTCCTTTAGATTTTGGTTCTTTCTTTCTACAACTCTATTTTGTGAAGGGTTGTAAGCAACTGTACACTACAAACCAATCCCCTCAGAAGTGAAAAAATCCTCAAACCTATTACTCAGATACTAACCTCCATTGTTGATTCAAAGAACCTTGATAGACCATTCCGCTTCTTTCTCAGCAAGAGCCTTAGAGTTCTGAAAATGCTCAAAGACTTCAGAATTAAGCTTAAGAAAATATACCCAAGTATAACGTGAAAAGTCATCAATGAAGGTTAGTATATATAGAGCTCTAGCTAAAGAAGGAGATGGAAAGGGGCTAGAAACATCACTATGAACAAGATCCAAGGAGGAGTAGCTCTCCACGATTTTCCCTTATCAAAGTTTTTTTCAGGGTGCTTTTTCGAGGGTACAACCCTCACAAAGACCTTTATGATAAATAACTTGGGGTAACCCGTTGACCATTTCTTTTTCAATCAATTGTTCAAGGTAATGATAATTTAGATGCTCAAAATGCTCATGCAATAACTTTCTAACCTTATTTGCATGGTGTGAGCAACGCATTGGGTGTTGAATCAGAGGAAAAGTGGGAAAAGGTATACAACCATGAACGGCGATCCTCCTTTCACTCAGCCACATTGTAGTCAGAGTTAATATCACGAATGATCACAAATTTAGGACCAAATTCCACTCGCATTCCTTCACCAAGGTGGGTGATTTGGTAAACCGATAGGATATTGGTAGAGAGATTGGGAACACTCAACACTTGGTTAAATTTTTCACCTTTTATCTCTACCTATCCACTACCAAAAATTGACATGTGAGTGTCATCACCTAGTGTGATTTGGGACATGCCACATGATTCAATGTAAAAGAGTTAAACCTCTAAAGAATCCATGTGGTGCAAGGCACCGAAATCAATAATCCAAGTTGATGATGGAGTTGATTTAGCTATAAGGGCCTTACCTTTCTTCTTTTCATTTTTATACTCCTTTGCTTTAGAAGACTCACCCTTCTTAGCATTTTGTTTGACAGATTTAGGAACACTAATTTAATTCTTATTAAGAAACTGAGTTAAGTGATCAATTTGTTTCCAAAAACATTAACGCTCTTCGTGGCCATGATACTTACAATAGGAGCATTTACACTTTTCCTTCTTTGCTTTAAGCTCAAAATTTGAAGTGTTAATGTTGGGCTTAGCTGAGGTTTGGTTGGTCTTGGTTTCTTTCTTAGGTTGGTCCTTTTTTTCTTCCCTCTTTTCATTTTTCTTTCCCTTATTCACCACAAGGGTATGTGAATTAGATTTTAGGGTCCCCATTTGAATGAGTTTTTCCTGTTCTTGAATGAGTTGGGAAGAAAAACTATCAAATGAGGGGCATTTTCCAGGCACTACCCAAGGCAGCTTTCGTGGCGTGGAAATTAGAAAAAAAGACAGAGTATTCAGGACCTAACTTAGAAATAATTGACAAGATCAATTGAGAGTCTTTATTCTCCATTTTACGTTCCTTTAGAAGCAGTCTAGTGTGGAAAACATTTGAGAATAAGGCCTGTAGGTTTTCAAAGTCACTAGGATTTAACCCTAGTAGTTCATTCTCTAACTCATGTGCTCTCATGTCATATTGCTTCCCAAACATCTTTTTGAGCATTTTCCATGCTTCATCGGGTGTCAAGGAATTTTTTTATGTGGAAGAGAAATTATGGAGATATAGACATAAAAAGAATACCTAAGGCTTCATCACAGCGGTTGAACCATTTAGATATTTCAGGTTCATCATCAAGTTTTGTCTCTAACCCCATGGTAACATGGTATAACCATTTACTTCATAAAATTAATATGATTTTAGATCTCCATTTGAAGAAATTAAAAGGTGTGAGCCCCGGTACTTTAGATATATCTATAATAAAGAGATAGAACCAACGAAGGTAGAAGGAAGGAGAGAGAAAGGAAACAACTACCCCAGAACAATATTATACCACCTGAGTTTGGATCTTTAGTTTAGTACATTGATTACAATCAGATGTGACCATGTGTCGAGAACCAGTCTGTCACTCACCTTGCAATCAGTGTAATAACGTGCAAGAGTGGAGACAACAATCAAGGTTCGTTGGGTGCGACAGTTCGACACCGTAAGCAAGTACAAAAACAAGGGAAAAAAAGAAGGGAAAGAGAAGGCCTTGTGATAAATGGAATCTTACGTATCATGAAAAAACCCCTTTGCCATAAGACTGAGGTGGACGCGCTTATAAGTCCACAAAAAATAACAGGGATATTACAATGCTAAAGATGATTCAAAATGAGCTGACACAAGCAATACAATTACACCCCTAAGAATGTGATACTTTATAAAGTAGTGTATTTACAAAAATGATAATCCCATCATGTAGTGTGCAAAAAAATAGGTAACTTTGACTAAAGAAGTGCTCAAAATGGAGAAATGAGTCAAAAGTTATAGCAAAACAATGATTCCCACAACTGATGAAAAAAGCCAATAAGCCCTGTAAAGGGATTAAAAAAGGTGCCCTAAACGCATGCAAAGGGTGTCGTATGAAGGCTCATTAGAAATGACATCAAATTTTACATAGGGTTTTTTTTAATTGTGAGGGGGGATTAGCCTCCTGCCAACCCTAGACCTCACCTTCATCTTCGACACTCAAAGGAAGGACAATAAAACAAGCAAAAGACCCAAAAAAAATTCAATGCCAATGAAATGTTTTTTTTTCTGTAAAAAAATTGTTGTGACCTAAGGGGTGCTAATGCACCGAGTTTCTTAGGGGTGGATCGATGCATGAAGCAAGGATATCTGGAGTGATCTGGGACTTTTTGTGATATGCCACCAAGTTCTATTGGAGGTTAGGTAAAGGTATTTCAGTTGAGTTATTGGTAAACCACCGTGTGGAAATGTATATCCCCAAATAATTCACCATGTTGACCGTAACTACCATTTCAAGCTTTTGTAATGGTTGGAGCTACAGAATGAGTTAGCCATTACCACATCCCAAGTGAACAATCATGTAGTGTTAGACATTTTGACCAGTCCACGTGCCAAGGGATTATCCCTTCATAGAGTAGAGTAACGGCATGTGCCAGCCACAGATGAAATGGTCATGTTGACTAGAAACCAAGGAAGAATGGGAAATGGAAGCACATATGAGACTCATTACAGGGAAAAATATGAAGTCTCACGCCGAGTTGAACGTAGAACAAGGAAAGGCTGAGTGCAAGATTTAGGTAAATGCTCAGCAAGACAGTAGCTTCTAATGGTGCATGAGTCAACCAAAAAATGATCTTGTAAGGTGAGACTCAAAATGTAGACCAATGCAAACAATCCTGCGATGAGAAAAGTAGAGATAGAACACGTCTACGTAATAAGGCTTTATCCCAATGAGTAAGATTACCACAAACAATGTGAAAAAAGGATCCTCCCAAACCAGATATCAGGGAAAAACTATGTTAATCCCAAATATATTCACCAGAGGAAGAACCTAAGCTTCCAAGGAAACAATAAATGGTGCAAGTTTGACCCAAAAAATAAGGCATGAATTGATCGTAGTTGATGTGGATGCAGCATGCATGAATTAACAACGAGTTGTCTATGAAGCCAATGCAAACTCCAGAGAACTCAATGCACAAGAAACACCAGATATAAACCAGAGACCAAATACGAGCTTGTAATCTAAGGGTTGATGCAAGGTTGAGTTAGTGAGTGTAAGCAGTGAGCTATTTGGATAGCTCTGTTCCATCTCGACAAGTTGGGGCTGAGTTGGTCCTAGAGAAAAAACTTCAACCTTCTGAAAACCAAAAAGACACTCCACCTTTTGACCTACACTTTTGCATCAACCTGAATAGTGTAAAACTCCTCAATGCAAGGTGAGAAACATGATTCCAAAGTAATGATCGAAAAAACTTACATGAGGAAATAAGAATAAACTAGAAGTAATATATAACTGATAAATGAAGAGTGCACGTTTTACTGAAAACTTGCGCTATGATACCATGAAATAGGGATATGCCAGAACTGATATCGAAACAATGCACCCCAACAAAGTTGCACTTTGATGGTAACATCATAGCTCCAACATAATAAGAAATATGCAAACATTGGAAAGAATATGCAAATAAGAAAACAGGTCTGCTCAAGCTCATAGATTGAAGAAAGGAAGTACAAATAGGGGTGTTGTGTAACCCCCATGCCTAAACAAGGAAAGAACCCCTATGACACCACTAACATATATGACATGACTGACGTATATGATGCCACTAAAGGAGGAGTTACAATTCTAAATAAGGAATGTAACTCCTATGACGCACTAACACAAATGACAATGACAGATTCTATGACAAAATATGACACTTATTATTTGACTCCCTAAGACCTCTGACTCTCACAAGGTGAGATGACTCACCATGTGATGTCAACAATGACTAGGCAGGTCACACACACCAACACATGTAATTACACTACACAAAACAATATATACACATGTGTTCTGCCATTGGCTCACTCTCATCACTTTTTATGCACATTTTTCATCTTTAGAATCCACACTCCTCCACCTTTTTATTTTTTTCATTCCAAGCTTGTGTCTAGTCCATTGAAATGTCTTCTTCTACACTTTACATGGATATCAGGTATGCGTCTCTATCTACTTTATATTACCGAGATTTCTAATCACCAACATAAAGTGGGGGAAAAATGTAGACACAAACTTATGCACTTTACACATAATTTGGCTTGGTCTTTTACTACTATTTAGAAGGTCCTCAAGTGGATAAAGTACTATTTAATCCCACCTTTTGGCCATCTTTATTTTATATTTTATTTCATCATTTCCGCACATTATCTTACATGTATCATTCCATTTTTCAACTTCCCCTTCATTCTAGCCCAAAATCAAGGCACCCCAATATTACTGAGGTGCCCAAGGGCGCCCCGGTCCCACTCTCGGTGCCCCGATCTATGTACATCCTTTTTCGATTCTTTTTGGGGCCTTTCTATCCATTTTTCATCCTTATAATTTTCCCATTCATCCTTTTTGGGATTAATTACAAAATTAAGCTTTAGAACCCTATAAATATTAAGTTATAAGACCATAAAGAGGGTCCTAGTGTCACATACTACTATCACTCCATCTAGAGTTGCATCCATTGCATCACTTGCATCCACTTAGTGTCATGCATCAAGGCTAGGAGATCTACATCACACATACTGCATAGGGGGAGGGATTCTATTCTCTTCAAAGCACACATGTTATTTACATTTTCTGTAGTTACTATTGCTCTCTACTTCACAAAGTGTGATTAGCACGAGAGCACCTAGGGAATGATATACACACACTCACCAGAGCTATATCTAGGTCTTAAATGTAGTGTAGCTCTTAATGATAAGACCACTTGTTTGGTGACTGAGCTTAGTTTGACCCATTTATCCTACATTTTTATTTTTCTATGGTTTGAAACTTCCTTTTGTATTGTAGGTCATTACACAGATAATTTGGTGAATCCAATTAGATAAACAGATAGAGTTTTAGATCAAGTTATAATACTGCAAAAACCAATTTATGAGAATTTACAGAGACCAAGGTGCCTAATTTGTAGACACATTCTCCCTAAGGTACCCTAGTACATTCCAAGTTACCTCAGTCAGTTCAAAACCTCTTGATCTACCCTTCACAAGACCTTTGAGTGACTATTCTAGGTTTTGGAACCTACTGTCAGATCTGTAACAATGTGCGGCCATATATTATAATCAGCTAAGTTAATTCTCTCCCTTATCTTGCATATTAGGGTTTTGTTTACATTAGATTTAATTGAGCAATCAATTTACATTATTTTAGTATGCTTATTTACAACATTTTAGTCCTCTTAAATAGATTATCATTAATACCCTATACTCCCATTTAGGATTATAGGATCTCTGCTTTTATTAATGAACCTCCTTATAGCCCATCTTCTTCAATTCTTAGGCCATATCCTTTTCTTCCATCAAATTATCCTTCTATCAACGATTTTGGTAAGCCCACTATCATTTCTCACATCAAATATCAATGTCCACTTTCTTCTCCCACATCATGGGATCAGACAAGTCATGTATTAGCTTATAGGAAACCTAAATATTTTCTTTACTAAGATAATATCAAAAATTCCAAGCGCTTCAAATATCCCAACTTAAAAAAGAATAAATTTCATAAAAAAACATAATTAAACAATGCACATCAATGCAACCATCAAGTATGGCACAAAGTGCATAAAGCTTTGGATAGGGAACTCAAGCTCCCAAATACAAAATCCATGTTTCAAAACAAATCACAATCATTTATTGAGTATGAGCTCACCACGATCATCGAGATCGGGGATAATATGACTCCAGATAAGGAAACATTCCTAGTCTCCCTTATCAAGGTAATCATGAATATTTTTGTTGGATCTTATCATGTTGAGTGACATTGTTTGTCCTAAATACATAAAATGCAAAAAAAATGAGAAAACATAAAAACACTACAAAAAAATCAAAGGTACAAAATATCAAACATTGTAATCAGGTATTACATACACATATATGTTCTTTCTTCCCTTTCTTTTCATTCCTCTACATGGAATCCACCATTTTCATCCCTTCAATGTATTTTTGTTAGTCTATTTGCACGTATTTTGCAACAGTTATCTCTATGGTATCCGTCTGACCTTGGTCTTTTATTACCTTGGTAAATTAAAGAACCATTGACCTCTTAGAGATCCTATCAAAATCTACATCTAATAAAATTTTGCAAATAAATTTTGGATATATTTGTTGACACTAGTGAATGTTGGCATTGAAATCACTTCCACATCCTTCCATCAAGCCATAAATGGTTCTTAACCCCTTGTCAAAACAATCAAGAGAGATGAAATAAATTTTCAAAAAGAAAAAGAATCAAAATCAAAATCAAAATAAAAAAAGTATATCAATTTATGACTCTCTATTGGGGTGTCTCCAATATCTCTACTAGGTATATGGATGCCTGGATGATAGTATATAAATGTTGCAATTAGAATAAAAATGCATCTCTATCAGGGCTATGGATTCCTAGTTAGCAGTGGAGCAATGTATTACTCTCCTTTCACCATCCATTCACAAATATCAACTTTGAAAATAAATCATTCCTACACATTGGTTAGGGTATCTTCACTTGTTGTCTATCAAATCTTCCCTACCAGAGGTATTTAAATTCCACGTGCACAAAATAGATGTCGATGAGAAAACATGATTAGTATGTTACCAAGTGTCTTATTTTTGGACCTTGTTCAAACTCCTACTTTAGTCCATATCTTGTCTCACAATTTGTGCCTTTCGATAATCACTTTGTTATCGCTAGTATTCTAGCTACATTTTCCATGTCCTTACATAACATTTATTCTTTACTCCTACTTTGTTCAGAACATTCATGTGTATAAGATTTCCTTTTTATTATGTGTGAGGTAAACTTTGTCCCTTCTTTCAATAAATAATCTTCTACTTCTTTCTATCATCGGATTCTTGGCCAGCTTACGCTGGGGGGCATGTTTTCTCTTTCCTAGCACATCATTGGTTTAAATTTCATCATCATGTTGAACTGATCCATACTGGCCCTGATCCAAATTTTGTGTGTGAAGAGTTTTCCTTTGCATATTCCCATCTAAAGTTGTGGGAAAATTTGCATCATCACCTTCTTACACATACACGTGGCATTATACCCTTGTACATCCCATACAATACTGGGGTATCAACGCTTCTTCATTTTCCTTTACATAGCATCAAAAAACCTTAAGAAATCCAAAACATTCAAATATTTTTCATCATAACATTTAAAAACATAAAAAAAATAAACCCAATAAAATTAGTAAAAAACAATCCAAAAACCCAAAAAAAAATGGTTAAAACAATAAAAAAACCCTAATAAAATTAGTAAAAATCAACAAATTCCAAAACATTGGTAAACAATCCAAAAATCCATTAAAAAATTGGTAATAAACAATCAAAAACCCCAAATATTTGGTAAAAAACTCACGAAAATCCAAAAAAAATTGTAAATTTTTAAAAAAAATCAAAAATTAGTAAACAACATGCACATAGTTAAAGCCTGTATCAAATGCATTGTCCTCAAACATCGAAATAATTGCTATAAAATATATTTCTTGGTTACTCACTTGTTCTTGTCACAAGAACTCGCAGATCATTTTGATCTACCCACATTTACAAAAGTTGGTCTGCTTGCTATGTTTGTATGCAATTGGCACAACGAGTTTTTGGGTATTGTTTCATAGCACATGAAATATTTTTCATAGGACCCAAGTGTCCTCTGTTATTCCCCTTGCATGTATTCTTGCTTGGGGCACCATTTTTAACCCTTTTCGTTAAACACAAACATTCGAGAACTGAATCTTGATAAAAAAAAACATGGTGCAACTATCTTGAATTTTGTTTATTTAATTATGTGTGTTTTTGCTTGTTTCCCTATTAGGTTAACTTGTTTACTTTCTCATATTGCATTACATTATGTATGTTGCATTATATATGTTGCATGGAGTTAAACATTTTTAGCAATGAAAAAATGTTAGTATTATAAATTTCAAGTGTTATTTTGTACACTTTTGTTGTATGTGTACATTTTAAGAATGGACCGATGATGTAGATCATATGAGAAAAGTGATGAAACAAAATTTGTTTATTGAACAAACTCAGATGAAAAGGCTATTTCCATATTCTTCACCTGTCATTTCTTCATCAATATTCAAAGTTTCTTCCACGTGGATTCTTCTATCCATTTCCTTCTTATTTTCGATCGTCGATTGACTTTTTTCTATCACCCTATTGAAACTCAAGGGGTCATCATCCTACATGATACTAATTTTTCTTCCAAAAAAATAATTGTTTAAGATTTTCTACGTTTTCTTTGCAGTGACTTCACTTACGCCACCCCAAAGAGGGGAAAATGTAGACACCTAAAATCTGCTTACTGTAGTTTTAATACTAAAGTGGTACTCATTATCCTCCATCTCATCATTTTCATTATAATTAGTGATTTCCGCTAATTAACTAATGTTTCCCTCCATTTTGGTCAATTAACGACACTTCATTAATTAACTAGCCTTTATCACATTCCAGGTGCCAATTAACAACACTTCGTTAGTCATAATCCTCTTCGAACTCAATTAATTAGCTATTATTAAGTTAATTAAGCCTTTTTCATCATGCATTTAATCAATAAACCCTTTTATTGGGTAAATCCTACTTTCAAATGATTCCAATCTTATCAAATTTGTCCTCAATCACCTCCACTTAATATGCACTTAAATGACAAAATTCTAGCCTATTAATGCATATACTGGCGTGGGGTCAATGGGAAGTACCTCCCGAATTCTCATGTCTCTGTGTAACCCACTAGTGTACACATCTTGTAAATTCACACCATAACTAGTATCAAGGTCACTTTATCCCTCTCTCTAAAAATTTCAGCAAAGGAGGGGTGCAAATGAAGCTTCTCTGCTAAATAGAAAGTTATATCCCCCCCAAGGACTAGGTATTTATATCTTTTCTCCCCCTTCACACAATGTTTTCACTCACCGCGATACCCATATATGGTGACATATGATTGCCATGCCTTCTTCTATTGAATCTTGTGAATAACTTTCCGCGATGATCTATTTTTACAAAATAATCCATTTTTAGCATGCTTTTGCTACTTGGGGAATTTTTTTTTTTCCATAGCGACCCTTTTTGCTCCATGGGGTAGATTTTTTCTTTCCAATGATTTTTGCAACAATGTCGTAATTTGACTTTGTTAATTTTTTTACATCATTTTCATTCTATAAAATTCAAATAACCAATTTTTTTTTGTAAGAATTCTTGTAGTTTAAAAAAAAAAATTTATGTATATTTTCTTATGCATTCTCAAAACCCTAAAATCATGATGGCTCATTGAAGATTAAAAAGTTAAAAAAATGGTAACGTTTTTTCAAAAATCCAAAAAAAACTTGGTAAAACCTCACGAAAATAAAAAACTCAATTTCAAAAAAAATCAAAAATTGGTAAAGGACATGCACACAGCTAAAGCCTGTATCAAATGCATTGTCCTCAAAAATAAAAAAAATGTCTTACAAAACATCTTTCTTAGGTTCTCAGTTATTCTCGTCACAACGACTCACGATTCATTTTGATCTACCTTCATCAACAAAAGCATGGTCTGCTTGCTATATCTGTATGCCCTGTAGCACAATGATTTTTTGGGTACTGTTTTATAGTGCAAAAATATTTTTTCATAGGACTCAAGTGTCCTTCATTATTCCCCTTGCATGTATCCTTTCTTGGGGACACCATTTTCAACCCTTGTTGTTAAACACGAACATTCAGGAACTGAATCTTGATAACAAAAACATTGGTGCAACTGTATTGAACATTGTTTGTTTGAATATGTGTGTTTATACTTGATTTCCCTATCAAGTTAGCCCGTGCACTTTAATTTCTCATATTGCATTACATTATGTATGTTGCATGGAGTTAAACATTTTTAGTAATGAAAAAATGTTATTATTATAAATTTTCAATGTTATTTTACGCTTTTGTTGTATGTGTACATTTTAATAAGGGCTGATGATGTAGATCATATGAGAAAAGTGATGAAACAAAATTTTTTATTGAGTGAGACTAGATGCAAAGGATATTTCCATATTCTTCATCTATCATTTCTTCATCAATATTCAAAGTTTCTTCCATGTGGATTCTTCTATCTGTTTCCTTCTTATTTTCGATCGTCGATTGACTTTTTCTATCACCCTATTGACACTCGAGGGGGAATCCTAAATTATACTAATTTTTCTTCCAAAAAAATAATTTTTTAAGCTTGTCTATTTTCTTTGCAGTGACTTCACTTACGCCACCCCAAAGAGGGGAAAATGTAGACACCTAAAATCTACTTTTGTAGTTTTCAATGCTAAAGTGGTACTCATTATCCTCTATCTCATCATTTTGCATTATAATTAGTGATTTCTGCTAATTAACTAACATTTCCCTCCATTTTGGTCAATTAATGACACTGCGTTAGTTAAATAACCTTTATCACATTCCAGATGTTAATTAATGACATTTTTTTAGTTATAATCCTCTTAAAATCAATTACTTAACTATTATTAGTTAATTAAGCCTTTTTCACATGCATTTGATCAATAAACCCTTTTATTGGCTAAATCCTGCTTTCAAATGCTTCCAATCTTATCAAATTCCTCCTCAATCATCTCCAAATATCCTAAAAATATTATTCTATCCTATTAATCAGTCTCATTTGATTAATTAAAGTACTTTTTAACTCCCATGAGTTATTAACCCACTAGTTAAATCATCTAATCATGGTTAGCTAGTCTAAAGTTACTTTATCTTTTATCATTTGTCCCACATGCACCAAGGATTCAAGCTTGTCTGCAAATAGAAAGCTATGATAAAGGACCAAACTCCTACCTTCACACCTTACTCCATACTTTGAATATTATTATTCATCTAAAACATATGATTCAAGAGCCTTACTCCATTGATTTGGAATAACTTGAACATCCCCATTTACATTGATTTCTTCAAGCTTAATTAGTAAAGAGAAGATACTAACATGGCCTTGTAGCCATTTCTTAGATGAGATCTTGTTCACCATCTAATGAAGTAGCAACAACATATTTTGATTTCTTTTAGATCTTCATTAGGTTTAATTTATTTAGACAATCATTAACATAATAAGAATGCTTGTAGTTTAGATGATGAATTTCATGTAGATTTCCTTATGCATTCTCATAAGATTTGATTGTGATGGTTCATTGATGAATTTATTAGATTATCTCTAAACTACTTGGTGTCAGTTTAAGTTTAAATTGGTTTTCTTAAATTTAGCATGTTCACACCTATCAATGGATAGAGTCGAGGCTAAATGATTTAGTGAAATCATTATCGTCATTTACCATATTCTTGATTTAAGCATCGATCTTCTCGAATGACAGTGGTATTAATAGTTTTACTCAAAAACTTGTAATTGATTTTGTCAAATTCATGTATGATATCGTTCAAGCCATCAACCTCTTCTATCCTTTTCTCTAATTTTTCCAAATCTTCTTACAATATTTTTATATTCAACTTCATGGCCTCATTGAATTCAAATGTCCTTATGATGTCATCAATGACACCTTATTTAAAGACTACATTTGATTTCACATTATGCAATTGCTCTTAGGTTTTAAGATTAATTTCTAAATTATCACTTTGTTGAGTGAGGAATTCACTCATTTTTGAAACCATGACATTTTCTGAAGACAACTAGTTATACAAATCTACAGAATTTTTGATACTTTTCTCCCCTTTCTGAATTAGATTCTCCATCTAACCCCTAACTGCTCATCCCTTTTGTCTAATATTTTTGACCACGAAGTAAGATGTATCATAAAAAATCAAAGGAATAGTAAGAGTGGTATTAGTATGGATATGCTAAGTGATTTTGGTTAAGAGAGTGGTTAGCTGTTCAACTTTTCCCTTAAGTTCATCCTTGGTTGTTTTTTCCTTGTCATATTTCTCTAGAATATTACCCAGGGCCACCTAAACATCTTTTTTGGCACCTTTTTGGGTATATTTCCCAAGATTAAACCTAGAAATTTCATAATCCATTCTGGTGATTGTTTCTCTAGTTTTTTCTGTAACTCAAGTAGTTATCTCAATGAATATTTCCCCTGTTTGATCAACTGATAAGTTAGAAACAACTCTCAGTCACTTCACTTGCCTTTGGGGAGTCAGATCTAGAGCATTCAAATAAACAAAATCCTTAATAGGTACTTTTCTCTTCTGTTTCGGTGTTTACCTATGCAAATACACAATAATAGAAGATGATGATTTAGAAGACAATAGAAGCATTATTATATTAGTACTCGAGGTAGTTGATATGACTAGGGCACTAGTCATAGTCAAAAAACGTGGTAGTGATGTCATGATAATGGAGGGAAAAGTGGAGAGAATGGCCTCATGTTTGGGTGAAACAGAAGTGGAAATGGGAAGAGGTTATTGAGGAAGAGGGGTTATAAAAGGATACCTCATTCCCAAAATTTCTCTAGTTGAGAGTGTTGGAAAGGAAGAAAATACTCGATTCATAGAGGGAGACAAGGGGAGAGATGTAGGGGAAACGAGAATGGAAGAAATCTAAGAAAAGGTCAAAGGAAGAGTGACAGAATGAGGGGAAAGAGGAACTAAAGGTGGCAAATATGGAAGAGATGAAGAAGGTGGTCACTGTGACACTTGAGAAATATTCGTTGAAACACTTAGATCTATCACTTAAGTTGATTGTAGCTTTGGAGGTACAAATCTTGTAGGAGCCCCATAAAAATATCATGAACCCCTGTAGAAAAATTAAATTTTACGTGGTTTTGCAAGGGGTTTGGATATCATCCTCAATCCTTTTGATGGAATGGGTTGACCCACTGATGACTATTGTACAAATTCTATGGCAAGTTGGTCTAAACATTTTAGGTGTAATTCCCAAAGCTATTAACCACTGATAGGCCTTTGCTAAATGGGGCCCACCCTTTCCTTCGTGTTACTTCACTCTTCAACTCACCAATCTATCCAAGGTAAAGGTTGATTTTTGACATTATTGTGATCATAGGAAGGATCTAGCACTTGATTATCATCTTTTAGGCCCTCGAGAATGACCACAATTCCATAGTGGATTATTTCCTTTAGGGTTATCCTCTCAAATTCCTTTTCTCTCACTACATATTCATCTCAACAATGAATCCAAATGTATTCTAATTAAGGAATGTGGACGCTAGACAATCCTATTTGTCCAAGCCTATCCATTCAATCAAAATTAGTGCATGGATGAAATTTTCTTAGAGCCATCTGGGACATCTCTCCTTCAACATTTTTATCTTTATACATAGACATGCATGTATATCTTCCTATATTTAGGGGAAAATGGGCCCCTGATTTGTGATGATCATGCTGAATTTTGTGATAATGGAGCAACTTCCGAACCAATTCCATCAAAACTAATTTATCAGTTGGCCATCTTGGTAGCTTGTTAGGATCTCCTACAAACCTTGGCACTCTAATGTAAGTGAATATTATGAACTATAGGTACATACCTCCCCACTCTCATGCTTTTATTCCAAGATTCATTAGATATTCTATGATTTTTATAAATCTTTGTCAAATAAGTATAAGAGAACTATGGAGAAATCATCACTCACCCTCTAAAAATGGTTAGGACCTTGTGCCATGGTGAGTTGGGGGTAGTATTCGTATATCTAAGTTGTACTTCTAGACCCCTTTGGATTTATCCTTGGGTAATCTCTCATTCCCTGTACTGCATATAGCAGGTAGGAGGTCATGTAGAAGTTTCCCAAAGTCAACACATCTTCCAGCTGATAGCATATAACATTGCTTATGTGTTCACTCCATCAAATGAGGTCCTTATTCTTCTTGATTATGACAATGTATAGGTTTATCCACTCTTGGAATTCCCTAGTAGAAGGAAGACATGTAACCTTTCTCAATAGTGTGATGATATCATTCAATTCTGGTATGAAATTAGATCGGGGAATTTTCTTGGGGAATCTAGACAATGAAGTCTTAATCTTAGTCAAATAACTCTTGTTTAAAACCCTGGTGCAAGTGTCATTTTCTACAACCCAATGATTTATAGAAAATTTCAAGGAGATATTGGCATATTCTTGAATGTTTGAGCTCTTTAGAAGATCTTCAACGAAATCACTATCCAATTTGATCATGACATTCTCATCATCATCTTTTACATGAAGTGAAGCCTTATCAAAGTCAGATGTTGCAGCAAGTACAAACTTAGGACATTGCATAGACTGTGGAAATGTAGCCATAAGGGAAATTCCACTGTTATAAATAGCTTCCATCCATAGTTTCTTATTTGGGGCCTTTACTCTTTCCCAAAATTTAGACATATCTAAATGCTTGAAGTTTGTATCTCTAATATTTTCTACATCAGAAGAGATACTAGAAGGAGGTAATGCCCCTTGGTAGCTATATTTCATCTTGTCTTTTCCTTTAGATGAGGAACTAGACATTTGACCTATTGAAGAACTCAAGAAATTAGAGTTCAGAGTAGAAATGAGTGCCTTTAGAATACCTTGTAAAATTAGTCCAGACTTTCAAAATCTTGAAGTCCAAAGATCTAAAATCAGAACTTAAACATTCAAAAGAAGCTTCAAAACTCATAAATATTGCACTTATGATCTCTAAAACCCGAATAGAAAATGTTTCAAAAACTCTAATTCCCAAAGGCTAAAAACTTGAGAATCTTTGAAACCCAAAAATTTTGGACCCCAAAACTCCAAAACTTGCAATCTCTGATCTCTGAAACATGAAATACCTCTGAGTAGCTCAAACCCCAAAATATTAAATGGATAACCTCTGAGTAAATTATGTTATGAAGTAAGAAACGCCGAAAATACTGCGACTCTGAAACTCTCAAAACACAAAGATCCAAACATATGATGCTCTGAAACTCAACCTTCTGACAACAATCCTTCATTTATAAGTCCTAAAGACTTGTTCTTTCTTGTTTGTAAGTAATTTTGCATTTCAGGATTGGAAAACAACCAAAAAAACAAGGATGGAAAAGCCATACTTGAAACTAAGAACAAAACCTAGGATAAACAAAGTGGGATGAAGAATAAAAGAAAATAAAAAGATAGAGAAAGAACCCCAAAATTGAAAAAAAAAAGATACTTTTCTAAACTTATCCAAATTAATGAGAAAATCATGAAAATAACGCTTCAAAAATAACCTTAGGTATATGTTGGGGTGTGTAGAGATGTTAGCGTGTCAGTGTACTTAAACATACAATAAAAATGATAGGTAAAAACTTGTGTATTTACAGGAAGGTAAAAATTAATTAATGTAATCTGACATGTGTGGAGGTGGTTAAACATTTAATGGCTTCGGAAGTTAGACTTCAGAAGTTAGCGTGAAAACTATACGCAACATACAATCTAAACTTCAAGGTCTAAAATGCTGAAATTCCAAAATGCTGAAGTGGTCCGGTTTCAAACTTCAAGATTTGGCATGCGTAAAACATGTAAGCTTTACTTTGCATCCCAAAAGCTGAAAATATGGTACAAAATTGGACTTCAGATTTCAAAAAGAGAAATTTCTGAAAAATGCATTTGTAACTCTAAATTTCGGTTTCAAAATCCGATGGGTTCGGACTTAAGACTTTAGAACTCAAACTCCATTTTGCATGCAAAATGTATTTTAACCTCTAAAATTTGAAATCTAGTGGAAAATGGTACCATGACAATTTTTTGAAACAAATTTTTTGGAACACTAAGGAATGGGCAAGGTGAAGAATTTTCAAGAAAATTTTAAAAGCCCTCCCAACAAGGGTACCTTGTAAAGTTAATAGGTTTTATGTTATTTTTTGCTTCTTTTACTATTTTTAGAGGCCATAAAAACCTAGGTGTTGGATTTCACATGCACGACAAGAATTTTTGTCAATGAACAAACCCTTTTTTTCTTGCACTAGTTTGTAAAATTTTATTTCCCACCATTCCAGTGATCGGGTTGAAGTGAAAATTCATATGTGATATCAGAAAAAAAAACATCTGAAAAAATTTGTTTCGCCAAAATCTGAGGTGGGAAAGTGCACCTTCAAAACTCAAGGACTCCATTAATGGCTGTCATAGTAGCTTCATGCCTAAATTACTCATGAGGAAAAAATTATTTTTCAAATTCCTAGGGTTCCAGTGGGTGAAATCTCTTGAAAATTAGACCAGAGCATCATGAAAAATTATGTAAACTTCTATAGTTGGTTCTGTTCAAATCTAACACCAAGAAGGCTAGTTTATATTTTTAGTAAGTATCTATAGGAGGGCCTACAAAAAATAGAATTTTAAAAAAATTGCATTCACACTCCCTACTTCATTCCCTCATGATCAAGACACTCAAAATTGGTAAAATTTGCAAAAATGACAAAGAATTGGCTAAATGGGACCATAATGGTGGATATTCCAAAAATAATAATTTAGAAAAATAAGACAAAAGTGATCACATTTTAGTCATTTTTTCATCCAACAATGGCCTTAGTACTAATGAGAACCCCTCTCTATTTTTTATTCAACTTCCGCATTCCTTGATGCAGTAATCAAAGAGTGTTAAAAATGAGAATTACTAATTTTATATGAAATCAAAGTTTAGTTCATTCCACATTCAAGTGCATGATCAAAAGATGGAAGGCATTTATTCTGATTTCATCCTCGTTTCCCCACTCTAGACTCTGGAGGATTTTGTCACATTATTCACTCATCACCAGTGTCTATTAGTGACAAAATCAAGATGATGGTTGATCAAACAAAGTATGTTCAATTTCTCTCATGTGAAGGATTGATCTTGAAATTGTGATAGTTTCTCAATGATCAGAAGGAGTTTCTCAATGAGGGATTCATATTACGATATTCTTAGTGATCTTCTTCTCAAGTGTTCATCATGCCTCTTCTCATTGTATCTAGGTAGCATGCGGAAGTGCATCATTTCAAAGAGTCTTCAAAAAGGGGAAAAGTGTTCAAAAGTATCCAAAGGAGAAAAATTCATTAGTGAAGCATAACAATATAGTAGGGGGTCATCAATGGTCATATTGTCATCGTTAAATGTCTTTTTAAGAGAAAAATAATCATGGTTACATTATGCAAATAATTGTTTCAAGGTATCATTCATATGAATTATTGGGAAAAAGTGATTGGAAACTTTTTATAATTTGTTCAAGAGGAGGTTTCTCATGGAGAAAAAGAGATCAAAGGTCCAAAGTTCATCATTTCAATGGATAATTTCACAAGATCGTCGATAGAGATGATCTTCATCAAAGGAGGAGGCATCTTCATTCATGCTTAGAGCTCCTCATTTTCTCCCTCTTTCCCTCTTTCTCCCTCCTCCTCTCTCCTTTCTAATTATTTATTGAGCATAATTATTGTATTTTGTCCTATTCACTTAAGTGACCTATTTTATAATTTTAAAAGTACTATCTCAAAATTATAAGAGAAATACTCAATTTATATTTTCTAATGGAAAATGAATGGTCACAAGTGGAATATGGAACAAAGTAAGTAACATGAGGGAGGTGAGAGGAAAATTCACATTGCTATAAATTGGGATGGCTTATCCATTCCAAAATATCCTTAAAAATTGTGTTCTTTGCTGCAATAGTGGATTGTGATATGTTGTTGAGCTTTGTATCACCAATGCACATGAAATAAAGGAAACATTTCATCCATTTTCCTTTACTTATGTTTCTCTACTACTCTCTCTTGTGCACCTTGTAAGCATAGTTATCACAAAATATATTTATATATTTGATAGATTAAATCTAAGAACTTGGTGTCTGAGTTTTTTTCTGTCTCACTAAATAGCTTCATCATTACTTTCTTATATATTGAATGTTGAACTACTCTAGTTATTGGGTGTGAATTCTATAACTATTCTACTAACGATAGTAACTTTCCGTCCCTAATTTCTCTCCTTCCCCCTCATCATTGTGACTTCCTCCCTTCTACCCCATACAAGCACTTTTCCAAATGTTTAATGGAGTTTCCTTGTGTGATCCCAAACCTATTTGGCCAACCCACAGTATTTATTTTAGGATTATATTAGTAACATTCAATAATGGGAGCAACACCATTCAATGCAAAGGGGCATAGCCCCATGAATGTTGATGTAGACACCTAATTTTCCCAACTCACAATTTTTCTTTCTAACAAGAGGATATACATAGATTATCAAACATGGGTATACATATTGTTTTTGATCCACACATTCCAATTCTTCATCACACACACCTTAAAAGAGGGAGAAAACATTTGGGGTTTATACTACATTTCTAGCAGATAGAGACATTATTTAAGGCACAAACATAAATTACTCATAATTGGACTCAAACATAGAAATTCAGAAAAATATCTACATTGTCAAAAATATACAGACTAGTTAGGAACATAAATTATGATCTGACCCTACTGCATGGTTTTTTCCAAGGTGCATTTTCTCCATATTTTTAGTAGTTTCATATTTTTCACCATTAACATAGATTTTTTGTATCATTTCAAACTCTGGTTGACTCAGTTTAGTATAGATTCAGAGGGCATGAATATTTTACTCTCTCTCCATGGCACTTAGTTTTAGTTTCAGTTTTGGACATATTAGGGGCATGGGTCTCCTTTCTCAAGTTAAATTTCATCATGCATCAGTTCTACTCAATTTTACAGGAAATGGGAAGAGTATGGGCACACTTATTGTCTTTTTTTTGTATTTCCTAATTCACAAAATATGGCTTATATCCATCTGTAACATATGGTCTGTGGGGCTATGGAAGGTATCGAAGTGCCTAAGATATTCATAGGAAGTATTTCCTATCCTATTGGACTTAAGGGAAAGATATCAAAGGTACTTATTAAATTTTATAAATGATATTGTTCCTTTGTGGATGCTTAAGATCCTAATTTTTTGGTTCTTTTCTTCGGAATTCATGTGTTAGGTTTGTATACCTAATGCATAAATATTTCTTTGGAATGATTATTGAATGATCACCCCCAATTCTCCATCAAAATTCAACAAATATAGGATCTCTGAGGAATAATAACCGGTGCATGTTAAGAAATTAGAGATAAAATATGTGGAACAGTCCCTCACAGAATCACAACAGTAGAAACTAATATGCATAAAATATTACAGATCTGAAATAAAAGTGCAAAATAATAAAATAACAACACAAAGAGACATTATTTAACATGGCTCACCCAATTTTGGCTACGTCCACCAAGAATCACTTGCTCATATTTTATTACAAGCCACCACTGTCTCAATACAATACTCAGATCTATTTGGAGTTATGCTCAAAAAACTCTACAAAATTCACACCTGAATTCACACACATCTACAATGTTACATCAACCCTATCATATGCAAAAAATCACATAAGTAGACAACTACTTTTGTAGTTTTACAAAACCGTGGGTATCAAAACCATGGGCCATAACTGTCCCATAAACCTATGGGTCAAAAATCCTGCCATATGAGAAAAACATGTTTCCCAGTATATCAGGAACATTTTTCGAGGCCAAAAACAAGACAACTATAGAAATTGTATAGTACTCTTAGTGTACAGTACTCAACATTTTCACACATGAAAATAGGCTCCACAACCTAAAGATCTCCCACTAAGAGACTAGTTTTCCTCTGCTCGCAAGCTTCTCAACCCTTCACTAGTTTTTATGACGACCAACCAAAGTTGAACACAACTTCAGTTTTTACCTTGTCACCACCTTGGTCATCATGTCTATAGGATTCTAACTAGTATGAATCTTCTCAAGCTTCAACTTCTCTTCCTCTCAATTTGTCCCGATGAAATGGTACATAAGTTGTATATTCTTTGTCCTAGAGTGGAAAGCAGATTTCTTAGCTAGGTGTATAGCACTCTAACTATCACTATGAAGCTTCTCTTCCTCCTACTTATGTCTAAAATCCTCAAGTAATTGTTATAGCCAAATCATCTCTTTACTTTCCTTTGTGGCAAAAACATACTCAGCCTCCGTGGTTGACAAAGCCATCAACTTTTGTAGTCATGAAATCCATCTCGCCGTTGTCCCACCTATAGTGTAAATATAACCTATCGTGTTCCTCTTGCTATCTACATCTCTATCCATATCTGAATCTACATAACCACCCAAAGTGGTGTCTGATCCATAGTAGAAAAAAATTGTCCCCATGGTCCCTCTCAAATACCGAAGGATCCACTTTACTACCTACCAGTGATCTCTACTTGGATCACTCATAAATCTACTCACCGCTCCCACTGCATGGGAAATATCATTCCTGGTACACACCATGGCCTACATCAAACTGCCAACCATTGATGGGTGGTTTCTCTCGGGACACTGATCCTTTGATAACTTGAAATAGCCTACTAAATGATTCCTAACTAGTTTAGTATCCTACATATTAAACATCTCGAATACCTTCTTAATGTACTCTTCCTGAGATAAAGTCAACTTCCGTTACTTCCTATACCGAGATATCCTCATGCCAAGGATTTTTTTGGCTTCCCCCAAATCCTTAATAGCAAAGGAATCACTTAGTTGTTTCTTGATTACTTATAGTTTTTGCATGTTTTCACCTACAACCAACATGTCATCCACATACAGACACATGATAATATAACTTACATCCTCAAATTTCTTTGTATACATGTAATGATAAAAATGACATATAATATAGCCTTGCTCCATCATGAAACTATCAAATTTCTTATACCATTTTAGTGGATCTTGTTACAAACCATACAAGATCTTCTCCAGTTTACACACCATCTCACTTTACCTTTTACCGGTATAGCCCTTTGGTTGTTGCATATATAAATCCTCCTCCAAATCACCATGGAGAAATGTAGTATTTACATCAAGCTACTCTAAGTGTAAGTATTATCCTACAACTATTCTAAGAACAACTCTAATAGAAGTCATTTTTACTACAGGAGAAATAATCTCATCAAAATCTATACCTTTTTTTTGTGTAAACCCATTGACCACCCACTGGGCCTTGAACATTTTCTTTCCTCCTTCCTCTTTAACTCTATACACCCATTTGTTTTGTAATGCTCTTTTTCCTTTGGGTAACTTTACCAAATCCCATGTTTCGTTCTTTATGAGAACCTAATGTTTCTCATCCATGGCTTGTTCCCACTTCTTCCTGGCATCTACCTACATTAATTCATCAAATATATTTGGCTCTCCACTGTTAGTGAGTAATAAATAATAAAGAGAAGTAGAAAAATGTTCAGGTTCTCTTCTTACACTAAAATACCTCCTCAATATAGGAGTTTGGGGTTCATGTTAAGGAGGTTCCTGAATTGATTCATGTTTCCCTTTCCCATCCATATTCTTTCTTGTATTCTTCCCTATTTTCCTGGAACTACTTCTTATACATGAATTTCTCATTAAATACCACATCCCTAGATCGAAATGATTTTCTTGTCCTTAATACTCCAATATTTATATCCAAATTCATCACCACCATAACCAATGAAAGTACATTTTTCTAATTTAGCCTATAGTTTGGTCCTATCATCCTTGTTTATATGGACAAACACCTCACATCAAAAGACTCTAAGAAATGAATAATCAAATTTCTTACCATATCAAGCCTTTTCATGTATGCATCCATCCAAGGCACTTAAGGGTCCTCTGTTTATCAAGTACATAGTTGTGTTCACTGCTTCTGCCCAAAAAGAAAGAGGCAGTCCTACATGTAACCACATGCTCCTAGCACATTCTATTATTGCTCTGTTCATCCTTTCTGACACTCCATTCTGTTGCGGAGATCCTAAAACCATCTTTTTCCTATGGATTCCATTTTTAGAATAGTAATCATCAAATTCATTACTACAATACTCCCCTTCATTATCTCACCTAAGAAATTTTAGCTTAAGAACCATTTCATTCTCTACCAAGGCTTTCCATTTAACAAAAGTGTCAAATACATCAGATTTGTTTCTAATATAATAAACCCAAACTTTCCTTTTTACATCATCAATAAAAATAACATAATAAATTGAACCCCTAAGAGATGATACCTGAGCCAACCCCCACACATCAAAATGTACCAACTCTAACTTAATCTCTTTCTTTGTAGGTCCAAATTTGAGAAACTTTACTCACTTTTGTTTCCCATATATGCAGTCCTCACAGAACTCCAAACCTATTTTTGTATATCCAGGCAAATCCTTCTTTATGATATACATGCCCTTATGGCTCATATGACCGAGCCTATAGTGCCACAATTTTTTATTTGCCAATGAAGCCACAAGATTACAAACAATAGTTCTATAAGTGGTTAAATATAAGGTTCCAACCTTCTTACCTCTTTCCACCACAAGAGCACCATTGGTAACCTTCCAAGTGTCTGTTGTAAATATCACATTACAAACATCACTTCCCAACTTCCCTGCCGATATCAAATTTTTTCTTAATGTAGGCACATGTATGACATCCTTCAATAGCCAAGTATTCCCATTCTACATCTTAACCTGAACAAAACCTTTTCCAACTATGATATAAGGCTCATCATCACAAAGAAAAACATGCCCAAAATCTCCTTAAACATAATCAGACAAAATAATGCCTATGTGGAGGAGTGGCATGGATAGAAGCCCCCAAATATAAAACCCAAGATTTAGTAATATTGTGCAAAGAAATAATCAAATCATCCTAACATACATTACATGTTGCCACATTTTTCCTCCTTATTTTCTTCTTGTTGTTTCTTCTTGTCCCAAAGCTCCCTACAGTCCTTCTTTGCATGCCCATACTTTCCATAGTTAAACCATACTATTTTTATTTTGGATTTTGACCTTTCTTGATCCTTTGATTTTCCACAGCTTCCTCTATTCTTCTCTCTCCCTCTAGTTTCCATTGTCAAATAATTCCTTGAAGTAGAAGATTCCATAAAGATTTTTCTTTGCATTTCCTTTCTTAAAATCACCCCTACAACATCCTCAAACAAATTTGAGTTAGCTAGACCTGAGTTTCTTACCACCATTACTAGGCTATACCAACTCTCAGGTGAAGAGCACAAAACTAATAAATTGCTAACTTCTTCATTAAATTCTATTGTAATTGAAGCTAGCATATTTATAACTGTATGAAAATCATTTGAATGATCTGATACTAAACCATTCTAATAAATCTTCATATTAAACAAATTTTTCATTTAAAATATCTTATTAGAGGCAGAGGTTTTTTTCATTGCAACTTCCCTAATGCATCCATGAGTTCTTTTGTAGTATTTCCCTTTGAAAGATTAAATAATATTGATGATGCAAGACATAACTAGATTTTCCCGAGCGCCTTCCTCTCTAGAAAATTTGATTTTTTCATCCATCATGCTTGAGGGTTTTTTTCACCTTATTAGACAACGAAATATAAAGATCCTTCTAATAAAGGTAATATTCCATCTGCATCTTCCAGAGACAAAAATTCTTCCTGTTGAATTTATCAACCCTTGATCTTCCATCATCTGCCATAACTCCCACTCAGACTAAAAATTTCCCTACGATTCAACACTTTGACAAATCAAACCAGGCTCTGATACCAATTGTTAGGAAATTAGGGATAAAATATGTGGAACAATCTCTCATAGAATCACAACAGTAGAAAATAATATGCAGAAAATATTACATATATGAACTAAAAGTGTAGAATAATAAAAGAACAACAAAAAGAGATAGTATTTAACATGGTTCACTCAATTTGGGCTACGCCCACTAATAATCACTTGCTCAGATTTTATAACAAGCCACTGCTCTCTCAATACAATAACCAGATCTATTTGGAGCTATTCTCAACAAACTCTATAGAATTCACACCCAAATTCAAACACATCTACAATATTACATCAACCCTACCATATGCACAAAACCACATAAGTAGACAACTACTTTTGTAGTTTTACAAAACCATGGGTATCAAAAATATGGGCCAAAACTGTCCCATAAACCTATGGGTCAAAAATCTCACCCATTTGAGAAAATCACATTTCCCGGTATATCGGGCACACTTTTCCAGGCCAAAGTGAGACAAATGTGGAAAGGGTACAATACTCTTAGTGTACAGTATTCAACATTTTCACACATGAAAATAAGATCCACAACCCAACGGGGCACATACCTTGCACAAAAAAAATAGGTGTATTTCTTCTATGTTTTTCATCTCTTTTGGCATTTTTTGTTCCACATTTCTTTACATTTGAGTTATAGCTCAATTTACTATCTCAGGCATTGACTACACTCTATGTTGCAAGTTTCATCTTAGAGCATGCCAAAAATAACACAATGAGACACTACAAAACAAAGATATAATGAGAAAACAAAAAGTGTGTCTATACACTTACATATTTTTCCTTTAAGCATGTAATTTTAAATTTCATACTAAAAAGGGGCAAATGTAGACACTCACATTTTGAAATCTACCATTACGCACTATTAATCCTAACATTGCACAATTCTATGGAAAAATTCACTCTCCTTACTCCTTAACAAACCTTGATAACACTTCATGTGCTTTCTTATCTTTTCACACCTCTCTATTGACAGTTTCTGAAATTTTCTAGAAAAATCCATGATTATGCCCATAAATTCAAAGTGTATTTTTCTCTGTCCTATTCAAAACAACCATTCTCAATCGATTTGTAACAATATACATATTTCCTCTACCGTATAATATTGGACTAACATGTTATGTGTTACTTACTTCAATTTAATGACCTTCATGTAAACAAACAAACCCTTTTGGTCATCCTTTTATGTCATAAAACCCTTCAAAAGCATATATAAGTAAGTAAATCATACCTCATTTAAAGGGCCTGACACTTTATTAACTCCTCATGTAAAAGATAACACTAAAGGAACTCAAAGCTCCCTAAATAATGAAATAAATCATGCACATCCATTAGGGAAGCACCCTCCACTAGTCTAAAGTCTCTTTCTAGGTTTACTAGTCTCCATTTTCATCATATAAGAAAGCAAAGTGACCCTTCCTAAGCATTTGAGAAAGTGTGCAACTCAAAAAAGGAATTGTTAAAGAAAGTTTGTCAAATTATAATTACACTATTATATATCCCATGTTAGGAGAACAACTTGTGGTTTGAGGTCTCTTCAAATTATTTCATACATTAGTGGTGCACATGGGTGCTCAAAACACAACTAACTTTGTTTTGTATGATTTCCTTTTTGCACTATAATGGTTTTGAGGGTTTGAGTATAGTTTACATATTCATTCTGAAGGTGAGAGAACAAGACCGAAAAATAGTGACACACATATCCAATTAGGTGAAGCATTCAGGAAGTTTTAGACCTAGATTTAAATTTCATCCAAGACCGTATAAAAGGTTTAGGAATATACATATGTTATTGACTAGGTTATATAGTTTTCACTTGTATCGTTTTCATATAAGAAGCATCTCTAGATCCATATTTACATATTCCTATAATCAGACCACTTAAAATCCTCCTAATCCACTCAAAATCAGCTAAGTGTACTCTCACCCTTATGTTTTAACATTTTTTAAGTACATAATCAGTTTGAAAATCATTATTCTGATTTATGTAATTAATGTTGGAAGTTAATTAAATCATAATAATCACATGTAATATTATTCATATTTTTTATGTATGTTAATTAAAACATTCTTAATATAAAAAAGGGTACAAATTTAGAGGAAAAATAAAATGAGAGGGTGTAGTGAATAATTATTTTAAAACTTTCAACTTATTAATCATGCACACTTATAAACCAATAAGCATTAAGATGAAGAAATAGTGCATGCACCATTAATCAAAAGAGAAATTAGGAAAACAAGTACACATGAATACCAGATATACATGGGGAAACCATGAACAAGAAGAAACCCCACTCAACCTATACTTATATTACACAAAAAAAGGACTCTCATAAATATTACACATCATGAGATATTTATTTAGTGAGGTAATAACCCCACAAGGAGCACCAACCCTAGAAGAAGGATACAACCCTCCAGGATGACCAAGCACCAACTCAGCCATCTTAGTATTAATATCACTTCTAAAACTTTTTGCTAAACAATTGATTGTGATCACTCTTTCAGCTCTCTCCCTTCAAAACCCCTCTCAAACACACCTTCTTCTTCTTCACTCAAATATGCTCCATCATATGCTGATGAGGTATAATAAGATCTAACTCATTATTATCTACCCTTATCAACCTATAATATCTCTTCCTTTCTCTATTCTTGACCCCTCATAACACTCTCACACTCTCCTCTAGCTCGCTCATCCTCATACACACAAACTATGTCTTCTTCTCCAACTAGGTCATGTATGGATGACCTTATTAAAGATTCACATTTATGAGATAAGCATCATATATGCACTCTCCATAAATTTAATTATCTCATCCTCTTCATTTCTGACCTCATATCCTTCTCATATATCCTTCAGAAATTCACTTCACACCCATCTCACAAACTCACACAAATGAACCTCCTAAACTAGGTAACATACATTTCTTATTCATCCACCTCATGTAGGTCAGATTTCATCAATAATATAATATAAAAACATAATAAAAATCATGAGGAAATCATACCCAGGACCATGTAGGTCAGTCATATTACCAACATATCAAAAATTTTCCATTAGGTCTTCAACACGCCTAATTGCACTAAAAATCCACCTTGCAAAAACCAAACCTCTTTGTTCCTACTTTCCCATAACTAAAGCCTTGAATCACTTTAGGAACATCATAAGATACCTCAACATGCTTCCACCATACACAAAAATCTCTGCATCATCACCTCTTTCCATGAAACCATCCCAAGAACATTGTTATTCTTGTGTACAAAACCCTAAACCTCAGAGATGAGGCTCAATACCACACTAGATGACCTCAACCAGGTAAGTATTATATATAACTATAAATATCTTGATCTCATCTATATCACCAAGTATTAATACTTCCACAAATTAGACAATAGTTTCCTCAAAACATCTCTCTAAGTAGACTATCGTGAAACTTCCATTTTATCATCAAAAACCAATCTTCAAAGATAGGGCACACTTTGCATCCTAAATCCTCAACCATGATTTGAAACTATCATATAAATGTATTTCAACTCTTATACTTCCATAAATGATAATTTAGTCATTAGGTTTAATGGAAATTTTTTGCACAAACTGAAAAACTCTAAAAATAGCATTTTTAAGTGGGTCCCACACACAAATAAGACCAATAAAATACATCAATAGAAATATGGAGGAGTAATCTACATCATAAAATCATAAAATTTGTAAAATGAATTAATTATGGTCTTGTATAACCATTTTCTCTTAAGTGGCTTTCAAACTAGGGTTTTGAAATCATAATAGAGCAATGTTTATGTTAACGATGGTTCATTAAACTCTCACAACTAAAATACCTAATTCCACTTGGAAAGTCTTCCTAGGAGACCCCTTAAAATTTTACCAAAATCTCATCCTCCCATGCAAATAACACTTTCTCTAACGAGAATAAGAACATCAACTTAAAACTCAAAAACACACCTTCTTGAACTTGGTAAGCGTAAAAATATCATAACTTTCTCAAACTTCCAAACTAACATCTAAAACTTGGTCCATACCTTAAGAATAAACTTAATGATTATCTCCAATGCATATGAATACCTTCTCACAACTTAAGTTCACCCTACACCATGGTTTTCTTATGTATTATTGTATATTCTTTAATCTTCGTGCTTTAAAGGACCTTGATCATGAACTATGAACCTAAAGTGTGGCCTTGTATAACTTCTACACATGTCCTGTAATGCTAAAACACTCCTCACATTATTGTACCAACATTTTCTTCTACATATCTTATGCCACCACATCTCTTGGTTATGCACTAGGTATAGGACTAGGCCTCGAATGGCTTCCTTCACACATGACAAACTGAAACTAACCTTACCTTCACCGTGCAGACCTAATAACACCTTTAATACATCTCCCTAACCATGCTAGACATTGTGGATACCTTTGAACTACTTTATAACTTGTTCACATCATCTAGCTTACCAGAACCATGAAATAACCAATCATATGCATCATGACACTATCAATGTAGCTCAGCATGCCACTTCTCCATGCCATTAGAAACCTCGTGATGACTTAATGGAAAATTAGGTAGAATCATGCACTCAAGAATCCATTTAACATCAATGATAACAACAAAGACATAATTCCCAACTATCGCCCCTTTTTTCATTAATGGAAACCAAACATGTAAGCACCTACAAGACTTTCTTTTCATGCTTATGAGTATAATCTCCTCCTTTTACATCTAATGAAAAAGGATATCACAATGAATTTGACATGGAAAAAAATGATAATAATGCAAAAAATTACTTATAATCTCCCACTTTGTTTGTACTTTCCTCCTTGACTTTATATTCTACAAAATGATCAATGGACTTGTCTTTAATCATCCTCAACTGCTCATGTTGCCCTTGAATAGATACTAACCAATTTTGGTCTTTCATTCTTTCTTGTATTCTTCTTCACTATTGACACTGCTCATATTTGATCCTACAATTTTCTTATTTATCAAAGAACCATGATCATATCTTTATACATTAATTACATAATATCCTTGGCATTCATCATATAGAAATGGATAATCTTGGTCACTTACATTTTATAATTGCATGACTGTATACAAAAAATTAGTCCCTATAGCACATTTCACTATTCAATATAGGTCTTAACTCATAAACTTCTACTTGGCTAAGCACAAAGCATACTTCCAAGTCTTTCTATCAATCTTCCAATCCTTCAAACTTTCATAGTCATTCATATACAATATAAGAGCTTAAGATTACAATATTACACCACATGTACACAATATCATGAGAAAACCTAACTTCTCCCAAGAACACAAGATCACGAGACATACCTATAAACCTTATAGATAACCAATCCTAATTATCTCCCCCTGAGATTGAAATCTCCTTTGTTTTCTCTTGTTTTCAATAACATATCTCTCTACTTCACTTGTTCTTATATGGAATAGAACTTTTCTCAAAAACAATGCTAAAGAACTTCACTTACCTTTTAAAATCAGTTATACCAAACCTTTGACAAAATATTCAAGAGTCTTCATACCATTTTCATACATGAAGGCAGAGTAGCAAAGACCAAAAAAAATCCTTCAAGACATCTTGCACATCTTGATTTTTCTCTTGAATTCTATGAGACACCAGACCATTCTATGCACGATTACATATCTTAGCTTACATCATACATACTTGGATATCATGATACCTTGTGTCCTTATAAAATCACATTTTACTCATTTTATTCATATCTGTCTCATACTAACTAGTTCTTAATTGATATATATATATATTAT
The DNA here is from genome assembly GCA_019776745.2 of Taxus chinensis. Classification (NCBI taxonomy): domain Eukaryota; kingdom Viridiplantae; phylum Streptophyta; class Pinopsida; order Cupressales; family Taxaceae; genus Taxus; species Taxus chinensis. The sequence goes on along the minus strand of CM034146.1, from coordinate 926,524,764 downwards.
ATATATATATATATAGTATATATTCTAGATGAACTCGAACTATATACACTTACTAAGTCTTCAAGCACATATACTAGATTCTTAGTCTTGTCAAATTTCATATGCCTTCTTAGATAAATATTTCTCCTCAAGACTATCACATATCGATTCACCTTTTTCTCTACCTTCAAGACTTTAAAGACACCTAATTGATGCAATAAAATATTTTTTTAATCTCAAAAGTACACAATGAGACATGGAACTCTTTGATCTTGATCACCATCTGTCACTTTTTCAACCTTTTACTTAACTAGATCAATAATATATTGCAACATAGAGCTCATAGAACTAAATGGAATACTTTCCTTCATGAGAAAACTCACCATCTCTTAAGAGCATAAGATCACAAGACATACCTATTTTAACAACTTTCAATCTTGTTAACCATCCTTGTAGGCCCTAGTGACATATTCAACTATAAATTCAAACCTTCTTAGTGAAATCCTTCAGCGTTTGCACTATAAAAACCTTTAATGATTTAAAAACAACCTATGCCACATAGGACAATATTCTTCATACCTCTTGTTTATTTACATATTTTTCGAGCCATAACAGGGTCCTCAAAATGATGAGTCTTCAACCTTGTTTAGATAAGCCATTTCCATATCCACATACACACATGTAGACACAACATTCATAAATTCAAGATCATCTTCTTTTGCTTGAGAACTAGCAACAAATACCAAGAGCGCCAATATGTCAACATGAAATCAAAACTAGATCATTAACTATAAATTATACCTTGAATGAAGCGCTAGAGAACACACTATCTCCACCTAGGATAGTCATCACTCTATAGTTCAAGAACACACTCAAAATGTTATTCATGACTCTACATACCTTTAAACCCTGATGGAAAATTTAGTGGAGATAGAGAACATATTTTAATAGCTCCTCCTAAGACTTTAGGCCTTAAAATATCTTTCATATGACTTCACACAACATACCTTATACCCTTACTCAATCATTCTATATGAATGAGTTCATTTGAAACTATTGTTTCTCCTGCAACTTATCTATAGTAGTGTGTGCAAATTTTCTGAATAAAAAAGAAATATTCATTAAAGACAAACACATACCTTTCTTGATAAATTGATGGAACATTTAACTTGATGCTCTCTTGAGAATGTCATGCCCTTCTTGGTTTGTTGTTTGTAACACTTTTCTTTATAAACTTTATATGATATCTCTCTTATAGTGTCAACATTACTTGACATGTCATATTCACTCATCCTTATCTCAAACATACTAATTTTATTCTCATAGTTTGTCATCTCTTCTTCAAGGCTCTCTTGGATCACTTCATAGTTTTTCATCATGATTAGGGCTTCGTGACACTATTATTCTTCTTCCTTTTCCTTTATATGTTCAATCATGTCTAGAACATCCTCAAGCTCTACTTCTACAACATCATTAACATCTTCATCTTCTTATTTATGTAAATACACATTAGGAACCATACTAAGACCTACTTTGACATATTCATGAGTATTTTCATCAGCTATATCAGATATAAAATTAGAAATGGGAGAGCACATACCAAAAAATAACTACCAAATATCAAACCCTAAGGGATTCAATTCTCTTCTCATTATGAAAAAAGGTGTCTTTCAATCTTCAACTTGACTACTTGTCCTACAATGATCTCTTCCAAGTTGTTAAACTTGATTTAAGAGGACATATCTTTGATACAAATTGTTAGAGGCACAAAATACTGAGAGGGGGGTGAATCAATATTTTAAAACTTTCAACCAATTAACCATGCACACTTATAAAATGTTAAGCATTAATATGAAAAAATAATACATGTACCATCAATCGAAATATAAATTAAGAATAAAAGTACACATGAACACCAGATATACACAAGAAACCATCAAGGGGAAGAAAACCCATTATACCTCTGCTTATACTACACAAAACAAATGACTCCCATGAATATTACACATCACAATACATTTGTTTAGTGAGATAAAAATCCCACAAGGAGCACCAAACCCTAGTTTAGAAGGTCACCAACCCTAGAAGGAGGTTATAACCCCACAAGATGATAAAGCACCAACTCATCCACCTTACTATGCATATCACTTCTAAAACTTATTTCTCAAAAATTGATTGTGATCACTCTTTCATCTCTCTCCATTTAAAACCCCTCTCAAACAAACCTTATTCTTATTTTCTCAAACATGCTCCATCATATTCTATTATGTCAAATGACCTATATATCCTTCTTCTTTTCCATTCTCAGTCTCTCATACCTCTTCTATGCTCTATTTGTGACTCCTCATAACACTCTCACTCTCTCCTCTAGCTTGATCATCCTCATGCACAAAAGATAGGTCTTATTCTCTAACTAGGTCATGTATAGATGACCTTCTTCAATATCTTCATTTCTTATAGCATCATCATAGAAGCACTTTCCATAAATTTTAAGGTCTGATCCTCTTCATTTCTGCCCTCATATCCTACTCATATATCCTGCCAAAATTTTCTTCACACCCATCTCACTAACTCGCACAAATGAGTCTCTTAAAGTAGCTTATATACATGTGTTATTCATCCACCTCATGTAGTTCAGCATTCATAGATAATATATCATCAAAAAATCATGATTAATTCATACCCAAGACCATATAGGTCAGTCATATCACCAACATATTCAAATTTCTCCATCAGGTCTCTAATAGGCCTAATTTCACCAAAAACCACCTCGCCAAAACCAAACACCTTTTTGCCTAGTTTCCCATCACAAAATCCTTGAATAAATTTATAAAAATCATAAGATAATTCATCATGATTCCACCATACATGGAAATTTTTGCATCATTACCTCGTGCCATGAAACCATCTCAAGAATGTGTTTGTTCTTGTACACCAAACTCTAGACCTCAAAGATTAGGCTCAAAAAAACATCAGATGACGTAAACCATGTAATTATTATATGTCATTATAAATATATTTATCTTATCAATATCACCAAGTACTAATACTATAAAAAATCAAACAATAGTTTCCTTGAAACATCTCTATAAGTAGATTTCCATAAAACAAACATTTCATCCCTAAAAATAAGTCTTAAAAGATAGGGAACACTTTGCATCATAAACCCTCAACCATGATCTGAAAATATCATATACATGCATTAGAATTCCCACACTTCCATAAATGATAAATTAGTTCTTAGGTTCAATGGAAAACTTTTACACAAACTGAAAAACTCTAGAAAATAGCTTTTTAAGTTGGGCCCACACACAACCAAGACCTCTAAAATACATCCATAGAAATATTAAGAATTCCTCTACATCATAAGATCATAAAATTTGTAAAAGTAATAAATTGTAGGGTTATGAAATTATAACATAGCAGTTTTGTGTTAACAATGGTTCATAAAATTAGGAAAACCAAAATACCTCATTCTACTTGGAAATTATTATGAGGAAACCCCTTCACCTTTTACCAAAATCTCATTCTCCCATACAAAACACACTTTCTCCATCAAACATCAAAACATCAACTTCAACTCAAAAACACACCTTCTTGAACTTGGTAAGGGTAAAAATCTCATAAATTGCTCAAACTTGCAAACCAACATTTGAAACTTATTCCATACCCTAAGAATAACCTTCATGATTATCTATAATTCATACTCATACCTTCTCACATGTGAATCTCACCATACACCATTCTTCTCCTATGCATTCTTGCCTAGTCTTCAATCTTCTTACTTCAAAGGACCTTGATCATGCACTATGAATCTGAATTATGGCCTTGTATAAAATACACACATGACCTAAAATGCTAAAACACTTCTGACATGCTTGTATTAACCTTATATTATCTATATCTCATGCTACATAATCTACCGGTATGCACTAGGTCTAGGATTATGCCTATAATGTCTTCCTTCAACACATGAGAGAATGAAACTGACCTTTCCTTCACCATGCAGACCTATTAAAACATTTAACACATCTCACTGACCATTTTAGATACTATGGAGACCTTTAAATAGCTTTAGAACTCATACACAACACCTATCTTACCAGAACCATGTAGGAACCAAGCATATGTTCCATGACACTATAAATGCGACTCATCATGCTACTTCTCCATGCCACTAGACACCTCATGCTAACTCAATGGAAACTTAGAAAAATCATGCACTCAAGACTCTCTTTGACATCAATGACAATAACATAGACACAATGCTGAAAATATAGGGGGAATGAAATATTTCACTCCTCTTCAATACTCAATTGCAATTTCAAAATACATGTATTTCGGGGGCATTGGTCTCCTTATCCATTGATATTTCAGTAGATTACATACTCTTACTCGGTTTTACAACACAAGGGAAGAACATGGGATCACTCATTTTGTTTATACCCTATGTTTATATATTATGACATTAGGCATACATCTATCTATAGCATGGTGGTCTATAGGGTTATGGAAATTATGGAGGTGGATAAGTTATTCATATAGAGTATTTCCTGTCCTCATATTAAACAGGAAGATATCATAGTTACTAAAGACTTTGATACATAGTATTCTTCCTACATATCATGTGTATTGGTTATTATCTCTTATCATCTCTCTACCTTCTATTCAGTATTTAGGTTGCATGTAATCAATACTCTAGTTTCCCTTTTGGAAAAATATTACCCCCATTTTTTAGCAAAGTTCAAAAAAATAATTGAAATCTTCAAATCTACAACTGAAAGATAGGAAAAATAGCTCTTCCTTTAACAAATAAAACAAGTGTACTCTTTCCATGTCTTAATTCTCTTTATTACACTTTATGTAATTTAAAATTCTACAGTTACAATTCAATTTTATACTGTGGAATTTTACTACATTCTATGTTGTATGTTTCATCATGGAGTGTACCAACACCAATGCACCTAGACAATAAGAAATATAAGAAATGACAAAGTGTGCCTACACACTTAAGTAGTTTTTCCTTTAAGCATGTAATTTTCATTTAATACTTAAAGGGGAGGAAAATGTAGAAACTTAAATTTGTCGATCTACCCTTTTGGCACTACATATTACAATTTTTCTTCTTGGCTAAGAAACACACCTAGATCTTTTTACCACTCAGTATATCTTACCATATCTTTCCTAACTTGATTATTCCTACATAATGATGTGTAAACACATTCTATATACAAGTCCATAGAATCAATGCTTAATATCTTACCATCATTATGAAAATTTCAAATTTGATTCACCTTCTCCCTTATACAAATTTATACAGTTTGGTCATGTTCTATAATCTGATCAGATCCAATATGTATGGTCTTACACCAACACATTCTTCAACTTTATTTTTAATGAAATATTACTTTTTGGTCCTTGATTTCCCTAATTTCACCTTATAAAAATATTTTACTTTTTGTTGGTCCAAAAATCTGTCAGGTGGGCAGATCTATGGATAGATAGGCCAACATTGTGCAGGGCATAGCCCCTCTTTGAGATAGCAAAGCAAAACTGGTTTATTGCTTTTCTACCAACATGAATCTTTGCAAGTCTTACAATATTCTACCTTTAAGGGGGGGGGTTTGGGATCTCATCCCAGTAGAGTTAGTTCCGATGAAGAACATAAAGGAATGAAGGAATAGAAGAAAAATGGATTGAAGGGAGAAAAGAAATGAATTCCAAAATAGAAAGGTCAAAGGGTTTATGTTTTGGGTCTGTAGTAAAAAGAGCCAAACTTACTCACATAAACAAACAAAGCAATACTATTAAACAAATGAAAAAATCATAGGTGAATCCAACAGAATAAGCATGTAGATCTAACTTAGGAAATATCTAACACATAACATAAGAATTTAGCACAAAGTCTCAATTTTTGTATTAATAAGTTGTTCTGTTACAAGAAATCTCAAAGTATTTCTCTCCTCACTTCTATTTTTCATACAAATTTGCTCACCCTTGAATACTACAAGTATCAAAGTATTTATAGAAGGAGAAGGAGAAAGAAGACAAAAAGGAGCCAACAACTATTTACAAAATATCTAAAAATCAAATGTTGACTTTAGGGAAATTTTGTGGATGACAACATATCATGGTGCAACATGGATGATGTCATCATTTGTGCCAACATACTTTTAAATACTTTTACAAAAATGGGATTTATCCCAGCAAGAAGGAGCCTATTCGTCATCATCCCTTGGCTTGAAAGGAGTGTCTTGCTTCTGCTCAGGAGAGGTAATGTGAAACTGAGCTCGATACTCCATGAACTTGTTGAAAATCACCTCAAGTTGATCCTAAGTTGGACCCTTGGAGTGATCCCTGATGACTTTGCAAGTTTCTCGTTCATCTTTGAGTCTTTTTGGGAGTTTGAAGTATTCATTTCCTACCTCCATCAGGTATCCAACAAAGTCGCAGTAGGCCAGAAGGTTGTTGATAGATTCTATATCAAAAGTGGCCTCTGACACTAAACCTTGCGAGGTGATTTCCGTGAAAATCTGAATAATATCATCTACCTTCCTCAAGGTGTACACAGCACTGAGTAACCCTGGAGACATTCTTAAGATGATGTACTCCATTTGATGCATGGCATCCAGGGCTTCTTCCTTGATTTTTTCTATCTTTTCCAAGACAAACTTCATTTGGTCAACCTGATAGTCTAAAGTAGCAAGGAATTTGTTGGGTGCTCATAGGTGATCAAAGACACTGAATTTCACTAAGCCACTGACTGGGCAGTTGAGAATCTTCTGGAATGTCTCATGTTGTAACCTGGCATGGTCCAACTCTTCAGAGATTGGTCCTGCTATTGCCTGGAGTTCCTTGTTTGCTTGATCTATATTTTGATAGAGCTCTATGAACTTTGTAATCACTTCCTCACTATCTTTGAGGATATTCTCTCTCCAGGAGGACACTGCTGTAACTTTCTCACCGATCTTGGCGTACTCATTTATCTTCTCATGACTAAGAACTTTAGGAGGATTGGCAACAACCATAGGAGGGGCATTGCCCATCTTTTGCAAGGCTTGGAGAAGATGTTTGTTTTGATCTTTTAATATTCTATTCTCTTCCTTTGCTTCTTGAAGCTTCTTGCAAAGGGCATCCACTACGGATAAGGCCTCTCCTTGCAGGCTCTCTAATGACATTCCCATGGTGACCTGAATCACTGTATAATCTGTAGGAGACAGATCTTCTTTCTTCTTTGTGAGATCAGGGTATGTGATCTCCATAACCATTTCACCTGAAATGCTTTGAGAGAAGTAGGTTATAGCATTTTTCTTCTTAGGCCCTTTAGCCAGAAGAATAGAGAAGTCCATGGGTGCAATAGGGACTTTCCTCTTGTGTTGGCTCAGGTGTTCAGAGATCCATTCTAGACTTAGGGGAGTGGGACTAGAGGAAGAGGAGGAAACGGGGGTGGAAGAAGGAGCAACTGCAGTGGACACGGGGAAATGTGTCAAGACACTTTGTGGCAGCATTGAGAAAGAAGCCAATACTCCAATGCTCATGGGGCTAGGATGACTACAGGAGAGGAAACCATGGGGGCGGAAATGATTTGTGAGATGAGGGAAGAAATGTTGGGGGACAGATCTGTGAGGGAAGAGAAGATGGAGGAAGAGGGAGGGGGAAAGGTAGAAGACGGGGGAGAAGACACAACCAAAGAAACAGTTGGTTGAGTGACATGAGGAGGGGAAGGAGGAGTGAGAGAGGGGATGGTTAGGACCTCACCTATTATAGCAGTGATGAAATCCTGAGTGGATGTGTCCATCGGAGCACTGGTCGCTTCTTCTTTTCTTGGGGATACTAGGTTTACTACCTGCTCCTCGGTGGTGGAAGGAGGGCTCTCAAGAACTTACTTCTGGGTAGTGCTTGCCTCTCCTTCTTTACATTTTCCTTTACCTTTAGGCAAGTGTTTCAGCTTGGTGGGTGCATTACCCAAGGGAGACATCGTAAAGTCTATCCCAAGGTAGATGATACCATTTTTCTTGCACCAATGCTCAGTGTGTTGTAGAGTGTCATTGACCCATTCCTCAATAGTCTGAGGAGCCTTGTTTCTATAAATTTTGGACAACTAGCAATTTTCCCCATCCGTGTCTAGATAAACTTGATCAACTTCTTGATTCGTTACTTGGAAATCCTTTGGGATGATAGCCACACCATATTGAATGATCTCTGCAAGGGCCAGTCAGGAGTGATCCTTTCGTCTGAGCTCGACTTCATGATATAGATCAATGTAGATGTATTCAATTTGATGGACGTGAATTGGATCGATCTTTTCTCTTGGAAGGTAATCATGAGGATCAAAGGTTGGCCTCACCAAGAAATTATGCTTCAAATTGAACAATTCAAGTTCTGCAAACATCTCCCAGGCTTTACCCTGTGAAGTGTAGGTTTACCTACCCAATGTGAGGGGGAATGGAGTTCCACCCTTCTTCTATTTTAAACACTTCTCATGGTATGTGATACGCTGTCTAGACAGCTCCAATAGGATCAACTTGGGTCCTGCATACCTCAATAATTTAGTGGAATCTCCCAAGAAGTTAGCGACTATGAGATAGGTGAAAGTGGGGAATTGCAGGAATAAAGCTCCCCACTTCTCTGTGGTTGTGACCACATTTTTGGTCATCCGACCGTAAGTCATGTTGGGCCTCAAGAGGTAGATGACGTCATAAAAGAAGACATTGTTGACTTTACTGAATCAGGCTATGCTTTTTTCCAGTCTTAACTCTTGATAGTACTCATATATTTTGACATGGGGCCATACCCCATACCGATTCAATGATGGGTAGTCCCTCTTTGAGGTAGTAGCATATACCACATAGGAGTTCATATATAACCTCCCAGTTGTTGAAAGTTGTTGAAGCTGCTCCGAGATTGTGCTACTGATAATCTCTCCCCATTCAAAACGTTGATCAAGAACATTTTTATTCGTTGTTTCTAAATACTGCAGCATCCATTTGTGAAAGTAACGGGCATTAGGGAGCCCAAATACCCTACTCAGGAAGGTGATTGTGTTACTCAGCTCCTTTGAAAAGTCACTGCTATGAATGACTTGTGGCCACATGCTTATCACCTTCTTATTTTTTAGGTACACCTCATTCATTAACCGCATACATTTTTCTTCATTTTCAGTCCATGTCTTCATGCAGTCCTCGTAGATTACTGCTACAAAATGTCGGTGGTGAGGGATTCCCAACATGATCTCAAAATGTCGGGATGTGAGGTTGATTATCACCTTGCCCTTCTCATTTTCGACACATCTTGTGTCCTTATTGTAACAATGGCCCACCAACATCATAAATTCATCGTTGATTGCACTCATTGGGATCCCTGCAACAAAGTGCAGACCATTGCCAACCAATTTATCCATTCATGGGATGCATGTGACCTTCTTGGTTCTAGCACAGAAGTCCTCCATGTCAATGTGCCTGAGTTTTGAATCTCTGATATCAAGATCAAACTCTATAAGAGATTCAAGAATCCTAACCATTTGGTATTTATATTTTATTTCTTCTTCTGTTAGCTTGGTTTTACCCTTGGACTTAGTTGGCTTCTTACTCGATGAAGACATGTGTGGATCTGAGTTCAACTATTGATCTACAAGAAGAATCGGGGAAGTCCATCACAGAAGAGCCATGTTAGCCATTAAGTCATCCATAAAAGCTTACAGAATGAAAATTTATCAATTTATGAGCCTCTGGGTGTAAGGCACAACTTTACTACAGGCTGCAGGGACTTAGAAAAGAAACGTGCACTTTGGGAAAGTGTCGCATGGGAGAAAATAGTGCCAAAAGGGGCGTGGGGTGTGGAAAGACTACACACAACATTCAAATGTTGGTGTCAAGAGATGTGAATTCACGCCATTGGAATTCTTTAAGTGGGGTGCAAATATGGTTGGTGTAGCAAGGTCCCAGGATGTGCCATTAGTGTAAATTTGGTAGATGTTACATGAGAGTGATGTGTGCCAAGTGATTTAGTTCACGCGGCGCGTGGAAGGTTTACAAAACATTCAGATGTTGTTGTAGTTACTTTGGCACCAGCGCTTGCACCTAAAGAATTTTGTAATGTTTATAAGGTGTGGAGAAGGCTTATGCTACACGTAGGGACAGTGTGTCTATGGCGTAAATGTGTTTGATGTAACAAGAATGAAGCTTGCACCGAAGGTAAAATAGTGGGTTGTTTGTAAAAATACTATGATTTTCACTCTTTTGGCTTACATTTTGATAGCAAGGGGTTAACCTTTGGCAAAGTAGGAGACATAGGAGAAAAGGGCAGGGGTCCATTCTAAGGCAGAGCCTTCCAGATTAGCAGATCTGGAAGGAGAGGGAAAAATAGTTTGAAGGTGGGTTTTTCAATATGTGTTGGGATTGTGTTATCTTCTTAGGTTCATTGTTTATTATCAATCCTAATCACCTAAACCAACATAAAAAACAAAAAAAAATCCAAAAGAAGGGCAAGGGAAACTTACCAGGAATATATAATGATAAAGGAGATGATGTAGGGCCCACGAACGTGACAAATGGCAACACGTGGGGCTGATAGGAACACTGATAAGTAGAGAGGAATAACTTTTCATGTTTTTTCAATTGTGAAAATGATAGGTCGGAGGTGCCTATATATAGAAAAAGGTGCAGTAAATGTGCCACCAACTTTTTCTATGTCGCACTTAAGTGGATGTCGACACGAAGAGATTTGCACCATGGTGCAGCTATGGGAGTGTCGACACTACATTTTCAGCACCCACTTCACTCTTTAGAGAGTGATAACATGGTGGTATTTGCACCTAGGCGCAGCTTTGAGAGGCGCAACATTGGGAGGTGTAACATTATTAGTGTTGACACTCCCTAGAATGTGCTAAAGGAATAGAGGGGCATAATTTTGGTTGATGTAACGTGAATGAAAACTGTGCCCAACCCAAAAAGGTTGAAAAAGACCAAGTTCTAAAAACTAGATTTTTTGGAAAGGGATTTGATGCCATCCCGAATGTTAAGAGACCTTCACGGGGGACAAAAATGGAAATTTTTGTATGGTTACCCACAAAATTGCCCTTTTCAATTTTACGGGATAATAACTAGCTCTTTCTGGGGACTAACTTAGAGCGAAGCTTAAAGGAAGATAATCCTAGATCTACATGTGCCTATCCATTGGGTTATAAAGTCAAAAACAAGGGTGACGAAAAAGAAAGGAAAACACAACCAACAGAAAGAAAACACAAGACAAAATCAAACACACAACTAAAGCAAACTATACAAAGAAGAGAGAAATCTCTAGTTCTTGAATATTTTGAGATGTTTCCCTCTATAGGGAAGCGAGAGCTCAGTTCCATTCAGTTCTGAGAGATAGAAGCTATTCTCTCCATGTAGATGCTTGATCTTGAAAGGCACTCTCCAAAGAGAGTCGAATTTCCCCTTGTATGTCCTTTGGCTCTCTTCGCTTGTCCCATAGAAGGAAGAGATCTCCCACCTAGAAATCCCTCTGCTTGGCCTTTTTATCGAATAGTCTCTTGACTTGATTCTAATGTTCGATGATCCTGTCGACTACTCTTACCCTTTTTTCTTCAAGTTCTGTTAGATACATGATCCTCTTTTCAAGAGAATTCTGGAAAGTTTCATCTTTGATCACTTGTGCCAAGTGTAGAGCACGGAGTTCCGCAGAAATGGGGAGCTCAGCGTCAATTCCATATAATAATTCAAAATGTGACATACTGAGAGACCTCTTCAGAGTAATACGGTCTTCCCACAAAGCATCATATAATGACTTGTGCCATGACCACTAATTCTCATCAACTAGCTTCTATATGATGGTCACTATGTTCTTATTACTAGATTCTACCTGACCATTTCCCTAGTGGTAATAAACTGAGGCGTGGGCCAAGGTTATCCCATATCCATAGAAAAAATCAATAACTTCCCGTGAGGAGAAGTTGGAAGCATTATCAACAATGATCTTGTGTGGGATGCCAAATCTCACGATGATATTTTCTTTGATGAAGTTGCAAACAACTTCAGAGGTGGCATTCTTGACAGGTATGGCCTCCACCCATTTGGTGAAGTAATTTGTTACTGTTAGGACATAACTATATCTAGCACTTGATTGGGGATGTAGTGCTCCGATAAATTCAATTCCCCATTTCCTGAATGGTTCGTCAATAATGACGGGCCTGAGGGGAAAAGCAGCCAATTTTGGTTTTCCAACAAACTCTTAGTAGAGCTCACATTTTACCACCCAAGTGGCTGTATCCTGAAATAACGTTGGCCAGTAGTACCTGGCCCAAATTATTTATGTGTTGTTACGGATGAGGAGAAGTTTCCGCCGTAGGCTGAGTCATGAAAACTTTCAAGTAATTTGATCTACTACGGTTTGTCAACGCATCGCAAGAAGATCCCATCAATCCCGTGCTTGTATAAACCATCATCCCATATGACATATCTAGCTACCCTGATCTTTACATTCCACTTTTTCTTTGAAGTTAGATGAGCTGGGCACTCACCATAAGTGAGAAAGAAAGCAATGTCTAAATACCATTTGTCGCTAGTTATAACAAATAGAACCATATGTAGAGAATTAGCTTTCTTCAGTTGACCCTGTGCTTCGTCGATGCAATCATCTTCCTCTTTAGGGACCTCTGAATCTTTTTTTTCAGCCATAAGCTGACATAGACCCTTGCCTCTTACCAGCTTGGTTGGTTTATGTCTAGATCATATTCTTGGACCTTTTTTATCCAATTCCCTCGTAAGCTTCCTAACTCCTATTGAGTTAGGATAGACTTAACTGTCGTGTCAGGAACTAACACTACCATATGATAGTTTAGGATGTAGTACCAGAAGGTCTTGAATGCTTTGAGTACTATGAAGGCATGTTTTTCTAACTGAGACATCTTTAATTCATGAGGCCTGAGATGGGAGCTCATGAAAATGATTGGGGATTCAACATCTTCAGAGTTCTTCTGCATTAAGATGGCTAATATAGTATGCACAGATGCATAACTATACATGATAAAATCCTTGGAGAATTTGGGACATACCAAGATGGGTGCATGAGCAATGGATGATTTTATATCCTTGAATGAAGTCTTTCCTTCTTCACTCCACTGGAATTTTTGTGACCCTTTCATCATATTTTATATGTGACAAGTCTTTTCAACGAAGTCGGGAACAAAGCATCTGAGAAAATTCACCTTTCCGAAGAAGTAGTGAACACCAATTTTACTTGTGGGTAAGGCAAGGCTCTGAATAGCTTTAACCCTTTCAATTTTTATCTTTGTTCATTCCTTGCTGACAACGTGTCCTAGCAACTTTCCTTCGGTGACCCCAAAAACAGACTTTTTTGGATTTAGGGAAATCCCGTGTTCTCAACATCTAATCAATACTTGCTCCAAATGATCAAAATGATCACTTCACTTTTTTGAGAACACAGTTAAGTCATCCAAATAAACTACAATTACCTTTCCCATCATACCTTTGAATGCGAAGTCTATTTCTCGCTGAAAGGTGGCACCAGCATTGGTCAAGCCAAAAGACATCCTGCTATAGGTGAATGTGCCGCAGGGAGTAGTGAACAATGTTTTGAATTGGTCTTCGGGAGAGACCCCAATCTGATTATAGCCCAAAAAACCATCAAGCATGGACAACATCTCTGAACCAGTTACTACCTGCAGAACCTAATCCATTATGGGTAGCGGGTAATTTTCCTTCAAGGATGCCTAATTCAGATTGTGAAAATCTACGCATATGCGTATCTCGCCATTCTTCTTTCGTACGGGCATGATGTTTGCAACCTAGGTACTGTGATAGATAGGAAAGATGATTCTCGTATCCATAATTTTTTGTATTTCTACCTGGATGGTACCTGAGATCTTGGGATTGTAATGCCTCTGTTTCTGGAAAAAGGGTTTGACATCATCGTTTAATGGGATGTCATGCTGAACGTCCTTAGGCTTGAAAGACTTTAGATTGATAAAAGACCATGCCAATACATCCATGTATTTCTTCAGCAATTTGACAAACTTCTACTTTTCTTCATGTGTACAACATTTCCCGATGTTCACAAACTGTGGATGTTCTACAGTACCCAGGTTGATAGATTCGGTCTCTGGAGAGGAGTTAGGATCATCTTGTCGCTTCTTTTTGACAAAACAATCATGTTTGTCAAACAATCATTCCAGAGAGACTAAACCCTTCAGAATTTTATTTCCCTTGAGCTAACATATGCCATCACCTTATTTTGATTTATTTGCTTGACCAGTGAAAGATTCAAGGCATACAGAAGTAGATCCCTCAAAATGAAGCTCATTGAAATTATCAGCTTTTTCTAGAAAAGCAACAAGCTGGTTGTTATCATTGAATACCTGCCAATGCTGAGAATTGTCTGAGTACACTTGGGAAAAAGACTACCTCAATGGTATATGTGTCAGTTTTCAGCCCTGAGTGAGGGAGCATAAGAGACGCTGAGATGGCCGATGAATCGACCATGTCATTTTGAGCTCTTGGAATGGATTTTATTGAGAAAGTTTCACATTCCTGAATGTTATCCCATACTACATTCCGGTAGTTCCTTGAGTCTATCATTCTTCACTTGGTACACCCCTTTTACCTGATTGATGAATCAGTTCGGCGTCACCTTGTACTTTTAGGTTCTTAATTCCTCTTTCCTTTGTAGCTTTCATACCGAAGCAACAAAGATTCATACTCAACGGTATTTTTTGTATTGAAAAATTGTAATTTTAAAGAAAGAGGGAAAATCTCTTCTTCAGGAGATATCAAGACGGCTCCAGTGCCACATCCACTCGTTACACAACTGCCATCAAACTGCAGTGTCCATATCTTGTTAAGGTCCTCCTCCTAGACAAGAATTTCCATTCTATCAAATTCAGTGGATAAGAAGTAGCTCCCCATCCCTGATGATTTGAAGATAATTTGAGCTTTGGGGTTGTAAGAATTGGTGACCAGGTACTTCTTTTGTGATTCACACTCCAATGTCTGCATTACACCCTTGACGAGGGATTCTAGCTTTGGACCGGTCCATATGAATCTCCCCAACGACTTCTCTACAAAAGCTTCTCCCTAGTAGAATTCCATATGCTGCTGGGATATCAACCACGAGGATGGTCATCTTTACCCTTTTCTCTAGGAATGCTGTAAATGTGAATTGTGTGTCTTTGATCTGACCAGTTAATGGAACCTGTTTAGTTTCCATGGAGTAACATCTACCAAAATTCTTGGTAAGGGTGAGGCCTAAAGCATGAGCGACCTTTATTGGCATGACATTATCAGAAGCCCCATAATAAGTTATGCAGTTGCTTAGTTTTTAACTATTGATTAGGAGGGAGAGATAAAAATGTTCAATTTTTCTTGATGCAGAAGTCGAGGAAACATTTATGTGAGATACAGGAGGAGTGGAAAGGATTCCTTTTGGGGAGACCAGGAGAGGGGATGGTAGCTTGGCTTTGGATATATTCGGTTAATCTTACAAAATTGCTTGGGGTTAGAAGGAAGATATTTAGCCTTCATACATTTCAATCTTGGTATTTTTAGCATGATCGAACTATGTCGAATGCAACCAAGGGTTGTGTTAACGAAAGGAATGAGTCCCTTCATTTTGTGATGGTAGGGTAGGGTTACTGGTCTTTATGGAAACAGAAGAAGGCGTAATTTGGAGGAGAGATGGGAGGAAAATATTTCTTTGTAAAAGGTTTAATATGAGGTTCAGCAGCAAGAGGATTACCTATTTTAGAAATTTTTGGAGGCGTGCTCGACACAGTCTTTCTCCTTTTGTATCTTGGCAATGACTTTTTCTTCTTTTCCTTATGAGTGGGTGAAAACAGCATATGACTGTCTGCTTGCATACCCTTAGGTACCTTCCTCTTCATCAGACTCTTCATCTTCAAATTCCATATACCTGATTGTAGAGTCAACAGTCAGTTCACCGACATCTTGATCATCTTCACCTTACAATGAAGGTTCTTCATAAATTTGTCTCCTCTTCTTCGATCTTGACTAGGGCATTAACCAGAGGGGCCTCAAGTGCTAACCTTGGAGCAGCAACAGGAAAACGCAACCTTTTTGGGGTGTTGTTGGGAGTGAAGTTCCTCTCATGGGATATCTCGGTATGGAGTGATAGACGAAGCTTGAGCTAATTGCTTCTTTAAAGCGAGAAAGTTGTTTTCCATCTTCTAGAATACCGGATCTGATGAAGTGGCTTAAGAAGGGGTCGAAGCCTTTGGTTTGGACGGCTCTTGTTTTAACTCGCCAGATATAAGCAGGTTATCTTCTATCCAAATGGCTGCAACTTGAGCAAGGACCAAGGTGGTGATTTGTTCTTGTAAGATTAAGAAACTTACTCTTGAGCTCATGGCATTAACAAAGAAACACTTTTGATTTTCTGGTGTTGGCAACAGGGCAGGTGGCACACGGTTAATCAGCGAATTGAAACGGGTGATAAATTCATGCATGGTTTCATTGGCTTCCTTCTTCAAGTGAGTAATATTTGACAGTAACGCAAATTCTGTCCTCTTAAGGCTTATACATGTCTTCAAACGTAGTTTGTAATGTGGCCCAACTAGTGATAGATCTAGGCCAGTAAAGTGTTGGAACCACTCTTGTTACGATGTCCTTGCAAGGTCTCTAGAAAGAGGCATACTGACACATCTTCATGGGTCACATCTAGGATGCTGCATGACATAATGAATGTAGATATATGTGAATATATGCTTTGATTTCCACTCCTATCAAATATTGAGAAATTCTTGTGATTCCCATGAGGGAGTGTGTGAACTGGGTGCGGAAATGCAAGAGGGCCCATAGTGTTTCCCCAAGGTACTGCCATTTGAAAAGCTGGAAAGAGGACGTGAGCTGGGAGTGCAGTTTTGCTTAGCAGTAAAGAAGTGTAAATTGATGTGGAGGCTCCTTGTGAAAACCAGTTCTTTCATGGAGGTGAGGCACTTCTGGCTGACCGATCAGCTGAACTTAACGATGAGAAGCGTGCTGGTGTAACACTGAAAGTTGTGCCTTTGAAGTAGATCAAAAATAGGATAAAATTCTCCACGAGCTCTCCTGACTACGAGTAAATAGCTCACCCGCCAGTGTATCTGTTTAATTCTACAGTGATTTTTAGAGATAGATTTATAAAAATTCTTTTTGTTTGTACTTGTTGATTTTCTGATTTTTTTGATAAAAATCAGCAGCATGTAATTTTCTAAACATTTAATTTTATCCCTCTTTTGAAAACCGATTGCGGTTAAATGACAAATATTAGTGAGGATAAAATTATGGTTAACTAACTTAGTAAGCTGATTTTCAGATCTTAGATTTGATTTTTACAAGGGTTTGAAAATATTTGTAAAACTATCAGAATCTCAGATCTATGGAAATATACGGGTTTTTATAAAAACTCAGCGAACTAAAGGTTTCTAACTGGTCCAGATCTATGGATCTCTTAAGAAAATTTTCAATTTGGATCACTTTTGCAAAAAAAATAGATTTTAAACAAAGAGTTAAGATTTGCAAACAGGTAGTGATTTTTACACTTTTATCTATTTTCTTAGTCTCCCTAGTAGCTTTAAAAATTGTTCATGTCTTTTAGCTGACATACCACTCACATAGATCTGGTTCTTTCCCCAGTGGAGTCTCCAAAAGATGTTTTTCCGAAAATCTTTCAGGTGGGAAGATCTATGGATAGACAGGCCAACAGTGTGCAGGGCAAAGCCTTGAGACAGCAAAGTGAAATTGGTTTATTGCTATTCTACCAGCAGGAATCTGTGCAAGTCTTACAGTATTCTGCCTTCAAGGGGGGTTTGGGATCTCATCCCAGTAGAGTTAGTTCTGAAAAAGAACAGAAAGGAATGAAGGAATAGAAGAAAGATGGATTGAAGGGAGAAAAGAAATGAATTCTAAAGTAGAAAGGTCAAAGGGTTTATGTTTTGGGTTGGTAGTAAAAAGAGCCAAACTTACTCACATAAAAAAACAAAGCAATATTGTTAAACAAATGACAAAAGCATAGGTGAATCCAATAGAATAAGCATGCATATCTAACTTAAGAAAGATCTAACACATAACACAGGAATTCAGCACAAAGTCTCAATTTTTGTATTAATAAGTTGTTATGTTACAAGAAAGCTCAAAGTCTTTCTCTCCTCACTTCTATTTTTCATAAAAAAAATCTCACCCTTGAATACTACAAGTATCCAAGTATTTATAGAAGGAGAAGGAGAAAGAAGACAAAAAGGAGCCAACAACTATTTACAAAATATCTAAAAGTCAAATGTTGACTTTAGGGTAATTTTGTGGATGACAACATCTCATGGTGCAACATGGATGATGTCATCATTTGTGCCAACATTCTTTTAAATACTTTTACAAAAATGGGATTTATCCTAGAAGGAAGGAGCCCATTCGTCATCATCCCTTGGCTTGAAAGGAGTGTCCTACTTCTACTCAGGAGAGGTAATGTGAAACTAAGCTCGATACTCCATGAACTTGTTGACCATCGCCTGAAGTTGATCCTGAGCTGGACCCTTGGTGTGATCCCCGATGACTTCAAAAGTTTCTCTTTCATCTCTAAGTCTTTCCAGGAGTTTGAAGTATTCATATCTTGCCTCCATCAGGTATCCAACAAATTCGTGGTAGGCCAGAAACTTGTTGATAGATTCTATATCAAAAGTGGCCTCTAACGCTAAACCCTATGGCGCGATTTCTTTAAAAAGTCAAATAGTATCATCTACCTTCCTCAAGGCATACGTTGCATTGAGAAACCATGTAGACATTCTTAAGATGATCTGCTCCATTTGATGCATGGCATTTAGGGCTTCCTCCTTGATTTTTTCTATCTTTTTCAAGACAAACTCCATTTGATTAACCCGATAATCTAAAGTCGCAAGGACTTTTTTGGGTGCTCACGAGTGATCAAAGACACCAAATTTCACTAAGTCATCAACTGGGTAGTCGAGCATCTTCTAGAATGTCTTGTGTTACAACCTGACATGGTCCAACTCTTCGAAGATAGGTCCTACTATTTCCTGGAGTTCCTTATTCGCTTGATCTATATTTTGATAGAGCTCTGTGAACTTTGTAATCACTTCCTCACTATCTTTGAGGATCTGCTCTCTCCAGGTGGACACTGTTATACCTTGCTCGCCGATCTTGGCATACACATTTATCTTCTCCTGACTAAGAACTTTAGAAGGATCAGCAACATCCATAGAAGGGGCATTTCCCATCTTTTGCAGGGCTTGGAGAAGATGATTGTTTTTCTCTTTTAATATTCTCTTCTCTTCCTTTGCTTCTTCAAGATTCTTGCAAAGGGCATCCACTATGGATAAGGCCTCTCCTTGTAGGCTCTCTGATGACATTCCCATGGTGACCTGAGTTAATGTAAAATTTGTAAGAGACAGATCTTCTTTGTTCTTTGTGAGATCAGGGCACACAATCTCCATAACCCTTTCACCTAAAGCACTTTGAGAGAAGTGGGTTATAGACTTTTACTTCTTAGGCCCTTTAGCTAGAATAACGTAGAAGTCCATGGGTGCAATAGGGACTTTCCTTTTGTGCTGGCTTAGGTGTTTGGAGATCCATTCTGGACTTAGGGGAGTGGGACAAGAGGAAGAGGAGGAAATAGGTGTGGAAGAAGGAGCAACTGTAATGGACACGGGGAAATGTGTCAAGACACTTGGTGGTGGAATTGAGAAAGAAGCAACCACTCCAATGCTCACGGGGTTAGGAGTGAATGCAGGAGAGGAAATAGTCGGGCAGAAGGGATCTGTGAGATGAGGGAAGAAATTTTGGGGGACAGATCTACAAGGGAAGAGAAGATGGAGGAAGAGGGAGGGGGAAAGGTAGAAGACGAGGGAGAAGACAAAACCAAAGGAGCGGTTGTTTGAGTGACATGTGGAGGGGAAGGATGAGTGATAGAGGGTAAAATTTTGACCTCACCTGTTGTAGCAATGAGGACATCCTGAGTGAATGTGTCTATTGGAGCACTGGTTACTTCTTATTTTCCTGGGGATACTAGGTTTACTACCTGCTCCTCAGCGGTGGAAGGATGACTCTCAGGAACTTCCTCCTGAGTAGTGCTTGCCTCTCCTTCTTTACGTTTTCCTTTTCCTTTAGGTAAGTTTTTTGGCTTTGTGGGTGCATTACCCAAGGGAGACGTGGTAAAGTCTACCCCAAGGTAGATGATACCATTTTTCTTGCACCAATGCTCGGTGCGTTAAAGAGAGTGCCTTTGACCCTTTCCTTAATAGTCTAAGGAGCCTTATTTCTATAAATTTTGGCAAACAGCCAATTGTCCCCATTCGTGTCTAGATAAACTTAATCAACTTATTAATCAGTTGCTTGGAAATCCTTTGGGATGATAGCCACACCATATTGAATGATCTTTTCTAGGGCCAGTCGGGAGTGATTCTTTCGTCTGAGCTTGACTTTGTGATATAGATGATGTAGATGTCTTCAATCTGATGGACATGAATTGGATCAATATTTTCTCTTGGAAAGCAATCATGAGGATCAAAGGTTGGCCTCACTGGGAAATTATGCTTCAAATTGAGAAATTCAAGCTCTACAAACATCTCCTGGGCTTTGCCCATTGAAGTATAGGTGTACCTACCCATTGTGAGCAGGAATGGAGTTCCACCCTTCTTCCATTTTAAACACTTCTCATTATATGTGATAAGCTATCTAGACAGCTCCAATAGGATCAGCTTGGGTCCCGCATACCTCAGTAATTTGGTGGGCTCTCCCAAGAAGTTAGCGACTCTGAGATAGGTGAAAGTGGGGAATTGCGTGAGTAACGCTCCCCACTTCTCTATTGTTGTGACCATACTTTTGGTCGTCTGACCATAAGTCATGTTGGGCCTCAAGAGGCAGATGAAGCCATAGAAGAAGACATCGTTGACTTTACTGAATTTGGCTATGCTTTTTTCCAATCTTAACTCTAGATAGTACTCATATATTTAGACCTGGGGCCATACCCCATACCAATTCAATGCTGGGTAGTCCCTCTCTGAGGCAGCAGCATATACCACATAGGAGTTCATATAGAACCTCCCAGTTGTTTAAAGTTGTTGAAGATGCTCCAAGATTGTGTTGCTGATAATCTCTCCCCAGTCAAAATGTTGATCAGGAACATTTTTATTCATTATTTCTAAATACCGGAGCATCCATTTGTGAAATTAATGGGCATTGGGGAGCCCAAATACCTTGCTTAGGAAGGTGATTGTGTCACTCAGCTCCTCTAAAAATTCACTGTGATGAATGACGTGTGGCCACATGCTTACCACCTTCTTATTTTTGAGGTACACCTCATTCATTAACCACATACATTTGTCTTCGTTTTCATTCCATGTGTTCATGTAGTCCTCCTAGCTTACTAATACAAAATGTCGGTGGTGAGGGATGCCCAACATGATCTCAAAATGTCAGGCCGTGAGGTTGATTATCACCTTGCCCTTCTCATTTTCCATACATCTTGTGTCCTTATTATAATAACGGCCCACCAACATCATAAATTCATTGTTGATTGTGCTCACTGGGATCCATGCAGCAAAGTGCAGACCACTACCAACTAATTTATCCATCCATGGGCTACTTGTGACCTTCTTGGTTCTGGCACATAAGTCCTCCATGTCAATGTGCCCAAGTTCTGAATCTCTGATATCAAGATCACACTCTACAAGAGATTCAGGCATCCTGACCCTTTGGTATTTATATTTCATTTCTTCTTCTGTTAGCTTGGCTTTACCCTTAGACTTAGTTGGCTTCTTAATCGATGAAGACAGGTGTGGATTTAAGTTTAGTTGTTGATCTGCAAGAAGAATCAGGGAATTCCATCGTAG
Organism: Taxus chinensis; assembly: GCA_019776745.2. Classification (NCBI taxonomy): domain Eukaryota; kingdom Viridiplantae; phylum Streptophyta; class Pinopsida; order Cupressales; family Taxaceae; genus Taxus; species Taxus chinensis. The sequence goes on along the minus strand of CM034146.1, from coordinate 926,502,929 downwards.
AAGATCCATGTTAGCCATTAAGTCATCCATAGAAGTTTACAGAATGAAAAGTTAGCAATTTATGAGCCTCTAGGCGTGAGGCGGAGATTTACCGCAGGCTGCAGGGACTTAGAAAAGTAAGGCACACTTTGGGAAAGTGTCACATGGGAGAAAACAATGCCAAAAGGGGCGCACATCACAGAAAGACTACACATAACATTCAGATGTTGATGTCAAGCGATGTGCGCTCATGCCATTATGAGTCTTTAAGTGGGGCATAGATATTATTGGTGTAGCAAGGTCCCAGGATGTGCCATTAGCACAGATGTGGTAGATGCTGCATAAGAGTGAGGTACGCCAAGTGATTTAGTTTACGTGGCGCGGGGAAGGTTTGCACAACATTCAGATGTTGTTGTAGATACTTTGGCGCCAGTGCTTGCGCCTAGGGAATTTCGTAATGTTTATAAGGCATGGAGAAGGCTTATGCCGCATGCAGGGACAATGCGCCTTTGGTTCGACTGTATTTGATGTAACAAGAATGAAGCTTGCGTAGAAGGAAAAATAGTGGGTTGTTTGCAAAAATACTATGATTTTCACTCTTTTGGCTCAGATTTTGATAGCAAGGGGTTAACCTTTGGCAAAGCAAGAGACAGAGGAGAAAAGGGCAGGGGTCCATTCTAAGGCAGAGCCTTCCAAATTAGTAGATCTGGAAGGAGAGTGAAAAATAGTTTGAAGGTGGGTTTTGCAATATGTGTTGGGATTGTGTTATCTTCTTAGGTTCATTGTTTATTATCAATCCTAATCACCTAAACCAACATAAAAAACCACAACAAATCCACAAGAAGGGCAAGGGCCACTTACCAGGAATATATAATGATAAAGGAGATGATGTGGGGTCCATGAACACGGTAAATGGCAACACGCGGGGATGACAGGAATGCTAACAAGTACAGAGGAATAACTTTTCACATTTTTTCAATTGTGAAAATGACAGGTCGGACGCACCTATATATAGCAAAAGGTGCAATAAATGCGCCACCAAGTTTTTCTATGGTACAATTAAGTGGATGTTGACACGAAGATATTTTTGCCATGGCACAACTTTGGGAGTGTTGACATTGTGTTTTTAGCGCCCACTTCGCACTTTAGAGAGTGATAACAAGGTGGCATTTTCACCTAGGAGTAGCTTTGAGAGGCACAACATTTTGAGGCATGCTATTGGGAGGTGCAACATTTGTAGTGTTGACACTCCCTAGAATGTGCCAAAGGAATAGAGGGGTGCAGTTTTGGTTAATGTAACATGAATGAAAACTATGCCCAACCCAAAAAGGTTGAAAAAGACCAAGTTCTAAAAACTAGATTTTTTGGAAAGGGATTTTATGCCATTCCGAACGTTAAAAGACCTCAACGGGGGACCAAAACAGAAATTTTGGTATGGTTAACTGTAAAATTTCCCTTATCAATTTTGCGGGATAACACTTTCAAAACCCTATATAAGGAATTTAACACTACGTCATTTACTAATTTTTAAATCATTTGGAATTCTATTGACATACTCTCTTAAAACACTCACAAAATTCATTCAAGGCTCCCTACGTCTTCCTAAAGATTATGTACATCCATACAGGAAGCCACTACTATAGTTATGAAGCACTCAACCAGGTCAAGGAGTATATATTCCTTCACATGTAATTACCCTAAGTTTCTATCTACAAGTTTCAGAAAGATCACAACACAATCAAGGGTCATTTACGAGGTTTAAGTTGTCAAATCATCCATATAGATATCACATGCTAGATGGACAACTAATTGTGGTTTTAGGAATCTTTGCAGTAGTTTCAATGTAGGCATTGCATGGAGTGCACCACAACCCAAACATTAACCTTCTTATAGGGTATCATATCCATGCTTAGGGTTTTAAAGTTATTTGCATGATTATAAATAATATTGATACTATGTGATAACAAGGTTTTAATAGTGAATTACATTTCCAACCCAAAAAAGGACCCACAAAGTTACAAAACCTCATTTTGAAGACACCTAAGACTATACAAAATGGGAAAAATAGATTATACTTCCTAAATAAACCATATAGTTCTACACCAGGAGGGTTTCTATTCATGGTTTTAGTAATGAATAGTTTTTAGGCTCTACACTTTCAGATCATCCAATATATCTTCGCATGGTCTTCCTATGCAACTTTATACAAGTAAGTATCTCTTGTGTATTTTAGTTTGTATGCATGCATTGAAATAAGTGATATGTTATTCTCATTTAGTATAGTTAATGTTAGAAGTTAATTTATCAAAATATCTCCTAGTTTCCTAACCTTACATACCTTTTTTATTTATTGTGTATTGCATAACATTAATCTAACAAACTTAAAAAGGGTGAATACACAAACTTTCCATTGATTTATTAATCTTATATAACAAACTAAATTTGTTCCAATACAAAACCTTAACGTTATAAAAAACTAAAATGATAAAATAAAAAAGCTCGATTAGAAGATAAAATCTACCCATAACTCATATGAACAACCAATGGAGGAATTCAATTATCGATGATTATTTGTGCATCACCTATTTTCCTGCAATTACTAAATCTTAAAACTAAAAATGTTGTTGTAAAGTGCTATAAGAAGTAAACAGTAATGATAGTGGGAATCTGGTGTGCTCAACTAGATCCCAATGCAAAGCCTTCCATGAGGGAGGATAAATTTTTTAACTTGTTGGAGTCATCATTTCCTTGTACTCCACTAACTATGATTTGTATGTATTTATTGTAGATTTGTTTTAGTATAACTATGTTTTATATTAGCATATGAATAATGTGAGCTAGATCAAGGAAATAAAGTGAAACACATATAGCATATATTATTTGTGTGTTATGATTTGATCCATGGGAAAGGTGTGAGACATACAAGTATTTAAATCTCACTTTTTTATTTCTACATTTCCATTGATGTATTTTTCTTATCTAACAAATTAAATGAGTTCCAATCTAAAACCTTGACATTGTAACAAAATGAAAAATGAAAACAGTACTAAATCTTGATTAGCAGATACTATGTATATATATATATATATATATATATATATATATATATATATATATATATATTGCTTATATGACCAATGACTGAAGGGGCTCAATTATCATGAGTGTTCGTGCATCTCTTGTTTTCTTTTATTTGTTGAAGCTTAAATCTAAAAGGGGATACAAAGTGCTACAAGAAGTAAGCATTCTTGTTGGATTTCAAACATGTAACATGTTATCTTTTCCTCATTTTAATGATTATTTCACTAAATTAGAACTTATTCCAATCCCAGCAGCTAAACAATATAGCCAATATCGGAATTCAATATTGCTATTTTGGGATTCCAAAATGTCAAATATTGGAATTATCTGCACTCCAAAATTACACAAATTGGATTCCAAAATCACACATATTGGATTCCAATATCACATATATTGGAATCCATAATCACATATATTGGAATTCAAATACATCTATATTGGAATTATATGTACTCCAAAGTTCCATATATTGGAATCCACTATATAGGCTAGTAGCCTCTAGACATTATTTATGATTTGTTATGTACAAAACCTGTTTCTATTTTATAAGGACTAGCGGCCGCCGACCATTATTTATGCTATGTTATATATAGAAAATGGTTATGATTTAAATGGGATAGCAACCACTAAGCATTATTGATGTTTTTTCTTAGTGAAGCTCCAAAAAATAAGTTCCCTCGGATTTAGTTTTTGATCAAATATCATCCCGAACAAGGGTTAAATTTGATGGTCGTTTAGACATTTTTGTGATTTTAAATATATAATATGTCAGCGTAATTTAGCATAGGCATATATATTACATTTTATTGCATTGTCTTTTATTTAATAATGTGCAACATGTGCACTCTAGTCTAGTGACTTGCATTCAATATTGTTATGTTGGATAACATTAAATATTGGTATTAGTAGTAATTACATGTACATGTGAGATGGGTCTTATCATCTCGTATTTGGTGCCTGATAGGGTGTCATGTCTATCCATATGAGGTTGTGTAATATCTATAAATATTACAGCTCTTGCATTGTTATGAAATCTGATATCATGATCAATAATATTTGAGAGGCTTCTACCCCTATTTGGTCATTGCAAACCAATTCTATTCTATCATTTGGTATCAGAGCTATATCATTGTTATCATTTGGTATCAGAGCTGATTCTATCCAAGCAAGGTTGAAGAGGAGCACTATTGGAGAGGATCCATTAGAGAAGAAGATCTGCATCAAAGGAGAGCCATTGAAGCATCCCGCAGCCTCCATTCCTTCCAAGACTCCCTCAACTAAAATTTGACCTATCCACTTATTTGGAAGGTAAATTTTTTTATTAGTCATTGGCATAGCCAATTGATCCAACATATTGGTGGAATATTTCAGATTTTGAGATCTTTAAAAAAAAAAATCTTTAAAATATATATATTTGTGAAAAAAAAGAGATCTTTAAAAAAAAAAAGATCTTGAAAAAAGTTGCAGATATTAAAAAAAAAAAAACCAAAAATCAGATTTGAAAGTGAAGGTGTGAAGAATTCGGGAACAAAGGTTGAAGCAGTCCCGTCAACAACATTCTAGCAGATAGCTTTTTGAAAAAATGACATAACTTTTTCATACAATGTCAAATTGATGTGCCATTTTTTCTGCTGGAAATATTAGGAGTCACACAACTTTACAATTTACATCATATTTAGATTCAGCCTCTACATGTGACGAAAAGTCTGTATAAGTCGGATCATTTTTTCTTAAAAAAAATCAGATCTAGCTAGTAAATTGGTAAGATCTCAAAAACCAAAATTCCAATTCTTCTGAAATTTTTTGGGTTTCAAGAAAAATATTGTATGAGGCTTTTGTCAAAATTTTAGAAGAACTCAAATCAAATTTTATGAGAAAATGTGAAAACAATATTTAGATTTTTTTTTGGATCTTGGGAACAAACAAGTCAGTGGTTCAATTCCCACTCTCTCCATATTTTTTATTAAATTATTTTTTTTCAAAAATTTGGAGAAATTACTAAATTTTGGGGGATTTTCAAATTTAGAAGCTCACCAATCGCATTTAGATCCACCGCTAAATTTAGCGGAAAAACACCTATTGGGGGGTAAAAAATATTTTTGGCTTAAATTGTGTACTTTGTGATTCTGGACCCTTTTTTGTAAAGAGGGGGGACACAAAAACTTCATTTTGATGTAATTTTGGAGCATTTTGTACTAATCTTGGTGCATAAAGTGCAAAAAAAAGAGAAAAAAAAAGTACAATTATTTTGTTTTATGTTTGGTTCTATCACACAAGATATTTGATCTCATAGCAGCGTTTGGTATATATGGTGCCTCTGGGAAGTGCTTACGGGTGATGCTGTCATGACTACAACTACACTTAATGCCTAACACAGCTACCTAAATTTCATCTTGGCATCTATCCTAAAAAATCAATGGGGAGTAATAAGAACACGATACACACACATTTGAGCCCTCCCATCCATTTGTGCTTGCACAAACCCTTTCCGTACTGTCTACGTACCACATACTAAATTCTTTCACTTGTGTTAACACCTCTTTCCATACTAACGGGTATATAGAAAGTGTGATATTCTTCCACATACCGATGGGTATATTGAAAGGTAGCATATACATAAAAGTTTGGTATATCTACCTGATTGTTTATTGAGAGGGAGACCATAAACCTAGAGTGATAAGAGCCTTACCCTTTGTCAGAAATTTAGATTGTAGAAATGGATGCACAAGCACCAAAGTTCTTCTTGTTAGATTCACAACTGCTTAGAGGAGATAAATATGATGCATGGAAACTGAAGATCAAGATGTTACTTGAGTTTGAAGACCTATGGACAGTTGTAGATGGAACAACAACAAGATCACTTGATGATGGAAGACAACAAGTTCATCTTGACAGGGCCAATCAAAAGGCCAAGTTGATCATTTTTTTTGGCGTAACGGACTATGTGCAACCCCACATTAGACATGCCACATCGGCCAAGGATGGATGGGATAAGTTGAGCATAGTCTATGAGGTAAAGAGTAAGAATGCCATCCTCAACCTACTATCACAACTGCATACTCTCAATTTCGAGCACAATGAGAAGGTTGAAATTTTTTTGAGATGAATTGCTACTTTAATGGCATCTCTATTGGCATTGGGAAAAGAGATAAGTCATGAAGACCTCATACCAATTATGTTGCAAGAACTTCCTCCTTCCTACAGAATATTTGTGACAACTATCAATATGAGTGAACACACAATCACCTTTGAGAAGTTGGTTAATCTACTCCAACAAGAAGAGGAAATGAACAACAAAGATCATGAAGATGAGCAAGCAATATCTTCCGATCATAAAGGAAAGGGGAAATTTTAGTCCAATCACAAGAATTCCTAACAAAATTAAAGTCAACAAAGGGACCAAAGTCAATGAGACAACACCAAGAACTGTCCCATTTGCAATAGAGGGGGACATGACATCAAAGATTGTTGGTACAATTCCTACAAAAACGGTTCATCAAACAATTCAAAACCCAATAACCAATAGGGTAATAACAATTCAAATCAAGGGAATTCCAACAAAAACAACAAACAAGGGCAGAAAAATGGTAATTGGCAAAGAAAACCCAAACAACAAGGGTACATTGTTGAACATGAGGATGATTTAGATGAAGGAAACCACATGTATTCTGCTCAATTTGATGAAGAAACCAAGTCCACACAAGATATCTGGTATGCTGACTCCAGTGTAACTCGAGACATGACTAGACACAAGGATTGGTTCTACACACTACGTGACTCACCTAACAAGAACCATTTGTCATTAGGTGATGACTCATCATACAGTGTCAAGAGGATTGGAAACATTTCACTACCTCTTGGAAAGCATGATTAAAAAATCACAGATGTATTGTATGTACCTAGGTTGGCCAAGAATTTTCTATTAGTTAGTCAACTCCTTGATCACAACTTGAAGTTGGATTTTGATAGTAATAATGGAGAAATAGTGTGCTTGATAAGAGATAAGTCAAGAGGTTCCAAGATTATGGAAAGAGCCTCCAATGTGGGACACATGTTCCAACTTGATTTTGTCCACAAGGATGATCAAGCTCTAGTGGCCAAAGACACACAATCTGCAGAACTATGGCATCACAAATATGGCCACATCAGTTTTTGCTATCTCCAAACACTTCAAAAGGGCAACATGGTGAAAGGATTGACTACACTCAAGCACAACACTAACAAGTGTCACAATTGCCTAGCTGGAAAGCAACATAGAGTAACCTTCCAGAAGAACACATATAGAGCTAAGGGAAAGCTTGATTTGGTGCACACTGATCTTTGCAGACCCATGCAACCAAGTCATTCTAGATGTCAATACTTCATGCTTTGTGTTCATGACTACTCAAGAAATATGTCGATATATTGTATAAGAAACAAGAGTCAAGCCTTTGAGACATTTCAGAAGTTCAAAGCACTTGTTGAGAATGAAGTTGGTCACAAGATCAAAACTCTCTGCTTAGATTGAGGGGGGGAATTCACAAGCAATTAGTTCAAAACTTACCTAGAAGCTTATGGGATTCGTCAAAAAATGCCTCCTACTCACACACCACATCAGAATGGTATAGTTGAGAGAAATAATCATACTATCATGGAGATGGTGCGATGTATGATTGATGACTCAAGTTTAACAAAGACATTTTGGGCAGAAGTTATAAGAACTGCAATCTATTTGTTGAACAGAGTGCCCATAGTACCTCTTAAAGGATTGACACCTCAAGAATCATGGTCAAATCGGAAACCATCAATTACACACCTAAGAGTATTTGGGTGCAAAGCTAGCATGCACCTACCCAAGAAGAACAGGAACAAGTTGGATATGAAAGCTGAGAAAGTGATATTCATTTGATATAGTGAAGAAGCACTTGGGTATAGATTATGGGATCTGAAAGAAAAGAAGTATACACAAGTAGGGATGTTGAGTTCTTTGAGAGGAAATAAGAAGATGCTCCACTCAACAACTCAACAAACATGCAGAATACACCTCTTGTGAAGATAGAATTCGATGTTCCCAATGAAGATGACAGTGATGAATTGGATGATGGTGAAAACTTGGATCCACCACAAGCCAATGGAACAGCTAAGAAGTTACCTAAATGTTATACTCAATTAATAAGAGATGCAAATTTTGATGAAGCAACTAGGACATCATCCAATCCTGGACCTAGAACTCACATTCAAGCTCGTGAAGAGGTTAATTATGCCCTAATGAGTAGAGTTGTTGAAATAGTTGATCCATCTACAATTTAGGAATCCCTACAATCAAAAGCTTACAAATATGCCATGGATTCAGAGTATCAATTAGTGATGAAGAACAACACATGGCAACTTGATGAAGAAACCAAGTCCACACAAGATATCTGGTATGTTGACTCCAGTGCAACACGACACATGACTGGATACAAGGATTGGTTCTACACACTACGTGACTCACCTAACAAGAACCATGTGTCATTAGGTGATGACTCATCATACAGTGTCAAGGGGATTGGAAACATTTCACTACCTCTTAGAAAGCATGATTGCAAAATCACAGATGTATTGTATGTACCTAGGTTGACCAAGAATTTTCTATTAGTTAGTACACTCCTTGATCACAACTTGAAGTTGGATTTTGACAGTAATAATGGAGAAATAGTGTGCTTGATAAGAGATAAGTCAAGAGGTTCCAAGATTGTGCAAAGAGCCTCCAATGTGGGACGCATGTTCCAACTTGATTTTTTCCACAAGGATGATCAAGCTCTAGTGGCCAAAGACACACAATATGTAGAACTATAGCATCACAGATATGGTCACATTAGTTTTGGCTATCTCCAAACACTTCAAAAGGGAAACATGGTGAAAGGATTGACTACACTCAAGCACAACACTGACAAGTGTCACAATTGCCTAGCTGGAAAGCAACATAGAGTACCCTTCCAGAAGAACACATATAGAGCTAAGGGAAAGCTTGATTTGGTGCACACTGATCTTTGCGGACCCATGCAACCAAGTCATTCTGGATGTCAATACTTCATGCTTTGTTTTGATGACTACTCAAGAATTATGTCGATATATTGTCTAAGAAACAAGAGTCAAGCCTTTGAGACATTTTAGAATTTCAAAGAACTTGTTGAGAATGAAGTTGGTCACAAGATCAAAACTCTCTGCTCAAATCGAGGAGGGGAATTCACAAGCAATGAGTTCAAAACTTACCTAGAAGCTCATGGGATTCGTCAAAAAATGCCTCCTACTCACACACCACATCAGAATGGTATAGTTGAGAGAAAGAATCGTACTATCATGGAAATGGTGCAATGTATGATTGATGACTCAAGTTTAACAAAGAAATTTTGGGCAGAAGTTACAAGAACTGCAATCTATTTGTTGAATAGAGTGCCCACATTAGCTCTTGAAGGATTGACACCTCAAGAAGCATGGTCAAATCAGAAACCATCAATTGCACACCTAAGTGTATTTGGGTGCAAAGCTAGCAGGCACATACCCAAGAAGAATAGGAACAAGTTGGATATGAAAGCTGAGAAATTGATATTCATTGGATACATTGAAGAAGCACTTGGTTATAGATTATGGGATTTGAAAGCAAAGAAGTATACACAAGTAGGGATGTTGAGTTCTTTGAGAAGAAATAAGAAGATGCTCCACTCAACAACTCAACAAACACGTAGAATACACCTCTTGTGAAGATATAATTCGATGTTCCCAATGAAGATGACAGTGATGAATTGGATGATGGTGAAAACTTTGATCCACCACAAGCCAATGGAACAGCTAAGAAGTTACCTAAATGTTATACTCAATTAATAAGAGATGCAAAGTTTGATGAAGCAACTAGCACATCATCCAATCTTCGATCTAGAACTCGCAGTCAAGCTCGTGAAGAGGTCAATTATGCCCTAATGAGTAGATTTGTTGAAACAGTTGAACCATCTACAGTTTAGGAATCCCTACAATCAAAAGCTTAGAAATATGCCATGGATTTAGAGTATCAATTAGTGATGAAGAACAACACATGGCAACTTGTCGACCTTCCACCAGGGAAGAAATCCATTGGATACAGGTGGACATTCAAGACTAAGTACAAATCAGATGGGACTATTGACAAGTATAAAGCAAGGTTTGTAGCAAAGGGGTATGTACAACAAGAAGGCATTGATTATGAGGAGACATTTGCTCCCACAGCCAAAATCAAGACAATCAGGATAATTTTTGCTCTAGCTACACAATTTGGTTGGAATATTCACCAAATGGATGTGAAAAGTGTCTTTCTTAATGGATATTTGCAAGAAGAAGTCTATATGACTTAGCTAGTGGGTTATGTAATACCAGGAAAAGAGATGATGGTATGAAGACTCATAAAATCTCTATATGGCCTAAAACAGGCACCCCGGGCATGGTACATCAAAATTGATGAGCATCTCATAAGTAATGGATTCATAAGGAATCCTTATGACCCAAATCTCTACCTCAAAACGAAAGGGGGGATATTGTCATTGTGGTTGTTTATGTCGACGATCTAGTCATTACAGGTAGTTCTATCAAGATAATCAATCCAATAAAGAAGGATTTTAATTGGTCGTTTTACATGACAGATCTCGGGCTCATGCACTATTGTCTTGGGTTGGAAATATGGCAATAAGAGAATCATATCTTTGTGTCACAGTTGAAATACACCAAGACAATGCTCGAGAAATTCAAGATGATGGACTGCACTCCTATTGCTACACCTGTGGAAGTGAGACTTCAGTTATCTCATTCCGATCCATCACCACCGGTGAATGCAACTCTCTATTAGTAGTTGATCGGGAGTCTCATTCTCCTGACATATACTAGACCACAGATATCAGCTTTGTAGTCTACTTATTTATCACGCTTTATGCAAGAACTAACAATATGGCATTAGAAAGTAGCAAAGAGAATACTGAGATATCTAAATGGTACACTTGACCTTGGTCTAGAGTACAAGAAAAACAACAACTTCTTCTTGAACAAGATATTCAGATTCAGATCATGCAGGAAAAACGGATGATAAGAATTCAACATAAGGATTCGTCTTCTTTATTGGATCTGGACCGATATCATGGGGAAGCAAGAAATAGAACTTTGTTTCTCACTCTTCTACAGAAGAAGAGTATCGAGCTGCAGGTGAAGTTGTTTGTGAAGCAATATGGCTACTGCTGAATACTGGAAGGAATTGATCTACCAAAATAGAAATATACTCCAGTATATGTTGATAATGAAGGAGTTCTAAATCTTATTCGCAATCCAGTATTTCATGAGAGAATGAAGCATATTGAAGTACAGGTTCATTTCATACACGAGCATGTCTTGAAGCACAACATACAGCTCCAGTTCTATCTTACAGCTGAACAGAAGGCAGATGTTTTCACTAAGTCACTTGGACATGTGACAAATTCACACTGTTCAGAGAGTTCCTCTCCACTTCATTGGAAACTATGAAAAATTAAGGGGGGGGGGAATGTTAGCATAATTTAGCATAGGCATATTTATTGCATTTTATTGCATTGTCTTTTATTTAATAATGTGCAACATGTGCACTCTAGTCTAGTGACTTGCATTCAATATTGTTATGTTGGATAACATTCAATATTGTTATTAGTAGTATTTGCATGTGCATGTGAGATGGGTCTTATCATCTTGTAGTTGGTGCCTGATAGGGTGTCATGTCTATCTATATGAGGCTGTCTAATATCTTTAAATATTACGGCTCTTTCATTGTTATTAAATTTGATTTCATGATCAATAATATTTGTGAGGCTTCCGTCCCTCTTTGGTCATTGCAATCTAATTCTATTCTATCATTTGGTATCAGAGTTATACCATTGTTATCATAATAAATAAACTTAAAGAAATATAAGTTAATCTTTTCTATATTTTATTGGTATAGTATAAATAACCTATATTTGAATTTTTAAAGGGAAGTATTGGAAAATTATCATCACAGAAAAATTATTTTCCAAGGATAGGTGGCCATCAAATTTAACCCTTGATCCTAAAAATCTTCTCTTTTCCTTTAATCGTTACAACAAAGGCCACAACGTGGTGTTAAATTTGACACCCGTTTAGACATTTTTTTTAATAATTTTTATCCGTAAAATAGCTGCAAATATTTAAAATAACATACACACACACACACACACACACACACACACACACACACACACACACATATTAATTATATTAAAAATATATTTAAAAACATTTAAGTATATATAGTATAATTTTATATATTTATTTTATGAACAGTGTTAAAAGAAAATACTATTTTACAAATTTTCAAGGGCAAATTTTTTTCGATAATTCACCAAAGAAGTTATTCAAACATATTTTCATCTTATAATCAGTTAAAATATAATTCCTCCCAACTTATATTTCAACAATATCAACATAATAGAATAGATTTATGCAGTACATTCATAATAACATATGAATGTATATATTATTGGCAATGTTAAATAGTACAATCATAACAACATTCTGAAAAGATAAATAGTTATTTAGCATTTTCTTTCTCCAAGTATTTGATGCCTTCTTTCACATTCAATTCCCGAGACACTATTTACATGATATTTTTTTTATACAAATCGGCCATCAACCATTTATCTTTTGTACAAGCTTTGCATCTTCTTTTCATACCCGGCATAAAACTTTCAAGAGGATTTCCCTTTGCACCTAATGTAATACACAAAGTGTTTTTTAAACTATATGAAAAATCTTTTCTACTCCAAACCTTTTCTAGTTCTCTTATTGTTATTCCCTCAACTATATTGCAATGTTCCTTTCCCCAAGTGAGTCTTGGATTCAATACAGTCGATATTTTTTTTATTGAAGTTCATTGATATCTTTTTAACATCAGCAAAAATGAGAGTGTTGGAAACTAGAATCCCAGTTCACAGTATGGTGATAGTAATTTTATAAATTCTGATAGGCCACATCGGAGGTTGACATCTTTAATACCAAACCTTAATGACATCTTCCTATTATATGTTTTGTTTATCCCATATAATAGGTCCTCCATATCCAAAATGAGTAAATAACTCTTATCGCTACCTGTAGGGAAGTAAACAAATTTTATTTTCATCAGCCGCATATCAATTACAACCAATTGAAATAAAAAAACATTTTAGCTTATGGCTAACAGTTACCGATTGAGATTGTCCACTTAGATTACACTGTATCTTTACATGCTGTCTGGATCCATTGATGTAAGAGATATTTCAAATAAAAAGTCATCAATTCATAATCTATTTCTTCCTATTGAAAATGTGAGCATAATGTATTTGAAATAAACATTAATTAATTCATAATCGATTTCATGTTTTGGAAAACTTAAATGGATAAACATAGTGGTTTTGGTGGTGATATGGTAAGTACAATATCAATTATTCTATGTATTATAATTCAAATTTAGAGGTCATTAAGCTACACTTATATTCGTCAAACCACCCTTTGGCATAGAACAATCCTTAGCTATTGATGAGGATTTGTGACAGCTAGGCTATGCCATCATTGGCTGAACTACACTTAGCTGAAAAACCTTTAATGAGGCTAGCCAAGTGCTGATTTACATACGTACAAGTTAGATCAAGCCGTATGTAGTTCTGTTTATGATGATGTTGAAGCCAAAACAATGTTAATTCAATGTAATTAGTCAATATGCAGTAGTGAATCAGTGAAACATTGTAGACAGTAAGCAGTTGTAAATCAACGAGATATTGATGAAATTAAGGTTTTTTAGTCAAACCATTTATGTATTGAATGTGGATGTATAGATTCTGCTAAGATCTATATAGTTTCGTTTTAAATTGTTATCGTAGCTTTAAAATGGATTTCCTTAAACATTTTCTTTGACCCTAAGCCAAGCATATAAACTAATTTCTGTTAGTTATAGTTTCCTATAAATTTGTGGGCCTTATTGGTTGTATATAATCATTTATTGTGTTATAAATTTGTGGGGCTGATTAGCGGTTTTGTTTATAAAATCACATGATTAACATACCTGGATCAGATGGTGTAACGAACCATTACACCAAAACCTCGAGGCATTAGTGAAATCCACACATGAGGATCATAACATCCCACCATGATTACGTGGAGCTCAACTCGGGCTGGGTTGTGCTTCCGCACTCCCATACGTACGAGCCCCACTTCATCGACGTTTAGGTGTCCCACGGGCCCCGGCTACATGACATAACTAACCTAGTGGGATTTGAACATGGTTGCTCGGTTTTGAAATGTAACGAACCATTACACCAAAACCTTGAGGCATTAGTGAAATCCATACATGAGATTCATAACAGATGGCGTATTCATGGACGATGTGCCCACATCCTCCACATATGTCATCTGAAATGTAAAAAACATAACTTTGGTAAAAAAAACTTGGAAACCATGGCAATTGAAGATAGAGCTCATTAAACATATTTATAAAATGATTGAAAGTAAATCACCATGTTGAATTTTTTGTGTAGCATCATGGTGACATGGTTGTACATCAATTTTTAATGCTTTGTGGTTGTTTGCATAAACAATAATTGTAGAAGTAGCATATTTAGGTTAAAATCCATTAAACAAAATCACTTGAGGAATTTGTTTTTGGAGATGAACCTTTCTTCATATGAGAATAGTAATGTTTCAGAAACATCACTTGACTATGTGTCTCAACAATAAAAGATGAAGATAGTTTGGAATCCACCAATGCATGGAGTGTGACACTGCCACCGTAAAGCACTAGTACTAGACAATTTACAGAACAACATCGAGTGAACATCTCAGCCCAAAACTCATACAATCTCTTGCAAAGAAAAGGATGGATGTTTCCTTGTAGGCCAATTTTGATTGCAGTTATCAATTTTTGTGGAAATTTCTCCATCCAATCCATAGTGACCTCCTCTCTATGATCATAATTATTGTTGTGGTTGTGCATACAAGATATTGTGTACATAAGACACAAACTTATGAATATCTCGTTGTAATTGTAGAGTTTGTAGCATTCATCCAGAATTGATACTCCAATGTCTGTAACCTTTTCCATGTATCTTTGAACTATGTCACTTAACATTTTTGAATAACCAGTTGGTATTAGAACAATAATAATACAATCCAACCCACTAGTTTTGATAACTGTTAAAAGCTCCATTATGACATCGTAAGAAATATCGCTATCCAAATTGCAAAAATCAGTGATCATACATTGAACATTGAAAGTATTAGTTGAAGGAATAGTTGATAAAGTCAATGGAAGGTGGAATGGATATGCTCATTTACAAGAAAAATTGTCTTTGACTTTTACCCTTGCTGGTATATTTCCTTCCAATGACATCACATAGTTGTCTAATATTATCTGAGTTGTGATGGGAATAAATTCTTCAACCTCATGATCTTTTTTCCATTTTTACATTTTTTCCCTGATATGGGAATCATATTTTCTTTTTCTATTACCCTCTTCACCCAACATTACAGACAACTAGAGGTAGTGTGATTCATGTAATTTAATTTTTTTGATTACATTGGATTCACTGCAGGATGTCAATACAATATTATCTGGATGCTTATTTCTCAAATAATGTAGAAATTTTTCTCTCATTTTGTTGTCTCTTTTTATTCTCCTGAAGTAAGAATAAAATGTCTCTACTATTACACTAGCCTCAAAAGACCCATTTAATTTAGTATTCCTTTTCAACCCATGAAATTTTGATTTAGATGGGTCTATCTCCAAGTTAGTCAAATATGTCTGCCTCAACATAGTAAACAACTTGGCATGTTTTGGAGGTGAAAGAAAATATTTTCTATCCAAACAATGAAAAATAAATGATGTTTTCTCATTTCTATACAATTTTTTTAATATTGTAAATATACCATTTTGAATGACTTATGCATTTGAACAGCTAGTTTTTTTGGAATTTGTTACAATCCCCAAATTCTAACCTTTTTTTGAACAGGAATATGGTCCACCATTTATGGAGGCATGTATTTCCCATTTCTTGAATGAAGAAACATCCAACTCCATATCCAGAATAAGACACTTTTTTTTCAAAGTCAAAGCATTCCACTTGGACATGAAGTTTCCCCAAATCAATAAGTTCTTATTATAGAACAATACTAACTTCCTCATGATTTTCAACTATACAAAAATAGCCACATGTTGATGTGGTAGTTTTCAAGGGAATTAAGTTCCACAAACCATTCCTTGTCTCTTTTCTTCTAACAAATACTTCCTGCGATGAATGGAATTGTTCAGAATGGAGCGCAAACAATGGAAGAAATTTTACATATATTTAGAGTAAAATACATTAATAATTAGTCCATTTCCAAACTTTAAAGTTTTTTTTTTGTCATTGTTTGTTAAGGAATTTAAATAGTACCCTAGCAAAAACCAACTTCTAGAGTTCTTTCCTATGTATCATAACAAAGTAATCAACTTAATGGTTAGTTACTGCTAGGCTTCGATAAGACATCTTATGTATCATTCAAATGGTTATAGTAATTCATATTTTGTGGATCAAATCAGTAATAACATAATTTTTCTAAAATTTTGAAATCAATTTATGATGCATTGAAAGATATGAAACCATTTGCACCTTATGAAAGTATTACATATGAGTTAGACAAGCCATAACATTATATATATATATATATATATATATATATATATATATATATATATATATATATATATGTATATATGTATATATATATATAGCATGATAGAAACGTTAAAAAAAAAAACACTTTAGTGGCATACAAACTTCTAGTCAACATATAAAAGAACAACCTAAAACAATTTTTAAGCCATTTACACCTTTTTAATGATAAACTATAGAGGACATTAAGATGTAATATTTGGTATTTCGAAAAGAGTTTGTGGTAGCTTGGGATTTTTTGTTTTACAAGACTATGTGATTTATGTGTATATCGGTCATACTGTAGTAGTGAGGATTAGATGCCTGTAACAAGACTAATGAACATGTTTAAAGGATAACGTTTGGAAGATCTAATGTTTGGTATTTTGAGGAGAGTATTTGAGCAACAAATAACATTAATGGAGTTAGTGATAGCTCATCATTGTTTTTATATAATACAATGTGAAATATATGTATATCAAAAATACTTTATTCATTATGTCTAAATGTCTATAACTATTGTAAGGATGATATTTTAAGCATAGCGCTTGGTGGGGAGTTCCACAACAAGATATGAAAAACAAATGGGAAGGATTACACTTTTCCTAAACGTAAGTATGGCCCTCTTCACAACATTTTGTATCGAAAAAATTGTTTACCTAGCACTTAGTTTAATTACTTATCGAAAGTAACGACACATCATATGCTACTTTCAAAAGTTTCTTTTATTGAAAATTGTGATAAAATATTAATTCATGACTTATCTGAGTGATTGAAAGGCTCCTACCATTACGGTCATTGTAAACACTATCTATACAACTTTTTATTGCTAATTTTTTAATGATTATAATTATATCATGTTGGCTGGAATGTACCTAACGGAGATAATAGTTGCACTGCATACCATATAAAGGGATCAAACCTTATGTAGTTCCCATAAAAGGTATATTGTTTGAAACACATAATTCACATCAGATCTTATGGGATAAAATCATTAGCGAACGCTAAGCATTTTTTAGTTTTTGAAAGCAAGGGCATAGTGAATGCTAGGTTCAATAGTTTAATAATTTGAAAATAACGATAAAATAAAAGATCATGCTCTAGTTTAGTCGTCACAAGGATCCCATCATCAATGCTCTGGTACTAAATACCCATCATCGATATTATGTTTATATTTCATTTGATTGGAGTGAAATATCACTAGAATGGAATTATAGATGGTCTTACATCATCCTTAAACCTCAAAACTATGTAATCCAAGTTCACTCCTCTACATCAACTTCTGGAAAAACCCCCTTTCCCTCAACATAACCATCACAGATTCGTCTCATTTCCCAACTTCCCAAACCCCAACCTTGTTGTATCCTTTGCACCACCACTTATGAGAATATTTGTCAATGAGTTAAGCCTCATCCCCAAATTCATAGGAAACGAGCTTTGTCTTGTAAAGTGAAAATAAATTATTACAAACCTTAACTAGTAAATATCATACTAGACGTTACTTCTTATTTTTATTTAATGCTTCCATCTGATATATACAGTCTAACATTACCAAAATAACTCAATTTTATTAAGTAAATTAGGCCTACAAATACAAAGTACATTAAACAAGAAAATACACAAAAATTTAATAAGCAACCAAACCCACTATAACCAAATTTGGTGTGCTCCTTTTAATTTAATAAAAGACCCATAAATATTTAAGCCATTGTTCCCCAGTCAAACCTTAAAAACAAGCAAATAACCAATACACTAAAACTCAATAAAAAATACCCAAAACAAAACCGCTTCCTCTCGATAAATCCTCTAGAATCTCAACCTCTCCTTTATTGATATCTGATTGTAAATCCTTGGGATCCTTTCCATCAACAGTGTGCCTAACAAAAACACAGATACCTAAAATATCCTTCATAGTTCCCACAATACATTTTCATGGATCAGGGCTTCATAACCTTCACAATTTCAATAGCATCATCCAACGAGATGTTCCCGGTATGTTTAATGTTTTTCATCTGTTTCCTCTCACATTCAGGTTTCCTCGGGGCTTTAATCATGAAAGTAGTTGCGTTGGGAACAAATGTAACTTTTGCCTGACAATTTTTTATAGTGAGATTCATGGTTAACCCTCAAACCCTTCCAATCTCTTGTGGTCTCCTTTGCAATGTCTTCTCTGATTTTCTTTGGTGAAAGACCTAAAGTTCTAATTTTAGAGGCCACTCCAACTTCACCTCCTATAACATGGACGAACACCTCCACAACCTGAGATGGGTCCAAATTTGGTGGTATTTTTCCTTAACACTTCGAATTGTTCCTCTTCCATAAATCCTCTACAACTCTGTGGCCTCTTGCTAAAAGGGAAGACTAGGAATAAACCCTACGTCTTTATCTGTACTTGGACATAGGGTTGTTATCTTTTGTTTTATTTTTTAAAGTCATATATGTTGTTATTTCCTAGAGATATTAAGGTACAATATTTAAGGTAGGTATTTGTTTTTCCTATGTTTTTATTTCTTAGAGTGATTAAGGTACATGAGGGATCAAGCCTTACATAGTTCCCAAAAGTTATATTGTTTGAAACACATAATTAATATCAGATCTTGTGGGAGAAAATGCTTAGCCAATGCTAAGAATTTTCTTCTTATCAAATGTAAGATTATAGTGGATGCTAGGTTAAAAAGTTTAATAATTTGAAAAAAACCTAAAATAAAAGATCATGCTCTAGTTTAGCAGTTGCTATACTTCCATCATACTTGCTCCAGTACTAAAAACCTGTCATCGATATTGTGTTTATATTTCATCTGATTATAGTGAAATCTCACTGGAATGGAATTGTAGATGGTCTTACATCAGCCTTAAATCTCAAAACTACGTAATCCGCATTGACTCCCTTGCATCAAATTCCATCGGAACCCCCTTTCCCTCAACATAGGAATCACAAATTTGGCCCATTTTCCAACTTGCATAACCCCAACCTTGTTGCATCCTTTGCACCACCACTTATGAGAATGTTTTTCAATGAGTCAAGCCTCATGCCCAAAGTTCATAGGAAATGAGATTTTCCTTGTAAAGTGAAAATAAATTATTACAAACCTTAGCCAGTAAATATATTACTAGGTGTTACTTCTTATTTTGGTTTAATGCTTTTAGCTGATATTTACAGTCTAACATTACCAAAATAACTCAATTTTATTAAGGAAATTAGGCCTACAAATACATAGTATGTTAAATAAGAAAATACACAAACATTAAATAAGCAATGAAACCCATTATAACCAAATTTTCCATGCTCCTTTTTATTCAATGAAAGACCCATAAATCTTTAATCCATTGTTCCCTAATCAAACCTTAAAAACAAAAAAATACCCAATACACTAAAAATTAATAAAACATACCCAAAACAAAATCACTTCCTCCTGATCAATCCTCTAGAATATCAACCTCTCCTTCATCAATCTCTGATTGTAAATCCTTGGGATCCTTGCCATTGATAGTGTGCTCAATAGAAACACACGTACCCAAAATATCCTTCACAGTTACCACAAGATGTTTTACCATGGATCAAGGCTTCATGACCTTCACAATTTCAATAACATCATCAAATGAGATGTTCCCAGTATGATTTATGTTTTTCTTCTTTTTCTTGTCACATTCAGGTTCCTTCAAGGTTTTAATCACCAAGGTAGCTACATTAGTAAAAACTCTGACTTTGTCCTGACGATTTTGTATAGTGAGCTTCACGGTAACCCTCAAACCCTTGTAGTCTCCTTTGCAATGTCTTCTCTGATTTTCTTTGATGAAAGAACCAAAGGACATATTTTAGGGGCCAATGAAGAGGCCGCTCCAACTTCTCCTCCTATCACATGCACAAACAGCTCCACAACTTGAGATGGGTCTAACTTTGGCGTAATTTTTCCTCAACCCTTTGAACCGGCCCTGTTCCACAAATCCTCTACAACTTGTGTGGCCTCTTGCTAAAAGGGAAGACTATGAAGCACCCAAGGTTTTAATTTGTACTTGGACTTAGGGTTGTTCTCTGTTGTTTTCTTTTTAAAAGTAATATATGTTGTTATTTATTAGAGTGATTAAGGTACAATATTAAAGTTACGTAAGACAAATAGCTATTTTTTGGGTCCTACAATATTAAAGGTAGGTATTTTTTCCTACTTTTTTTCTTATGTTATTATTTCTTAGAGTGATTAAGGTATATGAGGGATCAAGCCTTACATAGTTCCCATAAGGTATATTATTTGAAACACATAATTCACATCGGCTCTTATGGGAGAAACTACTTAGCAAACGCTAAATATTTTTCCTTATCAAAAGTAAGGGCATAGTATATGCTAGGTTTAATAGTTTAATAATTTGATTACAATGATAAAATAAAATATCATGCTCTAGTTTAGCGGTTTCTAGACTACCATCATACTTGCTATGGTACTAAAAACCCGTCATCGATACTATTTTTATAGTTCATCTAATTATAGAGAAATCTCATTGGAATGGAATTGTAGATGGTATTACATCATATTTAGACATCAAAACTACATAATCTAAGTTGAATCCTTTGCATCAACTTCCAGCAGAACCCCCTTTCCCTCAACATAGCTATCATAGATTTAGCCCATTTTCCAACTTGTCAAACCCAAACCTTGGTGCATCCTTTGCACCACCACTTATGAGAGTTTGTGTCAATGAGTTAAGCCTCATGCCCCAAATTCACAAGAAACGAGCTTTGCCTTGTAAAGTGAAAATAAATTATTACAAACCTGAGTAGGTAAATATCATACTAGACGTTACTTCTTATTTTGGTTTAATTCTTCCAACTGATATTTACAGTCTAGCATTGCCAAAATAACTCAATTTTATTAAGGAAATTAGGTCTACAAATACACAAACATTAAATAAGAAACGAAACCCACTATATCCAAATTGAGTGTGCTCCTTTTTATTCAATAAAAGAACCATAATTATTTAAGCAATTTTTCCCCAACCAAACCTTTAAAAAAAACAAATACTCAATACACTAAAACTCAAAAAAATAGACCCAAAAAAATTGTTTCCTCCTGATCAATCCTATTTAATCTTGACATCTCCTTCGTTTATCTATGATTTTAAATCCTTGGGATCCCTTCCATTGACAGTTATTCTGAAAGATACACAGGTACCAAAAATATCCTTCACAGTTCCCGTAAGATGTTTTTCCATAGATCGAGGCTTCATGACCTTCATAATTTCAATAACAGCATCCAACGAGATGTTCCCAATATGTTTAATGTTTTTCATCTTCTTTTTGGTCACGTTCAAGTTCCTTTGAGTCTCTAATCACCAAGGCAGCTACGTTGGGAACAATTGTAGCTTTAGCCTCATGATTTTGTACAGTGAGCTTCATGGTTAACCCTCAAACCCTTGTAATCTCTTGTGGTCTCCTTTGAAATGTCTTCTCTAATTTTCTTTGGTGAAAGACCCAAAGGAACAATTTTATGGGCCAATGAAGAGGCCACTCCAACTTATCCTCCTATCACATGGACGAACACCTCAACAACCTGAGATGGGTCCAAATTTGGTGGAATGTTTCCTGAACCCTACAAATTGTACCTCTTTCACAAATACTTTACAAATCTATGTCCTCTTGCTAAAAGGGAATACTAGGAAAAACCCTACGTCTTTATCTGTACTTGGACTTATAGTTTTTCCCTTTTGTTTTCATTTTGTTTGTAATACATGTTTTTTATTTCTTAGAGTGATTAAGGTACAATATTAAAGGTAGGTAAAAAAAATTCCTATTTTTTGGGTCCTACAATATTAAAGGTAGGTATTTTTTTCCTATGTTGTTATTTCTTTGAGTGATTAAGGTACATGAGGGATCAAGACTTACGTAGTTCCCCTAAGATATATTGTTTGAAACACATCATTCACATCAGATCTTGTTGGAGAAAATTCTTAGTGAACGGTAAGAATTTTTTCCTTATCAAAAATAAGGGCATAGTGGACGCTAGGTTCAGCAGTTTAATAATTTGAAAACAATGATAAAATAAAAGATCTTGCTCTAACTTAGCAGTCGCTAGGATCCCACCATTACTACTAATCATTATAAATACCATATGTATATAGCTTTGGGTCCTGTTGGTTCTCGAAATGATCTCACCCCTTTTTTCATGAATATGCCTTCAAAAAAATTTACGTTGTCTAGTTTTGCCATGAGAAAATGTGAGTTCAAACATTACAATCATGTTAAATCCATTATAAATCCCGTGTTTAGGTTGATTTTCCTCTTTTTCATTCAAGGATCATGTTAGACATGTTGTTCCTAAAGATCCCTATAAAAAAATTGACCGTAAATCGGTTATAAACCATGAAAAATGTCTTTTTATATCATTCCCTAGTCATGTTACAAATTTCATGTTTGGTTTTATCACCTAGTGTTACGTGGCATTCTCCAATTAGTTACAGTATGATGGGTTTAAGTTGCAAAGTTACAAAAATCATATAACATTAACTATTTTCTAGTTTGTCCTCGAGGCCCAATGAATATTTGTAGTCAATGAGTGCAAGAACAAAAATTAACTCCACCTCTAAAGAGATACGCATGTCATAATGTGGGGAGTGAGGCCTGATTATATTTCTTGACACTAAGGCAATAAAGTATAATAGTGAAAAGAATCTCCTGAGGCCCACCAAGGACATGGGGAACTTTCTCATGAAAAGAACAGGGAAGCGGGTCATCTAAGAAAATTCAAAACCTTGAGTTCAATTAAGAAAGAAAAAAAATATTCTGAAATGGTTCGCAGCTATGCCACCCTTGGGATGCAACCACGTGTCAGTTTCAGAGAAGAAGTTAAATGTTGTTGATCGGGTCAAATAAGTAAATGTGTATGTGTTTAAAACATTTCACAAAAGTGTAAAAAGTTTCCCCGAGCCTGCATTACATAAGGCTATTCCACGTGGATGTATCATATGTAAATTTGGGAAAAGAAAAATGGAGGGCTATGATGCAATGCATTAATAAATGCCACCATTAATGTGTTTTTTGTACGAACCAAGGAGGAACTTTGAAGCTTTCAAATGCATTGTTTTTTTGTTATCATTTTGTGAGATCTGGATGCCATTGTTTGCAAAATTTCTTGGAGAACAACATGAAATTGATTTTAGAATGCAAGTAAAGAACCAGAGATTAAAAAGATTTTGAATCAGAGCTGAATTGCATGGATATTCACTGGAAAATTGGTAGGAACTATGAAACTCCAATACTCTTATTCATTTGCAAGGAAATTCAAAGTAGATTAGGAAATTAAAGATGAAGCCCATGCCATCAAGTTTCCCTGTTACTTCTAGAACCACTAGTGATTTAAATAAAATCATAGATACATATTTAATAAATGTTGACCTAGATGAATTCCTACAAAGAGACAATAGCCCAAACAAGAGTGAATTAACGGAAACGATTCAAGTCAGTAATATTGCTTTAGTTGGTGTCATTTCACCCTCAATACACTTCCCAGAACTAGTAAGACTTTGTGAGATGAAGTATAACCCGGAGAAGAGGGAAGTACTCGATGGAAGTGGTGAGGCAGTATTAACTCTAACACCTACAGCTATCATGATAATGTTGAAATTACATTTTATTATAACTCCAATAACCTTGAAGATCGAATTATCCTTACAATATTATGAAACTAGGAAAAGGGAATATACCTGGGTTATAAATACCAAATGAATGTTAATAGAGAAGAAAGAAACTAATTGAATTCCTAAAGACTTATTAGGGCACAATTCATTAAAGAAGAAGAAGATGTGATTATATTGTTGATTCGAATGACTGGATTAGAAATAACCAATGAATTCGAGTGGATGTGCACCTATATGTAGATTGTTTTGGAGAAGAAGGAGAACATTTTTTGGGAAACCTTCATTGCAAAATCACTTCATGACCACATGATAGCACTGACAACAAAAATAAATATGGGCAATACTGGACAGTTGGAATTTTACATGATGACCTACTTGATTTATAACATTGCAAGCTAAAGGCATTTCCATGGTCTTGTACCACGTGATGACTTCAAAAATGTTAAATGCATAAGATATTCCCTCAATTACAGTTGGATAATTGGAAAGGGAATGTGAGACTGGTTAATGATGCTTTATTTTCACTAATCATATGCTTATTTAAGCCAAAATGGGAGTAATACACGATTTCTAAAGAGGATAGATGAGTAATCGTGGAATATAGATGCCACTTCATTTAGTATAGGAAGTTTACATATATCAGGGTCTGTATATTTGAAGGCCAGCCATGTAATTTTCATAGATATTTAGATGAAAAAATGGCCTTGTGTGAATTAGCAAGACAAATGATACCAATCACAAATTAATTGTTGAAAAACATAAGACAAATGCTAATTTTCCCATCAAGATTGGAAGGTACTCCTGTCCTTCAATTATAAAGGCCAAATTAATGGAAGATGAAATGAAAAGGTTTGAGATGGAAATTTTTTAAGCAAGGGCCAATTATGACATCAGGTGGGTATTCAACAATCCTATAAAAACGTTTCAACATGAGCCTCAATTTGAGGATTATTGGATGAATTATAGAGATGAGGAGGAGGTCAGGCTAAGAGATTTCACAAGAATGAATCTCACCCAAATTATAGACTCAAATATTGTTTTTATCCTTGAGGGAGTTGTCAATGATCCAGATATTGTGAGTCAATATTACTGTGATCAAAATGTGGAGGGACAACCAATGACCCCATTGGATTGGAATGAAGAGGATTCAGATGACTCATATGCTCGAATAATTAATGTGATGAGAAGAACATTGAATTGGCTAGCTAAAAAAACATTGATTTCAATTCAAAGCATAAGATTTATTAACAAATTCAGAATTTTGGGAAAACTGAAAGATGAGCTTCCTCCCTTCAAAGAAGGAGATGGTAGATTGGATCCCTTGGGAGGAAATGCCCCTTAATTTCCTTCAAAAATTCATACTTTAGGAAAAAGTTTGATAATGGACTTCTACTACCAGTGGGATTGGTACTTCTATGTGTGATCTAAAGTAAAAGACTGAGGAGATGCTACTAAAATCAATACAAAGTGTTATTAGCACCTTTACAGTTCCACTACACTCAAAAGGGAAGGGTTTGGCTACTTATAAGACTCCTCCAAATGTTTTTCCAAAACCCCAAGGTACTGATAAGATAATGAGCGGGATCATAACAAGTGGCCATTCATAATCTAAGCTACATGGTGAAGAAAAAAGAGCAGAGACCATCAGTTAAGAAGTTTGAGAGGGCACACAAGAAACATAAAATTGTGTATGAGCTTGTTCTGGTAAAGAGAAGGTTCCCATACACATATGATACATAAGTACAGGGATGTAGTAATTGATCCCCCATAACATGAAATAATTTAGGATCCCAAAGTACAACATGTCGCACCAATGCTACAACAAGAAACCAGTCCTTCTAAACCATTGCCTTCATTTTCATCTGTTTCTTCAGAAGGAGTGATAATTGGGAGCAGTAAGGAACAAACAATTCCAAGTAATCTCTTATCTGATCCAATTTAGTAGATAGTAATGTCTATAAATCAATGTATGAAAATGTCTGAAACATTCTTAGTTGAAAGTATCAATTTACTTTTATTTAAAAAATTGCAAGAATGAACAAAGATTCAGGTAAAGATAGTGGATGTTGATATTGGTGAGGAGTTTTCCACATTGGATGCATTTGACATATCTGTTGATGAACAACCAGTGAAATGATGTAAGTGATTCTAAATTGAGTGGAGGAGTAGAAAAAACTACTCATATACCAACTACTGGAATTGAGGTTCAGTCATCAGAAATGTTTTCTGTGGACCAAGTATTTCCATAATTAAACAAAACAGAAGTACCTAGTGAAAAAGGTGTAGGCACAAAGTTGTTGATTGAGAAATATCTTTCCCATGAAGTCAAGGTCACTAAGGATAGTGAACTATCTCAAGTAAGGAGGTCTACAGATAAAAAGATAGTAGAATTCGTACATGATGCAATTATTAAGGATAAGGTTTTTGATAACAAGAATGCACAAGATTTGGGTAAGGATAAAGAAATAAATATGGAAAAAAAACCCACCATGTTACAACATGATATATCAATAGGGAAAAAGGATGATAATGCATCAGCTCAACAACCTCCAAAAGAGGTAGAAATCATGGAAGGAAAAGGAGTGCCTACAAAAGAGGGACTGGTTCAAGAAACTCCCAAAGAAAAGGATGAAGTTAAGAATGCATCAGCTGAAGAAATAAAGAGACAACAGATCTTAACTACTAGCGTAAATCAGAAAGAGATTGGCTAGCCCCAAACTCAAAACAAAGAAGGAAGATAATTAGGGGAATTGTCAATAAAAAGTGGGAACAAAGAAATAAATATGGGAGCTAAACAAGAAAAGAAAGAAGAATCATCAGTCCAAGGTGTACAAGAGATGTCCATGTAGTTGATAATTGTCCCCAATAAACCTAAACAAGAACTGCAAGAGACATAAATCGGGACAACTCTTATAAAGGGATGGATAGGAGAGCTTGTCTCGAAGGAGGAAAAGGAAATTGTTCATGTCAAGGCTATAGATCTCACAAATTTATATTTTCCAAATCTAGTAAGAGCATCCAAAAGGACTATACTTCTCACCAAAACTCATACTGATCCACTTGGATCTAAATCCTTAGAAGTGGCAATCCCCCATGAGGTAAATGACAAGAGAAAATATAATAGTCAGTGATTATAGTGTTCAATTTATTCCCTTAGGAAAGCCCTCAAGAGACCAATTGAAACAAGGAGTGTCAAAGGAAGTGAGTGACTTGTTTCAAAAGGTGGATGAGGATAGAGTAACAAAGAAACAATTGAAATAACAATTTAAATCTTTGAGTTCTATTCTACAACAATTATTGGGAAGCCTAGCCAAACTCAAAACAAGTACATCTATCAGCACTCCTAAAGGAAGGGAAAAGATTGATAAAGTTGTTAAAAAAATTTAGCCTATGGACACATGGGTTGAGAAGATGATATAAAAGGGAAAATAAGAAATTAAATAAGCTATAACAAAGTATTAAGAACTCAAGAATAGGCTCAATGAAATTGATGAATTCACTAAGCAATTTGGTAACAAAATCTTCTACTTTGAAGGAATTTTTCCCAAATTAAACCGTATAACTCAACTTAGTGATGAATTGTTTGAGAAATAAGAAATTGTGCCACAAGAATTTAGGGGAAGTTATCATGCCATGGAGGAATTATCCAAGATTAGAGTGGATATTTTGAATGGGATCAAAGAAAATATAGAGGTCAAGAGGGAATGGGTTGATGATACCATAGATGCCATTGACTCAAAGCTTGAAGATATAGTTTTTGACAAATTCAAGAAAGAGTTATGGTGATCTTAAAATATGACTTCTTGTGTGGTTCCTTTGAGAGAAGCATTCAGAAAGATGATTTTTCTTATGAAGTTATTAAAACAATGAACAAGATTGAAAACATAATTCCATAGCTGAGGACTAAACCGTTGGAGTTTCAAGAGGAAAATGGGTCATTGTGTGGATATAATAGCAAGACAAACATTGATTTTCCAACACCATACAGGACCATAGACGAAGAATAAATCAATGAGATATTTCAAAGGTATGATGCATATGTGCTAAGGCTACTAGAAGAATCAGGAGAATAATCTGAAGAAGAAGAAAAGGATATAAATGTGAAAAATGATGAACATGCTTAGGCTTTTCACTCTTAAAACCTTATCTTCTTATCATATTTTTTACAATGAATGTTTCATTTGATACTATTACTCCATGAATGGTGAACATTAGTATTAATAACTTGTTATTCTCTTTGATATAAATTGTAAGTTCAATATAATGCATTATATTTTTATATTTCTTGGATAAAATTTTATGTCCATTTGTAAAAGCATATAAACTAATGAGTGGTTTGTACTTTCTGTATTTTGAAAAAAGACAAAATGGGGATTCTATAGGGGCCCCAACCCATGATGAAGAAGGTTGTATACATGTTTGAAAGTAAAGACACAAAAGGAGAGACAACATTCAGATGTCCTTTACTACCTCTTTGAAACTTTCCCCCTAAGTGGAGGGAGTTTGTTCAACAATTTGTTCTTCCTCAACATGAATTCATCTGAGCCTTGTGCTATCATTTGAAAAAACACAACAAACCCTTGCAAGATCCTGAGATATCCCCATATCCATCAATGAATCAAGAGTCATTCTTGGATTTTCCATGATCTTCTCCACCTTGATTTTCTTCTGATAGGAAGACATCCAGTCCAAGAGATCCAAACCACCCTTGAAAAATATTGTCTTCCCTTTCCCCTTATAAAGAGTAGTCTTATTGGGAATGGGTTGAGAAATAATGTCTGGAGTGGTTAGAAGAGAAAGAACTACACCCTGGGGGCTAGGTGGAACAAGAGATCTTGAGCTGGATTCACCCTTCCATCTCCTTGTGAAGGGTGGGTGCTCTCTTGGAGAAGGAATTGGCTAAGGCCCTAAAAATTCATTCTCTAATGAAGGATCACAATACATTGAATGAGTGGAATACTGGCCAACGAACCTCTCCCTAATTTCTTTGGCAGAATAAATTACCACTTTAGAGTGACAAGAAGATAAAGACATTTCTTCTTCTCCATCCGAAATGATAATTGGGGGTTGGGATCTTGATTCCCCCTTTTCTTTCCCAAATACGGTACCGGTATTGTGGATGGTTGTGACTGCATAGGTCTTACCTGACCTTTCTTCAGAGAAATAATTATCTACTCTGAGTTCATCTATTTTATGAGAAATAGCAGGCACTGTATCAATGGAAGACTTGTCATACAACACATAAGACTCCTTGGGAATCTTCTTCAACACAAATTCTTCATTACATAAAAAGGGAGAATGAAAATCAGTCCTCCCTGACACTTGAGGCCTCCTTTCATTCCAAAATATCTTCAAGACTTCTACAACTTTATGATGTTCCCACCGAAAAATATGAAATTACATGGATTAGAAGGCTGATAAGACAAGATTGATTCTGATTAACCTCAGGAGGAGTGCAAGCCAAACTTGTTGATAAATCAATCACCCTCTAGTGTCCCCTGGACAGTGTGCTAAATCAAACAAATCTCTGAAAAATAATTCATCTGCACCATACAGGTTGAAGATTTTGTTTAAATCTTCTGAAGAAATATTTTTCAGACTATTTTCCACAAGCACATTTACCATTATGCTGATTGATAACTATGTAAAATTTCTTCACTTTCAAGATAGGAAAATAAATGCATATTGGTGAGAAGGTATAGTTGAGCTTTTATAGTAAGAATGGCACATACTGATTGAGTTAAGAAAAATCATTCCCATTAGATGAAATAATATTTTTCTCAACTCACATGAAGAAAAATTTTTTTGAAATGAATTAGGATTGAGAAAAACTAGTGAATTAATCAAATTTGACAAGAACCATGTGTGATAATTAACCCAAAAATACATGAAAAAAATGTGCAACACCCAAGATGGATTCTTAGAAAATAAATAAGAGTATCTGTCAAATCAGATCACCTGGAAGTGCTCAAAAATCATCAAAAATGACCATCTAATCACAAATTGAAAATAATGATAAAATAATTGGCCAAAAGTGATTAGATGGCATCCCAGTTGTACACAAAGAGAGTAAAAAAGTGAAAGTCTTGTAGTTCTCACACCTAGCAATATTAAATAAATCATTTTCATAAGAATAACATGGATAAAATAATATGTTGTAAAGGATAATATTCCTTTGAAGATTCATACATTTGTTGGGGGGAAATTTGGAAAATAAAATGAGTGAATAGAATTGTATAAATGCGATGAGAATACTCTCACATGGAGGGGGGTTAAAACTTTCTGAGATTTCTTAAGAAAAGAGTGTAAACTGAGATAAAACCATTATTTCCCAAGAACCTATCTGAGATAGCCTATTATTTTCTTTAAGCCTTCAAAATAAATCACATCAAGATGGTTACAAGTGTACAACCATTGATAAGCACTGAGACTGTAGATTAACTTTCCCTTGCTGATGAATTTGATGAGTCTTGAAATTAATTATGTAAATCAGGAGAATTTGTTGTATTTACTTTCAAGATGAAATACCTTAAAATAGTTATTCATGATCCCATTGCAATCTTATTTTAGAGATCCTTTAAGTCACACAAAAACTTTATCATTCTGGAAGCATTACAATTGCACTTATTGAGAAGAATCCTTCATTTCATTTATGTAATAAACAATTTTAAATTCATTATGTTTCCATTTGGTTAAATGTTTCTTGTAATCCTTTGAGTGTATCTTAGGTGTGATAAATTATGAATCTCTTGATATTTTGTTAAGTTCTTCAACATGGACTTTTGTGTTTTGAATCCTTAAATATGGTGTGAAACCGTGCATTCTTGGGCTTCCATGAATGAACACCTTCTGGTTGAAGGAGTATTGTCTTGTATTTGAAGTATTTTTTCTTGCACTTTGTAGATTTTTAACATTTGTTAAAATTTCTTTGAGATCTGATATAATCAACTTTATCCTACTTAATTCCCTAAGCAGATACATTTTAGACCAACAAGTCCTACTAGAACTACCCATACTTGCCTCTTTAAAGACAAAATATACAAATGCAAGCTAGTTTCCATGATGTCTTTAGTAGTTTGAGCCTTGTTTTAAGAGACATCTGCACTGTCTAGAAGTGACAACTTCATGAGAGTTAGACTTTGCTGAATTGACCATGTCTCCCCAAGGTTATTTCTCAATTTATTTACAAAGGAATGTCAAATACTACTAATATATTCATTTCTCCTACAAATACAGACTAAAAAGTGGGTCCTCTCACCTTGGCTAAAGGTAGAGCCTAAAGTAAGAGGGTAGATCATACCCTCAGCATGATGCTACCTAACTTCTACTGAGCTCAAGTGATAAAGATATGATGAGATCCCTCCCCAACTACAAAATGACATAATTTTTGATCCATCACCCTCTAGGCATCATGTTTAATTTTTTGATGCTTCTTGGCCATAATGGGAGAACCAATTTGGGTACCAATAGGTGACTTTTTTGTTTTCATCTATTATATAGTACTCACAACACTTAATGTTTGTAACATATAATTCACTTTTTTTTACGATAGAAAATTCTTAGTGACTGCTAAGATTTTGTGTGTATTGAGTGGAACATCATAACCAATTGAATTGAATGGTATAGCTTAGTGGTTGTTAGGCTCCTACCTTTACATCTTATCAATATAAACACTATCATTATAGTTTTGGATCTCTCTAGCCTTACTATGTAGTTCCCATAAGATATATAGTTTTTAACTCATATTTTATCTCATTTACAATAAATATAAAATGCTTAGTGACCGCTAAGATCCTTTACTTATTGACATAAACGACACATCAAGCCCTCATCTAAAAATTTTCTTAGTTTGAAAATAGTGATAAAATAACATATCATGGTATAGCTTAGCGGTTGCTAGCCTCCAACATTTACCTCTTCTCATTTTAAACATTATCATTACAGTTTTGGATCCCTGACCTTGGTATGTAGTACCAATGAGATACATGGTTTTCAACTCATAATTCACATCATTTCCTATTAAATAAAATGTGTAGTGTCTGCTAAGCTCCTATACTTATTGACAAAAATGACATATCAGACCCTAGGCTCAAAAGTGTCTTATTTTTAAAGTAGACATAAAAGAATAAAGCAAGGTTTAGCTTAGCGGATGCTAGGCTCCTATCTTTATCTCTTCTCATTTTAAACATTATCTTTAAATTTATGGATCGCTAGGCTTAGTATGTAGTTCCCCTAAGATACATAGATTTCAAGACATTTTTCACATTGTTTATTAACAAAGAAAAGTATTAGCACCTGTTATGTTCCTTTACTTATTGATAGAAATGACATATCCGACCCTAGGCTCAAACATTTCTTATTTTGAAAATAGCCATAAAATAACACTATGCGTAAAGTCTTGGATTGCTAGTCTTATTACGTATCCCATATAGTTTGTTTGAACTCGCCATATGGCACATTTTAATTAGATAATTAATTTATATTAGCGCACACTATATCTAACAATGTAGAAATTGATTTTGATAAAGAATGGAACGTAAATGTTTGTATATTATTTTAATAATCTTCAAACATATGTTTAGGATTTATTTCTTCTTCTTTTTTAATATTTTTTTTTCTATGCTTGGTTCAATTATGTGTTGTATAATATATTTGTTATTATGTTTATATTATTATAGGTTATAGACAATGAATTATGATTTATTTCTTCTTCTTTTTAATATATTTTTTTGGTATGCTTGGTTCAATTATATGTTGTATAATATATTTGTTATTATGTTTATATTATTATAGCTTATAGACAATGAATTATGATTTATTTCTTCTTCTTTTTTAATATATTTTTTTGGTATGCTTGGTTCAATTATATGTTGTATAATATATTTTTTATTATGTTTATAATGTTAGGAATTAGTATTCACATGGTTGTTAGTATTTGTTACATGTTAGTTTATTATACATATATATTGTTATAACAATATATATTCGGGTGTGTTGTAGTTTCCTATTTTATAGGAAGTCAGTTTTCCTATTGATATGGCTATATAATAGCCTATGAATGTAATTCATTGTGTGTCGAATACAATATCATTATATTATATCCTGTGTAAGAATATTGTTGTTCAAACATTTGGTACCAGAGCGACTATGGATCCATGATATATTATACAGGGAAAATCTTTTGCTATTCACGTTTTCCTTGGTTAATGAGAGATTTTTTTTGTGAGCATTCTAGATATAGTTCAGCTCATATGATTTGATCATCATCAGGCCTGAGACGTCTCTACAGGCATTTGTTTTTGGATCGGGTGCATCTACAGTCACTGCCTTTGCCATATTCAGATCTGAATCTATGTGGAGGAAGATCTATCATAGATAGAAAAGTCAGCAAATTGCATTGGAGGTTTCTTTTTGAATCAAAGTTTTCATACATTGCATTGTTATATTTTGCATATAAGGTACACGTTGTCATTGGGAATTGATATGTGTTTGATCTCAATTTTGTACTTGTATATCGCTGGAAGAATTTTTGGCATCAGGAGGTCCGAGACATTTTTGCATATCAGTTCCTTGGATCTACATGTATCACAGTTTTGTGGTTGCATTCCTTCTCACCGCCTAGCTATATATCTTCTACATTGTCGTATGACCTCCACTGCACATTTGGATGTCGTCCTGAGCATTCTTGTTTTCTTCACCATCGGTTTGTGATGTCTGCGGTAGATCGCCATTCCTGTTTTAGGATCTAAGGGCTCCAACTTCTTTCATCATCGTTTGATCTGCTTTAAATTTGAGTGCCACGTTTGCATTGGTTGGAAGCTAAACTATTTCTTTGTATTTCATCGGTTTCAATGACTCCCCATACGCAATCTGTGTTGTCTTATCTCTCTAGACGGACTTGTTTTAGTTTACAACTATGATCCACTAAAATTGCATGGACATTACATATTAACAGTTGGTCCAATATCAATGGCGTATTCTACGCATGTTTACTTGCTGTAGGTGCACGATAGAAAAGAAGACAAGGTGTTAAATCTATTGTTGGTCTTGCGTAAGGCATCTTGGCGTGGGTAAATACAAATGGCAGGGGCAGCTTTAACCTATTTATCCATCGATCAAAATTCTTCCATGGATGTTTCTTAGCCTTGTTTTTTGTCTCAAACTATAGGCCGTATTCTGAAATTCACATAGATTCCAAGTCTTCCATTAGAAAGGTGTGTGTCACATAAGCATATGTCAAAAATAGGTGATTTTAAGGTATTTATTTATTGTCTTGTCAAGTGTTAAAGTCATGTCATTGTATTAAGTCCAAAAAATAAAAAATAAATTTGCCTTACGAACGCATTTTCGGTGGAATCCGACGTTCGGGTAAGGTGTGTAATTTTTGAGCCTCAAATTCCAAATCTGCTAAGTTAAGTAGCATATTGATGGAGGAAGGAGGCAACGGAGGAAGGAGGTCGATCAGTGACCTCTCGTCAGTCACCAACGACGAGGCCGCGCAGAAGCTGTGGTGGCATATGTATGGTGTGAGTATATGATTTTCAGTATGGTTTCCATTTTCTCAGTGTACTTCAGTTTGCAGTGTTCCTGTTGCTTTGAGTGGTGTGCTTTATTGTTAATACTAGAAAAGAATTGTATAAGAGAGCAGAAAACTATGGAGATCCTCTGACTACCGTACTTCGTTGGAAGATGATTGGTCAGTGAATACGTTCATTGGCAATGGTGATCATGTGTAGCAAGATCAAGACAGCAAGATTCAGTTAGTATGATACAACATAATACATTTTTCCCTTTCTGATTTCTTATTTGGAATTTCACATTGTGGGGGGGAATACATACCAATGTTCCATTCCCATTCTGCACCCAAAACGACTTAGTCAAGGAAAGCTTCTAGTGGCAGTGGCGGTTTTCTATGTTGTTCGAGATCGAGTGGCAGCGATCAATGACAGAATCTACGATTAAGAACATTACGATTCTTATAGGAAGTAATGTGAAATATTTTCAGTATATCTTCTATTGTGCAATTTTGAGATATGCAAGTTATGTTTCCTACATAATTCCCTGATGTATAAGCATAGTGGTGAACAGTAGCACCAGAGTAAGTCAGTTCATGGATCTTGAAAGGGTTTGTGGGAGGATCCAGAAAACCACATGAGGTGGACAGTTGATGGGACCTATTCACATCAAGGTTTGTGGTAAGCTTGTTTAAAACCATGGAAGGAGAGAGTCTTTCTTTTGATCAAGGTCATGAGTCACAGATTTGGACATGCCACAGGGGTGAGCATACTACAGAGGAGCGTGTGGATGTTTTTTACCATGTAAACACTAAGGGGGGGAATGTTAGGAATTAGTATTCACATGGTTGTTAGTATTTGTTACATGTTAGTTTATTATACATATATATTGCTATAACAATATATATTCGGGTGTGTTGTAGTTTCCTATTTTATAGGAAGTCAGTTTTCCTATTAATATGGCTATATAATAGCCTATGAATGTAATTCATTGTGTGTCGAATACAATATCATTATATTATTTCCTGTGTAAGAATATTGTTGTTCAAACATATAAATTATTATAGGCTATAGACTGTAGACACAAAATTATGCACTTTACACATAATTTAGCTTGGTCTTATATTACTATTTAGAAGGTTCTCAAGTGGATAAAGTATTAATTGTTAGAACTATAATATTAAGTGCATCATAATGTTTAGTTTATAGTTAAATAATATAGAATAGTTTATATTCTTATTATTTAAATATAAATTTTAGATTAGGTTTGTTAGTTATTTTTTTATTATTGGTAACTAGTTTTTTGAAATGGACTATACCCTTGTAAACAAAGAGGGCCTAGAAGCCAGAATAGGAATGAAAAGCATCACAAAAAGGATCAAGATCCAGATAAGTCATAAGAACCTAAGGTAACCAAAGAGAAGTTACCACAAAACAGCTAACTAGTTCGAACACTGCATAAAAGCAGCCAAAAAACAACAAAAAACATGAAGGAAGGCAACAACAGCAACGCAGCTCCACATTTACTTCTTGGCGACTTTGGCGATTCTGGATTTAATAGTTTGCCAAGAGGTGAACAAAGCCAAAGTCGTCATGTGAGTAGGGTCAGAAGTATCCAGCTGTTGAATGGTGTGTTTGCTTTCTTTTTCTATGCCCCAAAGAGTTGTTGGGATTTCATTGAGAGTAGAGACGCTGCGGACATGTAAAGTCCTCGATTGCACTAAAAATAGCCATATTATGGTCATGGTGAGTCTTGGATTTCCCTAGATGGTTGTCCAGGGAGTTCAGTTTTTTGTAGATATCCTCAATTTGTTTATTGTCAAGATCAACCTCCTCCTCCTTCTTCCTCTTACATTTTTGCTTAGCCAAGTTTTTAACTTCATCTTTCAGCAACAACATGTCTTTTTCTAAGGCTTCCAACATTTTTGTGGAGCTCTCGATGTGTGCCTCCTGTGAACCAGTACTACTAATATGAAGAAGATTTTGAGCAACCTCCAAGTCCTGAGGAGCATTCCCCGAAATAGGGGTATCCAGATTCAGTTTCTTAGAAGACCTAGTTATAGGTCTGGTCGAAGTGGAGGCAAAGGGGGTGGGAGCAGAGGTGGAGGGGATGACAGTGGGAGCCGAGAAGGAAGGCAAAGGGGTAGTGGTCAGCAGAGATGGGGATAGAAGGAGAAGAGATTGGAGTAGCGGCAGCGGTGAAGGGAATAGATGGAACAGAGATGGGGGAAGAAGGAAGGGTGGGAAACTTAAGGATACAAAGTTTATGCAGCAAGAAGATAAACTAACTATTTATTAGTTATTAATTAATAACTATTTTATTAAATCGGGGTGTGTCACGTCACTTAATATGGACAAAACCCTTTGGATTATTTAAATATAGTTGTACGTAATATTTTTTTTACTTTTTGAAATATAAAACCTTTCTTTATATTGGAAAATAGTTTTCGTAAAAATTCTATACAAAATATTTGTAAAGTTTTATAAAGTCTTATATGTTTTTTACCCTAAAAGTGGCCTATGTATGTTTTTTTGTTTAAATATTTAAAAACTTAAAATAAAAGTTAAAAACTATTACCTAAACCACCGCATATAATATATGTTTTAAGTATGGCATGAGAGGTGGTAATAAATACTAAACACCCCCTTTTTCATTTAAAAAAAAATCCATATAATATACGCATGTATCTTTTATATTAAAATTCATTTCCCCATGCATTGATTTTTCTTATTTTCCATGTGTCAAAAGATGGTTTGGCATATATTTTTTTTATTAGAATTATGTATTTTTATGGGTTGTATTTTATTTAGTCTTTTTCATTTAAGACCTTGCACTTTAAACCTAATCGCACTACACCTATGTATGGGTTAGCAGATTTTGTATTAAATATTAGGAAGGTTACATCTAACCGTTTCTAAAAAATTCTAACCTATGTTTTTTAATAAAGCATAGTAACCATGTTATATGTTAATCATAAGCTATCCTCATCATGTTAGTTCTAAAAACATAGCCTTATAGCTATCCACTCTCCGAAGAAAATACAAACAAAAGGGATTGTATGTGGAGAAGGCTCTTTATTTTTATTTTACTTTAAATAATGGTAATGAAAAACATTTAAAATGTTTCCCCATTTGCGCTTGCCAAGGTTTATAGTAGTTTTTGTTTTTTATAAAGGCTATTATATTATCCATAAGTTCCTTTGCAGTATTTATAAATAAGAGCATGTCCTCTAAGTCAATGAAGGACTTTCATAGTTCATCAAAACATCACGTGAATGTTTAGGTACATTTTTATTTGTTTTTATGCACTCCTAATATAATTTAGAATGTAATAAACATATGATAAATGGTTACATCAATTACCATATTTATGGAGTTTTGAGAACATCATACTACCATAAGAAAAATGGTTACATCTAATATTAACCTTTGTGAGGATCTCTTTTACTCTCCATAATAACTATCATTATACCAAAGTATTTAATGGTATTCAAAGCACTAGAGTAAATAGAATTTGACAAGATCAAAATCATGAACCAGGTATTTAAAAGGAAGCATGTTATTTAGGGCTAATGTAAGAAATTAGAATGATAATATTCATGCCTCGAGCTAAAGGGGCTAGATGAGATAGTTCTAGGAATATTATATCAAGTTGTAACTGGCACTATTTGTGAAATTTTAATAGCTTATGTGAAACTTTGGTAATCTTCTTCAATTAATTTTTTCTTTGATTGTTCAAAAAAAAAAACCATGTTGATAGAGATTTCAACACAAAAAGGAGTAAGATTTTTTTAAATGTAATTAATCGTAATTTTTTTTTTAGAAAAATAGTTAAAACCTTTTTTGTTGGAAATGATAAATTTTTTAATACAATGGACCAAAAAAATCGTCATCATTTTATTTGAAAAACTAAAAAAAATCACTCACGTTTCGACTCAGATTTTTTGATATCATTCTAATTTTCTCGTGTATAGACTATTTAATTAGATCATTACATCCTTTTGTGGGATAAAATTGATCATGATTGATTACGAGGATTAAAATACAATAGGGGGAATTTATATAAAACTCTTATTTTAATCCTTGTTTGTTAATCCATTTCTTTTATCTCTATTTTATGTAAAAATGTGGTCTAATCAATTTTCAATTGATAAATCTCAGATGTTGAATGGAAACAACTATAACATTTGGAAGATTCGATTGAAAGCATAATTCATGGCTTGAAAATTATGGGCAGTTGTAAATGGAACAAAGAGAGCTCTTACCGGAAGACATGCAATCGCTGATAATATCGCCACATATCAACAAAAAGTACAAGAGGCAATGTCGATTATCTTGCGAAATGTGATATGCTTGTGTTTACTGCTCTCACCTTATTCTTGTGGAAATTTGTGGAAGATAGCTCTCTCTTTTAGATGGGACACAATTGGGGTCGAGGCATAGCACGCCTTCGCAACCTTTATCAAAGATTATGTAAACTTGTGTCTATAGAGTTGGGTATGTAAAACAAGCCTTTGAAGGGAGATGAAAATGTGAATAATTATGTGGAGCACAAAATAAAAAAAATAAAGTCTCGAGTTTAGAAGGATTTGGTTGGAATTTGATTCCTTGATAAATTGCTTTATTTTATTATCCAATTAAATGTTCCCCAAATTTTTGGGAAAGTTCATTTCAATTATTCAATTCAAAATGGATCAATCCGATTATGACATTCGAAGAGTTTGAACCTCTTCTTAATAAGTCTCCCCATATCAGGATTGGGGATTGATTTTGAGAAACTAGTGTTTTATTAGAAAATGTCACATAAGCACTCCTTTCGATCATGGAGTGGAAGCCTTGTAATGTCTTGTATTGAGAATTTTTGAGTATCAAAACTCAACTTTTAAAACTCATATTAAAAACAACAAACTCAAGAAAATTCAAAAGTTACTTCTTGATGCTAAATGTCATAACTTGTATGGTAAAAGTTAGAGAAAAAAAAAAGAGGCTTGTGCATTTTGGAATAGGTCAAATTTCAAGAATTAAAAATGGATTAAATGGTTTCAAAATCAAGATTTTGATGATGATAATGATAATCACAGTGCTAATATAATAGCTTTATAAATTATTTCATGCATGGAAAATGTTGTATCCCTTCTTTGAATGTATTGTTGTAAAAGGAGATGTTTTTTTACTTTGTTGAACTCAGATGGGTTCGTTTTTGATAGTTTATTCAAAAATAAAACTGTTGTTCATTTTGTGGCATAAAAAACTGATCATATATGGCATATATAAACTTAATATTTCCTATGAAATGTATTGAAGGGTGCTTACATGTCATTTTTTGAAGCAAACTCCATAAGAAGTGTCCATAGTCAGTGGATTATTTTTTCACTTAATACTATGACTATTATTATATAACTTGATTATCTAATATGTTATCAAGTCTTATCTCATTTGTAAAGGATTACAATAAGATAATGAAGATATATGTGTTTTGTATAAAATATTTCTTAGTATGTAAACTAAAATATTATTATATGCATATCAAATGACGCTTGGGGACGCCCTTGCATTTGTATTGGAGACGTCCAATATTGATTGCATCTAATACATATTTTACAACGATAGTATGTTGAACTTTTTTCAACATATTATAACATAGTTAGTTGTTAAGCATATTATTATGTTAGTTTTTATACAACTTGTATTTAACTTTTACAGTTGGTTAAAAGTGAAATCAATAATTATTTATATTATGCTTATTATGATGTCTATATGGATATTGTGACTCTAACCATGTTGATGTTGTGTTAGATATAAAATATACTGGATATGTGTTCAATTTTTTTGGTACAGGAACTCTTACATGGAACAACTAAAAGCAACCAAAAATCTCCATTTCCTCTACTGAGGCAGAGAAGTACAATGGAAGAAGCGAAGAAGCCATGTGGCTGAC
This sequence comes from Taxus chinensis, assembly GCA_019776745.2. Classification (NCBI taxonomy): domain Eukaryota; kingdom Viridiplantae; phylum Streptophyta; class Pinopsida; order Cupressales; family Taxaceae; genus Taxus; species Taxus chinensis. The sequence continues at coordinate 926,462,109 of CM034146.1, read as the reverse complement.
GCAGATGTTGGAAAAGATACACATGGAACTTGAAGGAAGTAATCATATTCTATGTGGTGGTCAGAGTGGTATTACTCTTGATAAATAATCAAGTTAAACATCAGAAAAATGAAGCATATTGAAGTTCATATATGTGTTATCCGAGAGAAGTTTCTCTGCGGTGATAGAGATATCTATTTCTCCCAGACTAAAGATTAAGATTGCAGTTATGTTTACGAGCCATTGTGTGTTGTAAAATACTGCAAGTGTATGCAATGCTTGGCCTTTCAAAGTTTCCTTTGAGGGGGAGTGTGCATGCAAAGTCACCTCCTAATGGTCGGCTGGTTGTTGACTCCTTCTCCTCTATAATTCTCCTCTGGTTTAAAATAATTGTAAAAGATCCTGCATGATCTAAAGTAAACTGTTAGAGTTTACATGTAAACCGATAGAATTTACGGGAAAATACAGTCCAGTGTGCATTTGTTTGTAAAGGAGGTCCTTGTGTTATAAAAGACTCCTAGAGATGCGGTATAAGAATATTTCCACAAGAAACTGTGAGATGTAGTCTCACAAATCATGCTTAGACTAAATCATATGTCTAATTTATGGATTCCAAATCCTTTTGTAAACAAAAGGTAAGTTGAGCACGATGAAGGTGTTATAATTCCTTCAAAATTACATGTGCTAGCCTAAACCTTTAGGGTTTATGGATTTGTAAATCCTATTGTACAAACATGTATTGTTTGCATATGGATCCCCACTTAATATTAAGGGGGAGTGTTAGAACTATAATATTAAGTGCATCATAGCTTTTAGTTTATAGTTAAATAATATAGAATAGTTTATATTCTTATTATTTAAATATAAATTTTAGATTAGGTTTGTTAGTTATTAATTAATTAAGTATTTATTAAATCGGGGTGTACTGCGTCACTTAATATGGACATAAACCTTTGGGTTATTTAAATATGACTATAGGTCATATTTAGTAAATGATGTGAATCATTTGGATTTCGAGTAAATACATGGAGTAGAAGTGAGGGAGGAGTTTCTAGACAGGGTTGTAAAATGTTTCTCTATAGTGGATTGTTCTTCAGTGGTTTTTTTACCTATTTATGGGTTTTCCACGTTATATACAATGTCACTATGTAACTTTTTTTATGTTGCTATTTACTTTTATTATGGTGTGCACATTTATATTTCCACTTATTAATCTATGTTAACCTAACATTTAATTTAGGTAAATATGCCTTTTCACCCCTCATCCTGAAATTAATTAATCCCACCTTTTGGCCATCTTTATTTTATATTTTATTTCATACTTCATGTGTATTTTATAGCACATACCCGCCCATTTCACAACTGCCACGTCATTCTAGCCCAAATTCAGGGTGCCCCAGTCTACCCTGGGTTGCCTTGGCCCCACTTCTGGCTGCCCCGGTCTATGCACATCCTTTTCCCGCTTATTTTTGGGCCTTTTTCTAGTTGTTGGTTTTCTTTATCTTTTCCTCAATCGGTATTTTTGGGATTAATTACAATATTAAACTTGAGATCCCTATAAATATAAGGCTTATAAGACCATAATCACGGTCCTAGTGTCACATACTACTATCAATCCATCTAGAGTTGCATCCATTACATCACTTGCATCCATTATTGCCATGCATCAAGGCTAGGACATCTACATCACACACACTGCATAGTGGGAGGGATTCTATTCTATTCCATGCACACATTATACTTACATTTTCTATAGTTACTATTGCTCACTACTTCACAAAGTGTGACTGACACAAAAGCACCTAAGGAAGGACATGCACACACACACACACACCAGAACTACATCCGGGTCTAAAATGTAGTACAGTTCTCAGTGATAAGACCACTATTTTGGCGGTTGAGGTTAGTTTGGCCCATTAATTTGCACCTTTTATTTTTCTAGGGTTTTATACTTCTCTTTGCATTACAAGTCATTTTTCATTTCATCTGACAAATCCAATGCGACAAACAGGTAGGGTTTCAGGTCAAGCAACAACATTGCCAAACTCAGGTTTTGAGCATTTACAGTTCTCAAAGTGCCCAAATTGTAGACCAGGGCACCCCAGTACACTCTCAGGCACCTCAAAAATCTCATAATTTCCATATCTTCCCTACACAGGGTCCTTGAGTGTTCCTCTGCACTTCCAGATTTTATGTTCAGACCTGCGACAAATTGCGACAGTCTTCTCCAATCAATTAATCTATTTCCTTCCCTTCTCTTGCATACTTAGGGTTTTATTTCACTTAGAATAATTAGTCACAATTATTCCATACTGTTTTAGTTTATTTATACAACATTTTAGTCCTCCTTATCAGATTAGAATGAATACCCTCATTTAGGTATCTTAGGCATTTATTTTTGTTAATCATTAACAATGAATTAGGATTTATTTCTTCTGTTTTTTTAATATATATTTTTCTATGTTTTCTTCAATTATATGTTGTATAATATATTTTTTATTAAGTTTATATTATTATAGGCTATAGACAATGAAAAATGTTTAGTTTTATATTTTTAAACCATGGCAAAATAAAAATAAGGAAATTCAAATTCCCTCGCATTTTTGGATATTTAAAATTTCAATAGCCCTCCCTTTTGCTTTTAGAGGGGGAAAGTGAAAATTTCAAAATTTTGCTTCCCAATATTTTTCTATTTTTGAAATTTCTTTCATGGAATGTGTTAAACAAATTATTAAATGCCTCGGAGAAATATTGAGTAGGGTTTCACAATTTTTTGGTCAAGCAAAAAAACATGTCCTCAAAATTTAAAAACATTCACAGACCGTAGAATACGGGGGCTGAGTATTTGAATCCATGTTTTTTTTGCATGTGATTATAATCTTGTTTACATATAAATACACACAAAAGAAGCACATAAAGGATGCACACAAAGGATGCACATGAAGGAGGATAGTAACAGAGGTTGCAAAAATAATAGTGATGATTTTTTGAATGAGATAGCAGATGGAGGTTTCACAGACAACATAAAGTACAAAATAATTCCATATATTACTAAACTAGGTATTTATAGTAAAAGTGTACCTTTTTATTGCATGATCTATTTGTTTCTCTGTAGTCGACTGGTTCCTGTGTTTTGCACTGTAGTCCAATTATGATCCACACAAGCCATGCTTTGTCCTATTGAATCATGCTCCATAGTCAAGCCTTGCTTTCCAATTTCTTTTGATATTCGTGTCAAACTACCTTGTTCTTCATGAAAAATCACTTTTTTTGTCTTAACAAAATAAATTTTAATCACATTTCTGCTCTATTATTTATCTTTGTTTAATACTTTCCCATTTTCATCATTCTATGTCTCTCTTTGGTTATTTTTGTTTTAAATTTTTCACTGTCGTCCCTACGATTTTTTTTTAGGATAATGATATCTGCTGGCACAGTCACCTTATTTTTAATTTTATTTTGGTTGAGAGAAACAAAAAACATTAATGTTGTTCATTAAGATGATGCAAAGAAACCTCATTAAGTAATGCATATTACATTTTTTACATGGCTTCCACTTACATATTTTAGGAAAATATATGAGGTTAAAAATATTAATTCAAAACTATAAAACTATATTAGGAATTCAATTGTATAATAATTATTTCCAATTATGTCTGTGTTTCCATATAGAATTAACAAAATGTAATGTCTTCATCATTTTTATGGTATGTACATTGGAAGTTAAACACATTATATATGCAATAATATTATTAAATATAATTTTAAACAATATGCATTTTTTCATTAATATATTCTTCCTTTTGAGCCCACTAATCTATGCCAAAAATTAACATATCTTTGAGGCTACCATGAAATAATTGGTTGTTTCGACAAACTATTGACAAAACGCCAATTCTATTTCGAATTACATAGAGGATTTTACACGTTTTTTATATATCCATTATATAAATTCTGGATTTAGTTGTTATCATTTGTATCTTTTCAATATGATTTATTTTCTATGAATAAACTCTACCATAGGAAAATTTGTATACCCTTGCATTCACTAGGCTATAATTCGAATTTGGAAAAAGAATTCATTTTCCTTGGCACCTCACAGATCAGTTGTTTTTATATAGGGAATGCAACATTTTTTGGTCCTAACATTCGCTTTTGTTCTTTGTCAGCTATTATATTCACAAAGATTAACAATTTAGATTTATAAAACAACTTCATTTTGAACATGACATATTTACCTTTAAGAATAGATTAGCAGCTGCTATGATGCAAAGAGTAGATGGCATAGTATGTAAAAAACTTGTTTTATAGATTCTCAGACGCAATTCTAAGTTTCCATATTTTTTCATAAATGTAAAATAATTCTGCCAGAATCTTGTAAGAAGTAGATAAAACTATACGGTTACTTGTATAACATATTAAAGATATTATTTTACACGTATATTAATGTATCCATTATATAAACGCTAGATTTATTTGTTATCTTTTATAGCTTTTCAATATGATTTCTCTTATATGAATACACTCTAGGAATAACTTATCGACTACTAGGTTGAAATGATTAGATTGCGTTGTATTTAAAAACTTGTAGTATAGCTTCTAGGTAGCTAGTCCAAGTTTCTTTTCTTGTCTGAAATGTAAAAATATTCTACCAAACTCTTCTAAAAAAATTTGAATTATAGACGTACAGTTGTGTAAAACATGAAAAACATGATTCTAAACTTACACAACTTCATTAGGAACATGATATATTTGCCTTTAAGTATAGCTTAATGGCCACTAGGGTAAAACGATTCCAAGTCTATATGTATACTATTATATAAATTCCATATTTATTTTTTAACATTTATATAAACTCCATTTTGAATACGATCTAAATGAAAAATATTGGCTACTCTAGAGACCACTAGGATATAATTCTTATTTAGATGAAGTCTTCGTTTACCATTGTAGACTCGAGGATAGGTGGATTTCTTATAGGAAACACAAATTTTTGGGTCAAGCCATTACTTTGTTTTTTCTCTCGTGCTAAATATGCTTTGTTATTTTTAGGCAACACACTTTTTTGGGTCAAGTGATCGCTTTGTTTATGAATAAGAATAGCTTAGCGGCTGCTAGGATTCATCAAGGATATCACGTTTTATATCATTAAGACCTTATGGTTTGTTGGATTAAATAAATTAAATTAAAATATTTTGAGATAGGAGGGTGATAGGTACTTCCACCCTATAGTATTTTGAGCTTAGTGGGAACTATAATCTATCTATTTATCCAATTATATTTTGAGCTTAGCATCCACTAGCTTATAACACAACATAATATTTGGATCTTAGAAATCTCAAGGTTTCAGTAAAATAAACTAAGATATTATAATCATAGCGGTGGGTAGGTTATGCCAAAACATAATAATATGATCTTAGTGAATACTGGTATTAAGAGCTTAGTGGCTACTAGGTTATGCCACAACATATTAATTAGGTACTCAATTCTCTAGGTTATGTATCACAAACATAATATGTTATTTTAAATTAATAAATTTCGAGCTTAGTTCCCGCTAGGTTATGCTACCACATACTCGTTATAACCTAGCAGTAGTTAGGATTTAGAAACTAAACTGAGGTATTAAGAGCTTAGTGGCCACTAGGTTATGCAAACAATCTAGTATTTGGGTATTCAATTTGCTAGCTTATGTATCGAAAACATTATATGTATCAAAAATAAGATATATATAAATTAGTTGAATTCATTATGTGATTTTAAGATATTAAACTAGGATATTTTGATGATAAGTATTCAAAAACAGTATATGAGGAACACATCCATGATAAGTATTCCAGCAGTGGACTCCCATGATGATTACAAGTAACTTATCTTACTAAATATATGCCAAAATATGGGGAAGATATGTAATTAGCTTCACTTCACCCATAAATTCTTATTATATCGATAAACTTGGCTATACATATAGCCATTCTGGCCCTTAATAAAAAATAATAAATAAAAATGCTTCCAAGAAAGATTAGGTCATTCGGCCTCTCGGCTCCACCTCGTCGATGATATCAAAATCCACATCCCTTTTACTCTGATTGGAGTAGGAGCACTAATCGAAACAACAATTTAACATTTTCACTTTAGCGCAAGTAAGGAGTTATATACCCTAATTTTAGGCAACTGCCTCTAGACCACACGCAATCACCTGCATTCCCCACATCAAGGCATGGACATGGTACTGAAGGCTGACGAGATGCTCTTCCAACTTCTCATTCTCCTTATGCAAGATAAACTATCAGGAAAATTTGGATAGTATGTTTTTTGTGCTTAACCCCTGCACCATGTCAAAAAATGTTCCTCTGCCCCTTGGAATGGTTCAAATCAAGCACTAGCTTGTACATGTTCTCACAAATATCATTGTCATCTTATTCTTCGAATTGCTCCATGACCAACTAGACCTTCTTGAGCCAATTTCACATCTCTGCATTCTGAATTTTCCCATCCATCCAAGAAGTAAGTGATTCCCCGGCATCCTTGCATATCATATCTCTTTTCCTCTTCCTATTAGGAGCACACTCCATGTTACCCAAGAAACCAAAAACACCCCTGTCACCATCGTAGAGAGACATGAAGCACAACGACCAAAGATAAAGAGAGGAAAGGGGTAGCGAAATTTCTAGTTGGCCCAGAGATATAAAGTCATCGGTTCACAACACACGAAAAGAGGTAAGTGTTACAGTACCGAAGATTTTTGATTAGATATCCTTATCATAAATATCATTCTTCCCATTAAAACTCTTAAATGCCCAATTCCATCTTATCATGTGCATATAACTCTTAATCGATTTTGTCTATCACATGAATGAAATCTATTAATGTCACAAATGACCTTTAAAGCCGCATATGCCATATCCTCTTGTCACCACCAAAAAATATTATCCCTCATAATAATCTAACAATTTTTATTAAAATCTTATAAGTCGCTACGTTTTGAAAAATTAAAGTAAGTTGTTTCAAGCTTATTGACCTCTAAATTAATCAACCACGTTAACTTTGGAGAGATGTATAACAATCAAGATTTGTATAAATTATTCAAATTTATTTTATGGTTTTAAGAATTCAAATTAAGATATTTCGAGCAGAGTGCCCACTATTTTATGTCACCACACAATATTTGTAGCCTATCAGTGGTTAAGATTTGATAAATTAAATTAAGATATTTTCAACATAGCGGCCACTAGGTTATGCCACAACATAATATTAGTATCTTAGAATTCTCTAGGTTTCAAAAAAAGAAAGTAAGAACTTAAGAATATAAATATTTTGAGCTAAAAAAACAATAGTTTTTAACAAACAAAAGAAATACATTAACTTTGGAGATCTTTACAACAATCAAGACCAGTATAAATTAGTTGAATTTTTTGTATACATTTAAGATTTGGAATTAATATATTTCGAGCTTATTTCCTGCTAGGTTATGGTGCCACATAATATTTGGATACTTTGATCTTAGAAGCTGATAGCCTTTGCCACAACATATTATTTGGAGATTTAATTCTCAAGGGTTCAATAATTCATAGTTATGATATTTTGCAGCAGTTGACAAATTACATAAAGATATTTTTAACAACATAATATATGGAGGTTACTATCGATATGATTAAACAAATTAAATTAACATATTCTGAAGTATGTGGAGACTAGGTAATTTCATAGTATATTATTTTGATCATAGTGGTTACCATCATTTAACATGTTACTAAATGATATTTTGAGCTTAGCGTCCGCTAGATTATGACACAACATATTTTTTTTGCTTAGCGCTCTATATTTTTAAACAAAAGAAATAAGATATTGTTATCTTGGCTACCGATGGGTTATGCCAAAATATAATATTTGGATCTTAATGGTGACTAGGATTTATTAAATTTGAATCAACATAGTTTGAGCTTAGCGGTCGTTAGGTACTTAAAAAATATATTATTTTTATCTTTGCGGCCGCTAAGTTTTGCCACAACATGGTATTTGGTGATTTCATCAATAGGGTTTAATAATTCATAATTAACATATTTTACATCTAGCAAATTAGAGGCATATATTCATTACTTTTCTAGTGCTAAACCCACAATATATTATTTCGGGTTTAATTTTTGCTAGCACCAAACTAGTAAGAGAATTATATTTTGATATTAGACAATGATAGATTATGCCACACCATAAATTTTTGGAGCTTGGTGGTTACCAGGTTTTATCAAAATAAAGTAGGATACTATGATATGAGAATCCGATAGGTTATACAAATACATAAAATTTTGAGCATAGCAATCTTAAGGATGTAAGAAAACTCTTTAAGATATTAGGAGCTTAGCCGTGACTACAATATGCCAAAACATAAAAATGTTTGGAATTAGAGTAAAAGGGGGTTTTCCCAAATGACCCGCATACTTGTACAAAAAATCCCTCATAGCTAGGTATTACAGTGAAACAAGAAGAGAACAATCATGTATGTTTAAAAAAAAAAACCAAAAAGTCCCAAACTGGACAAAGCCAAATTAAATTTTATGGTTATTCATGAGATTAGTTACTTCATTCTTAACATTAGTAATAGGGCTTCCTTGAACCACCACATCCACTAACTTAATGTGTTCCATGAAGTCTTTATTGCTTTTCATCCAGGTCATGTCCATGTGAATTTTCCATTCCTTGATATTAGATACTAAGTGTTACATAATCTTCAATGGCCTCGTGCAAGTTAGGAGAGATATTATCTAAATTCTCATGGTGTTTTGAAGCTCCAATGGGGGAGCCCATTTTCTCTAACAGAGGAGAAACAATGTAAACAAAGGAGAGATCCCACAACAAATTAGGAATTTTAGATTCCATCCTAACTTCCATGCAAAAAGGAGGGGGGAAGTCATGCATGCTTCCATGATTAGGTAGGTTGAGTCAGGTGTAGCCATGACAATGTCCAGGGAGACGAGAGGAGAATCTAGAGAAGCATTGGAAAGAGGTGGAGAGGAAGTAGATGTCAGTCTAAAAGTAGTTCAGAGACCTTATGAGAGTTCTCTGAGGGGTCTAAATGGTTAAGAGTTTCCGGAGAAGATGAGGGAGTGACAAGACATAAAGATTTAGGTCTAATGATCTTTATGTCTGAATCAAATTTAGCAGGGAGATGAAGGTGGCAACGATGGGGATGGAAATAGGGAGCTAGTTGTGGAAGAGGTGGGGGTACATGATGCTGCTTGCTAGGATTAGAGGGGAAGTGTGAGATTTATTTTTGGGAAGCTTTAATTTTATAGAGAAAATACAAAAGGCCTTGGTGTAAGAATGGAACTTCATCTTCTCTAACAAGTTTAAGGGACCTCTCAAGTGATTGAAATAGAAAATCCACAAATTTTACCTTCCGATCATTTCAAAGATTTGCATAAGAATAAAAAACAGAGATCTATAGATCGCTTTGTAACATTGATGCAGTATGAAGTACCTCCTCAATTGCTCAACAACCCTATCCTAAGGTTGTGGAAGTGAGTCTCGTTCATAGCTAGATTGATACATTGTCTGATTTTCACAAGGATACAGGAAATCATCCATCCTTCTGAAGTAATCATTTAAAATAAATTTTTCCCTCCGCGGGGAGCCCTATCGTAGCCACAATGGAGTCTTTCAAAATACAAAATTTCATCTTTCCCACTTTTACTCTTCCTTTCTTCTATGTTTCCAGCACACTGTTAGTCACTCAGACAAAGTGACCGGATAGTCTTTCCATAAGCGACGTAAGATCACCCTCATGCAAAATATTCCAAACTACTGGGTCGGCCTTGACCTCTTCATAGGAAGAAGGCTCAATGCATTTGACGGTGCTACCCATAATAAACATGGCTATTCTCACAGTGATTTCCAAAGGCCCGATATAGACGATGCTTAAATATAGATGTAGAGAACCTTCATTCCAATATTCAACACATGTCTCGAATATTTCTAATTTAAATATTACATAATTAGTAATAGTCATAAAATGGTTCCCCCCATCACATGAACGCAATCTATGAATGCAATAAATGCCCAAAACACCCATAAATGTTGTATCCTCCTACCGCCACCAAAAGAGGTTATGCCTCAACATAACCTAACAACTTTTATTATAATGTTAGTTAATTTTTACTCAACTGCAACATTAATTAGTAAATATTCATGCAATTACTGCATTTAGTGGAGGTTGAAGGTTTGAATGTTGGTGATATTAGATGTATTTAGTTAATATATATTATAAAGGAAGAATATGCAAACAAAACTAAGCAAGGTGAAATAACTAACATTGCTAGACATGATTTAATATTGTATAGATTATCAGACAACAAATCATAAATCAATATCTTATTAGAATTTAATTATTGACACATCTATTTGTTACATTTAGGATCTCCATGGTTGTTCATTCTACACATGGAAATGAAGTGGGTAAGCACATAGATGTTACAAGGAGCACAAGCAGCACTAGTGATGGGAATTTATGTATGATATTTGGTGAGGTGATTTCACAAAACACTATTTGACTTGAACGAGATAGGGACAGTGTTGTCCCAAAAAAAATGCATCCCCGCGAGTCCTCTCCATCCTGGGGTCTAATTTTTTCAACGGAGAGCAATGTGTTTAGTTTAGACTAGGATAAATTTAAATGTAGATACAATTACATGTACGTGGCTAGAATAATATTCTTATTGGGTTTGTGTTCTCTTAAAGCTACAATTACATGTACAATTACAGGTACATGACAAGAATAATATGTTTTTTCATCTTTTAACTAGTCTCATGCATGTTAAAATTTCTTCTTATATTGAACCCTTACGTGACTTTAGATTGGTGTGGGTATATATATTAACTTGAATCAATATTTTTTTGTCACACGTACATTTGGAAGTTGGTTTTTTATATTACTTCGAGTGTAGTGTTTGTTTTAACTTAACAAGTTATTAAATGATATTTTGAACCTAGCATCCGTTGCCTTATGACACAACATAATATTTGGATTTTCAAGGTCTCAAGGTTTTGACAAAAGAAACTGTGATATTATTTTGATTTTAGTGGTCACTGGGATTGAACAAATTAAATCAACCTATTTTGAGCTTAGCAGCCAAATGTATTAAAATAATATAATATTTCGAGCTAAAGAGTCACTATCATTTAACAAGATAAAGAAAGACATATTGAGTTTAGTTTGAACGCTATTATCTCCAGTGTTAATCTCGTAATGAAATTCCATCTGGTTGGAAGATTCAATTGATATAACAAAAAAACATATAGTAGTTTGGGATTGAAGTGAAATTTGTAAACTATTTTTTAAATTTATTACTACTCAAATAGAAGTGTGACTAACATCATGGATGTTAAAATTTCTTCTTATTGGAAGGATTGTAAGATTTATTTATTACTAAAAAATTCCTTTTATGTTGTACTTATAATAAGTAATGTTGTTTGAATGAAAAAATATTAAACATGTTTCTAAAATAGTATTATTACAATGCTTAAGTATAACACCTGACATATCCTTTATTAGACCTAACATATTCATTGTCAAAACATATGTTGTCTTGCAAAGGATTTAATCGCCAAGGTTAACAATATGAAGACTACCTACCTTAACTGGAATTGAATTATAAAGATTGGAGACTGAAAATTGTATTTATTTGAAGGATTTGTTACTTACTACAAAAAACCTTTTATGTTGTACTTATAATATGTTGTTGTTTGAATGAAAAATATTGAACATGCTGCTAAAATAATTTGATGTCTTTTAAACGTCCTAGATCAATTTTTTTCACATAAATGCTTTTCCTACATACGTTTATGGAGATCAATAACTGTAATGCTCAAGTATAACACCTGACATATCAGTTATTGGACAAAACAAATTCATTATCTGAGCATATGTTGTATTGAAAAGGATTTGTAGAGGAAAATTTTGATTAAGGATTTACTCACCAATGTCAACATGTTTTTCTGGTTAGTTGTACTAAAACAAGATTTTAAGCCTTTGCAATGTGAGAAAGGATACGATTAATAATTGGACCGTAAGAAATATCCATAAAGATACTAAAGAATTTTTTTTGAAAGAGTTTGATAAATGTAATTATTCATTACCCCTAAAAATGGTAATAAATGTGTGGATTATCTTGCCAAATTAGGGACTAAAGGTAGTAATTTTAAAGTGTTTCAGAGCAGAGATGATATCACTAATGTTATTAATCTCATTAAGAAAATTAAGTATTGATGTGTTGGTGGTTGTTTTCCCTCATTGGGAAGTCATCCTTGTACTTATGGTTAGCATGACCCTTCGCACGTATAGGATATATGTTGGGATTTGTATTAATTTTTCTCTTATGGTTCATTTTGACCATTGTTTCTTCCATTTTCAATCTTAGTCAACTAAAACCATGGGAAGTGGTTGTTTGAGAACCAAGCCCATGGGCTATGGTGCCTTGAAGGAAAACCCATCCTTGTGGTGCATTCTGAAAATTGGGGGGTTTAGGAATTTCATCTCAAAAATCGCCGGGTCTAATCCTTTTCTTGCATTGGAGTTTATTCGGGCATGGAAAAATGGCAACATTGTGATCCATGACATGGAAGTTAAGGTTTTGGAGGATTCAATAGTGCATGAAACTGGAATGGAGATGGAGGGCTTAAAGATATTCAAAGACCACACTTGATGCAAACACAAAATTGAGACTTTCTTCCGTGATAAAGAAATGGTTTACCTGTTGGTAGATGGTATAGCTATATTTTACATCCTTGATATTTGGAATATGGTCTGACTCCACCTTATGAGGTACATTACTCTTGAGGTGAATTATAGAAAGATATTTATTCACCATCTTACTATGCTTAGTATTTTTAGGCATAATATTGCTATGATCCTTCCCTTTTTCTTGTTTATGTCACTCTCTATGTCAATGCATGATTTTAAACAAGGAAATATTAATACCTCGATACACCATGGACTAATTCATTTTATTTTTAATAATGGTAAATATTAGTGGTAAAGGAATTAGAGCCCAAATATGGGGATTCAAATGAAAATTGTACTCTTGTGGACCATATCAAAAAACTAAAGAGAAAGAAGAGTAACACACCTCAAGGGAATGGAAATCTTGGTACTGGGGCTGCAGGTTCTCTAATTGATATGAAAGGGGAGTCATCTAAAGGGAAAGAGAGAGCATAGCTTGGTTGTAATATGGATTTTGATGAAATTTTTCTTAGGGTGAGTCAGGTGGAAATGGATAGCAGGCCTTAGGTGAAGTTGGAACGGATATGGGAAATAGTTTTATGCATTGTATCGATGCCTCTAAGAAAATATTCATCACCAAAATCTCTATCAAGTTTGATATGGTAGAGATCAAAATTTTTATTTTGGATTTATAGTGGCATGTGATCAAGTTGGAGAAGAGACACAAATTTCACAGGTATAATATCCACCTCAGTAGTTCATATGAGGAAGATCAAGTTGAAGATGACATCCCTATCATGAACAAGCAAGATGATAATATGAAAGGTTTGTAGACTAACTATTCTATTGGCTCTTCGATGTTTTATTTGACTGTTTGGGGACTATATTGTTTGGGATGTTTTCCCCTCCATGTTTTACGATTTATCCTTGTATTGATCTGTTGGACTCTAGTTTGGGATAAACTATTTTATCCCTTTTTTCCTGTTTTTTTTTTGTTCAATCTTGGTGATGCTCATGATGCACTCTATTGTAAGGTTTCTAGGTTCCTTAATCCCTATATAAATTAGCCAATCATTATGTACATGTATATTTAATAAACCTTGTTAATATTAATTTTGTTAAATGACATTTTAAATTAAACAAGACTAAGCAACAAGTTCATGCCTCATGGATGGGAGATGTGCTAGTTGTGTGATTGTTTTCATAGACCTATGATATTTATTAAATAGAATAAATCAAGATTACAACAAGGCCTTACATTTGTCAAATCAATACTAACTAGCAATTAAAGAAAAATAAAAATAAATTTTGTAGTTTAAAAAATTATTTAAATAAAGTTCAAACATTAGAAAGTTGGAAAGTTATAGAATTTTTTTATTTTAATTAGTGGATTGAGAAGATATTTTAAGTAAGATGTTTTGAGCTTAGTGATTGTTAAGGTAACCTAATACTTCCAAAATATAAATTTTTGTACTTATGGATCACTAGAATTTAACAAGTCAAAGAATAGAATATTTAGCTTAGCATCCGCAAGCTTATGTGACACCATAGTAATTGGATATTACCGATCGATAGGAATTAACAAAATAAAGTAAAATATTATCATCATAGAGTTTTTTAGGTTATGCCACAACAACATATTCCAATGTACAAAAACTATATCCTTTTTTTTGTATAAGGGTTAATATTGAGGTTTTGAAAGGAGCCGCATCCTTTTACAAAAAGGTCCTTAAGGCAAAATATGACATTGAAGCATATAAGAGAGAAATCTCGTAGGTAGCAAAAGACAAAAAGCCACAAAGCCATGATGCAAAAAAAGAAAATTTGCATTTTTTGAAAAGTTTTGAGGATAGTTGTTTCTTCCATAGTAGCAGCATCTTAGAGTTTCGTTGTTCCTCGAATTATCCTTTCATAAATTTGTATTCGTTCTTTTATTCTCCAAAATCTGTTTGGTTCTCCAACTCTTGCATTACCATATTTTTTTACAAATATGTCACTGTAATCCAACACTAACACATTCAATGGAAACTCATCCTTAACATGAATATCTTGTAAAATATTGTCGTTGACAATGTCAACGATGGCATAGCCATTGAATTTTGCTAATTATGTGCAGCAGAGGACTATTTACAGACAACAATAATGCCAAAAAAATAATATCAATTTTATAAAATACATCTACTCTTCTATTCCTATGCAATACCATGTCCATAAATAAATTCCCATATTCACTTTTTTATTTTGCAAATTGAGCCACCATCCATACCACCGGGCTTCTTTTTCAAGACTCAACAAAATAAGTTCTTGGTAGGTATTTTTGGTTTTTTTTTTTAATTCTACAAATCTTCCTCTCATGTTATTATGTATTAAGATGTGTCGTTTCTCTGTCAAGATGTGCTCAATTCATCCTTTTTCATTGCTAACAAATGTTTACTAGATTATGAAATTATTTATTTGATAAACAAAAAATACCTTCCACAAAATAATGAATAACAAACTTGCTTCCGTTTAATTATCTACAAAATCCCTACATGGATATAAGCCCTAATCAACTATGGAAAATTTTACATGGATATAATCCCTAATCAGCTATGGAAAATTTAACATTAACAAAATTTTGGAATTTTTGAGGGACTGAAGGTGAGAATGCATACTAATTTTTGGCACGGAGAGGAAATCAAAATAGAGGAAATCAAAATGTTTCCAAAACTCGAGCACAGAATGTTTGCGCTGGTGAGATTTTTCTATTGATGAATAAGCTTATGTAATGCCGAAGAGAATAGAAAGGTAAATGTTAAAAATATAAACTCAAAAATTGTCTACTTATAGTGATATGTAAACAAATCCAACCGCCAATTTCGTTGGTGCACAAATTTAAGAGGGCACATGTATGATTTTACATTTTTTTCATCAAATGGATGGGAAAAATTACATGCTCCAAAAGGACACACATATTTTGAATGGTGCATGTACTTTCAAATGGAAAATTTTACATAGCTCGAATTAATGGCTAATTAATGTTGAGGCAAACGTAAAATTATTTATCATTTTGCCTTACAAACTTGTTATCATTTATACTGCAAATACTTGCAAATATTTGTAATAAAATACTTGTAAATATTTGTAATAAACATCACATGTGAATTGCATATTTAATATTTCACTGTCAATTATTAATATAGATTTATATATATATTATAAAAATTTACATCAATATATATTAAAAGTAATCAAATTTATACAGAATAATTGGTATAAATAAACATTATTTTATATTTTTAAACTGCAGTTGACAAATTACTGTTACCCAAAACTTTAATTGGCAGGTGAGTTATCACAGTTAGCTCTGCAAATCAAGACTCGCACTTAGCGGTGCGAATCAAGACTAGCACCTAGAAGTGCGAGTCAAGACCGACACTTAGAAGTGTGAGTCGAGACTGGCACTTAGAAGTGTGAGTTGATACTCATACTTATTAGTGTCATTCGATACTTGCACTTAAAGTGTGAGTCAAGATATGTATGACTTGATTCTCACACTTAGATGTGTGAGTAATATCACTTGTAAGTGTGATAACTCGTACTTATACGCTACTTGGAAAATTTATAAATGGCAATTCCATATTTTTTAACTATGATTAATAAGTACGAATAAATTATTTATATAAACGAATATAAATATTTACAGTCACATTTTAAACATGTGAGTCACATGTGTGAGATCTATAAAATATTTGAAAGTATGTTACGTCTAAAATTACAAAAAACATATAAATAACCGTCAAATTTAACACCATTCAAGGAAGTTCAGGGAAGGTAATTTCAACATCCACATTTATTGATTTGAATAAGGTATGCATGAATAGTTTTATATGTATGATGATATTAAGATGTATATTTGGCATAAATAACAACAGTCACTTACGCACTATCTTGAAGTTAGCGGTCACTTGGCTTATGTAATTTTATAACTGCTTTGGTTATGTAAGTTAGCAACCGCTTGGGTCATATAAGATACTCACCACAAGGATTATGTGTTGAAAGTGAAATCCAATAATAACATTAATGGAATCCAATGATACTGAAATTGGAGTCCAATAATACAGAAATTGGAATCCAATATTAGTGAAATTGGAATCCGATAATAGAGAAATTGGAACTCAAATAAGTCTGATAATGACACTATTTCCAAGCCTAACAATAACTCAAGATGTGTTAATTATTGACCTACCTCCTTTGTTTTACCTATGTCTATCAAGAGACTTTACTGCATAAGTGGGTGGTTACTTGTCTTCTGATTGGTCTCATATGTTACTCAAGATGAGGTATGGTACCTGGTTTACCATACAAGATGAGCCTTTATTTTCCTATCATGTAGAGTCATATGTCCCATCCCTTCTCTAAGCCAACGGTTTAATCCAAGAAGAAAAAGCTTCAGTTCCTGAAGAGCAGTTTCTTCCAACCTCTATTCCTGAGCTAGTTCTTAATGAAAGGGAAAAAAGGCACCATAAATTTGATCCATATGCTAAAGAAATAGAAGCTTATGAAACTGGGCTTGGTACTTACTACATCCTTGAAGAATAAGTTATGCTATCATGCGCACTTAAGAAAGACAAAGTTGAACCTAGTCTTTGGAAGTTATACTTTGATGGTTTCAGAAGTAGGAACGGTGTGGGAGCAGAAGTGGTTCTCATTTCCCCTAAGAATGAGAAATTATTCTTCTTGTATAGGTTGTAGTTTACATGTTCTAACAATGTGGGAAAGTATGAAGCACTGGTGCATGGATTTCTCATTACTGAGAAGAAAAAAATTTAGACGCTTCAGATCTTTAGGGACATATAATTGGTTATCCACCAGGGCACCAACAAATTCTAGACAAAGAATAAAATTTTCAAATTTTATAAGAATAGAGTTTGGGACCTCCTTGAGATCTTTGATGCTCTAAATCTGTAGGCAGTGCCGCACAAAATTAACAAGGAATTTGACCAGATGGGAGTGCTTGGTTCACAGTTCTCTCTTGTTGATGACTTTGTCAAAGTAATCACTCAGTACATCAAGATGGTGATCAGAACATCCATTCCATAATACTACACCAGTCAGGAAGTGTTTGATAGTGATGCACAGATCATCTAGTTTATCTAGAATGAAGCCGATTTTTCATCAAGTATGCAAACTGGCTTGCATGACAGCTACGGTGACCAAGTGATAAAGCTAAAGACAAACAAGTTGCCTAAAGGGCTGGTCACCTTAGAGAAAACGTTTATCCCTGATGATAAGTTCAATGGCGAAGAAAGGTACATGGCATCAGGAAAGAAGACTTCATCTCAATCACTATTGCATGTAGAAAAGAGCTACTACTTAATAAATATTGCGTGCACAAAGAAAGGCAGGCCTTCATCTCTTTGTGTCAAAAATATAATGATATATTCTCATGGGAGTATGAAGACATCAGAGGTTTTGATCCAAGTGTTTCTCAACACTCCATTGACCTTGATCCTTGTAACAAGCCCATCAGACAGAAGTAGTGACCAATTAATCCAAAGATAGAGCCCCTCATGAGAAAGGAATATCCAAACTCATTGAGGGAAAAAATATTTTTCCTATCAAATACTCTACCTGGTTAACCTATCTGGTTCCAGTGCATAAAAAGAATGGTGAAATAAGACTCTATGTTGATTTCAGATATTTGAATAAGGCATCTCTAAAGCATCATTATCCTTTGTCTTTAATAGATCAGATTCTATAGAATGTGGTGGGCGTGTAGAGATTCTCCATGCTAGATGGATATTTAGGTTTCGATCAGATCCTGGTCAAGGAAGATGATTGATTCAAAACAAAATTTACAACCAAGTGGGGAACATATGCACATCGGAAAAATGCAAGCACCACATTTCGATATATGCCCTTTGGTATGTCAAATGCAAGCACCACATTTCAGTGCGCCAAGGATATTGCCTTCAAAGGTTACATCAATGATTTCATCTTGGTTTATCTTGATGACATAACAGTCTTCTCAAAGTAGAGAGCAGATCATATGGTGCACTTGGAACAAGTCTTTAATAGATTCAGAAATTTTAGGGTGTCTCTTAATCCCAAGAAGTGTAATTTTGCGGTGGTGCAAGGAAATCTATTGGGCCATTTGGTTTGAAAATATGGCATCACAATTGATCCTGAGCGCGTCTCAGCCATCTTAGCCCTTTCCCTGATACTGCAAAAAAGAGCCCTATAGTCCTTCCTTGGCAAGATAAATTTTTTTAGGCATTTTATCCCTAAATTTGCATGACTAGTTCAGCAAATCACCCTGATGCTTAAGAAGGACACAAATTTCATATGGATAATAGAAGAAAGAGAAAGCTTCAACAAAATCAAGGAATAAATGTCTAACATGCCAACACTCATCAATCCATATTATTCAAATGATTTCATCCTTTATGCTTATAGCGTAAATGCAAGTGTTGTTGCTGTCCTAACACAAGAAAATGAACAAGGGCTAGAACAACCAGTGGCTTTCTTCATCCAGACGATGAAGGATTATGAACAAAATTATAGTCACAAGGAGAATTAGGTCTTCACCATCATGCGCATGCTCAATAAATTCAAGAGTATGCTCACCACCAATCATATCAATGTGTTAGTCTCCCCCTCTTCTGTCAAAGACTTCATCATGGCAGTAGAAATCAATGAGAAAAGAGCATGATGGGTGACAAAAATCATGGAATATGATGCTACTATCAAGGCCATAAAACTGGTAAGAGGTAGTGTTCTCTGCAAGAAGATTACTAAGGATACCCAGACTGAATCTGAGACTTCATTATTTCTTGATGAAGATAGTCCATGCATAGAGCTTGAATAGAACATAGACCCTGGCACACGTGATTGGATGAAGGACATGATCACATTCCTTTCTGAAGGTGCATACCCTCCTATTTTAAACAAATAAAAGAGAAGACATCTAATATTACAATCTATCCCCTATGTTTTAGTCGATGGACTTCTCTTCAAAAGAAATCTTGATGGCATGTTGTTAAGATGTATCAATGGCGTGTGGACTGAAAAAGTGATAGCATAATTTCACGATGGATTCTGTGGTGGAAACTTCTCTGCCAAAACTACAGTAATGAAAATCATAATGGTGGGTATCTTTTGGCCTACCCTATTTGCAAATGCACACAGATGGGTCAGAAAATGTAAGGGATGTGGTTTCTTTACAGGAAAGAAAAGATGGGCAGCACTTCCCCTCCAAATAATCCAGGAAGATTAGCCTTTTGCGCAATGGGGTCTTGAATTCATAGACACGATTAATCTACCTTCAAGAGCTAGACACAAGTGGGCGTTGACAAATACAAATTACTTCACCAGATGGATAGAAGCTATCAGACTCAAGGAATCAACTGAGTCAGTCATCCTTGACTTTCTCGAAGGTATAGTCACAATGTTTGGCATTCCTCAAACCATTATCTAGGATAATGCAAAAGCCTTTCTTGGGACCAAAATCACTAATTGGGCTCTAAATCTGGGCATTTATTGGAAAACCTCTTCCAACTATTACCCCCAAGGAAATAGTCTGGAAGATTCAACAAACAAGAACCTGATCAGAATTATGAAGCGTACAATGAACATCAGCCAAAGATAGCGGCATACAAAGGTCTTGTGTGCACTCTGGGTAGACAGAATCACAATCAAGAAGGCAATAATAACTTCACTTTACAATCTTGGATATGGTAAGGAGGCTGCCCTTCCTTTGACACTAGAGTTAAATTCATCAATGCATGCCCAATAGCTAGAATTTGAAGGTGCAAACCAGAGAGAAATCAGAATGGCAGAGCTGGTTGATTTTGAATAACTTAGGAACTCTGCCATGATCAAGCTAGAACAACATCATCAAGCAACAAAGAAATGGTTCGAAAGAAAGGTTAGTCCTCAAAATTTCAAGGTTAGGAACTTGGTTTTAAAATGGAATGTTGATAAAGCTAAACTAAGGCACCATTCAAAGTTTGATGCACTTTGAAGTGGCCCATACATCATCACTTCCTGCAAGGATGCTAACTCTTTCGAGTTAACTCATCTTAATGGAGGCGTGCTAAAAATCCCAGTAAATGGGATCTATATCAAACCTTTCCATTAAGTGTGCTACATCATTTTGTATATAATAGAGTGGCTTCAATTCATACAAGTTTGTTACACACACACATTTTTTGTTTGTAGATAGTTGTGTCTTCTCGCGCGCTTCTTACGTGTGCTCTTCTGTTGCTTCCAAAATAGAGATCTTCTTTCAGTAGTTTCAAGATTCAAAATTAGAGTCAAGAAATGATCGTTCAAGTGACTACAGGGGTAGTTTAATGATTACATAGTAGAATCCAAGCCCAATGGATGCTTTAGGCTACTAATCTTCTTTATCTAGCAGACATATGGCCCAAAAAGTTGCCAAAACTGTTATCCAAATAACTCTCCTAGTTATTTGGGTAGCTTGTATACATATTCTGGCTTTCAAATTATCATTAAAGGTTGCACACGCTCATGTTCAATTGGCACATTTCCTTGGTTGCACAGATTTCTCTTGGCGCCCCTTTTTTTTCCTCAAGTGCCCTTGCATGTTTTCTGTTCTTTCCTTCCACTTTCCTTTTCCTATTTGTTCCACTCCTCCCTCGTGCCCACATTTTACGCATTCATTTTCTTCCTAAGCATCTTATTCACCCTATGCACACATCTCACAATCGCTTCAATCATCTAAGTCCCTGGACTTCTTGCATGCCGTGCCCATTACTTTGTAATGGTTATGCCTTGACCATGCATCCTCTGCTCACTAGTTTTCATTATTTCCCTACACGTGTCAAGCATGCATCTCTCTGTGCCTTCCTCTATTTTATTTGGCCTTCCCTTCCATCGCACCATCCTTTGCACCCTCCTATGCCAGGTCATGTTCTAACATGATTGAGTGTGCCACGCATAACCAGTCAAAATGCACCAATAGGGTTCCAAATCCTTGCAACAAATAAATGAGTGACACATGGCAAAAATGACAAATATTTTCATAGTTGGCCATCATTTTAGCCAATCTATGTGAACCACATGTTTTTCATGTGCCAACAACTCTGAAATCTTATGAAAGCCATATATTTTTCTACAAATATCATATTGGTGCACGCTTGGACTTGTCAGAGAGATTATGACATCAACTATAGCGCTAGAAATTCAAATTGAAATTTTTGGTGGATCTGGTAGGTAAGAAATGGGAAAATATCTCTCTGAGAATTGATGAGCATATATGATTGCTCCAACCACCCGATTTGATATGATCCTCCCTCCTTCCTTATTCAACACACCAAACAGGGTTAAGGAAGTTTATTTCACATATCTCGAGGAGGATTTACAAGAATTGAATGCTTCTTCTTGGTGGTTGTATTTCAAATTCACGTTTTCCCTCCTTCTCTTCTCTTTCTACAAATTCATCTATAAATGTAAGAGCTAAGCTCATTTGTTATGTTGGAAACTCTGGATCCTTATGAATTCTACTAAGGACTTCATATTTTCTTTATTTTTGAGTTGCACACCTCTAAATCTGGCTCTTACATGTTGATATGGGCCTCCTCCATTGTAATATCTCTATGTATTTTTGGAAGTAATAGAAGCATTGTTTTGTGACTATTATTTTTCCTGACATTTTTGCATTCCTTCTTATTTCCTTTTCTTTTGCGTTGTGTGATGGTTGTGTCATTTCACATCCCTTGCATCTCCTTATGTAGTTATGTTCCATGAGAACAATTTTTTAAATACGTGTTTAGCTGTGTTACTTGTGCCTAACCTCCTTTCACACATTTCCTTTCATTCCCACTCAGAACACATAGTGTTCATCCCTCTTTTCTAGTGCTATCACCTTGTAGTTTAGGTTTCCTTTCATGTTATCCTTATATCCCTGGTCCCTTGGCATTGTTAGCTTAGTTTTCCCTTCCAACACTAGGATTAGCAGTAGCAGTAGAAATAAATAGATGAATCGGCCTTATCCAGAGATCCGACCCAAGCACACAAGGTCCCACAACTTGGGGACAGTTCCATTGTGGTCTCAAACACCTTAGCCCTTCCAAGATCCGAGATGCGGGTGCATGTTTGAGCAACCAATAGATAATAATGTTGAATAATCCCTAGCCCCTATCACTATGCATTCATAAACCTATAGGGAATATTTTAACATCACAGAAGGTCTAGACTCATTTCATCTTCCTAACTTGTGCCATGTACCTCAAATTGAAGATTTCTGGGAAAATTGTGTTGATGAGTATGAGGTTCAAGGATGAAAGTGGATAAAATGGGGAAATTCAAATTTTATTGGTACGAAGATGGTGTCCAAGAGGATGGATCAGAAATATTTGATCCAGAGTACCTTGTGGTGAAGGATTCTTCTCTTCCCTAGATGGATTGGAGTATGGATGAATCTGGGGACATAAAAGAATGAATGGAGGTGGTGATAAAAAGGTCCAAAGAGAGGTTCAAAATAAATTGGTCTGATCTCATCTCATTGGGTAACTTTCCATACCTCCAGAGATAATAATCCTATCACTCCTACAAAGTTAAGGAAAGGACCTTGAACTCAACTCATTCAGGAGGAAGCTCGAAGAGGAAACCATAGGAACATGAGGCACCTCACTACATGAGACTGCATAAGAAATATATAACGGTGGAAGAACATATGGTGGATCTTTAATAAGGGAAAATTAACCCAGATGACCTCTATGCACCAAAATAGTCTCTAAGTCCCTCATCTCCTACTGTTTCACCATCCCCACCTGCACAGGATACATCCTCGCATGTGCAGAAAGAAGTTGCAATATTTTCTATTGTCAATCCAGAGACCAATGAGATCTTCCCCTAGGTGGAGGATATGATCACAACAAAAAACCACCCAGTGCAACATGTAGCCATCCTTGAATTCTCAGCTATCACCTCAATGGTTAAATAGAAGAAAGGAATATTGGCTTATGTGGCTTCTCAATTCTTCATTGGAACTTCAAGGAACCAATATATAGATTTAGTCTAGATAAATTTCATCAATCCCATTGAGGAAATGACCTTGTATGATTATGAGATGAGCACAACTCCCCTGGGATTGACAACACATCAGGCTAACATGCACTTGTTCCAAGATTCTTCCACTCTAGAATCTAAGAATATTGGGAAAAGTTATATCAAGTGGAAGACCACATTTTAACCCTCACCTCATATGTCCAAGTGCTCCTAGATTTGAATGCTTCTAATGCCCTCTCGGCTGAGGAAGTCACTCTAGTGAGTAGCATCGATCCTGAGTCCATTAGGAAAATGCAAGGATTCACCATGCAATGATTCACCATGCGAGGAAAGGAAAATGAAAAGTGGGTGAGTATGATTATTGAGAAAGGGAAGGTGTTGCTACCTAAGATTCTGAAAATATAAAAGTACATGGATGTCATATCCATGGATATACTCACAACATGGGAAGTAATTAATGCCAAAAAGATCATTGGGATCAAGTGTATCCATTGGTCATGAAAATGGGAAAAGACAAATCATTCCTCCTAATAGCCAAAGGTGTATTCTCATTGGCATCGGAGGACTTGTTTCACTTTTGGGCTCATAATCTATTATCTCGGTATGAATTGATAAAGCATGATATCGATGAACTTGATTCTTATAAAGAGGAGGTTGAAAAAATGCAAAATGATGTCAATGCTCAAATACATAAACTTGGGGTGCGAGTCACGAACTTAGATACATCAATATATGATCTATTGAAGTATTTTTAAGATTCAGTCAAATGAGAGGCCAAAGATCCATTATCATTTAACAAAGCCACATTGTAATCTTTAGCAGAGATAAAGGACATCATTTCCAACAGCGTAAAGGATCAAAGATATTGGTATTTAGAGTGTAGGAAAATAAACTATCTTGTGGGGAACTGGATCGAGTAAATAGGTTTCATTTGTATCCTTCATGAACAAGAAGTGGCACTAACAGCAGCGAGATTCAGTAAATAATTCAATGGCATTGATATTTCACCTATATAACTTTCTAGGATTCCTTCATTAGTAGGTTCTTCATCGAAATAGTCCTCTCTCTATCTCTTCTCTATTATTTCTCTTTTGCCTTCCCCATACCCCTCCTTAATTTTCTAATTCTTCATTTGGGGGTTACACATTTTTTTCATCTCACTCACTTTTTTCTTATTCATTAATGTGACTATAGTCAAAAAATGAATAAGTTTCCCTTATTTTATAAAAGGGTACTTAATGTTCTTTCCTAGGAATGCCAAAATTCACATAAGGAAAATGTAAGTGAAAAGACACATGGGGGGTAGGTGAAGATTCATTTCTTGGAACCTATAATGTAATTACACACTCTTTCTTAAGGGTTTTCAATTTTTTCCACTCTATAGAGATATTTATTTGAGAAAGGAAAAAGAGATAGCATTATTCCATTTTATCTATCTATTTTGTTCCATTCTCTAGAATTTTACAACTTTTGAAGATGTCAATAAATCAAGGAGTTTCTTATTTTCATTATGCATGAATGTGTGCAACTTTGTGTGCATGGTTTCCTCTCATTATTGATGTTATAAGAATACTTGTTTTTTTCCTATAAGTTTTGAATGTGATACCTAATTATTATCTTTAGAAATAATTTTGTTTTCTACTTGCAAAGATAATCCCCCCTTTCCTAATTTCTCATTCCATCTTCCCCATCATTCAGTAAATTCCTCCCTTGCAATTAATTCTAAAAAATTTCCACTGGTACAATGGAGTGTGCATGTTGGATCCCCGGTCTCTTGGCCATCAACAAATTTCCCTTTTTTCTCATTGACAATAAAATGGTTTTGTACCATCTAAGCAAAGGAACCTAGAGTTCTAGAGTGTTAGTAAGATACCCATTAATTTGTCTACCTGAAAAATTTTCTCACCAAAAGTTTTTGGTACCCACTATGGGGAATATTGTGTAGTACTATGCACCCAACATATGATCAAAAATATCCAAAAAAATCAAAATATCCAAAAACATAAAATTCTGGTATTTTACAAGTCTCTAAGACTTATATCGTTAACTAATGGATATACCTGGTAACCCTCCATTCCAAATACCCAAAATTTTGTTCCACATTCAAGAAGATATCACATCAAACTTGAGGGAAGCCATTTGCCATAATAGAAAAAGATTTACACAATGCTTCGTTTCCACAAGAGTGTTAAATTTGGATGAACGATCTGCTGCAGATTTGGAGAGAGAAAGACAAGCACAAACACAACATAGAAGAGTGTAGGATAATTCCAAACTTACAATTTGGCTTACCACAGGCATACAAGGTCACAAAGGTAAAGTGGATAATTTGAGCATGTATTTGAAGCAATATAAAGAATACAAGATCCAACCAAAAATCCCCATCCATCTTTCCATCTTGAAGCTTCTTGCACTGGTAGTCCAAGTACTATCAATCCATTAGACAAAGAGTTCTCAAATCTCAATGAAGAGTTTTAAAAATTCACCAATGTAGAAAATTAAGAGGATGATCAAGAAAGAGTGGAAGCAAAAGTAATAATAGATTCCGAAGTAAGGGCTGAAACTGAAGAGATAGAAAGATCTCAAGTGAGATCAGAAGTGAGATCTATAGTCAAAACGGAAGCAAGACAAAGAGCCGAAGCCATAATGGGTGCTGAAGATAGACATCGACCCATTGTACCATGGGGTAGAAACATAGGACCCCTTAATATTCCTCAACCCATCCACGAGTTACTGTCTGGGTCAAGAAAGAAATTTCCTAAGTTTAGAGGTGATGGAACACAACTCCTGTAGGAGCATGTGGTAGTGTTCATAACTGCATGTGGTGTACTTAGAGTAGAGCATGAGGATGTGTCAGTTAGAATATTTGTAGAATATCTATAAGATAAGGTGGCTAAATGATTTTACCTTCTAATGGCTAGTTCTATCACCTATTGGGAATACATTCATACTTTCTTTGAATCCAAATTCAATTCCATTGAAGATTGTCAAGATCTCTTAGTGTAACTAGTTAAAATGAAGAAAGAATATATCGAATCCATGAGAGATTTCTTATTTCAATACAACATGTTAATGAAGATGATACCTATTTAAGCACTTCCTTTGACTAACAATATGAAGAGATTATTCATCAGTTCCTAGCTTTCCAAAGTAGGATTTATTTTGAAAAGATTACAGCTTCTAACCCTGGTGTATCCTAGAATTTACTATGAATAACCCAGGCACACTGGCACATCACTTGGCCTAAGTTGAGCACTCACCTGAAATGTGCAAAGGCACTAGGTCCCTCTTTAGAGTTTCTTGTACAGGATGTTGGTGTGATGATGTTTAAACATGTTCAAATTCATGATTATACATAAACATTCCACAATGCATAATCCAAATGTATATCTTAGAGAATAATGGTAAATGAACTAAACAATAACTATGATAAGATTAACCATACAAGAACCAGATTCAGTCATGTCTAACACCATTATCCAACCAAAATACTCCATTTCATAAATACTATAAAACACAAAATCTACATACACTGTAAAGTATCTCCATGAGTCATGTGCGCATCAGAAAACCCATAACACAACTCAACAATAAATCAGTCCCTCTAAAATAAAAAATTCAATACATATTTATAGGGTAAGGAAATTTTCATTCACCACCCATGAACTTCTCAAAATAGGTCACATGCTAATAATATCCATGAACCTTTACAATATTATGCACAACATGCAAGTGCTCTAACAATAGATATCTTATAGTTAACTTCAAGTAGAAATCCTATTATTAGCTTAAACTATGTATGACACTTATCTTCCACTTATTCCCAAAATACCATTGTGTGGAGTGTAAGTATTAATATCTATAAAACAACAAAATCTTGATTTTGGATGCTTCAATACTATTATAATGCCACACACTTCCAGTGCCCTATATTCACGCGCCCAATACTTGGAATATTTCTCATTGTTCAACATTACCCCACACTAGAGTAAATTTACATCCCAACGATGTGAATGACTTCATATGTTTTCAATAATAAATATTAGGTAATGAAATAATGAAAAGAATGAGCCAAACTATGTACAAAAGAATGAAGTTTATTCTGCAACACCCTCTTCTTCAACTGGAAGGAGTAACTATGGATATTCAGTCTTGATTTCAGCCTCCAAGGTCTACCAATCACTTAACATGTTCCTCATTTTATCTGGAATATCTACGGATATGTCATCCAATTCATCCTTAGCGATTTTATCTTTCTCATTTTGTAGTATCCGAATAACATTGGCCATATTAGACAACATTACCTCCATGAGGTCCATCTTTTGCAGTATGAGTTTTCCAATCTTGTCAATCCATTCCTTATGTAGATCCTAGGTTACTGCGAAGGCCTCATGCTTTTTTTTACTAGCACCAACCTTTCTACACAGCCAAGTGTTTCATCCTTCATATCCTTCAGAACTTCATTATTCTCTACTAATGATTTTTTCCTTATTTTGGTGTTTGGCACCGCACATAAACTAAAAGCTTCATCATATTTCTTCAACTCACCCTTCAATGTTTGGAACAACACCTCACATATTGAAAATTTTCTACCAATAGTGGTCATCACTCTTGCTTCTTCTTCCCATACATCATTTTTCTTGGGGAGGTGCATTTGTCCTTCCTCCAAAAGTAGGCGAAGTGTTGTGCGTAGTTATTGTAACTCAGACTTGAAGTTTTGAGGAACTTTCTCCTAAAAATAAGGCCTCTTCAGTAAAATATCATCTGTAATCTACTCCACTATATTCTTTACATTTTGGGTCTCTGTAACTATATTATCATGCTCTTGAGTAAGGCGCTTGATTTCTGTGTCCTTGTCGTTTTTATCCTTGAATAATGCCTGGATTGTTACCGCCTTATCCATATTTCGACATGCTACTTTTTTGGACACCTTAATCAAAGCATTACTTACCTTCTCATCTAAAAAATGGGTTGGATTAGTGTTCATATGGCACATATGAGACACCTTCCTCATCTTTTTCAAAGTGCATGCCTCCTTGCAGACATCAAAATCAGGCTCATCCATATGAGTCTGCATGCCTCAAGATAGCTATTTGTGAGTATGACTATTGGTCATTTCAGGGTCCATCCAATCCAAGCCATACAATTGTTTTCTTCGTAGTGTACTCTAGAAATGAGTTCAAATAGTTTTTGAAGTGTCATTCATATAACCCAAGCCTTGAGTACCTACCATTTCTTCTTCCTTATGTGCACCTACATGCTCGCTAACATCTTCATGCACTAATGTGCCCTCTTCTTTCTTTTCTACTACGTATACATCATTTGGGATAACACCTTTAACCACCAAGTTGGATTCCTCCTCATATTTTCCTTATTTCTATGTGCGGCACATGAGGAATTATGTAACCCCACTAGCAATGCTCTCTCCTTTACCAGAAATATCTTCACAAATACTCACACTGGGTTCTATAGTCTCATATATTACGTACTCACCAATATCTTCATCCTCCTACATTTCCACACTAGGGGTGGCCTCAGCTCTATCTCCACTCATTCTTGGAGTTTCCTCTTCTTTTTATGTGCTTGGCTGTGGGGATTCTTCCTCACTATCTTTAATAGGAACATATTTCCTACAATTTCTCCTCTACTTCTCTTCATCCTTTACAAGAGTCATGCATGTTGATCTCCTTACTGGATAAGTTCTGACACCAATGTCTGTTAAATCATGCCTCTTCCTTAGAATCCTTCTCGTATGCACAAGTCCGGTGATGTCTTCAAGTTACTCTTGTTCTAGGATGTTTCCTAGTACTGTATGTATTGGTTCCTCTGGAGTCAGGGGCGCAAATGTAACATTCCTTGAAGTCCCCACTATTTTCTTCTTCTTAGGAGGTCCTGGAAGAGCTATATTCATACCCTTCACCACTTTTTCTTCCTTGAGCCTTGGTCAGAGGTATACATAGACATGCGCTAGTTCAATATTCCCTACAGCCAAACTCTCTGGCGTGATGTCCACATTATCAGACTCCATAGTTTTGACTTAGGCCTCCTTACTTATCCATACATATGTTTTGCATAAAATGTGAATGTCTGCGTCCAATTTTTCTGTGTCGAACTAGAGCTGACGCAGGTCATGAAATAAATTTATAGAGTACTTAAAATATCTTGAGGTAAATACAAAGGGTACTTACACCATGGGCTCTTCCCTTTAGAATTCATGTGGAAGCACCCCAAGCTGAAGTGTTGGTAAACTATGAATTCAGCATCTCCATCCAAAATCTTTGGCAACTCACGTAGAATGTGCCATTCTCCATTAAATGCCTTACACAATCTCTGGAACCACTTGTGCAAGTGCTCTTTGTAT
The DNA here is from genome assembly GCA_019776745.2 of Taxus chinensis. Taxonomy (NCBI): domain Eukaryota; kingdom Viridiplantae; phylum Streptophyta; class Pinopsida; order Cupressales; family Taxaceae; genus Taxus; species Taxus chinensis. Next base: position 926,432,041 of record CM034146.1, on the reverse strand, counting down.
GTGTTGGAAATAGACCCACGCAGTGTGTACTTGCCATATCTTTTGGCTAGGGATTTGTTCTCTAATACAAACTCCCATATGTTTTCCCTAGAACCCTCTGGTACCCCAACTTCACTGAACAAAATTAATAACAAAATTGTGCCCCAGGCTATCTTCTCACCTTTTTCTTCTTGGATGCATGCCTCATTCACCAAGCTCTCCGAAATGTAGCTAGCGATATTATAGTATGTTTTGTTGGCCATTTTTTTTGCTATATGTAACCAGCACATGTTTACCTCGTTCCATCGCTCAGTGGCCCCTAGCTTACCCTGTTAATCACGCTACTACTTCGGTGTCCATTTCTTCAATGTTAGTGACCTTGGAAGATCATGACCCCTTCTTATACTTATATAGGGTTTTTTTGGGATCAATTCCCTTGTTATCTGATAGGTCTCCAGGAAGCTCTGATCCCATGTCATGCATCCCTATTACCTTCCTGATCAAATTGAAAGTAATCCTTATTATCCTTCCCGTGAAGTAGAAAAAATATTCATGGACTCGCGAAATTAGCCACTGGTACAACTTCTTAGGATTTATCAAGTAGGGAAACTCTAGAATTTACATTATGCCCACAACTTCAAGTAATTTTTTTACTGCAGTGTCCAAGACCCTAGTGTCATCAGCCAATTACCAGTTAGTCCTTCTGTAGAATTTTTTCATGATGTCCTTCATACATTTGATAGTGCAGTGGTTAATCTCTGAAACCCTACACTGAGTAACTTTTATTTTCCATGTCCACCCTTTAATGAATCCTTCTGAATACAAATTTTCAACCAGTCACTCCTCTACTGGATCATCAACCTCCTTATCTACTACTGGAAACTTTTCATGGTGTCATCACCCCTTTAGATTATGCAAATTCCTAAAAACCCTAGCTAAAAAATGAAAACCCTAATCGCCCTTCCATCGCTCACATGCACCAGTCCTTAAATCATGCTTCCATGCCTGGGTACTCAACACCTTGCTTCACAATGCAACAAGATTACTCAATCTATAGAATGCTCTTTATCTCCATCTCTTCTAGCACTTCACAATTTATTTCAATTTTGTAAGGTAGAAAATGACGTTGAGAATGCCGAATTTAAACTAAGTTTCAAATATTCACTTCATTAATTACTCCACCTACCACCATACATGTCATTAATTTCTCTTGAGTGCGTTGTGCACCATATTATCTCACACCTCAAACTTTTGTGCCTCGATCATAATTTCCTAGCGTGTCACTACTTATCTGTCACTGATCTCCTCTACCCACACTTTCTTAATCCAAAGTAGTTTATCCAATGTGACCCAAAATACGTAGTCTCCAATGTTGCATCCTCCCTTGAATTATATGGAGCGCCCAATGCCTTATGCATGGTCTTAATTTTTTACTAATTCTTCGAAAGTTATCATGATTTTTGAAACCTTAATCCTTGTGTTCCTCTTGTGGTTACCCATGCTTTATTTCTTTTCCATACCTTCTTTTTCCACCCCACACTAAGGGTATGTGTATTCCTCTATACATATAAACACTTTAGATTATGATTAGCTTCTGGTGCGCGAACACGCTTATGACATAAAACACTGAACTAAATTGAAAAAGCATAGCGATGAAGAAGGAAATATATTGAGTAAAATATAGTAAAGGAAATTTAATATAAATAGAAATACTTCCTTATTACAAACATCACAAAGGCTTATTTATAGTAGGGATTCAACCTACTCCCATTGAAGTAATAAGGTAACTGTGTTCCATAAAGCACCTCTAACTTGAAATTGCTTGATACAATTATGTGAATGATAACATAAATTCCTAACCAATGCACCTTAATCTTTCCTAAGTGGCACAAAAACTTTGAATCATAAAGAAATACCATCTTCCATACCTCAAGATTGTTTTCCTTGGTGTGTCTGTCATGTCATTCCTTCTTTCTGGTCTTTTCCTACTTCTAACTCCAATGTGTTATCATGTGCCTTTCATCCAGTTCTATTAACTTGTCAATTCTTTATTCTAATGCTTTCTCATTAGCTAGACCTCACGTGTGTGTAATACACAAATAAGGTAACATGAATTCTATGGGAAGAACTAATTTTTCACCAAACACCAACTGAAAGGGTGTGGCCTTATTCAACCTTTTGTAGGTTGTTCTATATGCCCAAAGTACATTAGAAACGTTATCATACCAATATCTCCTTCAAACATCACAATATTTTGTTAAGTTCTAGCTCAATATCTTATCGAAGGCCTCAGCAGTACCATTTGCTTGAGGTTGATAAGGTGTAGTCTTATGGTGCACAACCATAAATTCATCCAATAATGTCCTGATTGTCTCATTCAATAAATGTGTGCCCCTATTACTTGTCAGACTCGATGAACATCCATACCTAGTAAGAACATTTTCCCATAAGAACCTTATTTCTTGAGCCATTGTAAAATCCTTTGTAAGTGTTTATTCTTCCCACCTTGTAATATAATCTATACAAGTGATGATGTAGTGTGATCTAGTTCTATGCGTGGCTGGGGAAATAGGACTTACAAAGTCTATTGCCCTTTTTCAAATGGCTCTACCCTTGAAATTGGTCTCAAAGGCATTTCATAATTCTAACCAAATTTTCCAAGGTACTGAAAATGATCACATGCGCCTTATAATACTCTTTAAAATCTTTGTACAGGGTCTCCCACCATTAAACAATGAATAGAATATTGCATGTGGCGGTATCACCTGTATAGTGCCCACCTATAATACCTCCATGAGCCTCTTCCATGATATCTATGTGTTCATGTTCTAGTACACACTGGCACAATACTTCATCTCGACCTAGGTTATATAAGTCACAACTGATCAACATGAAAGGTGTGGAACGAATCGCAAGTTGTTTCTTCTCCAAGTCTTTCATTCCTTTTGGCACTATACTTGTGTATAAAAAGACAACAATATCCTCCAATTCTGAAGGCATGTAGTTTAATGTGTACAACTATGCATCTGGCATTGTATCTTTAATTATATGGACATCCTCTCCTGATTGAATTCTTGATAAGTGGTTTGGGCCAGAATGACTTTTACCCAACTTTACCACAACTATATAGTCAAAATCTTGGAATAAGAAAACCCATCGGCATATGCGCCCTTGTAAAACGAGATTATTTACCAAGTATTTCAATGTCATATTATCTTTTTAAAACACAAATGGTATTGCTAGCAAGTGTTTTCTAAACTTATGCAGTGCGTAGATCATCGACAAGGCCTTGTGCTTTGTAGTTGTATAGTTACGTTTTGTAGGAGTCAAATTTCTACTAGAAAAATAGATAGGATGATCTATAATTCCTTCTACAGGATAAGATAATATTGCACCAATGGCCATGCCAGAGGCATCCACATGTACGTGAAAGGGTTAGTTCCATGAGGGAAAGTGCATAATAGGTGTCGTAGTAAGCCTCTCCTTCAAGTGCGCGCTGCTACGGTTCTCCCTAATAGAATTTCCCTTTTCCTTTTAGTACCTCGTCCAAGGGTGTGACAATGTTAGCATATCCTTTGATAAATTTTTTGTAATACCTTATTTTCCCCAAGAATCCACACACCTCACTCTAACTGGTAGGCTCCTCCAGGCCCATGATAACTATAACCTTAGCTGGATGTACTAACAAACCTTCCTTACAAATGATATGTCATAGAAGAGTTCCAAAAGGTGTAGAAAATACACACTTCTTAATGTTTAAGGAGATACTTAACTGTCTACACCTCTCAAAAATTAAGTGCAAGCTGTCACAATGATCCTTAACAAGGCCATATATCATCTAGTCATCTAAGTAAACCTGTAAGAATTTATGAATAAAATCCTAGAATGTTTGAACAACTATGCACGAAAATACTGCAGGTGCGTTCTTCAAACCAAAGGGCATCACCGTATATGAAAATATTCCCCATTCAGTCATGAATGTTGTTTTCCCTTGATCCTCCTTTGTAATTCTTACCTAATGATACCTAGAGAATCCATCTATGAAAGAGTAAATTTCATGCCCTACAACACCTTCTAATATTTCCTCGGTGAAAGGCATAGGAAAAGGATTAATTACACATGCAAAATTCAGCTCCATGTCGTTGACACAAATCCTAATTCTGAACATCTTTCATTATACTAATTACCATGGTGCTAACCCATTATGATTCTTCTAGGGGCTTAATGATGCCATATTTCAACATGTTGTCAATTTATTCTTTAACTTTTACATGTAGGTTAGGGTGTCATCCTGTAAGGTCTCTTCCTAACTAAGCATGCACCTTCCTTTAGCTTAATCCTCATCTCACCCAAAGACTCATGCACTCCCTTTAACTCATGGTAGACCCTAGGAAATAAGTCCCTAAAATCACGTAGTAACTCAATTATCTTAGCCACTTCAGAATTAGACCAATAGTATTCAATTATGGCCTCGTTAGTTTCATCATCCATACCAATATTCAATTTCTCAATCTTCATAGGTTCATGATAGGTGCGCACCTTCTTATCTAAACTTTATAAAACCTTGCACATACCTGTTGAATGATCTATGTCCAATTTTTCCACTTCTTCCTCATCCACTATGTAGACCATCTTCCCTTTCTCCTTATTTAGGAAATCATGCTCAAGTAGTGCGGCATCTATCTCATCTACTTCATCAAAATGATCTCCTAGGTCTACCTCACCAAGTAACTCCTAAATGAGTTCTTCAGCTTTTACACTGTCTCCCATAGTCAAGCACTCCATAACCCATAATGTTTCTTTCACTGAAGGTCTAGTGGATAAGTAGTCAAAATTATGGATCATTCCTATAATCAAGTCTTGCCAATTTCTAGTCTCCTTATGTAGTTCCACATAAACATATCAATCATGTTCTGAGCTGCGTAAAGTAAAATAAAGTTTTTGCACCCACAATGAAGATGGTAAAGCTTCCTATCCCTCTGTCTAGAGTCTCTCACACTGCTGAACATGGTGCTGAATAGGTTTATAACCATGATATATGTAGATTTGAGTAGGCACTTACTACTGAGGAACTAGGTTGTTATAGAAATTCTCACTTCATTCCATTCTATGAGATTATCCACGTGAACCATCTATTAGTGTGTTGTTGTCCCATGCAGGGTATACACTAACACATTTATTCTATCCACTTGATCCTTCCATTGTTCCTCCATGGTGTGCAAAAATACTGCACGAGGTATCCCTCTCTAGTGTATCGGAGTATAGAGTTGTTACTTATCCTCCTAATACAGTGACGTATGCATCCTCATGCAAATGTGCTTCTTACGTTGCACTCAACCATCTGGTAGGTGCCATTTCCCTAATTATCACAAGAAACACTTGTAGTATCATTAATAGATTATGTATCTTCCCACTAGAGGATTCCTTCCTTAGATGGCTCAAGTACTTCTAGATCTTGAAGGGTGTGCACATAAAATTTTGTTCAGGTCCTCCTTACTCAAAGGTTCAACATAAGGTATAGATTTCCCATCTGTCAAAGGGATATTACCTCATTATTCCTTGTTCTTAAAACTTATATAGCCCTTGTTGAACCATAGATCAGAATTATTTGCATAACACCAAGTGTGCCCAAGTAGATCTCGGAAGTTGTCTACCTCTGCAAGCGCTAAAACCTCAAATTCCCCAGTGAACTTGGCCCCTTGTATAGTAATGGATGCATCCTTTAAAATTCATATTGGTGTGGCCTTAGTTTTATTTTCCATAAACAGTACGTTAGAGGATGGATGTAATGGAGGTCTTTCCATTTGCACCCATGTATTAAAAGTAAGCACATTAACTTTTGCATCTGTATCAATCAATATATTTCTCAAAAGCCACCCATACAATACAACATTCAGAGTGATCTCCTTATCATAATCTAATCTATGATGGGGGAGATTAACATGCAGGATCTACCTTCCATTCTCTATACTTGTGCATGAAGTGTTTCCCTTTAACCAATTACCTAGTGATGGAATAATATTCTCCTAGTGCAACATCTTGCATACCTCTTTCAAATCATCAACATCTCACTAGACTATCTCTACTTCCTTCATTTGCTCTGAATTTCTTGACTATTCCTTTAAAAATTGTATCTCACCCTGAAGATTTATGAGCACCTCCATGGTTTCCTGATAATCATCCTTCTAGTGTGTAGGATCTGGGTATCTTGCATGTAAAACCTTCTCCTTAGTAATGGTATGCTTCTGTTGCGATGTTTCTCTGGAACGCGTAGCTTCAACACGTGTAGTAATTTTAACAAGTACTACCTCAAGTTCTGGTGCCAAATTTTTCATCTATTGATTTTCCATGGAGTGTTGTACTCCAACCATCCTTGTGCCCTTGTTCTCTTGCTTATTCTTCTTGCTAAGATGCTCATATAATTCCGAGCACTCCTCATAGTCATCATTCTTTCCAAAAAATAACATGTAATAATCTGAGGGCATTCATGCCTGTAGTGGTCAAGATATCCACATGTATAACATGTTCCATGAGGAAACTCACCTCGTCCACCACCATGGAATCCTCTACCTCTACCACGACCTCCTTCAAAGTGCCCTTCATTTTGATCGTAGTGCCCTTGAGTGTGATCACAATTATGGTGCACACTTTTACCTTTGGAGTTATCGGATTCTCCTATCTGTCATACACCAATATTAATGGCATCATGGATCTGATCAATCAACCTAAAATCTTCGGTATTGTGATTCATGGACCAGAAAATCTTATAGTAGCAAGATATGTTCTTCATTATCACACGTTGTAACAATGGGAAATGGTTTGCATCATGGTCTAAATGGCATATCTCACAGTCTAGAAATAATGAACGTAATGAATTGTGGGTACAACTATCCTTAGTATACCCCTCTACTTCATAATTTGTACACCAAATCCCAGTGTGTGTCTCATGTGCCAAGTTGGCTGATAGTTTCTCCAACTTATTTTCCATAGCTACAATTTGAGCTTCCAAGAATGGGATCACACTTATATCTATACTTCCAACTACCTCATTGCACAATGTTGCTTCAATTGCTTCACTTGGATCCATATATGTCTTATGTTACAACACCCTCCTAAAATGTGTGATCAATCCTCCAACTAAACACTGTGCATGCTAGCTTGCATGGATATCATACAAAAGTTTAGACCAAATTGTTTTGAAACGGGCATCATATTCCCAAACACTCTCTGTAGTGCCCTACTTAATATCCTTGAGTGTGTCTTATACTCTTCTTCTCAAACTCAGGGATATAAAATTTATTAAGAAAGGCATCTGGTAACGTTGTATAATCTATGCAAGTCTTATCATGGTCAAACTTCATGTACCAATTATGTGCGCATCTTTGAAATGCAGTTACAAACTAGGATTACCTTGCGCTTAGAAGTCATGATCCCTTTTGTGCGCCATAGTCTCTCACACATGTGCACATGCTCAATAGCATCTTCTAGTCTCCTATACTCTGGTAGATGAAGTGATGTCTCCATGTAAATATTCTGGGGTTGGTGAGGACCATGCCCACCGGATCCAGAACCTCATATGTTACCTCTACCTCAAGACCCACTGGAACAACAAACAACCATAAACACCTATGCCTTACAGTCCTCCACCTAGCATCAGGAATTGAACTGGAGGATGTACTTCCCTGTGTCCCAATAGTGGTATTAAACTAAATTCCTATAGTCTTTGAGGTGGTACTACTCCCAGAGATGAGTCTAAAATTTTGTGTGCCTGAGTTCTACATCGATGACATGCTTTAAAAAGGCACCTCCAAATAATAAGGAAGACGTCTTCCTAGCCATAGATGTACTTAGTATTTGATTCACTCATGTTATTATACTACCCAAACTAGCTTGATGACTAGTGGTTATACTAGAAACTGGAAAACCAAGTGCAAGGGTTAGGTTGTCAAGTAGATTCAGATGTGCACACGCAACCCATGTCATTTCTACTGGAGCACTCTCATAAGAGGTCAATAAGGTTTACCTATTATACTTGCCCAAATGGAGGAGTTCTAAATGCTCTAGCTCCACATCCTCTGTGTGAGATCCAAATCCTTCATGAGCCATCTCTCTCCTCAACAACATGCATTCTAGAACCTTTCGTTGCTTCCCTAACTCCATCTTGTGCACCTCATTATACTTAAGGCACCTTTCTACTCTTTTCCTCTCTATCGCTAGGTACTTCATCCTTCACCAAACCTGTTCATGCCCCCATGTGTGGTGTATTTTAGCTATCCATCAGCTTCTCTTCCAAATTTAGGGCTACCAATAAGATCTTAACCACCAGTGGAAAGCCATGCAAATAGGTTCCCCAGCAATAACATAAAAAAATGAACTCAGCTACCTCTGGGAGAGAATAAGTGGAAATTGAGTACACAAAAATATATTTATTCACAATACCATGGAACTAAGTGTCCACAATGCACATCTAAATCAGATTAGCATCATAGAGGGACTGAAATTCTTTCTACATCTAGAAAAGTGTGTGAAACCTCCAATTCCTTTTAGATGCATAAGTAATCAGCCACTTGTACAACTCTATCAGAGATATAGCAAAGAAACTCTCATATAAATAGTCATACAACCTACTACTACATCCAACAAGAATGCCCAAGCCTCTAAAATAGAACCACATCCACCCTATAAAGTAACCATTGTTCCTGGAACATCAATTCCACCTACTTCCAAACCTTTTGACATTATTGAGCATGGGAATAAATCCAAAGTTCAAATTTCCAAATTTGAATTCCTACAAACACGCCCCAAATAGTTTGAAAGTTTGGTCAACTACATTAAGTTTTGTAACCCAAAGTGTAAAAATTCAAATTCCAATCCCAAAGGGTTACTACCAACACCACCCACTCCACTGTCATAAAATATGCTTGCATTAAGCGTATCAAAAACAAAACAAATAAAACCTTTCTACTTATCTCTCTTGATTAAAGGGAACTAACTTAAAAATTTCATAATAGACTCGGGTTCCTTATAAAAAGTGATTCCCATTAATGTTGTTAATTCCCTAGGCCTTACCTTGACCTGAGAAACCAAATCATGTTACTCTATGGAATCAAAAGAAGTACCACTGGTAGGAAGAATCAAATATTCCCAAGTAGCTCTAGCAGATTACCCAAACAAGAAAGTTTTACTTACTATTCTAGTAGCAGACATCCTTGCATATTTTGGTATGTTGATAAGCATGAGCTTCTTTAGGGACTTGGGTGGTGATATTTGGATAAATTGGTCCTCTATGACCATTCTGGTAGGAGGTGAAATGAAGAAATTACTGCTAATGCAAAAAATGAAATATACCATTTAAAAGCGATCCCAAAGTTGATATCTTATTCCAATATAGTGGACTTAGAAAATATTTATTCACATCAGAAAAAGATGAGAACCTACCTCTTCTCATTGAGGATGACAAGGATCAATTATGGAGAATGGAATTTGACAGGAGTCACTCTAGTGTGGGATCTAGATTAGGAATTTTGTATATATCCCATTCAGGTGAGCTATATCCATTTATTTACAAATGTCAGTTTGACAATACAAACAACACCACAGAATATGAGGCTCTCCTTCTTGGGATGGACATTTTTGAGTCTATGGGAATAAAGAAACTCATGTTCCTTGGTGATGCTGAGGTAATTGTGAAACAAGTAAGAGATTAATATTAGGTGAAAAATGCAAGGCTCAAACAATATAAAAATTGAGTATGGGATTGCATTAAATATTTCGATGCCTTCTCAATCCAATATGTACCTTACGAGTAGAATGAAAATGTTGATTCCCTCACAGTCTCAACTTCCTTGATGACTCCCCATCCATCCCTTGATAAGTTCAAGGTCACTATTCAAATAACATTCAGTACAAGCATACCAGATAATTTGAATAACTGGAAAGTATTCTATGACGAAAGTCAACTTCTCTCTTTCCTAGAGAAAAAAGATAATTTCATAAATCTTTTCTTCAAGGGAAGTGACAACCCAAATTGGGAGTCTACTATGGATGAAGAAAAATAAGGTACTGATGGAGTTGATTTAGAATGTGTCTTCAAGCTAAAGGGAAACAAGATCCCAAAATTTATTTTGTCTCTAGAGGATTTTTTTTTATAAGCATGACCGATGTGTCAAAGAAAAATCCAAACAATCTTCACGTTGCCTAAATAATTTTGGAAAAGAGAACATTAGTACCACTGAGCAGCCAAGGATGGTTAACATTCACAAGTTTTATTTTCTTGAGGAGGAAAGGATATTTTTTAATTTCTAAGAAAGTTTTCTTATGTTATTTCTTAGTCCTACGATGAACTAAAGTCTTTCCAATCAAAGGAGATACATCACTTCTTTCCTCTGAAGCCCAAAGCTAAGCCTTTTAAGCAAAAGAAGAGGCGTTATAACCCCAAATTTATAAATATAATCACAGAGAAGTTTTTAAAGATTTTAAATGCTAGAATCATCTTTCATATCCACCATTCCACGTGGATAGAAAATATTAGTCTAGTCCATAAGAAAAACGAAGAGATAATAATTTTGTGGACTTTCGCAATCTGAATAAATCCTTGTTGAAGGATAATTATTTTCTTCCCATCATGGAACATTTCCTACAAGAATTCGCTAGATTATAAATTCTCTTACTACTCAATAGTTTCTCTCGATACAACCAAATTTAAATAGTTGAAGAAGATCAGTCCAAGACAACTTTCACCACTCCATGGAGCACCTTTTCCTATAGTAGGATGCATTTTGGTCTCATCAATGTCAGAGAAAAATTTCAAAGATCAATGGATTTAGAGTTCAAGGACCTAAATAATTACATTTTTATCTACCTCAATGACCTCATAGTTTCTTGAAAGAAGTGAGGAAATCACCTTGCATATTTGGAGCAAGTACTCATCACGTTTTGGAAGCATTGTACATCTCTCAATCTGAAAATGTGCATCTTTGGAGTGACTAAAGGAAAACTCCTTGGACACGTATTAAATGGAGGGAGATAGAATTGATCTTGAGAGGATAAGATCCATCCAAGCATTATCTCTAATAACAAGTAAGAAGGTAGTACACTCCTTTATTGGTAAAGTTAACTTCCTTGGAATGAGCCATAGCCAAATCTTTGACCTTGGTATGTCCCAATTTTGATCGAGATTTCATCTTGTACTACTACGCTTCTAAGAAAACACACTCCACCATCCTATTTCAAAAGAACGAAGAAGTTATCAAGGCACCCATTTCCTTAATGAGTCATCCATTAAAGAATCATGAGATAAAATATAAAGATATGGAAAAACATGCCTATGTTGTAGTAAAAGCATTAAATAATTTCAGATTTTACATCCTCAACTCCCACACATTGGTAATAGTTACATGTGCAATGTAATATTGACTCAACAAGATCCCAAGTCCAAAATATTAAATTGGGTGGTAAGAATCCAAGAGTATGATCTAGAGATCTGACATTCAAATTTGGTTTGAGGTAATGGGATATTTTGATTAATAGCTGAAGATGATGCTCTCAAGGTTCAAAATGAGACAAAGGAGTTCTTTTTTTTTAATGTGTAATCAAATACATGCTTCAAGTCCTTTTTTGTGAGCACCACTAATGAATGGTATGCCAACATTTCTTACTTTCTAAATTACGGTGATTTCCCAACTCATCTTGATTATAAAAAAAAATAACTCTAAAATTAAATTCAGTTATGTATGTCATTTGGGACCATGTATTATATAAGAGAGAACTTGATGGGTGCTTCCTAAGGTGTGTAGATAAAGAAAAACAAGAGAATATTCTTAAAGCTTATCATGATTAGTGGTGTGGTGGGCACTTCTTAGAAATGGTAACCACCCACAAGATCCTTCTTGGAAGGTAATATAGGCCTACCTTGTTTGCATATACTAAAGACTGGGTATCTAAGTGTGAAGCTTGCAAATAATTTTTTGGGAGACATCAGCTCACTTCACTTCACTTCGGATGGTGGTAATTGAAGAACCCTTTCAATAGTGGGGCTTGGACTTCATTAGAGTTCTCAACCTTTACTCAAGCGTAGGACACTGTTATGTTCGCAGGGCGACAGATTACTTTACAAAGTGGTTAAAAATGATTCTGACCAAACAGGCCAATTACAAAACTATGTGTAATTTCATCAAGCATAATATCATTTTCTATTTTGGAATTCCAACCAATATTTTGGTAGATAATTCTACCTACTTATCCTCCATAGATTTAATAGGTTTCTACAATAGTTATGGAATACCATTGTCTCACTCATCAGTCTATTATCCACAAGGGAATCATCAAGAAAATTCTAGAAAAATAAATCTTGTTACCATCATCCGTAAGTTAGTTGATGAAAATCAAATAAATTTTGGTGTGTCAATTTTTGGCTTTCTAGCACATTATTGTCCTATTTGTTTCATTACTTCTTCTTTGTACTCCTTGGATATAGGTTGATAAACCTCCTAATTCCAAGTACCTACACCTAGGTACACACTAACACCATGGCATATGTATTAGAAAACTCTATAAAAATTCATACACACCAAATTATGCATATCACACTCTCTACACACTTAATCATAATATCATCCAAGTTCAAAATGACAATACTTAGCCTTAAGGCCATTTTTGTTTCTTAGTCCCATTTTGTGTCTTGTATCCCTATTCTACCATCATGGCTGAGTTGATTCCTCTTTCTGTGTAGATGGAACAACCAAAGCCACTTCTATAGGAACCTATTACTGTGCTATATAACATTTAATTAGAGAAAGTAGGATTATATACACAAAATAAAACTTGTATTGACTAATATAGTCAAGAATTACACTTCTTCAGGAGATAAAAGTATGTACAAAGATGTGATCAAGTACTACAACCTCAATTTTCATTCATGAAGATGAGAATAACCATAGCACAACTATTCCTAATCCTAATTAGACTTGACAAGCATCAAATCACTCTAAAACCTTCACTATGACTGTAAAAACTGATAATTTAAATCTTGTTTGATAGGGTCGAGAGGAAATGGCTCTTACCCATAGAATTTCACTCTAAAAATTTAAGGGAAGGTAAATGACATGGAGAACACCAGGATTTCAAGTTTTTAGGAATTTTGACTATGCCAATTTCGAGCTCAATCGAGCCCTAGTTCTGGGTAGAGAAGGTAAAAATCAATTACATAGAGCTTATCCAAATGTTTCAAAGCCTGCAGTAAATTGTATTGTGCTTGTGATGACATAATCTACATATTCCATACTTTACAGTAGGTTAATTGATTCAAAATACGTGACTGTCAATCCTTTCCTCTCGGCTTGTGCAGGATTCACCATGAATGCACATGAAACAATGCATAACATGTTAGAAACATGCCAAGGAGTCACTGTCAAAATTCAAGCTTATTAAATAACCTTCAATGGTGATGATTACAAACTCTAACTCAAGAATATTAATTATTCTTTTTCAAAATATCCAAATTTGTATATCAAGCACCTTCCCTAGTATCTCTCAACCATCACTTAGATTTAGATATCAGTTCAACCTCCCTTACATGATGGGATTGACTTGGATCCATGTTGAAAATGGATATACAACTTAATCTTAATAAATTTTTGGCCTTTACACACAATAGGACTTGTTTCGACATTATAAAACACACACATATTTGAAAATTCAAACACATAATTTAGAGGGAAATGGCATTTAAAGACCTAGACTTTCCTAGAATCAACACAACCATGACAATACTATGACAACCTCATGATTCTCCTGCATCAAATTGGCACAAGAAACTCTATGATGAACTATGGGTGGACAAGATTACTCCCAAGAAGGTAATTTTCTTATCTCCATTTCAATTTCTCTATAGAATCAATGCAAAAATCCCAGTCAGCATTGAGTTACCTACACTTAAATTGGCCAAAGTTGTAGAAGATGGTCAGTACCATGATGCTCTCGATAAGAGAATATTGTTCCTTCAAAATCTTGAAGAATATAAAATCAAAGTGGTGGATTGTATCGTAGCACATCATCTCTGATGAAAAAGCCTATTTTTTAGAAGGTTATAGGTAGAATCAAGGTATGAGACCCCTCCAATTTTTTTCAAAAGGTTATTTACTGTCAATTTCATATAAATAAGTTTCATAAAATACCTCTGTATAGCCAAGTTACACCTTCGTCAAGTTTCTCTCTAAGGAAAGATCAAGGAGTTAGCCAAATTTCCAAGTGGACACATATCAAGCCCAAATGGTGGCACAGTTTTTTACACCAACTATCCCAAAAGTTTGGGAAATTTGGGACATTAAAGTGTGCCCAGCCACCGTGTAATCCCTTAGACCATGATATGACCATTTTGGAGCCTAAATTGGGTAATTAATCCATCATGCAATGTTTTCTAGCCCCCAACATCATCGAACCACAGAGTGCTAACTGCACCAATCAGAGAGGAGCACACTATTTTACACAAACCATCCTAAAATTATGGGATGGTTGGGACACAAAAATGTGCCCACCTCCCATCATGGCCCTCGGTCACCCACATAACCCCGAAATTTTCTTATGAGACTTCTTTTAACCCCCTCACCCTTCCGCCTCGAAAAATTACATTCTGCAACATGGACCAATGGGAAGGGGACATAATGTTTTGTATAAACCATCCCAAAAATTTGGGATTGTTCGGATTATTTTATCCAATCATGTTTATCCCCTTCCCACATCACTCGTGTGACCCTATTTTGGCCCCCTGGTGGTTTAAGTTATTATTGGGCAATTACTCAACAGAAAATCATGAAGTGACACTTGGACCAATGGGAAAGGGGTGAACGTTTTTACACAAACCATCCCAAAAATTTGGGACGGTTGGGACAAAAAAATTCCACATGCTCAAGTTGAAACAATTTCATTATTTTGGTTTTGAGTGTTACTTCCCCTTCTTTGAATTCTTCCCGTACATGCACACAAAAAACCCTTGCTTCTAGCCCTTAAATCAAAAATGTTTCTTCATGCTCCAAGAAATAGTATTCTCATGCCTAAATATGACTAGTTATCAGGTTTTAATCCTCTAACTGATGATTTCTTGTTGAATGGTGGGTTGTAAAAAGGGTTAATGCCTCTCAAAAAATCTCATTAGGTTCCTTGGGTAAAGGTTTGCACAAGTAAAAAAATTAATTCTCAAGGACTTGGATTGTTTTCTCACAACACTCAAGAGAGATTGTGTTTTGTATTATGTCATGAAATACTCCATTTAAAAAATGCATGATAAGTTTTGAAAGGATTCATAGATCCTATGGTGAAGGTATTATCCATCTAACTTGGCATAAACATGAAGAATAACGTGTGAAAGGATCCTAAACATATGACTAGGGTTTATGGCTCAAAACCCTGACTGAATAGATCAATCATGAAAACATGGTTGTGGGTGCAATTCAAAGTTGTTTATGGTTTATTGGCTCATTCCATGAGAAATTAAAAAGGTAATACTTTATCCTAACAATAAAGGGCATTTACAATGGTTATATACCATACTAAAACCCTGGTTATTATAGTGAACTCTTCCATTTATAGCTTACATTGTCTTAGTGGTGATGAAAATTAAGAAACTAAAGTAAAAAATATCTCTTTATCTTTGTTACATGTTGAATATGTTCCACTAATATTTAAATCTTCAATCTCAAGCTTGGAACATGTGGGAAACTTGATGGTAAAATTGTATTAGTTGATGTTTGAGCTCCCTGAGACATAACTGTTCTCAACTGTGAACTAAATATTAAGCGATTTGTGTCATGCTCTCATTCTGGAAACCTCTTTTAGCTAAGTTGTACATCATGTACATATCATGATAATGGCTTGGTATAAGCATATAGTTTACTATCCTTCAATGTTCAAGTCAGTAATCTCCAGTTGTGTGCTTAAATGGTGTTCTATGTCTAAGTTTGGTGGTTTCCTAGCCTTGGGTATTTATGAATTCCTTCATTCATTTGTATAAATGGCTGAGTTGAGCTCATAAGCCTCTTCACTTTATTTGATCAAGCTTAAAATGCATAAATGAACTCAAAAGGAAGTGGAAGTTCAAATGGAAAAGCTTGAGGGTTTAAAAATAATTTTCAAAGGAATTTTGAAGTATGTCTAATGTTTTCCTGCAATGTTAGTTCTAATATTGGGCCAGACTAGACTAAAAGACAAATTGTAAGTTCATTGTGCTAGAAGACAAGCCAAGATGCCAATTATATTCTAGGATGGTAGAAGTCAATCTTTGTTTTTCTAGAACTCAACAGAATGTTAGAAGTCTGAAACATATCTCATGATCACCTCAACCATATAAAGAGTTATATCCTCTCAAGGTCTTGAAATAATTTGTAAGAGAATAATTATGTGTGATTAGTTATACTTCTTTGTGTGTATGACCAAGAGAAGCTATGTGAATGGTCCTTGAAGTTCAAGTTGAAGGGTCATATGTTTATGCATTCACTACCTAAAAAAAACATTTTTAGAAATAGTAGTTGTTGAACAATGAAGGGTTATTGATACATGATGAAGCTTGATGAATCCCTATGATGTATGCGGAAGAAATATGTACACATTGGAGATATATGTGTAGCTAGGGTGATCATTATAAGGTGAAGTTAATAATAAAAAGATTCATATGAATTAGGGAGATTCATCTTCATAGAGAAAGAGTATAATGAAGAGTGGAAAATTACCCTTTAAGATCTGATATTCGATATTTAAGCTCAACTGCAAATAGAAGGTTGAAGATATAGTTGATTAATACATCGGGATTTATTATTTTGGAGAAATTAGAATGATAGAGGTTGTATGAAACTTTGATTGACATCCCTGAATTGAAGGTTTTGAAGTTGGTGAAAAAAACTTGAGCAATATAGAGTGCATATGATGTTCTCATGCAGGTGAGAAAATTATTATTTTGAGAGAGAAAGTTAAGGAGATGGTTGTTTCAAGAATAATTGTTTGAAAGACTTCTTGTTCTATATAAATTACAACAGACTGAAAGAGGGAAATTTGATAAGATTGAGTGTTTGAAGTGAACTGGTATGACAAGATTTTATGGTGATTAGATGAATAAAATGCGGATGTAAAGAGAAGAGTGAGTTAATCTAGTGGTCACTATCAGTTGTAGAAGACACCAAATTCAGCATGATAAAATCCTTGAAAGAGTCTAATTTATAGCTTAAGAGGAGGGAGTAGTAGTTTCCTTATGAGTTGTTGCTTACAAAAGAAACAGGTAGAATCCTGATTGATACTTGGGAGTTTAAGCTTCCAGGAAAGTTAAATCTTGTCAAAGACTAAGTAGTATCTTGGTTAAATATTTGGAGTTTTAGCTCCATGTTGAGTAGAGGATCAACTTCAAATCAATGTAACATTTACAAAACATTCTTAATCTAAGATAGTTCTTTGTTTTAGTAGGTTTTTCTCCCAGTTTGGGTTTCCCACATTAAATCCAGTCTTTGTGTTCTCTCTCTAACTTATCACTTAATGTGATTGCTTATTTGGTTTTAGCATCACTAATTAAGTGAGATGAATAAGTTTTCAAAGTTTTAACAATCAATGACTCACCACTCCTCTCATTTCCCTAGTTTCCAAAAATTTCTATCACATTGTGGTCCTCTTGAATCAAATTTAACAGCTTAAAGGTGATCCTAAAGGCAAAAACATGGGTACATTATCAGAATTAGTTTTGAAAAAGAAGTATGAGATTTCTGAAGCCCTTATAAATGAGTTAAACATGGAAATCAATCTAATTGAAGCTAATCATTCCAAAGAACTCAATGATATGGCATCATTTGTTGAAAATGTGTCAAAATTTATAAGAGACAAAGATAAATCCTACCTCAATAATGAATAATAATTGAAGACTCTAAATAATGAGATAGAATAGGCCACAAGTAAACTGATGACATATCAAAAAATTGAGGAAATTACAAGCAATCTTGAGAACTTTAGAAGTAAATAAATACATTCAAATGATAACTCAATTATGGTTATTAAAATTGAAGAAACATGGTGTGAATTGGAGCATGAGTCCAGTCATGAAATCATGCCAAGCTATCATCAAATCCAAATTTGAATAATGTGATGAACTAAGTGCTTAGTTGAAGACTCTAAGAGATGAATTAGAACAAGAAAGACTAAATTGAATGGTGAGCCAAGTCATACATCATGTCAAGGAGATTCTAAAAACAAGAAGTACATCAAAGAACACAGGAACCTCATCAAACAACCAAATGCAAGGAGATTCCCTAGTAAGTTCATAGAATATGTTTCTCAAGCCATATTTTTGACATAGAGCTATGGACTGTATGATAAATATAGACAAAGAACACCCATGGAGATATTGTAGGAATAAATATGAAAATAATACAGTGTGTTTTAACTGCAAAGAAAAAGATCACTATTATCACAAAATTACAGCATCCCCCAAATAGTTAGTTTTTGGAATTGGTTCATTCGATGTAATTAGCTAGCATGGGGTTATCCCTAAAGTTGTGGGAATTTTGGGCTTGAGATAACCCTCTGGAGAAGGCCATTTCTGTTTCCTAATCCTACCTACCACAACTACTCCTAATGCAAACAAACACTTATTTAACCTATTCTAACATTCCAAGGAGACAAGGAGAGAGATTGCATGAAATAAAACCTATACCAGAAGTGGTGATACAATAATAAAAAGGAGTGTCAACTACTTTCCCAACCTACAAAATAGTAAAGGAATGGACTTAGAGAGGGTGGTCATGAACCACAGACCAAGACACATACATCCACCATCCCCAGTATAAGCACAAAACACCAAATTTGCAATGAATAATAAATTTACACCTAATAGCTAATTTGCAATGAGAGGTAAGAGAGAAAACTAAAATCATGCAAAGGCTCGAAAATTTAATGTAGAACACAATTTTATTGCTCCTTGAAATATACATAGTACATTACATGTAGGGAGAGAAAAGTTGTTATTACATGTTTTAGGAGAAATGGTTTAAGCCCCAAATTCACAACAGCCCAGATGTGGAGAAGAGGGGAGCATGGGGAGGAAAATTACCAAGAACCTTTAGAAAATTATGCCCCCTTTACAATTTAAAGAGAAATATGTGACAAGAGAGAAAAGAAAGAGACTCGAATGCATGCTCCCATTTTTCCAAAAACTGTATTAATTGATTTAAAAGTAGTATGGGGCACCTATCGATCCCATGTCTCATGTACTACTATCTACAGAAAAAAGAATTGACACCCATGTTTATTTAATGGTGATAGGAAATTATTATTGTGTATGGAATTGCAATAAAAGTAATGCAAATTTTGACCTCATTACACTTTCCAAATTTTAAATCTGATGTTTCTTGTGCGTATAGGGCTTTGATAAATTTCCAGAAAGTCAAAGAACACATGAAATAGAGCTCCCAGCTGAAATTTATGGCCATTTGAAGTTTCACAATTCTGCAGGAAAACTAGGGATCATTACTGTAAGTTCTCCTTACTTCGGGAAAATGACCCCCAACTACTTCCATTTTCATCGCACTTCTCCATTTACTTTAGTTTTCTTATCTTATGGGAATTAAATAAGTTCATAATCACCACGTGACTCTCTTTTGTATTAGTCCTTCACTACAAGGGTTAGAAGGTGAATTACTTCGGTGCATGGGGTGGAGAGCCCATTATTTAGCTCAGTGCTCCACTCGCTTCAACAACTCAGATTTCATTTTTCTAAACAAGGATATTTCTACTTACATTTAAATGAGATGGACTACTGATACTTTACTATCTTAGGATTCCTTTATAACTTAAGTCTTCTGCCTTTGTTTGACCACTTTACATCGACTAAGTCGGTGGCTTACTCATTGTGGTATTCAAATGCCACTTTGATTACTTCATGTTGAATGTATTTTCCTATGCTTACCTCGGTTTCATCTTCCCTTGGCTCTTCATTTAACGGTGATCTCCACATCTTATGATTAAGAATTTCTTCTCAAAATGCTAATCACTCTATCCTTTGGTCTGCGACGTTCAACATTGCTTTTTCTTCATTTACGGGATTTTACAATGCATATTCCTCACTATCCAAAGCATTGGTTTGCATTACATTGAGCTTACATTCATACCACCCTTTTTGCATTTTTTTTTAGCATCCCTCGTAATGAAATACTCCTCCCTTTAATTGTGTTCAATGCACTTTGTATGACTTATCTCAGTGGGTGAGCTAAGTAAGTTACTCATTGACCACCATTTTACATTTCTTACAGATCTATTGTTATGCAGTGATTTTTCATTTCCTTAATTCATTTACATGTGGGGTAAGTGCATGAAGTTGGTGGACAATTCCGTGGACATAAAAACCCGAAATAAAGGTACCGCGATCGTGGTTATTGAATTCTAGGTTCAGTAATTACCGAACCTAGTTCTGCGATCGCGGTTTATAACCGCGAGCGCGGTTATAAACCTCGATCGCGGAACTTTGAGACAAAATTTAACAGTCCCGCGACTCGTTATTTTCCTAATTTTCAATTCAAACCGCGACTTTTCCTAAACGTTTTTCACTCGCACTTTCAATACTATCATAAAATTGCTCATCGGACTTCTGGATAGCGATAGATTCAACCATGCCGCCAAGACGAGGAGGTAAGTCCCCGATTGTAATCATTTTTTTGCATTTTAGGTTGTTTTTTTTGCATTTTAGGTTTTTTTTTGGCATTTTCATGGGTTTTGTGAATTGTTTGTTTATGTATACAATTTATTGTTTTATCAGTTGGTCGGCAAGCTCGGGGCTCGTGCAAACCGTCAAAACATTCCTCAAAACCCACCGAACATTCCTCAAAACCCTCCGAACATTCCTCAAAACCATCCTCCAAACATAGATCCGCCCCCTGTGGCTCCTTCTATCCCCACTGAGCCAACAGGAACGCAAGATAATATCATTGGAAGAATCCAAGAAAATAAAATTGTCATTGAGAACCTAATTCAAACTATAAGACAAAACCATGCTACAAATCCATCCCGCATGACTTTAGCCAATACATTGCAAACATTGATTGGCGAAGTCGAGTCTGCAACCAACCAAATACATAGATGGAACACCTTTAGAAGTGACTGTAGGCGGTGGTATGCGGATAAACTATCTCATGCGGCTGTCAAAGACAAAAAAAATTGGAAAAGACCTAATTTGTGCATTATTTACCGACCCTAGAACCAATGCCCCCCCTGCAGTTACTTGCAAACGGTTCCCAATCCATTGGTGCCATGATGATAGAATCAAAAACAATTTTTGGGACCGATGGTGGATGGTTTTTGATTATCCACCATGCAACAACAATGAGGTTCCTCTTTATTTTTTGAAGAAATTATATTGTGAGTTTGTGCTCAATGAGGTCCCGAATTATTTTGACTTTTCAGACTTTTTTGGTCGAGGAGGTGGCTCTGCACAGAGCAGACCTGGTGCACGCGTAGGTCATCCTAGGATCCCCCATGCCCTAAAACCCCCATTGCCTTCAGTTATCCCTCCTACAGTGAAGGAGGTTATGGAGATTGATACATTGCATGCATTGAGGGAGCTCACTGACACTCTCACCCAGCATAGCACCCAGATTGCATCCGGTGATGTTGGTGGAGGTGCCAGTTCTAGTGCACCACACCACTGTGGATCATGTGGTGCCGTATGCACTGCAGGCGAGACATCATTTGCTGGTTCGCAGGATTTTTTTTCTATAGATGAGATGCTGGGGAATGTTTTGGAACTGGAGCCACTGATATTGGTCTTTCACAGGTAAATTTTAAATAAATTTAAATAATATATATATGTACAATAGTTTAATTCACATGTTTGAGATATTAATATATATATGATTGTACTTCATGTACATACATGTAAAAAACTAATTTTTTATTTTATTTTAAATAGCAAGAGCCGGTGAAGGAAACATCCGGTGTTGACATGCTAGCTACTGCGGTTGGGCGTGTTTCAAACGTAAGTTTCAAGTTGTACAAACTTACATTTTTAATAAATCATTTAATTGCACTAGATTATTATTATAATTTGTTTCACGTGTATGTTGCACATGTATTAATATTTTTCTCTTCTATACACAGGAGCCTGGCGGGTCATCATCTGCTCAGGGAACTGAAGCTACTGGCATGCCTCGCGTGAGTTTTTACGCAGGTTAGTTACAAATCTCTTTAATGAATGATAAGAGTGATGAAGAAATGTAAAAAAGGTTAAATCCTCTCGTACCCTTTATCTAAAAAAATCTATGCGTCCTTTCCATATGATTATAAGTTTTATATGGATTGGTGTACTGAGATTTAAGAATTTACAACATCATTGTACCCTTAATAGATAGCTCCTCCAATTTATGACAACTCCTGCGAACCCTAACTCCACCACTCATATGAACCCTAATAGATTTGCAGGCGGCGGACATATATATGTGCACACGTAGGGTTGTGTGAAATTACATGATGGAGGTGTCCTTTCATTTTAGAAACTACATCCCCCTCTGCAGAACATGTAGACCCCTAAGGGTTTGTTTCTAGAAATATTCTTGGGCACTGGGTGTGGGGCTTCATTTGCTCAAACTGCAGGTGCAATGGAGCCATTGTTGGGGTTGGATCTGACACTACTGGCACCAATGTTGCCAAGAACTTGTAAGGAGGAATGGAAAATCCTGTTATCTTTGTTGGGGACACTAATAACCCATTGGGAGGTTGAGTGAATCCTAACATCTTTGTTAGGGGTGCAAACACTAGGGTTTTTCTCCCTTGTTGATAGCTTGGAAACTCTTGCTACAACTAAAGCTTTAGTCAATCACTCATTTAATGAGGTTTTGTAAAAGAAGACATAGATCAAAACCATGAGGCCTACTAAGAGAAACCCAAGTGTAACCTTTGGCGATGAAGTCCTCGAAATATATTCATTTTACCAAGATCATGCCTTGATCTGTAGATTCACTCATCTTTAGCCTAGCCTCCCTATCCTCCATGATTAGATCTCCAAGAATTGGTTCCCGCTTCTAGTGGGTAGGTTAGACCTCTACCCCTATGCTAAGGGAATTTTTATTATTTTTTCCCCTCTATAGCTGACAAGGACAAAATTTCTAAACAACTTTGGGTTTTCCAACAAAGGTACCTTATCTTAAAACCATGGTTCACATCATTCAACCCTCTCACTGAATCTTTATCACACAAACCAATCTAGATCAAATTACCCCACTTACCCCTATAATTTAGGACCATAGTTGTCTGATATCCATAGGAAATACCTTGGGAAACATCATTAACGTCGAATCCCAAACCTATGATTTCACACATACAATGTATATGCAAGAATCCTAGTTGAGATTGATACTTCAAAGAATCTTCCAACCCACCTTAATCTTAAAGTGCAAAATCAAACTTGCACTCATCCTCTGGACTATAAGGGCCTACCTTTCAGATGTAGGAGATGTATTTTTTTGGGGCATTCTGCTCCTGATTGTGAGATGGTAAAACATTAAAAAAGAGAATAATAATTGGTGGATAAATGCCCTCCCTAAACATATCGTATTTAAATCTAAGTAAATCCCTAATTCAAACACTAAGGAGGAAGACATGGTCAAATCTTTCCTAGCAACCCCTTTGAGAGAGATCACAGATCATGTAAACAAGGGGTTATCTGTGGGTGAAACATAGAGGACCGGAAACACTAAATCAAAACCACATGTAGCGGCAAAGGAGAATGTTCCTCCTCATTCTCCTTGTTCAAGCAACACATATCAGTCGATCACAGATTTTGAAGTTGTTATTCCTGTACAAAAAGCTCCCAATGTGACCAATGTCTCACTCTATATCCACTTCGCTTCTACTAGATAACGAGTATTCTCCATCCCAACCTTTGGACACAAATACATATGAAGATAGATGGCCTCCGTGCTAACATTTATAGATCCTATGTATTTAGCCTAAATAGAAGATAAAATTTAATAATGTATTTTTATTCTTTCTTGAGTAACTAAATATTGATTTGTACATGTTTTTTGTATAGCTCTTAAGTAGATTTTAATAAATTGATTTGTACATGTTTTTTGTATAGCTTATGACTGCTACAGAGACTCCTCCACATATGTAGACTGTGGAGGCTACTGTAGATACCGCCATAGCATCTGCAAATCCACTAACCGAGGTACACAATTTTTTAAATTTGTTAAATTTTGGAGGTTCATTATTTCTTATTAAACTTAAATCTACAATATCAAATTTTGTAGGTATATATATGAGTGTGAAATATTTAATTTGAAAATTAATTATTTTTATGTAGCTTACCCCTCATGAGTCTATTGTTGTCCCTGCGAAGCGTCAACAACAAATCGATAGGGATCATGACATTGCGGTAAGATTGCACATGCATTTTAACTAAATTGTACAAGTTTCTAAATTTTGAAGGTATTTTAAAATTTTGGGTGTTAAAAACTTGTTGTTTATGAATGTGCAGGTTAGGTTGCAGGCATGCTTGGAGACACCTAGGACCACATGGATGAAATCCGTAGTGGCATCTCCCTCCACTACATCCCCAGGTCGTGGACGTGCTACTTCTAGCAGGGCGAAGAGAGGGAAGATGTTTCATGAGTAGATTTATAGTCCACTTGGATGCCACATATATGTGGTCATGAGTACATCTATTCACAGTCCATTGTATATATATATAGCCTTTTGTGACCGCATGTGGTCCCATATGTACATTATGGCACGTGCTTAGTTCGAGATCTGTATACATACATTATGAACTTATACATGTACATATATATTTTCAGAGACGTGCGAGTCTGGAGCACACTTTATTTGATTCTTATATATATATATATATATATATATATATATATATATATTATATATATATATATATATATATATATATATATATATATATATATATATATATATATATATATATCCATGTGTGTTGGTTAAATAAGGCTATAAATTTGGTTATTTTGGTATTATTGCTAACTCTGAGAAAGTGAGGTTTTGATCTTTGTTCGGGTGGAATTAGGTATTAATTCTAGTTAGATATTTGCTAGGATCTTTCTGATATTATTTGTGGTATATTTCGTGTCATGGGCATTTTGAATTTTTATTTTTCAAACTAAAACAATATTGGTAGCCTAGATCAAGCCAACTTCAGTATTAGTAAACTAGAGAGTGCTATGGATAACGCTACATTGATTCTTGAGGTACCAATTTACAGAAGAAAAAGTAATGAAATGGCAACTTGGACACTCGGGACTCCGTTGGCACCTAGAGAGGACTTGTATGACTGGAACTCGGCATACGGACCTCTAACATAGCCTCTCTCATTTTTTTCCTTCTCATTTCGGTGCTCTCGCTGTCCTAATGTTTGCAAACACGCGAAATAGTGCAGTTGGAGCAAGTGTAAGGTTGCCAAACGCTGTATTTTGCAAACGGTGGGCCGTGCCACCAAACTACCTGCGCCAGCACATCCGGGTGGCCAGGTGAACGCTAGAGGAGGTGGTGTTTCGGTGCGCGAAAGGGTCGTTGATTCCGGGCTACTTCGTTCGGGCTTAGTCCCTTAAGAGCCCTGAGACCAAAATATCGTTCAAATTCGTCGGGTGACTACTCAGACTCCATGGCACCTAGAGAGGCCTTGTCTGATCCGACACCTCGGCATACGGACCCTCTACAATAGCCTCTCTCATTTTTTCCTTCTCATTTCAGTGCTCTCGCTGTCCTAATGTTTACAAACGCGCGAAATAGTGCAGTTGGAGCCAGTGTAAGGTTGCCAAACGCTGTATTTTGCAAACGGTGGGCCGTGGCACCGAACCGCCTGCGCCGGCACGTCCGGGTGGCCAGGTGAACGCTAGAGGAGGTGGTGTTTCGGTGCGCGAAAGGGTCATTGATTCCGGGCTACTTCGTTCGGGCTTAGTCCCTTAAGAGCCCTGAGACCAAAATATCATTCAAATTTGTCGGGTGACTACTCGGACTCCGTGGCACCTAGAGAGGCCTCGTTTGATCCGACACCTCGGCATACGGACCCTCTACAATAGCCTCTCTCATTTTTTTCCTTCTCATTTCGGTGCTCTCGCTGTCCTAATGTTTGCAAACGCGCGAAATACTGCAGTTGGAGCCAGTGTAAGGTTGCCAAACGCTGTATTTTGTAAACGGTGGGCCGTGGCACTGAACCGCCTGTGCCGGCACATCCGAGTGGCCAGGTGAACGCTAGAGGAGGTGGTGTTTCGGTGCGCGAAAGGGTCGTTGATTCCGGGCTACTTCGTTCGGGCTTAGTCCCTTAAGAGCCCTGAGACCAAAATATCATTCAAATTCGTCGGGTGACTACTCAGACTCCGTGGCACTTAGAGAGGCCTCATCTGATCCGACACCTCGGCATACGAACCCTCTACAATAGCCTCTCTCATTTTTTTCCTTCTCATTTCGGTGCTCTCGCTGTCCTAATGTTTGCAAACGCGCGAAATAGTGCAGTTGGAGCCAGTGTAAGGTTGCCAAACGCTGTATTTTGCAAACGGTGGGCCGTGGCACCAAACCGCCTGTGCCGGCACGTCTGGGTGGCCAGGTGAACGCTAGAGGAGGTGGTGTTTTAGTGCGCGAAAGGGTCGTTGATTCCGGGCTACTTCGTTCGGGCTTAGTCCCTTAAGAGCCCTGAGACCAAAATATCGTTCAAATTCGTCAGGTGACTACTCAGACTCCGTGGCACCTAGAGAGGCCTCGTCTGATCCGACACCTCGGCATACAAACCCTATACAATAGCCTCTCTCATTTTTTTCCTTCTCTTTTCGGTGCTCTCGCTGTCCTAATGTTTGCAAATGCGCGAAATAGTGCAGTTGGAGCCAGTGTAAGGTTGCCAAACGCTGTATTTTGCAAACGGTGGGCCGTGGCACCGAACCGCCTGCGCCGGCACGTCCGGGTGGCCAGGTGAATGCTAGAGGAGGCGGTGTTTCGGTGCGCGAAAGGGTCGTTGATTCCGGGCTACTTCGTTCGGGCTTAGTCCCTTAAGAGCCCTGAGACCAAAATATCGTTCAAATTCGTCGGGTGACTACTCGGACTCCATGGCACCTAGAGAGGCCTCGTCTGATCTGACACCTTGGCATACGAACCCTCTACAATAGCCTCTCTCATTTTTTTCCTTCTCATTTCGGTGCTCTCGCTGTCCTAATGTTTGCAAACGCGTGAAATAGTGCAGTTGGAGCCAGTGTAAGGTTGCCAAACGCTGTATTTTGCAAACGGTGTGCCGTGGCACCGAACCGCCTGTGCCAGCACGTCCGGGTGGCCAGGTGAACGCTAGAGGAGGCGGTGTTTCGGTGCGTGAAAGGGTCGTTGCTTCCGGGCTACTTCGTTCGGGCTTAGTCCCTTAAGAGCCCTGAGACCAAAATATCGTTCAAATTCGTCGGGTGACTACTCGGACTCCGTGGCACTTAGAGAGGCCTCGTCTGATCCGACACCTCGGCATACGAAACCCTCTACAATAGCCTCTCTCATTTTTTTCCTTCTCATTTCGGTGCTCTCGCTGTCCTAATGTTTGCAAACGCGCGAAATAGTGCAGTTGGAGCCAGTTTAAGGTTGTCAAACGCTGTATTTTGCAAACGGTGGGCCGTGGCACCGAACCGCCTGCGCCGGTACGTCCCTTAAGAGCCCTGAGACCAAAATATCGTTCAAATTCGAAGGGTGACTACTCGGACTCCGTGGCACCTAGAGGAGTCGTTTTCAAAATTTACAACTTTTTCAAAATTTACAACATTTTCAAAATTTACAACTTTTTCAAAATTTGCAACTTTTTCAAAATTTACAACATTTTCAAAATTTACAATATTTTCAAAATTTACAAACTTGACTTTTCAAAATTTACAAAATTTTCAAACAATGTTCAAGCTTCTCTTAGCTTCAAGAATTTAAAATTCTCTACTAACGATACCAACCATGTGAAGGTGGAAGCTTTTTTGGCACCACTAACCTAAACATAAAATTGTTAGTCAAAGAAATTTAAGTTTCAAATCAAAACCATATACTAGATCTATATACATGACACACAAAATACACAAATTTAAAATAGAATATATTCAAACTTAAATCTAGATCTTTAAACTAAAAAAATTAGATATATATATATATATATATATATATATATATACGCTATATAAATTGAAACTTGAAATTAAATATATACCAGACATGTGAGCATTGTAAATTCATTCCAATGAACCATCAGGATCGGATCTACTTTGAATAGCAGACAAGATTGCTTCATGATCTGACTCTCGAACCTTCCAAAGAATCTTGTTATTAGGTCTTCCTCGATATCTATACAACTGAATATTTGTCGCTAGAACTAGATGTGAATATAAGATTATTTTCCTGTGTGTCTCAAAGTCTTCAAACACCCAAATAGAGGAGTTTTTTAATGGATACCGTCGAAGCCAAGTTCCAGTAACTACCACTGACCCTGTAGGATACTCAATCTCTTCGCCATCTATAATAGGAGAAGTCAACTTCTTTCTTTCCTCGATGCAACGACATAAGAAATAGTTTATTCCTTCTTCATTGTCTTCTGTCGCAATTACTGCAAACACATGTCCTACAAAAAAATAACCAAGGTTGAAAAACTCAAATTTAAATTACATATTAAAATTTCAATGGACATAACTCAATACAAAAATTAAATAAATAACTGGATAAATACCTTGTCGCACCAAAATTGAAATTTTGTCAAAGTCCTTGGATGTTGTAACTTCATCTGCAGAAACAAGTTATAATGCTTGTGGAGGTTGATAACTAGGAAGCGGAGTTAGAGGCCTACAAATCCATCCTTCCACCCATTCTTGTGAATCACACTCAGCAGTGACAAATTCGATACAAGATGCACAAAAACATGTCAACTTTCTTGTCCATACGGCCCACGAAGTAGCGTCTGAGCTACAAAATGAGTGCATATCACTGGACCCAGTGAGTGTCATACAATCCTCGTAGTTAGCAATATGTTTTTCCTCTATCAACCAAAAATATCTGCAAACTATGGAATTTTCTTGAGAACCTCGGGTCATGTTGTCAGTACACCATTCCACTATGCTCTTTGCATCTTTTAATTTAGCACCATCTTTGTACTTCAACTCTTCTCTTGCAAGAGCTCTTTTCACACATGCCCCTGCACCGTCATGCTCTCCTTTTCCATGTCCAGCCTCAGTGAAACTCCAAATATGTTGCACACCCATCTTGACATGCATTCTGCTCATCCAATAAAACATTCGTGCATTCTTAAACTGAGACGTGCAATTATCTGACCATATATAATGTTGTTTGAAGTGGATGTCCCTATCAGACAAGTTTCCATAAAATAACTGGAAACACCCTTGCACAAATTCAGTAGAATGAGTACGATCATCACTGATATAAAAGTGGTACTCTCTTAAAAATTTTCGATCATTCTCTGTACTGTCAGGAGAATGTAGAAATGCTATATGCACAAAAATGGCAACTTGTACTGAGTTGTAATATTGCGATTGAACCTCCATTTGTGGTTGCAATGTGTAATTCTCTGCAAAATCGACCACTGAAACAATAGTACCAATAGGAAATGTGTCTTTGCATAGCTTGAATTGTTCATCCAACCATCGAGCTCTATGTGTATGCCTCGCATACTCATAAACAAGTTCATCCTTAAATTTTCTCATAAATTGAAAAATGGGCATTTGTTCTGTAACTAGCTCACACCGTTTCGATTCTTTTCCATCTTTCAACTGGTATGCAACTGATTTATATTTATCAAATTCAACTAAATTATGTCCTATTGTACCTTCCATTTGCTCATGGATGCAACTTTCCAATTTAGGTAATCCGCCGCATGTACTACAACTTTCATCTAAACAATCCTGACTATAAAAAAATTGTCCAACTTCTTTTTCACAAAATATAGTAGGAATGAAATCCCTAGAAGATATTGGTGGAACTTGAACACCACATTCAGATAACATAGTTTCAGAATGAAAAATGGAACGAATACGTAAAAATTTAGCATAATGCATTGCAAATTCAACATGTTGCCTACAACAACAAGTGGTGCGAGCATGGTTGATTTTCACATAGAATGGTTTCAACATTTCAAAAAAACGTTGACTAATTTTAATTTCCAGATTCTCTTGTTCAAACTTACGAAAAAATTGAGTTTGAGTCATATCTAAGAAATGCTTTGGATGTGGTTCACGATTAGTAGAACCAACTCTCCGTTTTATAACATCTCTTGTATTAGGTGAAACTCTAGTGTTATCATGCCAAAATTTAATAACAACTTCTCTTATAGCATCAGAATTATTTTTGTCCTTACGCGGTGCTCTAGCAGAAAATGCCCAAAAATCGACATTATTGAGTGACTGAAGGATATTACGTCTTTCAATTGCTTTCATTAGAGTTTTTCGATTAACTTGCAACATTCGACTTGTTTGCGTAATCAAACGTTATTTTTTTATTGATTCACTTACAACACTAGTAGCAAGTACACGACGCACAATATTACTATCCCTAGTGCGTCTCTTTACACCAACAGTGTGATATGCATCATGAAGGTTTTCAACAATTGTAGAGGTTTGACCACGTATGTTAGATGTTGTCAATCCTAAGGTGTTTAATGTAGGTCTCATTTTAATCAATTTCATCAAACTAACCAACAACTGACATCTTTGGGAATCATTTAAAATTTCAAAATGATTATCCCAAATTTCACTAGCTTTTCTTCTGATTTGTCGTTCAGAAAGTTTGTCAGACATTGGTTTCAAAATGTTTTCATCAATTTCAATCAAAAAATTAGGTTTCTTATGTAAAATCCTAGGAGGTGTTTTTGTCAAATTTTGTTTGTCTACAGTTTCAACATGAATTTCCTTATTCACATTTTCATTGTCTCCTTCAATTTCAACATTTGCTACATCATGAGTATTTAATTCTTCTTCAACATTGACAGTAAAAACTTCTTCATCACGAGTATTCAATTCAACTTCAACATTGACAGTAGAAACATTACCTAGTTCTTCATTGCTTACAGTAGTTGGGATTGAAGATGAACCTCTTCTAGATTCACGAAGTTTCCGCATCCGCTCAGCATTTTCAATTTTGTTGGCCTCTAATTCGTCTGGTGTTTTTTTACTTAATGACTTCCTTTTTTGACTTCATTTTTTGTCTCCCATGATGTTTTGCTTTCGGTGATAAAAAAACGTGCCTGGAAAAAGACAGAATTTCGCAGTAATTCATACGGTAAGGTCAGAGAGTAAAAATCACATGGTAATTCAGACGTTGGGATGTGTGTAAATATGGTTTATAAACCGCGAGCGCGCTTTATAAACCGCGAGCGCTCTTTATAAACCGCGAGCGCGCTTTATAAACCGCGAACGCGCTTTATAAACCACGTTCGCGGTATTTTTACAAAAAAAACCGCGATCGCGGAGCTATTTTCCGAACCTTAGCCTTGGAAAATCTTTGTTTTTCCCCAACCAAAGCTATGGAAGGTCATTATGAAGTGCAAAAGATCAAAAAACCTCAAATCTGCTCTTCCAAAGACTTGAACCATGCTAAAAAACTGAAAACATTTCACAAAAATGGTGCCATCACGTAGGGTAGACTCTTAGCTTTGTAAAAATATTGTTTTTAAAGTGAATAGAATAAGATAAATATCATTTTATAATTTATTACTAACAATAGGTCCTTAAGACATTTTTTCCCGTGAATGTTCATGTCTACGTTTAAGACTGTAACTTTTGTTTCGCTTATCAAAATATGATAAAAATTATACCATCCCAAGCGTGGACAAATTCTATGCACCTTAAAAAAAAAAATTGATTTCGATATTTTTTGATATAGTTATGGCGGGCAAACGGAAAGCGCTCCATTTTCTAAATATTTTCAGACCACTTTCACGGAAAAAATCATAAAAAAAAAATATTGCTAAAAAAAATACAAAATAAAATCCATCCCAAGATAGACAACTACATCTAACTTTTCACCAAAGGAAAAAAAAAAATAACAAGATTTGGTCATCCAAAATGCGGGCAAACGGACTACAATCTTATAAGTTTTTTCGAAAAAAAAAGTAAGTCATATAATTTTAAGTGTTTAATATAGCTAAACTTGTCCGTTTTTTACAAAAATTAGTATTTTAGAAACTAGATTCCGAATGCTACGATTCATATTTATATAATTTTTTCTAATTTAGAGTGCATGTATAGCTAATAATCCCTACAAGTTGAGATTTCACTGTTTTTTGCAATATGACGTCCACGGATGACCCTATATTTGTCCATCAACTTGGTGCACTTACCCTGTGGGGTTCCCTTAATGCGAGACTTAGCCTTTTAATTCACCGCATAACTCCACCAAGCTCCATATTTTTCTTATCAATGATTTCACATTAATTTTTTGGGTTTGCAATAAACGGATCACCCTTTACTTTTGAAGTAAACGATCCTTTATTTTCTGCAACACTTACACCTAAATTAATTTTCATTCACTATGTCACTGAATCACTCCCACCATTACCTACCCACCATGAGCTTTGGGCCCCTTACTCACTCTGGCATCAAATTTTCATCATAAGTTTGACATCCTCTATGGCTCATCCCTCCTGTAAGATGACAATCCCAACGCCTACACCCATGAGCTCTTCAACATGGCCACCCAGACTCTTCAACGCTAGTAATCCCTAACTTCCCAACCGTGATGAATTAATTTCAAGCTCCCTCATTTAGCATAACTTCTTAGCTCACCCGTGCACCACTTTTGTGGCCTTTTTGCTTCCATTGGCTCCCTGGGGTGATTTTCCTCCATGCTGAGCTTGGTATCGAGCTCATTCCTAACTCACTTAGTTCATTGTGAACTCTTGGCCCCATTAACTTTACTATGCCTAGCCCTACTGATCTTTGATTCTTGCAATCTCCATGAGGGGATCCATGACTAATCGTTGTGACTCGACCCTCCTGTGGGCTTGTTCATTTCTCCATTTGAGTCTCCACACCAGAGCCTATCCTTTCATTTCTCCCGTATGGTCAAGATCAATTTTAAATCATGCAAAATCTGAGGGCTCCCTATATTTATCTTGCCACATGGGCTCTATCTCGCACTTTCCCCACTGAAACCCTTCTTGGCTAACTTGTTTCTAGCACCCTAGTGCTCCATGTTTATCTCACTTGAGCGAGTTCTCTCCATGACCGCATCACCCTCTAACCTTCTAGCTCGTGAGCCGTGATCTACCTGACTCAGTGCATTGACTTGCCAAGCCCCCACTTTGCATGCCTCATTGGCTTCGCTTGTGAGTTGACCACCGAGCTTGGTCAGAATCGCTCTTCACACCTACTATATAGCCCTCAATATAGCTCGTTGAGTATCTCGTCAAACTACTCGGAGAGCTCCTTCAATGCTCAGTTCCCTGACCCGACCAAGCTAGGTTTAGCTCACCCACCAACTCACCTAAGCTGGTTGGGCCTTCAAACAAACTTTGAACCCAAATCACTCCCTTTTTTGACTTTTTTGCATTTTTAGGGATTTCTTAGACATAGAGGATTATGAAAAACACCACGAGCTACAAAGGGACCATTTTCAGCTTTTCCTGTCTTGGTCACTTACAGGGCCCATTGGGGCTTCTATTCATTTTTCAAACTGAGCTATTAAGGTTCAAAACTTAGATGAGGAAAAAAACCTCTTATGAACTCAACACCTCCAAAACACTAAAATTATTCCCGAATGAGTACCGTAAGCTCGCAGATCACTGAAACTACCTACAATTCACGTGAATGCACTTAGTGTCATGACCAGTGCTCAATCAAAGGCCTCCTTATCTATTTTACCATAGGGGTGAAAATGGATAACAATTTAGTGACTCACAGGGCCATCTTCTTGCTAGATCGACTAGACCAGCTACCTTGAAGCATCCATTGGTCATAGAGTCCTTTGAAGTAACTTAGAATTGATCTAAATTTGAAAACTTGCACCCTAGTGTCTCTTGAACACTACCACCTGATGCTTGTTTTTCCAAAAACAAATTAAGAAAATATTGAAATTTGTTTTGTGAGAGTGAAAAATTGTATTAAAAAGTGAATTCCACCTTTCCATGCAACTATGATCTATGAGGATGAATGATGAACATCTATGACTCATGCCTTAATATATGATGCTTGTTGACGTGAAGCAGAAATAGTTGATTTTTGACAAGATAAAGCCCTACAGTACTTGTAAGCATATGTTAATTTTGGGGACTAACTTGGGGATGTAGAAAAACTGATATTCATCCTTTTAATATGCTTCTCAGTGAGACACTATTGAGGTAGGGGTTTCTCTGTACTAAAATGGCAAAGCTACTTTAAGACCTTTCATTTGCAACGTGCAATAAGTTTCCTCTAATTGTGTTTTTTAGTTTCTCTACAAGGGCACTAGAAACTTGGTTATAGTCATTCTTAAAGGAACAAGTAGACGAAACCATTAAAATCCATTCCCCAACTGATTTAGTTGCTTTGTATTTCAGATTTCTTGAGTATTGCAACTATTTCATGCAACTATGAGCTTCCTGATGCAACAACTTATGGGGATAATGATGTAGTATGTAATGGACTACCTGGAACAACCATAAAAAAAACTATGTACAAAGGAAAAAATCAAAAATGCCTCAAGTAAGACATGTAGAGTGTGCATGAGCACTTATTTTGTTGAAATAAAACCTACTCCTACCCTACACTAACCAATGAAATGAGAAACTTAAACAAAACCTAACACTGGAAATACAAAGTAACTTCCTTTTCTCATAATTTGCAGCCATGTAGATGATTGGGCATTAGACACATATGCACGATTAAGAGTGAAAAACTGACTGCAATCCCATATCCCACTCTACTCATCAAGGTATCAACTAGAAACATGAAAAATTCCTCTTGTAGATGCTTTTCATTTGGTTCTAGGAAGAGTTGGTGTTGACCCTTGGTAATTTGAGACTTATCCTCATGTTTAAAACCAAGCATGATTCGAAGTGGCTTTTCCTTTGGCTCTAATGAAGCCAAGTACCTAATTGGGAAAGGTCTGATCTGCTGAGTTTTCCTACTACTCTGAGCTCCAATATCAACAAGGAAGTTTTCTTGCAAGCGTTCCTAGAAAAGATGACTATCTGTGATTTTATATTCTATTTGTTTCTCATCTATAGAGAACTAATCTTTTGCATTGATGACTGGTACGAAATGGTTTTCATCCTTACTTTTCTCTTCCTCCTCATCCATTATGAATCATAGAAGATTTAATTCCTCTAATATTGATTCAAAAGGACTATTATGAAGTGCAGGTTTCTCTTGCATGTTTTACATTGTGGCATAAGGCTCTTGTTGTTGAAGGATGACTGATGGAGTAGCAAAGGCTAAGATATCCACAGGATCTTCTCCATCAAAGCAATCCTCTAAGTTAGATAAATAATCAAGCTCCTTACTGTCCTATCGTGCCAAGGCTTCTACCTCTTATATGATGATCTCCAAATCTACAGATTTTTCATCATGTGCAACTTCATCCTCAAACATCAACCTCATGAGTTCAAACTCATCCAAAAAATCATATTTCTAGAGATATGAAGTGAGAGAGATATCTAAAATCTCTTGTGTAACCTACTCATTTCTTGAGACCTTTGAATCCATTTGGTTCTTCTCCATGACATGAAGCTCCTTATGATTGGTTGCAATTCTTGATGATTATTTTTGTGGGTTGTTATAACCTCCTAAAAGTGTTGTAATTTCTTAACATGCAAGGAAATGAGGATCATTACATTCACCTTAAACAACTTGCAAATTTGGAAGATTCTCTTCATTTACTTTCACATGGTTTTCTTCTTAATGGTCCAAATTTGATTCACTCTCTTCCTTTGTTGATTCTACTGTTGGTAGATGATCAAAAATTAGTGCAAGGATGGTTCCATCATGCACATTGCACTCTAATAAATTGATTTTTTATCTCCCCTTTCTTCTTCTTTCTCTTGTCCTACTATGACTTCATCCTTAGCCACCACTGGTTCTTCAACTTTGACCTCCTGTGAAGGCTTGACCATCAAGGAAATTATGTTGATTCTGACTCTCAAATCCTAATTTTTTAAATTCCTTATCATCTCTTCTTTTTTGGGTTCTTCCTCTTATTTCCCTTATGGTTTTCTGATTTTCATCTTCACAAGATGAGTTTGGGACCACAAGAGAAGGGGTGGGTTGGGACTCAACCGGTTTTACTTTTTCTTGAGGTGGTGGAAGAGGTAAAACTTCTTATTTCTTTTGAGGGGATGGTTTCTTGGAAGGGAAAAGGGAAGAAAATTCAAGATCCGGATGGGAGACTAGAAGATAGAGAAGAGGATTCCACAATGGAGGAAGCAGCTAGAAACTTAGGAAAATGGAGTTCAGGTTGATATTACATGGATGGAGGTATAAGAAGGATATATGATGGTAATGCAATATCTTCCCATTAATATGACTAACCAGCGTTAGACTCGTAAGCCTCCATTTTTTTTATCCATTCTCTAACTTGGATCAATGTTTTAATTATGAATTGAATCTTTTGTTGGGTTACTCTGTAGAGAGCCATTCCATGGATATGGGATGTTGAAACCAATCTGGGTTGCCCACTTTATCTCCTTAGTCCTTATCAGTACCATGATAAACTCTAACTGCTGAACCTTCCTTTACAAATAAACATCTCCACACATAGGATAACTTTCTGGATCCGCATATTACTACTCTTGAACAAATGTATACTCTAGCAGATAACCAAATTGATTTTCTTCTTTCTCTTGCAGGCATGTATACTACTGATTATCATCATAGTATAGGCCTTGAGGTGGTTGATAGTAACCTAGAGAATCAATCTTGTAATATTGGAGGTGGATTGAATTGATATGGATGTTGCTGTGAATGTGAATTCCATGAGGGAAATGAAGTCATGGTTACACAACTTCATGAATGGAAGAAAGTGAAAATATATGGGGAAAAAATTGATGGAAATGGATGAAAACTGGATGGAAATGGATGGAAGAATATCTGCAACTTAGAGAGTAGGTTTTTTGGGTTAATGGAGTCACCAAATGTGTTTTGGACCCTGGAGCCTTGACTTATTAAGTCTTTCAAATATAGCAACTTGAATTAATCAACCTACTTGAAGTAATTATCTTGGAGTAACACAACTTAATTCTTCTACTTATCGGTGTTTAGGACTTATATTACTTCCCTTTGTTCATAATTTTTTTGAGACCTGATTACTTCAGCTTCCTTCATCTTAGTTCATTGGTGTTTGGAACTAGAATTACTTCCCCTTCTTATCAGTCTTTTGAGATGCACTTACTTCTTCTTCTTATCGTAATTTTGACAAGAAACTAATTAAGTATTATGATTTTAAGTAATTTAACAACTTGAAGTAGTACAACTTGGAGGTGCAACTACTTAATTCTTTTGTTTTGAAGTAAGGCAAAAACTTGAATTAATTGGATTACTTGAAGTAGTGCAGCTCATAGGTGCAACTACTTAAGACTTCCAACTTGAAGTTTGAACAAATTTCTTCCTCTTCTTCTTATCGGTGGTCTGAGGTGCAATTACTTACTCCTTATCTATGTTTTTTAGACTGATGATTACTTAGTAGTAATGTAATATGAGATCATTGATTACTCATTCCTTTTTGAAGTGATCTATGACCTCATTACTTCAATTGCTCATTGTTACAAATCTTCCAAAACTGCAACTTATTTTTCCAAGAATTCATCAACTCAAGAAAATGGAAATTCTTCAACTGCACTCCAGCTATAGATATGACTTTAATTATTATCCCACCAGGCATTCCGGAACTATTATCACAAAATTATAGCACCCCTTGAATAGCTAGTTTATGGAACTGGGAAATTTGGTGTAATTTGCTAACATGGGGTTATCCCTCAAGCTGTGGGAATTTCAAGCTTGAGATAAGCCTCCAGAGAAGGTCGGTTCCTCTTCCTAATCCTACCTGCCAGAAATACTCTTAATTCAATAAACTACCTATCTAAACTTATTCTAAAATTCCAAGGAGATGAGGAGAGATATTGCATGAAATAAAACCTACACTAGAAGTTGTGATACATAACGAAAAGGAGTTTCAATCAATTTCCCATCCTATAAAATAGTGAAGGAATGGACTTGGAGAGGATGGTCATGCACCACAGACCAAGACACATACATCCACCATCCCCAGTATAAGTAAAAAACACCAAATTTGCAATGAACTATAAATTCGCACATAACACTTGACTTGCAATGAGAGATAAGAGAGAACACTAAAATCATGCAAAGGATAGAAAATTTAACACATAGCACAATTTTATTGCTCCCTGAAATATACACAATACATTGCATGTAGGGAGAGGTGAGATTTCATTACAAATTTTAGGAGAAAGGCTTGAAACCCCAAATTCAAAATAGCCCAAATGTGGAGAAGAGGGGAGTACCGTGAGGAAAATAGCCAACAACCTTTACATAATGATGCCCCCTTTACAATTTATTAAGAAATATTTGCCAAGAGAGAGAAAATAAAGAGACCTGAATCCATGCTCCCATGTTTCTAAAAAATGGATTTCCTGATTTTAAAGTAGTATGGGACACCTATCTTTCCCATGTCTCATGTACTCCTGTCAGTAGAAGAAATAACTCACACCCATGCTTCTTTAATGGTGATAGGTAGTTGTTACTATGCATGGAAGTGTAGTAGAAGTAATGTAATTTTTTACACCCTTACACTTCCGAAATTTGAAATTTGATGTTTCTAATGTGTAGATAGCTTTGAGACATTTCCGTAAAGTCCAAGAATGCACGAAATATAGCTCCCTAATGAAATTTATGGCCATTTTAAGTTTCATAGTTCTATGGAAAACCAGGGGCCATTACTACAACTTCTCCTTACCTACGAGAAAATGACCCCCAATTACTTCCCTTTTCATCGCACTTCTCCATTTACTTTACGTTTCTTATCTTATGGGAATTAAATTAGTTCATGTTCAATGCATGACTCTCTTTTTCATTAGTCCTTCACTCTAGGGGTAGTGAAGAGAGTTTGCGAGAATTGAATCGGAAATGAGGCACCACGAAGTAGTTGCACTCCAACGGAATTTTGATAGCTCTAGCATAATTGCAAGAAATAATCAATCAGTAATGGAAGAACTTTCTCAACAAGAAACAAAGCTTGCTCAACGGCCTCCCACCTGCCACGACCACTCCCTGCCCTCCTACACACTGCCTTCAAAACATAAAACCCTACATTTTTTTCAACGGCTGCAGACTGCTCTTCCTCACAGCTATACCCACCCTTTTTTGAGTAAGTGTTTTTTATTTGGTAAGTTTGAGCTTTTGGTGTGACGACAAGTTGTTTGGTATGAGAGCTACATGACTTGCCATCACACCAAATCTCAAACTTATGGTGGAGAGGGATCTCATCATGTTAATCAGTTGCTACACCAATACCCTCCCACACGATGGAGCCAGGTATACACCCAATCAGGCCCAACAGCATTAGGAGGAAGTGACACCAGGAATTTCCTAGGAGGTCACCCATCCCAGAACTACTCTGGGGGAGACACGCTTAACTACCTGGTATTAGAGATGCATGACTTTCCGTCACACCAAAAGCTCAAACTAATGGTGGAGAGGGATCTCATCGTGTTATTCAGCTACTACGCCAACAGGTAGAAGGTAAATTACTTGGGTGTATAGGGTGGTGATCCAACTCGCCCCCCAACTCGCCATTCATCTCACTGATCCACTTACTTCATCAACTCACATTTCATTACACTAAATGAGGATACTTCTACTTGCGTGCAAACGATCTCATGCTGATACTTCCTAACTTAAGCTTCCTTTATAACTTAAGTCTTATGCCTTTGTTTCACCTCTTTACATTGATGAACTTCAAGGATTACTCATTATGGTATTTGAATGCCACTTTGTTTTCTTCCTGTCAAATGCATTGTATTATGCTTACCTCAGTTCCATCTTCCCTTGACTCTTCTTTTAGCGGTGATCTCCATGTCTTATTCTTAATACTTCACTTCTCAAAATGTTGATGACTCGGTCCTTTGGTCTACGGCGTTCAACATTATTTTTGCTTAGTTTGCAGGATTTTGCAATGCAAAGTCCTCACTATACAAAAAATTCTTATTTTAGTAAATTGGGACATATTCTAGTGAATTGAGACTCTATTATTTCAAGTATTAGAAGAAATCCATCTCCATTTTTGCATATATTTTATTTCATTTTTGTCTATATTGGATTCCATTATTACTATTATTGGAATCCAATAATAGCAATATTGGATTCCAATATTGTCATTATTGGAATTATTCTAGTTCCAATATCGCTATTATTGGATTCCAAGTTCACCACTATTGTAATCCAATTTATAAATCCTAATTTTTGGATTTTAGTTTCACTATTTTAGGATTTCTATTTTTTTATTATTTGAATCTCCCACATAAGCCAAGTAGATGTTATCTTACATAAGCCAAGGGCAAAGGACTAAAGAATAGTGAATTGAGCCGTATGAGGTGGGAAAATCTCAAGTACAGTTCTATGGGAAGAATACTTTTCTAAGTTGACCTATCCAAACCAAGGAGAATAGGCCATTCGACAAGGAGATCCTGAAATTGTGGAGGTTTGGTTCTATCAATCTACTGAGTATTGGAGACAAGATATAGCACTTGCACCAAGAAATTATATCAAAGCACAAAATTGGTTAAAGATTACGGGATATTTTGGAGAATGAAAATGAAAATATATTGACTACCATACTGGAAATCATCAGAATTATGAAATATTTTCTACATCCAGGAGAATGTCTCATACTATTTGATCAAATTAGATCCTCTTATTGAGTTGTCATTTTAGACATAATTCTATTGATAATATAACAAAGAATAGCTTTAATGGATCATTAATGAAAGGGATGTTTTAAATAGGGGTAAATCCCTTTCGAAGATATAAATATTAATTTAATAAAGATCTATTAATATTTTGAATAATTCGAAACTTTTGTGATTATAAATGTGATCCAGGACATAAATCTAGATATGAAGATAATAATGATCTACTGCAAGTTGCAGACAGAAAGTACTATTCAAATTTTCTATACAGAACATAGATAGTTACCCCTTAAAAAGACTTATATCTGGATAATCTGAAGTAGATCTCATAAGACAAACTAGGCAGACATTATCTTACATAAGACAACTGGCCACTATCTTACATAAGCCTC
The DNA here is from genome assembly GCA_019776745.2 of Taxus chinensis. NCBI lineage: Eukaryota > Viridiplantae > Streptophyta > Pinopsida > Cupressales > Taxaceae > Taxus > Taxus chinensis. The sequence continues at coordinate 926,390,788 of CM034146.1, read as the reverse complement.
ATGGCTACTATCTTCAATAATCCTAGTGGTCGCTAACTTACATGATGAAAGTGCATGCTAGGTGAAATCAGCTTAGCGGGCTCAAAGTTACATGTTTTTATTGGTTGATTCGTACATGTGACTTGATTTTACTTATGTTATTGGCTACCTTTTTTCTAAAATATTTAGTATAAAATTTATAAATGTTGACTTCAATTTTTACAACTAATGTTATTATACTACACATTATAACTCACAGTCATTGGCTTATGCACGGTCATTGGCTTCTTTCCCCTATGGCTTTCAAAAGTTGTATAGCCTAGCAGTTGATGTACCATAGTTTTTAATGGGAGGCCAAAAGTTGATGACCGCACTTCAATGTGTAAACAAGCACAATTTCAAGTTCAAAAAATCACACTTGGACATAACAGTGATAGCTCATCGAAGTGCAAGAGAGTCATGGCCTCGTACATCTATAAATTTTGATGCATCACATGATGAAGTGCAATCCATCGCATGAAGAAGTGTGATGCCTCTCGCATCAAATTGAAATCCATCTCATGTCAAATTTTGATCCGTCACACTTCGAAGTGTGATCCTTTGCATGTCAAAGTGTGATCCCTCAAACGTCGAAGTGTGATACCTCACAGGACAAAGTACGCACATTTTTAAAATGACGTGTGAATTCACACTTGGAATAACAATCACTCGTATATTGAAGTGTGATCCCTCACATGGAAACGTGTGATACCTTGCATGAAAAAGTACCAGAATTTTCAAGACAAAGTGCTAGCATTTGCAATTGGAATATCTGGAATATTTTTACATGCAGTAAATCTTATCCAATTTATTATAACCAGTATTGTAATCCAATTTATAAATCATGATTTTTGGATTTTACTTTCACTATTTTAGGATTTATAGTTTATTGTTATTTGAACCCCCCACATCAGCCAAGCAGACGTTATCTTACATAAGCCTCACGATTGCTAACTTACATGATGAAATCATATGCTAGGTGAAATCAGCCTAGTGGGGTCAAAGTTACATCTGCCTTGCGGAAAATAAGTTACATTTTCTTTGCATCCACTAAGTTACATAAGCATTTTGTCTTGTAAGTTACACAATACCATGATAAGCCTAGTGGTCGCTATCTTAAAAAAGCGTATAGGTTGTTAACTTATAGAATCCTAGTGGTCGCTACCTTACATAAGTGTATAGGTTGTTAACTTACATGAGCCTAATGACCACTAATTTACATAAGATTAGATTCATCTAGGTGAAATAATCCTAGTCGAGAAAGTTACACCAGCCTACCAGTAATAGGTTTCATAAGGCCACTCATCGCTAAGCTACATAAAACTAGCGACCGCTAAGTTACATAAGACTAGGTGCCACAAAGTTACATCAGCACAGGGGTTAAATTTCACGGCCTTTTATACCTGTCAAGAAATTTTTAGATGATAGTAATTTTATAATATTTCCCTTTAAAAAGTACAAAACATTAGTTATTGAAATACTTTAAATTTATATTTATTTAATATTTTATGTATATTATATATTGATATAATTTTTGTATAAATATATATAAAAAAATACTGTGAAATTATAAATAAGCAAGTCAACTACTTTCATGCTTTTCTATTATGTAAATCATAAAAAACAACAAAGAGTTCAGAATTACATTAAACAAGTTGTTTTAAGGAAAAGGATTTGAAAATGTATTTCCATAGGAAATCAATCCTTCGAGAAAATTACATAAGCATTGATCCCTTGCAAGGGTATTAATTATTTTTCTAGAATTTGTGCAATGTATTGTTGGATAGCTTCATGACACTGACTCAATATTTTAATTTGATTTCCTTTCATGTTTTGCTTGGAATCCATGTCCAGATGACACTATCTATATCAATATCTGATGTGTCCCTTGATTTTTGCCACCATTGATTTTTCAACAAGAATTCCTCATACCTTTTCTTGTGGGTTCCCACCAGTGTACCCTTATCTTTTGATTGTTTGTGTGAACATCTTGTATTACTTTTAGTTATACCTTTCCCATCCATATAGGTTGCCGAAGGAGCCGAAGGCCAATCAAATAACGCCACGTGTCATCGGGCCAAATATCATCAACCATTCTTACTAGTATCATCTTCCCAGCATTCACATCCACTACTGGGTTGAATTACTCTCGAGGTCTATCACATATAGGTCAGAGCATATATATCCTTATTTGAAAGGACACGTTTTTCTCCTGTTTTGTGCCCTAAAATAGACCTCCATATTTCGATCCATAGCTCATTTTGAACGTTCTTTATATCAACGTTATGATATCCATGTACAAGATTCTGGTACACCCACTCTTTGATCATATTCTTCTTCAGCATGGCCATTACGCTATCCTAAATTGTTTTTGGCCAAAAACAATCTCTTCTGCTCTTCCCTCCCTTCTTTTCTTCTCTAAGGTTGAAAATGGAGCTCAAACCTCCTCCCTGCTCTGTAATGGCGTTTTTTCCTTTTGCTAATGAAATGATGTTCTGTGCAAACTTCTGGAGCAACAAAAAACATGTTTTGTGACAATTGACAAAGGGATTCTCTAGGGCACGTAGAAAAATTTTCCAATATGCAATTTTTGGAACATAGTATGCTTCTCCACCATATGTTGAATTCCTCTCTCAGTTTCACAAGTCCCACGCTTGGAGAGAGGTTTCCATGTTGTGCAATCTTTTCCTAGTGTTTGATGTATACCAAAATGCCTCTCTACATGTATGTCATCTCTTTGGGTTCTTTGAAGGGTTCCAATGGAGGATCCCCTTCAGGAAAGAAAGGTTTCCCATATGATGTGTGTGATGTATATCTAAATTTTCTATATCTCAATTAAGTGTGACTAGACGGACTCAAAGATTGATGCTTTGAACTCCATGAGAGGCTTGTTTTCTTTGACATGGAATTTAAATATATTTGATACCCACAAACTTATGGTTACCATCTAACAAGTGTGGTTCCACAAAGGCCTTAAATTTGTAAACTTCCTCGATAAGGTATGGAGTGAATGTGCTAGACTCCTCTTGGCATGTTTTGTAAGTGTCCATTATTTTTGGAAAAGAGAATGTATCCAATTTGCACAATGTTTTTTTTATAATCAGCTAAATGTCACATCTATGTCTTCACGCGTGTGACCCACTGGAAGGAAACTCACATACACTATATTGCAAATCCTTCTATTTTTCAACATGGATGCAAACACAAACAATGTGTGTGTTTTTTGTCACTTGCAACATTATCTAGTTGCAAGTAGAGAGTTTTTGGTTGTTTTCTAAATGAAATTAAACAATTGCTTATAGTATTATTTGTATGAGCACCCTCATTTTTCTACTTGTATTCCTTACATTTTTCATATGCATCATTTCGCAATAATGTATCATATAATGTTTTTTCTGATGTCCCACTACTATTTAAAAAATCACCATACTAATATGTAAGTGGTTCTTATAGATCCTAGATACATAGTGCGAATGATGTTATTGTGAAGTGAGACCTCGCTCAACAAAAGGGAGACCAAAGTGCCTGAAACCCCCAATTTTTTCCCATGTGTTAGCATACCAGTCAAGGTGATGGAGAGATTAATAACATTGCTTATTGATTTTTCTTTTTTTCCCATCCTTGGTATTGTAGATTTCATCTTGTCCATTTTGTCATGCACAATGCTCAAATAGATATTAGGATTTTGTTTTGATTATGCTCTACTTGGATAGTAAGTTGCATGACAAACTTTGAATGTAATCATTGTGCCATTTTTGGAAATTGATCTATTTTTGCTAGTGTTTCTGGACATGAGGTCACTAAACATTTGTTCTTAATCTCTGTGTACTCGTCACATTTGGTGAAGAAGTTATTCTTGGTGATTGAAACATGGGAGAAATTTTCTTGCCATATTTTGTTGATATTTGACTGTGACATTTGAGGAAGGTCCAACAGTTAAAGGCCCTTGTTACACTTTTTTAGTATGTAAGCAAAACTATAACATGCATGCAGTAGTCTCATTGTTACTTTAGTACCATCTTGTCCCACTAAACGAGACATGTGTGGGGATTTATCAAAATTTTCTCCACCATTTTTGATATCAATGCAATAGTTGCAATAGTGTTTGGCATTTATTTATTTTTTCCTATATTTCCATTTATTGCCCTCCTCTCGCCATTAATCCAAGATTTTTTTTATCATAAGTAGGTGCTTTTTGTGATTCCAGTACATTTGTACCATGCATTCTGACATACATCCTTTTCGCATAACTTAAATTTATCTATACTATGTTCTAAAGTTTGACCTTGATAAAAAATAATAGCATTTTTCGGTGAATGTATTAAGTACAAAGTCTTTTATGGCAATTCCATTCATATCTAGAGGTAATATTCTAATTGTAAGTTCTTAGAGATAGATTGGAGAGACATCCTTTGTTGCAACAATGTTTTTTCTCAATTTCAGACAAATAATCTTCTCTTTATTTTTCGTCATTTTTCATTGCCTTTGATGTAATAAATGGAGTAGAATTTACTTTTTTGCGTTTGCAGGAATTGTAAGGTCTTTTTCATCAAGTTTAAATTACTACTACATATGCGGGATTTATATGAATTTGGGTATACTAGTTCAGGCAATGGATCTTCAAATGCACTCCACATTTCTACTAGAAACTCTTCTGGAATTTATTTTAGCCTTACTTCCATAACGGAACCATCTTGATGGGTCAACTGGCTGGTAGGCCATTGGATGAGAGATCCTTCTGATATGGAGAAACCCTTACAAAAAGGCATAGTTAATTTATAAACATGCACCCCAAATGTATTGTCATCTAATTTTTTAAAGTGCACCATGTCTCATTCACAAACATTTGTAATTGTTGCTTCTGCAACAAATTTATGTTCTTTTGAACAAAAATGTATCAACTTGGCATTAACCCCCTTGAACATCAAATTGAATTCATTGTTTGATGTGGTAGTTATTTCTTAGAGTTCAGAATTTCCACTCACATGAAGTACAGTTCTTGTTTCTAGATAAACTAATATTTTTATTGGCCAAGAAAATTATCTTTTGTATTGTAGACTTGGATAGCAATCATTGCATGTAGCTATAGTATTCTCCACAAAAACACCAAAGTGTGTGGGTCCCAACACCACTCCTGAAATCACATGTTGTTCTTGTACCAAGGATCTAAACCCTTCAACTATGTCACCGTATTTCTAAGGAAACTTATGTTTTAGCACCACATAGGTTGTAGAAAATTCATCCATGTCTGTAAGAGTTGTGAAACAATGACTATCACTTGTAGAATTCAAACCCTTGTCCCCATTAAACGTATCCTCTGAGTCACTTATCATTATGTTTTGAATGCCATCAACCCCACATGTGAAACATTTTAAATCACATGTTTAATCATTTGATTCCTTTCATATGAGATAAAGTATCCCTTGTTTTCAATTTATGTCAGGGTTTCACAATCCTCAATTGTGTATGGGAGTCTTGCTCTGCCATTGAATACAATACTTATTGTGACAAAAAATAAGCAAGACCCCACGTCTCTACAATGGAGTGTATCTTTGTATAGATAAAATATTCCCTCCGTAACTTTCACACTATTGGATAGTAAATTTACATGTGCTCCTTCTTCAAAAACATAGTTCATTTTTAACTATATCCACAAACAAAAAGAGCAAATTAGTACAAAGAACACTTAGATATTTTAACATTAGTATGGAGGATTGAAATCACAATGAGAAAATAAAAATATACATCTTATATGAACATCTTTAAAACCTCATTTAATCCAAATCTTTAAAAATATAACAAATTATTTTACACCCTTTAGATCTTGTTGCCCGTGTGTATAATTTTATCCATAAACCACATAGTGTAGGGGAAAGATTAAGATTTTTATAATGCACACATTTTCTTTTGTGCATTTAATTTTTTTTGAAAAGTTATTTCTAAAGGATTAAAAATAGGTACTTTTTAGTACAAAGAAAATTAATATTGGGCTTTGCTTGTGAATGAAATCACCTTTTGGGGATAGCTGATGTGTTACCTTTTTATTGGTTGCTTTGTACATGTGGCTTGATTTCACTCATCTTATTGGCTACTTTTTTTTTTAAATTCTTAGTATACAAGTTATAAATGTTGACTTCGATTTTTACAACTAGCGGTACTATACTAAAAATTACCACTCACAGTCATTGGCTTATGCACAATGATTGGCTTCTTTCCTGTATGGCTTTTAATACTTGTATAGCCTAGCAGCCACTGTGATGTAATTTTTTTTTTGCACAGTAAAATTAAAATATTGACTAGAATGGGAGGCTATAAGTTAGCGATCACACTTCGATGTATGAGAAATCACAATTCCAAGTTCAAAAACTTACACTTGGATGTGACAGTGATAGGTGGTCATAGAGTGAGAGATTCTTGGCCTTGTATATATACCAAGTTTGATTCCTCTCATGGCAAAGTATGAATCCTCACATGATGAAGTGTGATCTCCCTCACACGTCAGAGTTTGATCTCCCTTGCACGTCAAAGTGCAATCCATCACATGTCGAATTGTAATCCCTTGTATGAAAAAGTACATGCATTTTCAAAATGAAGTGTGGATTTGTACTTAGAATAGGGATCACTCCCACATCAAAGGGCATATTTTCACCTGCCATTCAATTCAAAAAAATTCTATAGCCTAGCGGTCTTTTGGACTTAAATCTAGGGCCATTAATATTGTATCGAAGTAAATCGTTCATGTATTTAATTCTCTAATTATATAGGTATGCTTATTTTATGGTATAGAATTCAAGTTTTAGTCTTTATTTGATTAACGATGGTGGTATATGCTTTGATTAAATTATGTGTATTAATTGTTTCTAAGATTTTTATATCCTACGTAATATTTTAACAATATAAGTTTACTTTTAATAATTTAAACTTAATTTGATTAACAATGGTGGTATATGCTTTGATTCAATTATGTGTATTAATTGTTTATAAGCTTTTTATATCTTTGTTTTTAATATTTTTATATAATATTGAGTAGAAGTAAATCATGCTATGTAGGTTTTTATTAATAATTCTAAATATTAAAAACTTAATTTCAATTAAATTTTGAAATTAAGTCTCAATTTGATTCTGAACAAAAATCGAACAAAAACTAAATACACAAGGCCCCACAGAATGGTTCTAATGGAGAAGAAGGAACCACCATTGAACACAAAGGAAGTGGCAACAAGACAACGAAAGCACATGGCCACATAACCAAAAAAAAATCTAGAAAAGATAATTACTCCTCATCTGAAAGAACTGCTACCCATGGCAATGGAGACCTGTTTACATCCCCATTTGTAACGCCAAGCACCACATTTGACTCATCACCATGCTATAACAGAACATGCACAGCCTCATAATAGAGTATAATCTCCCTATACCACTTTTTGAGCCAATATTCCTTGTGCCCGGAGCCATTCGCCTAGACATCTGCCTCCTCCACCCAGAGTAGAGGGTCTGCGACATGGAACTTGTCCAATTCTTCATGAAACTTGACTCAATGAATAGGGTAAATAAATTATTCCACGAGTTCCAAAACACCCATCTTGAACGGATGAAGCAAGAGGCAATTGGAAACAAATGTCGTAGTGAGCTCAGAAATGACTATAGCCCAGCAAGTGTCTTGGATATAGGAATCACCAATCAAATGCTCAATGGCCTCAGCCTCAAGTACAAAATCATAGTGGAACACATATTGAAGTTTCTTGCACGAAATGGCCACAGTAAAGGCCATTTCCCTTCTCTCCCCGCATAGAGAAATGAAAGGAAACCACTAAAATTCCATTCTCTCGCCAACCCAAAAACATGAACAAACTGAAGTAGAGAGAATGGAATGCAAATGGCCAACAAATATAAATTATGGCACATGCCACCATTAATTCTTCGAGATTTTCTTATGTCACCCATCATGAATAATAAAATCTTCCAGGCCATGTCTATTTTATCTTATTAATGATGGTAGTATATACTTTGATTCAATTATGTGTATTAATTGTTTCTAATCTTTTTATATCCCATGTAATCTTTTAACAATATAAGTTTTTTTTTTTTAAATTAGACTTTATTTTTAAAAAATTAGACTTTATTTTATTAATGATGGTGGTATATGCTTTGATTCAATTATGTGTATTGATTATTTCTAAGATTTTTATATATATTTTTAATAATTATATATAATATTGAGTAGAAGTAACACATGCTACGTAGTTTTTTATTAATAATTCTCAATATTAAAGACTGAATTTCAATTAAATTTTGAAATTAAGTCTCAACCAATGTCAAATTGTAGTTTGCATGCATTAAAATTTATGCTATAAAAATGTTACCTTAATTTTAGATGACCTTAGTAGATCCATAACTAAGGCTATGAGTACTGGCATGTTAAAAGGGTTCAAACCTACTTCCACCAACCATACAGCTTCACATAAGCAGTTTTTTGATGACCCAATTTATTTTATGGCTTATATTCTTGAGGCTAAAGCTGTAAAGACTATTCTCAAATTCTATGAAGCAGCTTTTGGATAGAAAGTCAACTTTTACAAAAGTTCGATGTAGTTTTTCAATACTCCTTCAAATAGACATAAAAAAATTGCACTCATTTTGGGGTGTAAGATTATCTCTCTACCTGGTACCTATCTAGGATTACCTTTGGTCACTAATAAAGTCTCTAATGTTTTTTAGAATTCCTTACTAAATAGATTTCACAAAACATTGGCTGGGCGGAAAGGTGTTGTTCTCTCTATTGCCGAAAAATGCTTGTTAATTAAAAGCACACTACAAAACTTACCTAGATATATAATTTCTATGTACAACATCCCATCAAAAATTGTTGGCAACATTGAAAGAATTCAAAAGCATTTTCTATGATATGGAACTAAAAAAATATTCAGGTACCATTTAGTTGCTTGGGATCATATTTGTACACCCAAAAATATTTGTTGCTTGGGTATAAAGGATATCAGGAAGATGAATGTTTCTTTAATTACCAAACTTAGTTAGAGACTATTAAGGAAAAAAAAACTTGGACCAAAATCATTAGGATCAATTACTTGGGTTAGCACAATATGAATTCTTTTCTTTTTGAAGAAAAACTTCCCAATGGATCCTTTTTTTGGAACAACTTACGTCAAATTAGGCACATACTTACTAAAGGTTGTAGATGGAAAGTAGGAAATGGTCAGGATATACATTTTTAGTAAGATGACTAGACTAATTTCAGGCTGAGTGACAAATTTTTCTCCATCAAAGATAGTCTAAATGGGAAATATGGGAATAAAGTAAAAGATTACATAGAGTTGGATGGAAACAAGAAAACTTAGAAGCATCTTAAAGCGGATAAGGAAAATTTTTAACATGATGTCTCCTCTCTATAATAGCATCTTACACACATTCCTCTTAATTAAAAGGATTCCAAGGATGAGCTTATATGGGTTGATTCTTTTGATGGGGACTATACTATCAAATCAGGCTACAACACAATTTTTTAAAAATATTCAATGTGATATAAACTAGAGTAAAAATCTGGATGCCTGAGTCAACCCCAAAATTTAATTTCTTTCTGTAGATGGTGTTAAAAGGAAATATTCTCACTAATGATAACGTAATTAAAAATGGTTTCATTATGCCTAACATGTGCAAAAAAGAGGGTGAAGACATCAAACATCTAATTTTGTATTGTGAATATGCCTCAATGGTATAGAGTCTCATTTTTCTAATTTTAATCTATATTAGACTCTTAATAATACATTCTTATAGACTTGGGAACAATGGGATCCACCATATAAACATTTTATGATAAGAAGATTATGGAATTTGGTCCTTCCTCATACCATTTAGATATTGTGGAAAACCACGAATGGAATAATCTTCAGGAGCAACAGATAGGTATGTAATAAAATCATTCGGGAAATTGTTATTGTTGTCAAAAATAACATATAAAGGTTTCGACCTCCAAAAATAGACCATACCGCAAGGAATAAGAACCTATGCTAGCTGTTGAAAAGATTCATATTGGAAATTCACATAGGAATGATCAAAATAGCATTGACCAAATCATTAGTTCATTGGATTCTACCACCTAACTTATGGTACAATTGAATTTTGCTGGAGAATCTAAAGTAAATCCAAGGGCATCAGGAGGATTTTAGGTGATCAGGTATCACAAAGGTTGTCTTGTTTTTGCATTTGCTGGAAAAATGGGCCACCAAACAGACCATTATTCTAAAGCCTTAACAACATTATGGGGGATCATGCTTGTAAGAGATTGCAATATCTCTAATATTATAATTGAAGGGTACTCTTTAAACATAATAAATATTTTAAATCAAGGAAAACCACCTAGTTGGACCATTAGGGATTTCATTTATGAATCTATAGAGATTTGTAAATGCTTTGTAAACTGCCAAATCATCCACTCCTATCGTGAAGGGAAAAAAGTGGTGGATAGTCTTGCTAACTATGGAGTTAGTAATAACATGTAAACTTGGTTTAGTGATAACATTATCCCTAGGAAAGTACATAATGACATCATCAAGGATAAATATGAAATCAAAAACCATCATTAAGAATTCCGTTGTTTTGAGAGTGATTAACTCCTTACACAGTGATAATAATACCACTCAACCTTCACATGCTTTCTAAGTATGCAAAGGCATTGTCAATAAGAATTTTTGGGGGAGAAAACATTTCCATTGGGAACCAAAGAAACAACATCATAAAAATGGGTGGAGCTCCATGCAAAAATGAACCCACCTACGACCCAAATTGGAAGGATGATGTGACTCTATGGACTTATCTACAAATGGGTGGTGTCTAAAATCTCATTGAAAAAATGCAGGGTCAAGATCAAGAAATTTCTCTTCAATTCGTGGATTGGTGGAAGAAACAAATGGTAGAATATGGTGAAATCAACATTAAAATCACTAAAGAGATTATTGCTGAGGTCATGGGGCTTAGCTCAGAAGGTCCTAGATTCTTCAATAAGAAGGTTGAAAAGAAAATTAAAACCAATAAATTCCTAGCATATAGAAAATATCGAGTTCATTACTACAGGCATAAAAGTGACTTCCATTCCAAAGCCCTTTGATGAAATTGCAAGGATGATTTTAAGGTATGTCACTTTGGAAGGAAGATATATGACGGTTCCTCTCAAACATTTGGTTTTCCTAAATCAATTTAGAAGGAATTTGCATGTTTTCTTTCCACATTATCATTTAAACTCCCTAGAATAATCTGTTATTGAATTTCAAAACCACACTCATGTCACCCCCCTTCACCAAGGCCTCATTATGTTTCTTCACTGCCACTTCCTTTCCCAACATCCTTCAATACCCGTTTCCCTGACCCCCCCAAGTAGCTTGGCTCCACTAGCCCCACCACTACTTCTGGTTGAAGGAAAATCAGAACCAAAAACTCGCTTTACCCTCTAAATCATCTTTTCCCCTCCCAAAGAATCCTTCGTAGCAACAAATACATTGAATCTACTAAAAATATGCTTTACATTAGCAATCCAGCTAGTGCTTCTACTATGGAAAGGGAGGAAGTCCTTCTCAATAGAATTGTCAAACTAGAAAAGAAGTTTTGGGTTTTGAAAGAAGAGATCCAACAAGTCTGTAAGAGAGAAGGCAAAAAGAAGATGCAAAATGACCCTGAACAGGATAACGATCAGATTATTGAAATCTACAAGAATATTAACTCACTGGATAACATACTGGGAATTGCAAAAGGAATACATGACTACACTATTTATGTGCTTGTGTCTTTCTACAACTTCATAGAGAAACATGTCAAAAGTGTATGTGTGCTCAGTGACATTCCTATTGCCATTTGGGAGCTGAGAACAGTACGGTACTTGATTCTCCCACAACTAGACAAGAAGGATCCCTCCCATGTCACTGCCCTGGCACTCTTCACCTCTCTGCAGAAGATAAGGATAAAGATTGAAAAAGTAGACAAGTGAAGAGGATTGTCCTTACTTATGGTTTTTTGTTTGGATGCTATCATGATGTTATTTTCATGCTACTTTGTTATAGTTTTGTCATTGTTTTGATCCTTTTCTATAGTTTCTCAGATAACTATAGTTGGATATTCGTGTATAATTTTGATGTTGATCCAAACTTGATGTATTTACTGCATTATCTATCTTTGGATCCTTTTTGTAATAGGGTATAGTCCCTTCAAAAATATGGACTGTATTTTTTTCTTTATCTGGCTTTTGAGCACTTTTTGTAACAGAGTATAGTCCCTTCAAAACTATTTACCCCTAATAAAAACTTAGATCACACTATCGTGTGTATAATTTTATCCATAAATTCATAGTGTAGGGGAAAGATTAATATTTTTATAATACAATAAAAATTACACTTTTTAAGGTCAAATGTTACATAATTAATATTGTGCCTCCCTAAACATTAAATGGCCATTAAACCGTGTAATGTAAAATCCGCCACTTGAGAGTATGTTTTTGTTTTTTCATATTACATTTAATATTAAGTGGTACAATATTAAATTTAATCCACACAAAATCTGTTAACGTCTATATTTAATGCAATAAAATAGAAAATTGTATACTCATTTTGAAGGTGACCACACCAAAACAAGGAGCACATACACAAATGGGGGAAGAACAAAGTTACAGAAAACTAAAAGAGGTAAAGCATTGTTATTTTATTTTAAATAATTTTAGTTTATATACCCATTTCACAGTGATTATAAATATTGCATTTTTAGTAGGTAATTAACCAATTTTTAATGGTTCTCCACATGCTTTGAATCTATGATTTTACAGAACGTAGGACCACCCCTTGTATATTTATTTTTATAAAATGGAAAATGAAATTAAGTTTAGATAAAAGATGGAGTATGTAAATTGTTTCATATGTGATTGTTTATGGTAACTAATACATTTGCAAGACATGTAAATATCGCCATTTTCCTTGTTTTCACGTTTCGAATCACAAGTTTTCAAATCAAATCCAAGAAACTATGCAGACAATATGGTTTTTTCAACACAACTAAGAAACTTATATGTAAAATTCTTATGCATGAAAAACTTAGATGGAAATAGTTTCTCAAATTTGTAAGATAATACACGTGACACATAGAAATTAGGTCCTTGCATTCCACATTCACAAATCAATCTAAATTCTCCATATATTATTAATGATGTTGATGATTCAAAATTAGAAGAAACATTTTCAATAAACCATGCATATGAAAGAGATAGAAATAAAGAGGAGATGCTGAAAGAATACAAAGAAGCATTGTGGTCAGAATATGATGTGAAAACATTTATTTCAAAATATGAAGAGGTGTATGAACATTTAAATCATGGATATATCAGAAAGAAAAATTGGGATAGTATAACAAATGCTTTGAAATAAATTTTTGGAAAAACATTCACAAGGAAGTAATGTAATCACAAGATGAACAGGTTGAAGAAAACCCTCAAGAAGGAGAAACAATTGGAAAACACAACAATGGCAACACAGTCAACATGGAATTTCTATGAAAATATAGATACCATTACACAAAAAACACACAAAGCTATTGGTTTTAATGGAAAAGAGAGGGTTAATACAACAACTTCTACTTCTGAAAAATACATGAGTGGGAAATCAGAAATCTCTTCTATTAACATTGAAAATTTGGAATGAGAAAAGATAGAAACCCCTTTGAATAAAAATGGAATTCAGAGAAAAGATGTGAAGAGAAAAATAAACTCTTATGGAGAATTGAAAGAGGTAATAAAAAATAGCATGCATCTATTGTGTCAGACATTAAAAGAAATGGAGTAGGGAAGGCTTCAAAAGGAGAGTGAAAGAATGGAATAAGAAAGAAAGCTCATGGAAAAAATATTGGATGTACAACTTAAAGTTGCAAGTCATTTTACCCAGGTAAATTGAAATTTTTTTAACCTAAGTAGTATAGTATTACATCATTTATTCCATCTTAAAAGGAAAAATATCATGCATTGGAGTTAGCTAATACTTCCCTATTTTGCATTCTTCCTTTTTATTTCAAAACTATGTCAATGATCAGCATCATGGGTGTCACCAAGATCATTGACACACACATCCGAAGATATTATTTATGTAATAAAACAATTTTAAAATGATGTTGGTAAACATGTATATTTTTTTAGGACAATATGATAATTCAATATGTGAGACATCAATTGAACCAAATATCACTGGTAGTATAGTCAAAGTATGAAATAATTATATACTCTCTATGTAATTTATAGATGATAATATTTCCAATTAATTTTGATATTATTTGTGTGTGGCATATATAGTTAATATTTGTGAGTGTCATTAAACCGAACAATGTAAATTTCATGTGATATTTTAAATATGATAATTCAATATGTGAGAGATCAGTTAAACCACATATCATTTGTAGTATAGTCAAAGTATGCAATACTTTTATACTCACTAAGTAATTTAAATATGATAAAATTGGCATTTAACATGTTTTTATTTTGATAATATTGTTGTTAATATTGATATTGTTTTGTGTGGCATATATGGTTAATATAAGGGTTACCCTAAAATTAATTGGCCATTAACCGAACAAAATAAAGTTCGCATGATATTTTAAGTTTGTGCGTAATTTGATAGCAATTAATTATCCATTAAATATATAGAGGCAGCATGTCTTTTGTAATTCATGTGCTGAAGAAAGTGGCGGTTGGAAGTTTTCGTTCCATATAATTATATATTGTCATTCATTGCTATATTTCAAGGACACTTAAATTTTTGAAGCTTCGTTTGAGAAGATTGGTGTTATGGAAAAACTTTGTAAGTGTAATAATTCATTGGAAAATCATATCACACTTTAATTGCCAAATTTTTTAGCACGGTTTATTTTTATAAAGGCATCTAAAATTGGTATGCATTCTCACCTTTTCTCCTTCCAAATTTTTGAAATTCTATGTATGTAGAATATTATGTATCCTTTTCAACGAAACCCTATTTTATCTGCTTTCAATAGTCAAATTTGTCCATTCTTTTACCATCTTTGACAAACACTTCTCAATTGATAGGGTTTGATATCATTTTGTCATTATTTTTTCCGATCCCTAAATGATTTACTAAATATGTGTGTACCTCGCTTGCAAGTAATGTAAAACATGTTATGGGTATTTTTTGCAAGAGGACTAAGAAATGATTCATAAAATAACTAATATGGACATCCATGATTACTGGAAGTGAACAAAATGGGTGTTGCTAAAAAGGATGAGGAAATTAGATTTTTCTCACTTAGGGCTAATAATATTTTTGGGCTTTTGGATCATTAGCATCCAGTTTCTATAGACATTTTGTTTTAAATTAAATAGTAGTAATGAAATAATGATAGTAATTATTTTTTTGTTTACAGTAATTGTTTGATTACATAAGGAAATTGTTGGAAATAAATATTTTTTAAACATATATGTGACTGCCAAAGCGAATATGCAAAGAGTTCCATCTGTGTAGGTTCCTCTTTGAAAACGATTGCATCGGGGAATTATAAAACCTATTATTTGATAAGTTAGGCTAAACAAGAGTTTGAATAATGTTTCTCTTGATTAATAGTTCTAGATAGACATATACAACATTTAGAGATTAAAATTATAGGATCTAGTTCTTTTAGTTAAATTAGCTAATGATATATCAACAATAAAAATTATAAGATGTCATGGATTTTCTTTCTTAACGTGACAATAAGCATATATAAATAGGGATATGTTATATCATGAAAAATTATGAGGTTTAGTAACAAGGGAAATTATACATAGGGTTTGGAGTCTGTATTTTCATACTAACACTACAAAGAGTGTGTTCATTATATTTATTAGAATTATACCATGGCCTTTGAGACTTTATTTACTAAATAATTATAGATCACCATCTCTTTTGATATTTTATTTATAATTAAAATGTGGAATTTTTATCTCCCTTTCAAATACTTATAGTAAATAATATGAGAACTAGTTAAGGCTTGATCCCTCACGAGGGTATCTAGTGCAGCACTTTGCTCAAAAAAAAAATCGTGAAACAAACTAATGAGAGTTAAGAAATGTGTGACCCCTAAAGAAAACATGTAATGTAACTCTTTTATCAGTTCAATAATAGATTTCGAGTGAATTATGCCTCGCAAACACTAAGTTCAAAATATTTTGTCGATGTTGATCATAATGACCGCTAAGCTTGTAAATATTTTCTTGTGGCTGACCTTAGAGACCGCTAGGAATAGAATTTCATATGTGTTGAATAATCATTGTGATATTTAATGACTTAGGAGATTATACAATTATAATTAATTAAAGAGACTTCTATTGAATGGTTTTTTCCTAAAACTAAGTTTAAAATATTTTATCCAGGAGGATGTTATTGACCACTAATATTTAAATAGTTTCTTGTTAATACATTAGTAGTTTTTCTTTTAATGATGCCTAGAGACTGCTAAGCTATAGGTATGTCCTTGGGGTTGATCCTAATAACAGAAAGGATAAGAAGCACATACTTATTTGTTAATGATTCCTATACACCGTTAATCTCCAAAAAAATATGTTACGGCTGACCCTAGTAACCACTAAGATAAGAAATACTTATTTTTGTACCCCTCAGTAGTGATTGGATTTACATTTGTTTATTGTAACAACTGTTGTTATTTTAAATAATCCTAGATACGCATAAGGTTTTAATAGCTCATTGTGGTTGAACATAGTGACTACTAAGATCAACACTATGTATATCTTGACCCCCCACCAGTTCTAAGAATGTAAATTTTTTTCTCCTTCTAATAATATTTTTCCTGTGAACAAAATCCTAGACAAGGCCAATCTCTAAATATTTCATTGTTGATTAACTTAACAACCACTAGGATCTTAACTATGTAAAACTTGAAGCCTCAAGAGTTCTTGTATTGACAAAACTTTCTCATTGCATTAATATTTTTTTACTAGAGTGATGCTTAGCAAATGCCATGGTTAAAAAAACATATATCTTGACCCCTAAATGGTGCTTGTACAATAGTGCTTCACTCATTCCATTAATAACATGTTTGTGAATGATGTCTAGCAATGAGACATATTCATGATCCTGTAATGAACTAATAAGACATAAGTAAGTGTCAACCCCTTACGAATACATGTATTACAACAATTTTTTTAATTCAATGATAGATATCCATTGAATGGTGTTTAGCTAACACTAAGTTACAAATATTTTTTCGAGGTGGATTTTACTAACCATAACCTTTATATATTTTCATGTTAATGCATTAGTAGTTTTCTTGTTAATGATTCCCAGTGATCGCTAAGCTATAGGTATATCATTATAGTTGTTCGTAGTAAGACCTATGATAAGAAGTACATATTTATTTGTTAATAATTCTTATAAATTGTTAAGCTCTAAAAAATATGTTGTGGCTAACCATAGTGATCGCTAATTACATAAATACTTGTGTTTGTACCCCTCAGTAGTGCAAGGATTCATGTTCTATTGTTCATCGTAATAATATTTGGGCTTTGAAATAAACCTAGATATGGTGAATCTCTCAATAAATTGTTTTGGCTGAACATAGTGACCACTAAGATCAGCACTACGTATATCTTAACTCCCCATCAGTTCAAAGATTGGATAATTTTTTCTCATTCTAATAATAGTTGTCTAGTGGATAATACATAGATATGGCCAATCTCTAAATATTTCGTTGTGGCTAAAGGTATCCACCACTAGGATCTTAACTACGTAACTCCTGAATCCTCAAGATTGCTTCTATTGACATACTTAGATTATACTTAGATAAGACTTAGATCTATACAATATGGATGGTTGTCATACAATGGATAATCCTTCCAAACTATGTTGCGTGTGAATTATCAAGAATAATTTTGCATAGTTTTTGAACTTAGCCATCCATAGTTGAATAGATAGTGATTACAATGGAAAATGTTAATGATAGTAGCCCAATGGCTGCTAAGTTAGACTAGTAATAGAGCTTAGTGGTCACTAAGTGTTTTCTTTGATACGAAGAGAAATTCTTGATCCTTCTCAATGGAAAGTAGTAAAACAATTGGCTCCACTAGGTAACATGTGGATAACTTGATATAATTAAAGTAATTGATAATTACAATCATTCTAAAGTTATACAGCCAGTGATTGCTACGAAAAGAGGTAATGTAAGTATATCTCTTTTTAAATTAAGAACTGGAAAATCCTAGTGGT
Organism: Taxus chinensis; assembly: GCA_019776745.2. Lineage (NCBI taxonomy): Eukaryota > Viridiplantae > Streptophyta > Pinopsida > Cupressales > Taxaceae > Taxus > Taxus chinensis. Next base: position 926,372,519 of record CM034146.1, on the reverse strand, counting down.
CTTTAAGTCATTTCATTCAATTAGTAATGGAGTTTCGTGGCTACAAATAATTTTCTTTGATACAAACGGATGTGAATTATGAAATACTCCAATGCTCGATTTCAAATAAAATTAGTTAGGTATTTGGGGGTCCTACGTTATTCTTTGCAAAATGTGTTATGAGACACCTAAACATTTTTTTTGTTTAACAAATTATGCTTAGTGACCGTTGGACCCATTATTGTGTTTTTTTCTCACATGCTCTTTTCAAAATTCAGAAAATTAAATATTAACAGCCTTCACACTAGTCTAGTCAATTGGTGTTAGTTACCAACAAGAAATGTTAAAACTATCCATTCATATGTCAACCTAAATACTCTCCCTCGCTAACATTTAGTTTTGAAAATTTACTTTCATGTTATCTACGTAATGTGGATGGTTGTCAGACAATAGATAATCCTTCCAAAATATGTTTCATGTTAATTTTCATGAACAATTTTGCATAGTTTCTGAACTTAGAAATCGCTAGGATCTTAACTATGTAAGTCTTGAAGCCTCAAGAGTGCTTGTATTGATAGAATTAGATCTTTGCATTAATATTTTTACTACTATGACACTTAGAAAACACCAATGTTAAAACTACATATATATTTAACCCTTAGTGGTGCATGTACAACCACGCTTTCCTCATTATATTAATAGTAAGTCTGTGAATAATGTTTAACGACCGCTAAGATCTAAATATTTAGTAATTGCTGACTCTAGTGACCGCTAGGATCAACACTTATTTCATTTATTTGGAAATTATGTTCTAAAATTACTTAATATTTGTTATAATGGATATATGAATGTTACCATAAAATAAATTACGTCATTTGTCTTTAAAAAATCAGTTAATGATGTATGCAACATTTGTGGCCCTTGAATTTCTCAACATGGTGAGAGAGCGAGAAATGGTGATGGTAGATACTTATATATATTCCAATGACAATGAAAAAATAATAAGAGATACCGTGTTCAATCCAACAACCTTAGATGAATAATTTTAGCATTACCTGGCTTTATATTTCACAGTTCAGAATGAAAGTTTTGATGTTGATGTCGTAGACATAACGGGTATATTGGAAGAGAAAGCGCTAGAGTTTTGAGATGTAAGGGCGATAAAAAGAAATGGTCTCTATTTAATTCCTACTAAATAAGAGGTGCTTCCATTTCTAAATTGATTCACTCCCTAGATATTTCATTCTAAGTCCAAGGATTTGTCATTATTTTCTAAATCAGGGAAAAATAGAATAGATTTGTTTGTTGAGAATGCATACAAAATTTATTACAACCTTCCAAATCCAGACTGCTTGTACAACTCAAACACAGTCAAGTCTTGGATGGCCAAAAGGAGAGTAAGAGATGTTTTGCAAAGTTGGGAATTTGACCAAATTGATAATATGGATGATTCTAGGCTTTCTGAAATCTTTATTAAAAGGTTTAGACAAAGAGTCCGCATTGGCATGACACTCATGAAAAGGCTATACGGAAATTCATCAATCTTTAAGGTGGATGTTTCCTTAATCCTGTTACTTTCTTTTATTATTGATGAAGAAAATATTCCCTCCTTAGGTCAGGGGTTGTATTCCAATTTAGTGACACAAAGAAATAATTTCGTCGACCATGGGAAACCATTTTACAGGGCTTCCTATCTTCACTATGTTTTCATTGGTGTTCTCAAATGTCTAGATTTCTATCAAATCTGGTATCCTTTGAGCCCTTTGAGGGTAAATGAGCAATATTCATACTTGTATGTCCATTATTTCAAATCGCATATTTAAGATATATGCACTTATTTGTATCCTACTCTCTACTAACAATTACATGAAATGACACCACCGAGAATATCTGAAGTTATCCTCACTTGCATAAGGAATATGGGATCCGTATTCTTCTATCCATAATATATAGTTATCATAATTGAGGGGCTCCTTACACCTCCTTTTTAGTTTCCATATTATGTGCCAAAACAATTGGTAGTACAAGAGGTTACATATCACATTTGCAACGGTATTACTTTAAAGTGTCAGGATAAGAATCTTAAAACACATCCCTCCTTCCCAGTCTTTGTGGGATGCAAAATGTTTAATATGTGTCCCAATTTGAAGGATTTCTTAGCCCATAGAATTTTATTTCATCTCCCTGAACACCCTTTAAGGAAATATGATAGATGGAATAGGGTTTCCTAACACCTCAATTCCCTTAAAGGACAATTTAATATACCATATGCTCATGTGCATGATGATAATGACTGGGTATGGATCACCCAAATAGAATATAGTCTTGTTCAGCAGAATATGAAGGATTCAGGGGCAGTTCCACCTTTGAGAGAAAATATTAAAAATGAGGCTACAAAGACAAAGAAAGATTTGATTTCAGGACATTCACAACAACCTTGTGCTCCCTTATCTCCACCAAATGAATCTAGATTTGAGTTTCGAGAAGTTTTTTATAAACCGAATAAAGATCCAGCTAGCAAATCCCTAATGCAACCCTCTCAATATTCTCCCTCCACTTCAAAAAAAGTGAGAAATGATTGGGCATAGAAATTCATAATTTCCTACAAAGAAAATACATATTAGGAGGCACAAGAAGATACCTTAGTGAACATTCAATTTAATCCAAGGATGAGAACCTTGAAAAGGGTAACCAAAACAAAGGTGTTAACACAACAAGCCATTGTTTGGCATGAAAATTCAGAAGACCTCTTCACTCTTACAAAGAAAAGGATTACCAAAGGATCCCAGGTGGTCTAATATCAAGAATATCTAGAATCCTTAATAAGGGCCACAGTAGAAGCAATCATCGGAGTATTGAGGGGAATACGTGCTAAAAAAAAGAGCTTGAAACTCAATTAAAGGTCATAGTTCCTCTCAGTATAGTTTCTGATGTATAATATGTATTGCATGGCTTGTAAAATAATGTAAAGAATTGCATCTATGCAAAGAAGTAGGCACAAGAGAGCTTGGAAAAAAATGAAAAATTCATTACAGGAGTGATATCGTTGCAGGAAAACATTAACACATATGGGGTAGGTCATTGAAAAAGGCATTTGTAAATAACCTAAAATTATGACCATGGATGATATTGGTATATACCAAACATATGCTAATTATACAAAGTGAACTCTTAGAGAATGGACTAAACAAGTAAGAGAAGTTTCTTTGTAGTTTGATGACATTGTTTCTAGAGGAAATCATGTTTTCATAGAAGCTTAGGCCATGTAAATATTTAGAGGAAACCATGCATTGATTTATGATGAAAATTTAGTGACATCTCTTTAGCAATTCATGGTTAATTTTCAAATGAGAATAGCTGAGGTGAACGAAGGATAAACTTTGAATGTCATTGATATTATTTCCAAAACTAGGGAAAAAATACAAAAAATAGATACTCTAAAGGAAATTGCCAAAAAATCATGTGTTAGTCAAAAGGATTTGCTTGACAAGTCTGTTGTGCTATATAAAAGCATGATTTTGGATATGGATAAGATAATAAGATATTCTCATAGTTATTAAAAAAAAATTGAGAAGGCACAACAACGAGATGATAAAATAGGTCCCAAACGAGGTCAACAAACCCAGGAAGAAACTATACCCATGGGCTCGGTTCAACATCATCCCATAGTTAAGGAAGCAACCGTGCCCGTGGTCTCAAATCATAATCACCTCGTAGTTAAGGAAGAACCACATTGAATCATAAATTGTAGTATGTGAGATAGGAAAGAAAGCACTCTGATATGTATGCAATGTTAATAGATGAATATTTATAATTGATACAAGGATTTTGTATATATTTCAAATGTTATACTTATCTAAACATGCATTTGTTATTTTAATAAATGTTCAAGAAAAATTCTTTAGATTTGTCACTGTGGCATAAACTACAAATAATATGGTGCTACAATACCTAGCGCATAGTAGACTCAAAATATCTTTCTCCATTTTGTTAAATCCTGACAGCCACTATGTTCCAACTATTATGATGTGGCAGTATCATAACAACCTAAGATTTCATAGTATCCTAACGAAAACATATCTTCTATTGTGGAAGCACCTAGATGCCATGTAGCTCAAAACTCCAACCACCTAGAATCTTAATGTAATGTGTTTAATCCTTTCGACTATTATGCTCCAAATTATGCTTTGAATACTAACGAATGTTAAGTGTAAATTTTTATGTTGAGGTAGTATGTAGAGGCCACTAATTTCATACTACCTTAATTAAATGAGTGAAATCCTAGCAACTTCTAAGATCCAAATAATATTTTGCCACAATACCTAGCGGAAACTAATTTTGATATATATTACTATATTTTTTTAAATCCTAGCCAGTGTTATTTTCTAAAATATTATGATGCGGCAGTGTCTTAGTGACGTATCACTTCATGATTTTTTTTGGGAACCAAAAGCTAAGCTCGAAAAAAAATTAAGCCATAACCTACTGGATGCTAACCTCGCAATATCCTACCTATTTTTAGTTGAATCCTAATGACAACATATCTTCAAATAATATGCTACAACATAAGATAGTGCACGCTAAGATAAAAACATGTAGCTCAAAATTTGTTAATTTAATTTGTTAAATCATACCACCGACAATTTGTAAACATTATGAGTATACATATTCTAGTGGAGGCTAGCCTCCTAGAATATTATGTGTTAAATCCTAATGAATGCAAATCTTAAATTGTTACATTCTTGTAAATACTAACAGCTGCTCAACTCAAATCAATTTCATTTGAAATGATAAATCTTGTAGAAAGTTTTTTTTTTAAATATTATGCTCTTGCAATACGCAGAGGCCGCTAATTTCATACTACTTTAATTTAATTTGTGAAATCCTAAAGACTGTTAAGGTACAAATAATATGATATGGCAATACCTAGTAGATGTTTGACATCCAATATCTTTCTTTATTTTGAGAAATCCTAGCGGCCACTAAGTTTCAAATAATATGTTGTTGCAATGTCTTAGCGGTGTATAACTTCATGATATCCATTCTTGACTACCGATATCTAAGCTAAGAAAATGTTTTCGAGGCATAACCCAATGACCGTTAAGCTTGCAATATCTGACATGTTTTTACTTTAATCCTAGTAACAAAATATCTTCAAATAATATGTTGTAACATAAGATTGTGGACGTCAAGCTAAAAATTACATACTTCGTCTTGTTAAATGCTTGAGACATTTAAGCTCAAAATATTCTATCATGTAAACAACTAGATGCTATGTAGCTCAAAAATTATTAATTTGATTTGTTAAAGCATACCACCAACAACTTGCAAACATTATGAGTACACATATTATAGTAGACGCTAGCCTCCTAGAATATTATGTTAATGTGTTAAATTCTTGTGACCTATATGATCCAAATCTTATGTGTTAAATCCTAACAAATGCAAATCTTGAATTGTTACATCGTTGTAAACGCTAGTGGCAACTCATCTCAATTGAATTTAATTTAAATAGTAAATATTGTAGAAATATTTTTTAAAATATTATGTTGTTGCAGTACACAGAGGCCACTAATTTCATACTACTTTGATTTAATTTGTGATATACTAGCGACCACTAAGGTACAAATAATATGTTTTGGTAATACATAGTGTACGGTAGACTCGTAATAGCTTTCTTTATTTTGATAAATCCTAGCGACCACTACATTCCAAATAATATGTTATAGCAGTGTCTTGGCAGTGTATAACTTCATGATATCCATTCTTGAGTTTCGATCTCTAAGTTCAGAAAATGTTTTGAAAGCATAACCCAACGACCACTAAGCTTGTAATATCTGACATGTTTTTTTTAATCCTAGCAACAGAATATCTTCAAATGATATGTTGCAACAAAAGATATTCAATGTCAAGCTACAAAAATCATACTTAATCTTAATAAACGTTCGATACATCTAAGCTCGAACTATTCTATTCTAGAAGAAACTAAATGCCTTGTAGCTCAAAAATTATTAATTTGATTTATTAAAGCATACCATAGAAAACTTGCAAACATTATGAGTACACATATTCTAGAATATTCTAGCTCTTAGAATCTTATGTTAATGTGTTAAATTCGTGTGACCTCTATGACCCAAATCTTATGTCTTAAATCCTAACGAAAAATAAAGCTTAGATTTTTACATCCTTGTAAAGGCTAGTAGCCGCTCAGCTCAAATCAATTTCATTTAAAATCCTAAATATTGTAGAAATTATTTTTTAAATACTATGCTCTTACAGTACATAGAGGCTGCTAATTTCATACTACTTTAATTTAATTTATGAAATCCTAGTGACCGCTAAGGTACAAATAATATGTTGCGGAAAAACCTAGCGGACGCTAGACTTCCAATATCTTTCTTTATTTTTTGAAATCCTAGCGGTCGCTAAGCTCCAAATAGTATGTTGCAGCAGTGTCTTGGCAGCATATAACTTCATGATATCCATTCTTGATTACCAATCTCTAAGCTTAGAAAAAAATTTCGAGGAATAACCCAGGCGGTCGCTAAGCTTGTAATATCTGACATGTTTTTACTTGAGTCCTAGAGACAGAATATCTTCAAATAATATGTTACAACATAAGATTGCTGACGTCAAGCTAAAAATTACATACTTCGTCTTGTTAAATTCTCGAAACATCCAAGCTCGAAATATTCTATTTTGGAAGCAACTAGATGCTATGTAGCTCAAAAAAATTAATTTGATTTGTTAAAGCATACCGTTGATAACTTGCAGACATTATGAGTACATATATTCGATCAAACACTAGCATCATTTAATCTTACATGTTAATGTATTAAATTCTTGCGACCTTTATGACCCAAATATTAACTTTTTACATCATTGTAAAGGCTAGCAGCCACTCATCTCAAATCAATTTCATTTAACATGGAAAAATTATGTAGAAATATTTTTTAAAATATTATGTTGTTCCAGTACATAGATACCACTAATTTCATACTATGATTTAATTTGTGAAATACTAGTGACCACTACGGTACAAATAATATGTTGTGTTAATACCTAGCACACACTAGACTCACAATAACTTTATTTATTTTGATAAATCCTAGCGACTGCTACATTCCAAATAATATGTTGCAGTAGTCTCTTGGAGGCATATAACTTCATGATATCCATTCTTGAGTTTCGATCTCTAAGTTCAGAAAATGTTTTTAAAGCATAACCCAATGGCCGCTAAGCTTAGAATATTTGACATGTTTTTATTTGAATCCTAGTGACATAATATCCTCAAATAATATGTTACAACATAAGATATCTGACGTTAAGAAAAAAATCATACTTCATCTTGTTAAAGTCTCGAGACATCAAAGCTCGAAATATTCTATTCTGGAAGCAACTAGATTCCATGTAGCTCAAAAATCGTTAATTTGATTTTTTAAAGCATACCATCGACAACTTGTAGACATTCTTAGTATGCATATTCTAGTAGATGATAGCCTTCTGTAATCTTATGTTAATGTGTTAAATTATTGTGATCTTTATGACCCAAATTTTATGTTTTAAATCCTAAAAAATGCAAATCTTAAATTGTTGCATCCTTGTAATGGATAGAAGCTGCTCACCTCAAATCAATTTCATTTAAAATGTTAAATCCTGTAGAAATGATTTTTTAAATATTATGCTCTTACAGTATGTAGAGGATGCTAATTTCATACTACTTTAATTTAATTTGTGAAATCCTAATGACTGCTAAGGAATAAACATTATGTTGCAAAATTACCTAGAGGATGCTAGACTTCGAATATCTTTCTTTATTTTGTGAAATACTAGTGGCCTCTAAGATCCAAATAATATGTTGTGGAAGTGTCTTAGCAGTGTATAACTTCAATATATATGTTCTTGACTACTAATCTCTAAGATTAGAAAATGTTTTCAAGACAACCCCAACGGCCGCTAAACTTGCAAAATCTGACATGTTTTTTCTTGAATCCTAGCGACAAAGTATCTTCAAATAATATGTTGCAACATAATATTGCATACGTCAAGATAAATACTACATACTTTGTCTTGGTAAATGCTTGATACATCCAAGCTCAAAATATTCTATTTTGAAAGCAACTAGATGTCGTCTAGCTAAAAAATTGTTAATTTGATTTGTTAAAGCATACCACCGAAAACTTGCAAGCATTATGAGCATGCATATTCTAGAAAACGCTAACCTCCTATAATCTTATTTTAATGTTGTAAATTATTGTGACCTCTATGACCCAAATCCTATGTGCTAAATCCTAACAAACACAAAGCTTCAATTGTTACCTCATTATAAAGGCTAGCAGTCGCTCACCTCAAATCATTTTTTTTAAATGATAAATCCTTTACAAATTTGATTTTAAATATTGTTCTATTACAGTACTCAGACGCCACTAATTTCATACTACCTTAATTTAATTTGTGAAATACTAGCGATTGCTAAGGTACAAATTATATGTTGTGGTAATACCTAGCAGATGTTAGACTAGCAATATATTTCTTTATTCTGATAAATCCTAGAAACCGATAGGTTATGAATAATATGTTGTAGAAGTGTCTTTAGTAGCATATAACTTCATGATATCCGTTGTTGATTACAGATCTCTAAGATCAGGAAAAAAATTTAAGGCATAACCTAGCAGACGTTAGACTTACAATATCCTTCTTTAGTTTGTGCAAATACCTAGCGGATGCTAGACTTACAATATCTTTCTTTATTTTATCAGCAATACCTAGTGGACGCTAGACTTACAATATATTATCTTTATTTTATGAAACCCTAGTGACCGCTAAGCTCCAAATAATATGTTGCAGAAATAACTAGCAGGTGCTAGACTCGCAATATCTTTCTTTATTTTATTAAATCCTAGCAACAACTATGTTCCAAATAATACGATGTGGCAGTGTCTTAGCAGCGTATGACTTCATGATATGCATTATTGAGTACCGATCACTAAGCTAAAAAATATGGTATCAAGTTATACCCTAGTGGTCGCTATGCTTGCAATAGCTTTCTTGTTTTTTATAAAATGCTAGGGACAGCTAATATCCAAACAATATTAGTTTGTGTCCTTCCAAACAAACTAATAATATTGTGGCCTTCCACAGACAACCCTAATGAATTAATATATATATGCCAACACTCTATCTTCTGTCCAATAATATGTGGCCTACTAATTAATATTATTTTAAGTGAATTATATAGTCCTAACATAACATACATAGATACATAGTGATTGAAATATTTAATATATATAAATTTAAATACATAGTGATTATAATATTTTATAGATAAAATTTAGGCGTATATATAATATGTTTAACCTTCCTTTCATAAAACATTATCTCACAATTGAAAACCTAATATGATTTTACAGCGGAAACCATATAAACAATGTAAAATGAAATATTTACTTGAGGTTGTTTCTATCATCATATTAAAATAAAAAAAGTAGACGTGATGAATACCAAAACACTATTTTGAGTCTCGTTAAACATTACAATTTTTTTAAAATATTTTTTAGGCAATTGACCATCATTATCAGTAAAAACAATCCAGAGGGGGACATAGATTGGCAGCAACTTGAAAGCGTTCAAATGAAATTAAAACCAGAGCTGAAGAGGGATTAAATTTTCTTCAGTTGGGGCCCAACAGATTCCTTGTTTTCTTTAAGAACAAGGCACTGTGAAAAAATGATCAAAAGGAACCGGTAAGCACAGATGGGCTATGGATCGCTTTTTCTTAGGGAAAAGTAGGGATGGATTGACGTGAAAAAGACAGGAGCTAGTATTCACAACGTGGTTTGACAAAATGACCAGAAGGAATCAGAAAGCAGAGCTGCGCCACTAAGTGCATTTTTTAAGGAAAAGAAGGGATGGACTAAGGTTAAAAAAGAAAGGATCCGGTCATAGACAAAACGACTGTATAAGCCTGCAATAAAAAAGGTGCACATTTAGTATAGTATACATTTTAATGAATACCTTATTTATATCTGATATTTTTTCATGCTTGGTGATGTCATTCAAACCATTGACTACCACATCAAGCTAACTACTGTGCTATTTTTCCGCAACCCCTTTTGCTTCCCCAATGTGTGAGCACTCTTTTTGTTATTGCTTGATTATTCCCTTTTTATTCATCCATGAACAAGATTATAATTACTGCCTAATTTTTCCTTGGCCAAAATAACCAGGATTCTTACATTTGGCCTTGCAATCTACAACTTGCTTTTACTATTCTATGATTTCATGAGTTGTTTTGCAAGACCCAAAAATTTAAAAAACCCTAAAAACTAGTTCTCTGGGGCATTTAATATTTTTGTCCAGCACAGTCCACGCTAGAAATTTTGAAAATATAAAATATGTGGGATATGGAATTTTTAAAATCAGAGCGGGTGAAATTTTGTTAATATTGAAATTTTGAATTCTCAAAAATGCGGGGGAATTCGTAATTCGAATTTTGAATTTGCCACTCATTGAAAAAAGGTGTGAGATATCAAAAAAATAAGCAATATGGATAACAATGCATTTTTTATTGACTATAGCCTAAAATAGTTGAAACATAATAAAACTTCTAATATTACAATAAAACCATAGGAATAAATTATATCAATTAATAGGCACATTTATTTTTATTTTTTTAATCAAAAATTTCCTAGATAATGTTAGATCTAGTGCACTAATGAAATATAATTCTCCAATTACTTTGTGTCATGTTGAGCCCTAAAAATGACAAAGTACCTCAGGCGTGAAGGATTGTGGTGCGCGGAAGCAAGGCACGAAGGCTCGCATGGAAGTAACTTTTTGGAGGCCATGAAAGTTCATGCCCAGGAAGAATAAGTCCAGGACTTAGTCAATTTTTGGACCACGGATAAATTTACGATAGAATAACACATGGAAATGTGACCAGGAGAAGTTATGGGTAAGGTTATAAAATGAATCCTTGCAGCTTAAGGAAAGCATATTCCAAGATATGGTTATCATCACAAGATTAGGATTTGTAATGTGGAATTAGTTATGGATTAGCTGGTGATTCCATGCTTAGAATACTCGAGTAGGGAAAGACATGATGACATTTGGCATGTTATTGAGTAATGATGAAGTGGTTAGAGGAGATTCCTTCCAAGTTCCTCATTATGTATTGATTTGTGTGACAACAAAGAGAGAGATACGTATGGATAATGTGTAGTGAATGGGGGATAGAGTGGGAGAACTAGGAAATCTATGGGTAATCTGAGTTGTAACCTCTATGATGAAACCATTGTAGGAAGAGAATTGAAACTCTTTTGATGTAATCATATATTAATTGATGTATTAGCTATTGTAATGTTGATAAATCAATATAATGGGGTTGATCTAAATAACTGAATCGATGGATCTTAATTTGTGTGTTCTTTATTATGTCTATGGGTCCAAACCCTTATCTTCTTGATGATGCTTATGGTTCAGATTTGGTGCTTCCCTGTGATTATGATGTTTTCATTTAAGTTGTTATGTATCTATGTTGGATCTAGCATTCTTGTCTCTATCATAAAAGGTATGCATTTATACATGTACATTTTTCCTCCATTAATGATAAAAATTCTTATAAAGCTCACATACAGGAGGATCTCGACACCTGTGCGTGCCTTAGGTGAGTGCCCAGTTAAGCCTTTTTATATGTTGGCATGCCTAGGATTGTTAAAGGGTTGGAAAAGATGATTACATGCCACGTGTTAAGTTTGAACTTGATAGTTAGAAAACATTATAATTTACACATTTATTATGAAATTAAAATGTAAAGAAGCTAGTATAATATGAAACAATGATATTATAATACAAATAACAACCCGTAAAATGACGACATGTGCCTATAGCTTAAAATAAAGTGTACGAATGTATAGGTACATTTTTTTATTTTTATCAAAATTGACCTATACAATGTTAGATGTAGTACGCAAATGAAAAATAATTATCCAATTATATTGTGCCACATGTTAATTTTGAACCTGATAGTTAGAAAACATTATAATTTACACATTGTTGGTTGGATATTTTGTCAAACTAAAATATGAGGTTCAACCACAGTACATGGGATTAAATTCCTCCTCAAAGACAGGTGAGGCTACCTGTTTATTACTAATCTGAAACACAACAGAAATAATATGTACAATATTCACACTATTCTAACCATTGGGGTTGGGATACTATCCCAGAATCCATATCAACATGAAATGAATATATTGCAGTTTCAGAAAAAGAATTTATTAGAAAGGAAACTATTAAGGAAGAAATAGAGCGAGAAGAGAATAAGAGGAACATATTTTCTTTCAAGAAAACGTATATCAAGAAATACTCATACGAGTTTTAGATAATGAGTGTAATGTTTAGAGTGATTAAAATAATCAAGAAAACTAAACAAAGAATAGCTTAAGATCTTGGACGTAAGAACAATATCCTAATATAGATGAATCCCACAACAAAAAGTTAGCAAAAATAACACTTGTTTCTATTCCTCGATGATTTAAAAGAAAATACAAAGTTTTTCTTCTTCTTCACAATAGCTCTTGATAAAAAATATATCTCCCTTTGGAATGAAAATCCCTCTCCTATTTATAATAGAAAGAGCAGAGAGAAAATAGGATAAATCCTGGAAAATAGTCATTTTAACAAGAATCCTATTTTGCTAGACTCTCACGCAGGAGAACAAGTCAAAATTTACTTCCTATGTGACGAAACAAAAATGAAAAAGACATGTCAATCTCTAGATGGAAATGACATGAAACATTAATTACACCTCACTTGATGCATGTGCCAACTTCCAGACAACTGGACATTAATGACATGTCATCATCCTTGGAGCGTCTGAAAACCCCTAACCAAGGATTTTCTTTATTTCGGGTTTCGGGAAACATGAGACATGATGCATTTCAGGTTTTGGGTTTCAGGAAACATGAGACATGATGCATTTCAGGTTTTGGGTTTTGGGTAACATGAGACATGATGCATTTCAGGTTTCAGGTTTCGGGAAACATGAGACATGATGCATTTCAAGTTTCAGGTTTCAGGAAACATGAGACATGATGCATTTTGGGTTTCGGGTTTTGTGAAACATGAGACATGATGCATTTTGGGTTTCAGGTTTCGGGAAACATGAGACATGATGCATTTTAGGTATTGGATTTTGGGAAACATGAGACATGATGCATTTGCTTCATTTTGGGTTTCAGGTTTCGAGAAACATGAGACATGATGCATTTCAGGTTTTGGGTTTCGAGAAACATGAGACATGATGCATTTTAGGTTTCAGGTTTCAGAAAACATGAGACATGATGAATTTACTTCATTTTGGGTTTTGGGAAACATGAGACATGATGCACTTTAGGTTTCAGGTATCGGGTTTTGGGAAACATGAGACCTTTTCTTTGATACGAACTAAAAGTCGTGATCCCTCTCTAGCAAACGTAGTGTAGAAATTTTCTCCACCAGGTAACATGCATCTTATTTGAAACAATTATAATCATTCTAAAGATGTAAAGATAGTGATTACTACGACAAGATGTAATGAAAGGATCCTAGTGGCCTCTAAGCTATATCATGATTTTTTAATCAATAGCTGAAATGGAAATTGAGTAATTATTAAGCCTAGCAGCCTTTGGGATTTTTCCTTGATAGCAACAAATATGGATTATAATTTACAAAGATGTATCTTAGGAGAAATAAATAAGTCATGGATCCTCTCAAAAATTAAATTGTTGAGCCTAGCAGCCACTACGCTATTCCTTTCAGTGAGTAATGAATGTTGGCAGTTGCTAAGCATTTTATTTTATAAGAATAGAAATTCTTGATCCCTCTCAATGTAAAGCATTGTAGGAATTGGCTTCACAAGGTAATGTGCATACAATTTGCTAACATTTCAATCATTTATAATTACAATCTATCTAAAGTTGTACAAATAGTGATTGTCATGACAAGAGGTAATGATATAGTCGTAGTGGCCACTAAGTGATTTCATGATTTGTTATTCAACAACTATTTTGAATTTAAGAAATTATTGAGATTAGCGGTTGATACCCTTTTAGCCTGATACTAAAAAATATGGATTACAATTTTTAAAGATATATATTAGGAGAAATAAATATGACTAGATGCCTCTTGATGGAATGTATTGTAGTAGTTGGGTCTGCCATGTGAATTCTACCCAATATGTGACACGTACAATCAATGAAAAGCACTAACCATCCAAAATACATAAGTCTTTATCCTTCTTGTTGAAATGTAGTGAGAATTCCGACCAATACAATATAATTACTATCATTGAAAAACAATATCAGTGTAGACACCAAATTTGGGTCACACTCCCCCTATACCCCACATGTATGTTAATTTAATTACCTATAAATAAATTACTACACATTCTCACAATATTCATTATTTATTTACCTTAATTTAACTAATTTCCACCTCACCTAGACACCTCACCCCACCAAATCACCTAGACACCTGATCATAAACTTATTCTTAACATGTTTCCTTTTTACTAAGACTCAATATCCACTTATTATAACTAACTAAGACTTATTCGTACTTACCATAACTAACTAAGACTTAGGTCAAACCTAGAATCACATGCCTATTCTTCTTCTAACCATATGCCCACTTATCTAAGTGCAACATTCCATTTTTTATCTGGATAATGGATAGAGCTGGCCAAAAAGATTGTCAAGATCTGTCATTTAAGAAAACCTAGGATTTCTTACCTTAACTGACGTCGGTCAACATGAAACAGACACCGGTCACCCTAAACCATCATCGGTTACCATATATTCACTTTGGTAACCTTATTTGAGAGGTTAGAAGAATTATTCGAGTTTGGAGAAGAGAGATCTTAATGCAAGCATGCACCAGAGCACTCCTACACATCCAGACATCCTGAACCAACACCAAGCACTGATCTAAAAGGTAAGCATTCACGGTAACATTCCAGGAAGCACAGCCACGTCACTGACCATCAGTTCCATGGCTCAACCATCACCTCCATCCAACCACTAGGTCTGTAAGTACAAATAAGTAAATTTAGATTTGTATCTTTCCATACTTAGGTAGATCAGTTTCTTTATCTCTATTTAGGAGTCCTAGTCTCCTTTGCATCTCATCACACCTCACCTTTCTGTCAATCCCTCCACCTAACCACTTGTAACCTCCCAGCCCTCCATACCTGACTCTAGAAATCTCTCAATATTTCTAGCATTGTCGTCAACCTCACCATTCTCATACCTATTCTTTGTGCAATCACAGAGAATCATCAAAACAAAACTTCATTGAGTTTCTATCTGCCCTCATCTACTGACGTCGGTGAACCTAAAACATCATCAATTTCCTCTCAACTGGCATTGGTCATACCATAATCAACGTCAATCTCTGTATCTGAATAAACCTTCCTGTAACAACAACTTCATACCATTCACCCAAAACTTGACCCTGATCTAGCCCAACCACCTTGTTTACTTGTCTGACTTCCAGAGCTGATCATAACCTATCCTGTTAGATTAGATTTTCTTATTGTACTTGAATGACACACCTAAATTATATAAAATATAGTAGGAGAATATTGGTTGACATTATTTCTTGCATTAAGTTGTTTTAAATAGTGGATTGATAGCCATCTAGGAAGTATCACACTTCCCGGATCTAGCATACACTAGGAAATCCACTGACATATATTGTTTAATATTCCTCTTGTGGTTTTTTTTGTATTCGCATGTAGTTCTTCCTAGGAAAAAAGAAGTTCTCGCAATCAACACTGGATCGAGAAATCAGAATGTGTGCACTATACCTTCCACCTTCATTCACAGGTATTCCTTCTCACCATTACCTTATCTTTTTTTCTCTTACGTACGCAAATATTTGGCAAAAAATTTTGGCATGGTCGGTGGGACCCTATCTTGGGTTCATTGCATTTTCTTCATATAGGGAAAAAAAATTGTGTTTCTTTCATTTTGAAAAATACACATTTAATCTTCTCCCTAATAATATTTTTTTCTTGTTCCAGGAAGGCAAATTACTGATAGTATTGTGGTGATTCAAGAAGCCATCCATTCCATTGTCAACTCTGATAGATCTTCAATGTTCCTCAAGCTTGATATGCACAAGGCCTATGAAAAAATGACTTGGTCTTTCCTTAAGGCCATCCTCAATAAAGTGGGCTTTAACAATTCTCTGGTTAGAATGATAATGACCTATATATCTACTACCAGTTATTCAGTTTTTGGTCAATGACAGTCTGGATGGATTCTTCAAAGTTGGAAGGGGTTTAAGACAAGGGGATCCCCTATCTCCTTTCCTATATGTTATCATGGCTGAATCTTTGAGTAGAATCTACAAACAAGATTTACTCTCTAGGAGGATTCATCGAATCAAGATATCTAATGGCCTCCCCCAGATCTGCCTTAATCAATTTGTTGATGATAACTTCCTAATGGGTAAGGCCTCTATTCAAGAAGCCACCAATTTCAAATCTATTCTTATGGACTATGAATCGGTCTTGGGGTAGATGGTTAATTTTCTCAAAAGTGTGGTGTTCTTTATTAATGTAGAGAAACAAGTCCAATTAAGGCTTGCCCGCATTCTAGGTTAAAAAATCAAGTGTTTCCCAGATTCTTATTTAGGAATTCCTCTTATCCTCAATAAGCTTGATTCCTCTATCTAGAATGCCCTGCTGGAAAGAGTGAATAAAAAAATTTCTTCCTGGTAAGGCCTCCTCCTCTCTCAAGTGAGAAAGATTCAACTCCTATCGAGCTCTCTTCAAGGGGTTCCCATTTTCATTATGTCTCTCTTCAAGCTCCCGATCAAAATTATTGATGCTCTGGAAAAAATTCAGAAGAGATTTCTTTGGTCGGGAGCCTTAAAAAAGTTTAAACTCCCTCTAGTGGCCTAGGACAAGGTCACCAGGCCTAAGATGTGTGGGTTTTGGGTCTGAAAAGTTTACCTATCATGAACAAATCTCAGAGTCGCTGAAGCTAGTTTAACAATTGCTATAGAGGAAGGATTGTCCACATGATGTGAAGGCAACAAAGACATCCCCCATCAACAAAAAATAGGCATCCACATAGCACGGGTTTTCTCTCATGAAGGTCTTCCCAGAAAAGTGGAAGTGGTAAGAGTCTACTAGAATGGGAACTCCCAACAACGGAGATGATGAACATCCTATGAAAAGGTTCACCTGTGGGAGATTGGTATGAGGGACCATGATCAGAGCATCACAAGATAGACTCTGTGATAGAAGAATTCGACTAAGGTCAGATCAAGATACTCGTTCCAATGAAGGTGGCTCAACAAACTATGAAGAGAACGATGTCAGACCTAGGATATGAGTCATTTCAATGAAGGTATGAGGAGTGAAAGGGGCCAATGGGACATCACTAGAAGCCCCCCTGGAAAGGTTGGTGGGTGTCAATGACAGTGTGAAGATCTGAGTAGGAGACTCAGGGAATTCGATATCCCCATGATTCCAGATGTGGGGGGATGACAACAATGTCTGGAATAGTGAGAGAAAGACTCAGGAGAATTCCTCTGTTAAATGCTACTCTGCATCAGAACTGGGTGCACAATCCTCATCATCAGAAAGATTTCCAGAACAAGAGTATTGGGGTAAGTCTATGTCAGTGGAGATCTGCCATCACATGAAGATCAATGGATTTTTTACAACTTGGATTCCCAATAGCAGCAATAATGGTGGCAGTATGTGAAGGGTCTCCATACAAGGACTGAATGAATGCTCCACTACACTGTGAGGTGGATACTGAGTCTACCATGTGAAACCAGAGAGAACGAGAGACATGCATCATCATGTGATTTTTTTGACATTTCTCTACAAGTGTCAAGCAAGTCCTCTAGATTCCAAAGATGATCAGTGGGTGCATGGAACTAGCCCTCAGAATATTGAAGGGTAAAAGACCCTCGTTGGCGAAGTAACGTTCCATGTAAGCACGCCAAGCTGAATAGGTCTCTCTCTCAGTGAGAAGTGGCGGAGGCTATAAGGAAGATTGCTTTGACGCTCACATCTTATGAAAGAGCTCTCTCCATGATGGAAAATAATGCAATGATAGTGTTTTTAGCAAGACATCAGACTCGGCTCGATAATGCGTCTGCGTGTAGCTAAAAGGCCAAGAGTACAAGCAACCCCCAGAATGTGGAACTTTATAAAAGTAGTGCATTTAATGAAAACTGAATAATCCCTATCATGTAATGTGTGAACAGGAAGTCATAGATAACTTTTACCTATAGTCAAGTCAAGCTCAGAAATCCCAGGTAGCGATTGTCATCTAGATTATACACATTGGGAAACATGATTCCCGATCAACTTTGATGGGGCCTCTAAGGGAATTACACTAGATGTTGCAAACTGCATTAGGGAGAAGTGCTTACGGAATAGTGAGGGTGCAAAGGGTATTTGTTTATGCTGGTA
Source organism: Taxus chinensis (assembly GCA_019776745.2). Lineage (NCBI taxonomy): Eukaryota > Viridiplantae > Streptophyta > Pinopsida > Cupressales > Taxaceae > Taxus > Taxus chinensis. The sequence continues at coordinate 926,354,062 of CM034146.1, read as the reverse complement.
CTCGTTGGTAAGCAAACAAATGAACATGGCTGAGGCTAGAGTTTGTTTTGAATGTGAGGGGGGTTTAGCCTCACTAAGCAAAAAGGCCTCAAGGACCTTCAGCCCTGAAGGTCTTCGTCGCTCGATTTTTAGGGAAGAATACAGGCTTCTTAATAAATAGTCTAAAACTCAATTGGCATGCCATGAAATGAAATGTTTTATTTTTTTAACACACTCAAGGACATTAGAAAAAGAAGGTGGGCCCGTGTTTGACAAGATGGCTGATGCCATCATATTTTGAGGCAGCCGAAAATCCATGTGCGGACAAGATGGCCAGCTTTGGAGTCCGTTTGTAAGGAGCAGACCAAAATTTGGTGCAAAGGTCTGAAATTACCCTCTAAGATCACGTGCTGGAATCAGGTTGCAGGTGATATAGGTGCTAGGTTTCACGATGCCAAGGAAGAGTAAAAACACAGTATCTGCAAGCAACTAAGATGGCTCCAAACAATGTCCAAGACCACATGCAGGTTCAGATTTTTTTTTTGTAACTGCAATGCAAAAAAAATGTGGATTGTGATAACGTTTTAGCTGGAAAGGAAACCTAGAAAAAGTGCTAAATGCCACGTGCTGACAGGATTTGAGTGGAACTAGCCAGTCAGAAGCTGGAAGAAGACCCAAACCAACAAAAAATGCTAGAAGAAGCCAGAAGAATGGGGGATTGTAGCTGGCTGTGCAGGCCTGAAATTACCAAGGTCATGACCTTGCTCAAAAAAAGGATTTTGGCCTGAGGAAGCAAAAATGGGTTTTCCTACTGCACAAAGATGTGGAGGTGTAACATTTTTCGGAATGCAAAAATTTATGCAGGTTGATAGGTGAAAACGCCTTAGGAGAGCCGGAATAGCATCTAAAAATGCTACAAGAGCAGGATGCCACACATACCTTGAAAAATGAGCCACGCCTATTTTTTGAGAAACAAGACCAGATGATTTCTTCACTAATGGCATTGTATGACTCATGTCATTCAAAGGTATCTTGAATGATTTCTGCCCTCAAGTTATGAAGTACCATCAAGCCCATGGAGGGTCAAGCAAAGGCCAAAAAACATGTACATGCACCACAATCAGCTTCCTCAAAGCATGTTTCATCAAAGCAGCTTTATGGTCAGTATTCCAATTTCAGAGGCTGGACCAACACGTTTTAGCACGAGCTTATGGCTATAGTCCAGAAGGGCAGGGAATACGTGCTCATAAAAACACCTCCAAATGCGCATGCTGAACCTTCAAAAAATTGAGAATGGTCAAAGACGCTAAACTCGAAAAACAGCCATAAGTCTCTTGAACTAGACCACCATCGAACACCCGATGAAAGACATTACCCTGGCAGAATGTCTTACAAACACAAATAGAGGTATAAACTGCTCCGAAGGGGGATGGTATTGACAAGAAGAGCACAAAAAGGGTAGTTATTGGGGAAGCCATTACGACTAGGACACAATGAGTGTATGGATGATCACGCACGGAAGCCGGAAAAATAGAACATGAGAAGATGGTGTACTTAGAGTGCATGGATCCTGACAAGATCCGGAGGATCTGAATGACCATGGAAAGAGGGAATCCATCATGAAATATCATACATATTTTGAAGAGATGGTTTCATACCAGGGACAGACGTGCAAACTGGATCAACGGACGTTGCGAACGACAGCGTGCCAAGAGATGCTTCTGGAGAGGAGTGGAGCATCAACTGAATGTGCATGCAAAGATTCAACAGGATGGAGATAGAACCTCCGTATTAGCAACTTGATAGGAAGAATAGATGGTGGCTCTATCTCATAGATTCAAAAGATGTGTACAGTATAGGAGGTGCATGAGTAACCCCTAGTGCTGCAATCATGACAATCTGTGAGTAGAGAGGGTTTGTAGGTTACTGTACTTCCTGCAGAATATGAAGGCGTAACTCCCAATGACGCCCTATGATGCATTTGACTTTTTTGTCACTTTTGACGGTCACTGATCTTGCACTGTAACACATAAGGGAATTTAACTCATTTTTATGGGACCCCTAAATTGGATTTTCACATGGACCTATAATCTCACCTAAGTGAGATGACTCACTTAATGATGGCCCTGGAAAATACACACACCAAGTTCTCTTCTTGGGTTCTTTGCATTTTCTTGGGCATATGAGTGCTTTATCTCTCAGTTGTGTAGGGTTCTTAATCCTTTTAAAAAATATACATTTACCTATTCTCCTAAAAAAAGATAATATTATTTTCTTCTAACTTGTCTAAATGAAATTTTTCATTTGGTGCTTAAAATGAACCAACTCTTTCTTCTTGCATTTGCATAGTAGTGAAAGAGCACATGTTCTTGACCTATTCATAATTTTCTTCATATAATATAATTGTTGATTTGGGTTATAAAATTTGTTGCATTTCATCCTTGTATGCTGAAATATTAGCTCACATTTAAAAATTAGGGTAACCTATATGCTAAAAGTCATGCCCAAATGATGGTTGACATAATTGAATCGTAGAAGGCACTTTCTTCTCTCTCTCTCTCTCTCTGTCAAACTGCACAAATTTGAATTTACACATCTTCTTAAACAAACATCCCGAATCGGAAGAGATCTATCAATGATCACACGATCAGAGGATTGACAGTGGGCACCCAACTGGTTATCTCTGTCTAGTCATCACCTTAGAGAAAGGACTGGCCCCTGCCTTAAACATAACCTAAAATCTCACCCTTTTAGAATTTCCTTCTTCATAGGATGCCTTCCCAATGAAAAAATCTATGTTCTAAATTCACAAGTCAATCTTAAATAGCATAAGCTAAAACAAACATAAATTCACTTTTAGGATTACGCATGTTTTTCTTAGCTTTGTTCTTCACTTGCGTTTTGAGTTGTGAGGATTACGATTTCTTCATTTTTCTTCTCCCTTTTGCACTCCCCATCATAGTTGGAGTATCATGACTATTTATGAGTGTGTCATGACCTCATCTTATCATTCTCATACTTTTTGGGTTGATTCTTTATCTAGTGTAATTCACAAACATCCATTTTTCTTAATTTCTTCTAATTTGAAGTAACCGGTGTTGGTCTAGTGACTGTCGTCAATTTACATCTGACCATCGTTGGTTTACCTAATCAGCGTCGGCTTCTGGCTATTTTGGTTATTTTACCTGAAACAGTCTTCATCACCTATTCTTTTCTATTTTTGGTCCTCAAGACACCATCATATCCCCCACTATTTTGATATCTCTATCAGATACAGTGTCCCAATTTCTCATTCATCAATTTTGTTTCATTTTCTAAAACTGGTATTTTCCAAAGTGACCGGTATCAGTTATCATAACCGTCATTGGTTCCCCTATAACCGTCATCAGTCATACTGACCGTCATTGGTTTTTGTGTTTGATTTTTAATCAAAGAACTGACCAGATTTACCCCCAGACTTCGTCCTTCTCTACTTCTATTGTTTTCTGTTTCATTTACAGAATACAGTTTTACCATGGTCAGCACTAATTCACATGGTGTTGACTCATAGCCAAACTAATTCCCTTGTATTTCACATCAGCCATCATCCACTCCCACCTAGTCCATCACTGTCATCCATCCTATCACCTATGGATCCAACTCAGCTTATCCCCATTGCTATCGGTGATGAGGAGTTTGCAAGACTCCTTGATCAGAATCTTACGGCCTTACAATACTATCTTCCTCACTCATCTACCCAAAGACTCCTCATGGCATCTAGTGTATAACATGCATGTATCTACCCCTCCTTCCCTTGCATCCACTTCTATGTTAGCCACCACTAGCTTGGCGCTGCCCTCATCCACATTACCCCCTATGGTCTCTCAGTTAGGCTCCACCTCTACCATAACTGTTTTGCCCCAATGATGTCTATTGCACCTGTGGTTTCGATCATTCCTTCACCAAATTCCTTGAGCATAGCCCCATTTGCCCCCTTTTCCTCATATATACCAGTTGCTTCACAACCACCTCCAGTGTCAGCAACCCACACTCTGTTCCAAAATCTAGTTCTTTCCATCCCTCAGTCTCTACCACCCATTACCACGAGAGTCATTGCGACCACCCCACCTATTTACACACATCATCAGCAACCCCCAATTCATCTGTCACTTATTTAGGGTACATTCCACCTATATCTATACCCCCTTCATATTTTTCATATTTGGTACCCCCATGTACTAGGATTCCATCCACATCATACACCCATCATTAACCTCCCTTTACTACAGGAGGTCCCCATTCCTCACAAACCACCAATGACCTCATTATGATGATGATGTAAAATATGCAGACATTAGAAGCATCGGTTTCTAGCTCTCATAACTCCATGACCTATGATGAATATGTAATGAGCCTATCCATCCATCCATTCCTATTCACCCATATCCTATGCATTGGAAAATTCCCAAGTTCAATTGTTTCAACAGTAAAGAGGACCCACAATAGTACTTATGGTCATTCAAGCATGGGTGCTACCTAATTACCCATGTCGATGCTTTGCTCTTGTGAACATTTCCCATGTCCCTAACAGGACCCGCCTTAGATTGGTACAATAGTTTACCTAGAATTTCATCTACTCCTTCAACCAAGTGGCTCAAGCATTCTTGGACCACTTCTCAATCAATGTAGTCAAAAAAGTCACCATGACCGACCTATATTCGACATGGTAGTATGAAGATGAATCTATCACAGATTTCGTTACTCACTAGCAAAGTCTTATCAACTAGTTAACTTTCTAGTTACCTCAAACTGAACTTATTGATTTTTTCACTAGAGCTTGTGCCAGACACATCTCACCAACTCTACATGTGCAAACCTTCTTAACCTTCAACGAAGCATTCACCATGGCATGAAAAACTAGAAATTCACGCCATTGAAGAAAATAAAATCCAATTATGAAACAAGAATGCCTGGTTCAAACCAAATGATTCTTCTTCATCTTCAAAACCCCAAAATAATTATTCAAAAGCCAAAGGATCTGCCAACGTGGTAGTTCTTAAAGCGGGTCCATCCCATCCCTTTAATCAATCCCAACCTTCCTCCAATCTTTCCCCTATTTGTACCTTTCAGTTCTAGTGAGAGCAGTGGAAGTACACTTCAATTAGAGAGCCCTATTATTTAGTATTTGAAAATCTTCTTAAAGTTAGAGCCATTACACTTCCTCCCATAAAACATCATACTAGTTTCAATTCCACTCGTCCTATGCCTGCATGGTATAAGGAACACGACTACTATAATTACCTTTGTGTCAAAGGCCATAGTGACGGTAACTGCATAACTTTTAAGAACATTGTCCAAGAGATGATAGATAATGGAGACCTCATCGTGGACAACCCGAATGTGCCAGCGAATCAAAATTTACACATCATTAAGAATTCATTCCCTAATCATAAACCATCACCTAATGAAAATAGTGAACTTTCATCCAGAAACAACAATGTCCATGAAGTCCACATGATTTTTGATATCATATCGGAGGTTCCTAAAATCCCACCTATTTCTTCTATTGAGGAAATTCTAGCACAAGATCCTCTACCCACAGAGGAGCATACCTCTTCTACTCCTTCACCCATAGAGGAGTCCCCTTAATCTCTTCCTTCACCCACAGAGGAACCCATGTTTTCTACCAATGCCATTCCACCATTTACCTTGCAAACTACCAAACATTCAACAGTATTAACTCTCCCATCCACAAGAGAATCGACATCTCCTTCTCCTCCACCAAAAGAGAAGTCTACCTCACCTCACCTACCATCTCTCCTATCCTTGGGAGATTCTTTAGACATGCCATTGCCTGTTGGGGGCAATTCTCCCTCAGCATCTGAGGACCCCATTGACCTAATATTCACTCTTTTACCAATAGAGTCTAAGGCTAGCCACTTCCCTCTCTCACAAACATATTTTACAGGGATTGCAACCAAATCAACTCCATCGCTTCCTACAATAGTTCCATTTTCACAACTAGATGATCACTTGGATTATGTTGATAATTCCATGCTCTGGGGATGTATTCGTCTCCCCTTTTTGACCCAAATGCAAATGTTTCCTGAGGATAATTCCACGGTCTACCCAAAGGTATTTCTAGCAACCAGATCAACACTGACAATGCCTATCAAAACGACTTATTCTTCATCGTCTCTACCTACATCCAAACCTTTAAGCACAACTAAAACCATTCCAATACCTAAAAACCTACCCACACCTATATCTTTATGCATATCTAGACCCATCACTACCTTGGGTGTCATGCCGACATCAAGCCTTACTCACCCACTTGTCAAATTGGACTTAGCCTCATCTTCCCAAACCCACACAAAAGTTATTCCTCCACCTAAAAGGAAGACCCAACCATCTAGGCCACATACACCAGTCTTGCCTACCACACCTTTGTCACCTTCACCCCTTTCGTCCATCCTAGGACCCCATCCATCAACCCTGACCAAACAGTATCTTACCTAAGGCTAGTCAGAAGCTAAGAAACATGTTGCTTCATCACAATCCTTCTTACACCTCATTCACCCAAAAACCAAACACCCTTACCCTCACCCGTGCATTTCTTACCACATATACCTCCACCAGTTACTATAACCCCAACTTTGCCTATACAAATTCAACCCATAACATCTACCCAACCTCTACCAACCACTTCCACCGCAACTCAGTTGTCCCCATGGGTAACCTGTCCTCTTCCACCATCTGCTTTCCCTTCTGCATCTCGTACTCCTGTGTCACCTTTACCCAAGAAGGTGTAACCCAAAGATTAGAACCCACTACCCTTTGATAATGTAATTAAACCAACAAAACCTTCCATTGCTAGCTCTTCTACCACTCCTTTACCCAAGTAGATGTCATCAAAACCTAAGACAATACCACTTACCAAACCAGTGGTCTAACTCATTCCCCCTCCTATAACACCTCTTCCCTCACGAACATCCACACCTTTACTCAAACCCACACTTACCTCCCATTGTGTTCCATTAACAATATCCTATGCCAACATTCTAACCAACCTCTTAGAGACTTTTGTCATCACATTACCACCACTTCAACCTTACGATCCTCTCAAAAAAAAACCAAAAGGGTTTGATGAAACCAATATTTGTGCCTATCATCATGTGCTAGGACATGATGTAGAAAATTGTAAGGCTCTAAAAATTGTTCTTCTCCAAATTTTTCCTCCTGAACAAAATTTTGACGATGATGACCTTTTTGACGAGGACCATGTTCCACCCTCATCTTTCACCACACATCATCATCCCTTGCTTCTTTAATGACCTACATCTCCACCCCCACAACCCTTTTTTCCACCTCCAAAATTTGAGATCAACATGGTCCATATCAGAGAATTTTCCAAATCACCACCCTAATTCTAGTTTTCCATACGCACTTCACAAGGCTTTTCCCCTCCATTAGGTTTTTGCCCATGATGTCATTACACTACTCATCTCACACCTTCTCCATTTACCACCTCCCCTTAGATTAACATGGTCCAAGTTTCCACCCACTCTCAGAAGGACAAAGGCAAATAAAAAGTAACTAGCCCATGAACCAACCCTGGTACCCAATATACCATCTGCACCCATGCCCAAAATCACCATTCGAGGACCCACATACCCTATCTCTGATGAGGTCACCCATCACACAATGATAAAATAACTACATCAATCTCCTCTAAATATATCTTTGTATGATCATGTCCAAACTTCAGAATCTTATAGACAAGACGTTATGGAGGTTTTGCAATCCATCAAATTTTTACTCAATGACCCCACACCAGTGGCCTCCATTATCACCCCTCACCACGTGGCCTCACTTACCAAATCATCTCCTTCTTCTACCCCCATGCCCACTCCTCAAGTCACCACACTCAGTTTCTATGATGAGGAGATTGTACCTCTCCAGTCACATGATCCTATTCCTTCCCTTTTCATTTCCATCTATATTGATAACATATGCATACAACATGTCATGATTGATGGTGGTGCTAGCATTAACATCATCTCCTCCCACACATACAATCAAATGTGTATCCCTTCCAATTGTATGCATAATAACCCATTTATGCTACGCTCCTTCAATGACACCATCATCTCCACCCTTGGCACCATTATTCTCCACGTTCACGTGGGTCCTCACACTGTCCCAAAATTATTCTACATCTTTAAGGGAGAGTTCCAGTATAACCTATTTCTCGGCAGACCTTGGATTCAAATCATGGGTTATGTCCCTTAAACTTTACACTGCTACGTAAAATTTGAACATGAAGGGCATAACTACACCATCCCCGTTGACCTGTCACCATTCAAAACTTTTAACATGTTGTACCGACCTAACAATGTACTTGTACTAGTCAAGGCATATGCCACTACCCCCACTTCTCCTTCACCCATGACCCCATCAACCAATGTTGTCGCCACCTCTCCCACACCTACCTCTTCTATTCCTACTATTTTCGTAGCCTCTACAGCTGACCCATCTACTTCCCAGCCAATTGATACCCCTCTTAACCAATCATTTAGTGATTCATCTATCCCTACTACCCACATATCTACTACTGATCCCTTAGAAGGTGTCTTTTCAACACCTCACTCTAGGGGAGTACTACCTCTACAATATTAACACATTCCTCACTCCGCAAGAGTATGGAAACCTATGCACCAACACCCTCGTTATGACTGCCATATAGGTGAGGCTTTCCCTGATGGTCCTCCCCACCTTCACACTAACTTAACGTATGGGGGACTTGATACTACCACTTATTCACCCAAACCTCCATCCCAAACACTACCATTTTTATTTGACCTCTAATCCCTCACAAACCATCACTTTGCCCACACTTTCCTTCACCGTTGAGCATGGAAAGGATTTGGCTTCAGTTTCTATGAACAAGGCCATCATACTATTATTCCATGTACCACTCGTAAACACAAAGATCGCAATGGCATTGGATTTTCCACACCACCATCCAAGAAGGCTCGCATCGATCTCATTGAGGATAATAAGCCATCTCCACCCCATTCACCAATATCACCATCTTCACCCACTGAGTCCATAGATCCCGAATCTATTCCTCCTAACTTTTTTTTTCATGAACACAATTTCCTTGGGACCTCTCACTTATCAACAAGATAGCAAGGCTCCCTCTTCTCTTCCCTTCATGTATCATGACATGATCGATGATGATACACCTTCTATTAATTTTGGTTAATGTCAAGACGATGATTCTATACTCACCTACCTTGGTGCAGAAGATTCTTATATTCACTGGTCGTTACCTTCTGAGATGCAAACCATGTTGAACGAATTGACTATCACAATCAACATTAACACTCAAGATGACCCACACATTCTAAATATAGGCCAATCTTTAGATGCTTCTGAACATGAATTTTTTACCTCTTTCCTCTATGACCATAGGAACGCTTTTGGTTAGTCCTATGGTGATATGCCCGATATTGACCACAACATTGTGGTCCATAATATTGTAACCATTCCTGATGCCAAACCCATAAAACAGAAGCCACAGAAAATGCATCCTCACATTTCCCTTCTTGTCAAAGAATAACTTCAGTGCCTTCTCTCATTTTCCTTCATCCTACCCATTGACTATCCCCAATGGATATTTAACATCATTCCTGTCACAAAAGTGATAGGGGGACTCCGCATTTGCATGGATTTCCATGACCTCTACTTATCTTGCCTCGAAGATGACTTTCCTCTACCAGGAACTGACCAATTGGTTGATCTCACCACCAGCCATGATATTCTATTAATCATGGATGGTTTCTCAGGTTATAATCAAATATTAATCACTCTAGAAGATCAACACAAAACTACCTTCATCACTCCTTGGGGGACCTTCTGCTATCGAGTCATTCCTTTTGGCCTTAAAAATGTTGATGTTACATATCAGCGAGCCATGACTTATATCTTCCATGACATCATGCATCACATATTGGAAGGTTACATAGATGACCTTCTTTCCAATTCCAAACATTAGGCTAAACAACTGACATTCCTTAAGGTCATCTTTGCTGCCTGATCAAGTATTGTGTTCACCTTTAACCTAAGAAGTGTTTCTTTGTGGTGATTTCTAGAAAACTCCTTGGTTTCATCATTTCTTTGTGTGGCATATAAGTCGATCCTGCTAAAGTAAAGGCTATTCACGAAATGCCTCCACCTACTAATCTTTGTCAACTTCAAATTTTACAAGGTAAATTGCACTCTATCCATCGATTTATTTCACAACTTTTTGACCATTCTCAACCATTTCATCATCTCCTCAAAAAGGACATATCATTTAAATGGGATGATGAAGGCCAAAAATCCTTTGACGCCTTAAAACAATACCTTATTCAACCACCAGTGCTCATTCCCCCTAAAGATGACCAACTCTTTTACCTATACATTTGTGCCACTGACCATTCCTTAGGTTCCATGCTCACTCATTGCAATGAGAATCATAGAGACCAAGTATTTTATTACATAATTTGTACCCTTTTGGACTATGAAGCTAGGTACACCCATGGTGAAAAAAATTTCTTAGCCTTATTTTTTGTCACCACTAAACTTCATCATTACCTACTTAACCAAAAAACCTTTTTCATCACTAACACTGATCCCCTACATTACATGTACACCAAGTCCTACCACCATCAACGTGTTGCACGTTGGCTCATGCTTCTTATAAACCTTGACCATGAATTCATCCATCAAAATTTTTTTAAAGGCCAAGCCATCACTAACCAACTAGCAGATGCACCTCTCACTGGAGATCAACCCTCTAACTTTGATTTCCCAGATGAATCCATTGCTACCCTCTCTTTGGATGATACCACTTACCAGATGACCTTATTCTTTGATGGTTCCAAATGTTAGCGTGAAGGTGGTGCATGTGTTATCCTCATTCCTCTTGATGGTGAACCTATGACTTTATCTTTCAAACTAGATTTTGATTGCACTAACAACATCACCGAATATGAAGCACTCGTATCAGGCCTTCAAACCACCATCTCCCTAGATGTTAAATCAATTAATATCTTTGGTTATTCCCAACTAGCTCTAAACCAATTCAATGGTATATACCAGTGTCGTAACAAAATACTGCAAAAGTACAAATTTCATGTTGACATACTTTTGACTACCTTTGACCGTTATGAACTTCAAACCACCCCACATTCTACTAATAAATTTGTGGATACCATGGCCTACCTAGCTTCTCAGATACATGCTTCACCTTCCGACTCTAAAATCTTTTTCATAATATAAAGGTTGTAATCACACTCTTATTTATCTCAAGAGGTCAACTCCGTCAGAACCATTGCACCTGACCCACGTGACATTTGGAATAAGCAATTTACCGACTACCTTTCCCTTTCCATTCTACCTCCCAATCTCACTCATAATGGACAATGCACCTTTCTTAAAGGTGTCTCTCGTTATGTTATCATGGGTGGTCTTATTTATAAACATGGCTTCGACGGTATTCTCTTATGATGCCTTACAAGTTTTGAAATTCCCTACACCGTCAACGAAGTTCACGATGGAATTGTTGGAAGTCATTTTAGTGGCTTAGTTGTCACTAAATGCATTCTTCACCTTGGCTATTATTGGCCAACCCTAAACCACAATTTTTGTGACTATGTAAAATGTTGTGTGAAATTCCAACAACATACTAATATTTATCACACACCTAGTCATGCCTTACAAGTCACACAAAACCTTTGGCCTTTCTCTCAATGGGGTTTAGATCTTGTCGGATATATTAATCCTCATTCTTCACAATGCCATCAATGGATTATAACCACTACTGAATACTACACTAAATGGGTAGAAGCCATTCCCCTCATTTCAGATAAAATCCAAGAAAATTTGTGAATTCGTCAACCATCACATCATTTGTTGCTTTGGTGTCCCTCACCACCTTATCACTGATAATGGAAAGTAATTCAAAAACAAAACCCTATGAAATCTTTATGATGATTTTGGAATTCAACTTAGTTTCTCTTCACCTTATTACCCACAAAAAAATGGCCAAGAAAAACCAACCAATAAAACCTTGAACAAATATTTTATGAAAGTAGTTGACAATGCTAGGAAGGATTGGCATATGCACATTCCTTTCTCCTTATGATCTTACCACACTAGTATTCACACTTCGAATATAGCCACACCTTTCTGTTTGGTTTATGGTGCTGAGGTTGTCTTTCCTATCGAACTCTAGATTCCATCCCTCCACATCTCACTACAAGACATGCTCAACGATGATGAGTTTTTCCAGGACTGTTTGGCACAACTTGAGTTATTAGATGAATTTTGTCTCAACTCTCTTGATCATCTCCAAATATACCAAAAATGTATCAAATGTTCCTACAATAAACATTTCCATGAACGAACCTTCCAGGTTGATGACCTCGTCCTGAAGGAAAATTAACATGTAACCGAAGAAGAGAAAATTAAATAGGGAAAATTTGCTCCTAATTAGCTTGGACCCTATATCGTTACTCATAGCTATAGATCAGGTGCTTATCTCTTGTCTTCACTCTAAGGTAAACCCGAGCCTGATCCCCTCAATGCCTTGCATCTTAGATCATTTTATTGTTAAAATCAAGTCCTATATCACCTTCTATCTATTGACTGCTCGTCCTTGGAGCATCATTCACCTTCCATGTCACTTGTTTTGAGGATTAGTGACTAAACAAGAATCATGTGGTTACTTGTCACCTTTCATCCTTATCTTCAATATGAGTACCATGGCTCTACTCATGGCATGATTCTTATGGATACTTTTCATCTTTTTCAAAGATGGAATCCCATGGTCGTTCATCCCTTGAAACCATATGTTTCATAGTTAACCTTTGTGAGCTATGGTTTTGTTTTCTAAACAAGAACATAATATTCCTCTATAGTCTTGTCCATGACTTAAACATCCAAAATAAAAATTGGATTCAACTCCTTGAGTCAAACTCCCAACAATGAGATGACTCCCTCAAAAAGGACATCTTTTCTCTTTATCTTGTGGCTATAAATAGAATTCTCCATCGAAGGACAATTATATAAAGTCATTATAAAAATACAATAAAATATTCAGAAGCTTCCCACATTGATCAGCTTCACGAAGAAATTAAGGAGATAATATACTCATCCCATATAGACTTCGCACATCAATCAGTCTATCAAAAACAAAAAGAAAAGAAAAAAATGATAAATTTTTGTCATGGACTTGCCTATTTTCAATCATGGGTTTCTTTCCAGGTAAACATGTTGTCATACACTAAGTTACACTAAAAAACTTTCACCTCATTGAATTTTCACTCTAATGTTATATCTTCCCAAGGGACTTTCCTCAACTGTGAAATTTTGTGTTCATGTGACTTTATTAACCCTTAGAATACTCCATTATGTAAATGCCTTTAGGGTCTCACGTTCATAAGACAATATTTAGTATGATAGACTCATTAGGGTTCTTATCAATTAGGTGGATCTTTTACCACCTCTTATCATTCACCTTTTTCATTACTTATTGATTCTCCTATGCAATACTAGACCATCAAAAATACATTTTAAAATATTTCCTCTATCACCTAAGACTCATCCATACCTATGACCTAGACTCAATCATGCCTAAAACGTACCAACCCATTCCTCTAATTCAGCATATTCTTCCCTAGCTTATGGAAGAACTACATCGGTCTGAGGCCCCTTTTCGTCAGGGCTATGTAGGCAGCACTCCTGGGGGATGGGGCCTTAGAGGTTAGCTTGGCCACACTTTACCCTAACCCATTTCCTCCCACATGTTTTTCTATTAAAACATCCAATCAATCATTTCACATTTCCATAATATCAAATATTTTGGAAATTTACACCATAACATACACATAACTCATCATTCATTTTCCATGTTACCAATAACTTGGAAATTAAATCGAACACAAAACCATGACTCCATAACAACTAAACGGACCTAACTCCATCATGCCTAAACCGACCTAAATCCATCATTCCTAAAATAACCTAGACTTAACCATGCCTAAACTGACCTAACTCCACCATGCCTAATCCACCTAGTTTCCATCAATACACAATAACAATCGAAATTAAAGCCAAGTACATCATCTAACCAATAAACATCATCAACTATATAAATGGGAGAGTTTGTGTATCAATACATATATAAAGAGATATAAAATAATATAAGTCCCTCAAGAACTCTCATATATAGCCTCACCATATTTGGCACGCAGACATGTATATGATCAAAACTCTCAAAAACTCTCATGTACAGCTTCACTATCATCGGCACACAAGCCATTCTATATCAAAAATAATAATCAAAATGATGGCATGAATCATCATCCCATCTAATGTCCAAGCCGGTCTCATCTGTCTCCTCCCCCTCTCCTCCATCTCGGTTTCATGCCATCATCTTTCCACCCTCTATGGGTCTACGTCTCACCTCTTCCTAGCCTGCAGCTGGGTTAGGCCTCCGTGAACTAGTGGCCTCACCCTAGACCCTATCTTTGGGCTCTTTGGACCCCTGTACTCTCTACACTATGTGTGCAAGATCTCGTCCTCTCAGTTGAGGCCTGTTGTACCTTGTACTCTACATAGGAAGGGACATCTATCCTGGCAACAATCAAATGATCCTGATAGTATCTGGCCTCATTCAGGGCATCCCTAAATCTAGCCATCGACATTGTCTGTGGGGGTGTCATAGGTCTCACAGCAACCTACGATCTATGTCATGTTACTAGTGGCATCAGCCCCTATACCTATGACCCCTTCCCTCATCCTTATACCATGGTACCCTATCCCACTACTTCCTGTAAAATGGGACCCTGTCCCTGGGCCCGTGAGGGTGTTTGTGTTGTGACCTGGGCCTATAGGGCCACAATCTGAGCCTGTGCAGTGTCCAACTGACCCTACAAGCTTGTTATCTACTCATGTAAGGTGGCCACCTATCTCCCATCTCCATCTCCACCCTATGCGGGTGCCTATCCCTATAAAACCTGGGCCTGAAGGGCTACTACTTGTGCCTGTAATGTGGCAACTCATGCCTCAGATCCTGTCAGTTGCCCTTGCTCTACGTCCAGCTGTGTCAGAATGGTAGCCACATGCCCCTGTAATGTGTCCCTCTGAACTATAACCATGCCTAGGTCAAGCTGTCCTAGCCTTGGTGGTGTTACCCATAGCTACATTTCCCACCACTTCATGTATTTGTCTGTAACTCTAATGTCATCAATTCACTGGTCCACCACCTGCTCCTCCTTCCCTATCAGCACTTTCGGTTGTGGTAGAGGCATTGGCCTCTCCACATCATCTCTCATGTACTGAGGGAATGGTGGAAGCACATCCTGCGATATCCCAAACTGTCGTCTGACCCTATACACAGGTATCTTCTTATGCTTGCTGGCACAGTGACCCTTTATCCATCTAAGCAGATGTATCTCATATAAATCTACTATCATCATCCTATATGAAGGGAAGCCAACATACGACCTCCAAATGATTTCCACTCTGGACAACCCCTCTAGTATGTTCCTGTAGTATGCTACATCGTGTGTAGCCCTGGCAACCATGCACTCTCCAACAATAGTCACCTAATGCATGTAGCCAACTCAAACCAAGCCCACTTTGAATGCATCAGGCTAGGGCATACCACCTAGACACACATATATGATGTGCTCATATGCCTAGTAGTGAAGCAAAAAGGTAAAGCACAAACTGAACCTCTGTAGCCTCCCATAGGCCCATAGCTCCCTGTATAACTGCACCAAGAATGTTGGTGCCCAAGAAAAATGTGTCCTATCCTCCATCATGTCATGGATAACCCCCATCAGTGCTCATGTGAATCTCCCACCCTCTATATCTAGTAGTGCAAAATAACACAATGCCTCAATAATCAAGAAAACCAACCTCATCTCATGAGGATGGGCCATGTACATATCTCCATATCTCATGACCATGCTATGAAACCTCATCTCCGCCATCCCCTCTCCAAACACCACCAACATCAGCTCATTTGATGCCTCTGAGGAAATATAATAAACCTACTCTCCCACTATATGTAGCCACAGGATCTTGTATACATCCTCGAGGGTGACTATGATCTCACCCGTCAGTAAATAAAATGTATTGGTCGTTGAATCCCATCTATCGATGAGTGCGATGATCAAGTTTGGCTCCTGAACAATGTGCCTGTAATGTCAAACCCCAATCAGGTCGACGTCTATCACGTGCCTCCACTCCTCGGTGGTCACACTCAACTGTACTGCTAGCAACAGAGGTGGTACTTTATCTCTCATCCACATCTAGTCCATATCCTGCATCCAACAAACCATAACATTTTTAAACCTTAACCATACCCAACATTACTCTTAACCAACCAACCTATTCCAAAGACCCTCCCTAATTATTACCTTGTAACCACACCCCAACCCTAAATACTACCCCTTTTCCCCTCATCCTAATTTCTCATCCCTTAAAAAATACCTATTTAAATATATTACCCTACCCATTCTCACTAAACCTACCATTATATCTCATTTCCTACCTGTCCCTACCACCATGTATCGTTTATTGACATATTTTCCCCTAGATTTGACCGGCATCGGTCACTTTTGATTGGTATCGGTCACTCTTGAGTGGCTTTAGTCCATCATCACTGGCATCGGTCACCTAATAATTTACCGATGCCATCCAAGACCAACCGATGTCGGCCACCCCCTGACCGTCGTTGGTCACTGTCACGGCGTCAAAATCCGCAAACCCCTACCCTTTTTTCAAAAAATTCACAACAAATACCTAAATACCTACTCTAACCCACCCAAACCTATTCTATCTTCATTGTCAATCCTATTTAACCTATATTGGACCTTCCCACCCCTCATTTCCTTCATTTTTACCCATAAATTTAAAAAATTAAAATTACAGTCAACTTTTCAAAAACAATATTTTCAACCAAATGCGTAGATCAGATAGAATCCTACCTCATCATGGTGTCGTCGGCATGGTGGTACATATGGCCACTACACCGGTGGCCCACTTGATCCCTCTCCCACCTCTACCATGCCCAAACCAACACCTCACCCCAAAAATGAATGAAATCACTTGAACAGATCTTGTGGACCCACCAACCAAATGCCAATCACCCACTATGAGGCTCGCCAAATCAACTCCCCATCTTGTTCTATCGCTTTCCAAATTTCCACCTCTCCTCTATCATTTTCTACGATTGGCAAATGACAAATGATTCCGTAAAAAGTGAAATTTTCCTTTTTTAACCCTAATTCACATGACTGACATCACTCACCATATAACCAGCATCGGTCAATCATTATAGTTGTTTGTTAATGATAGGATTCTTTTACCTATAACCATTAGTTCTCAAACACATTTTATCATTATAGACACCTATTGAACCATACCTACAAGCCCAAACTACCCCTACATTTCCTTCATTGTGTCTCAAGATTTTTTATTTTACCTATACCTTGGCCTTACCTAGGTTGTGACCTATTTTCCTGTACTTTAACTACTTGGCGTCTAATCTAATATTGACCTTATGTACTCACTATACCTTGCGATGTTCTTACCTATGTATTTTTTGGCTAGCAACCATATCTTGCCTATTGGCATGTGCCGTTTATCCTAACCAAACCTTTGGTGTACTGAAACATACCTAAATGTTCCTGCACCTAACCTATGTTGTGTTTCCAAGCCATATCCTATACTTCAGATACCTGAAACACTTCACCCTTGTTTGGATAAACCCATCAAACTTGGACGATGTAGAGTTTGAAAGATCTTAAACCCAGGTACCGTGTTGCAATCTATACATGTGCGTACATTTGGTTATCATTTTCCAATTACCTGATTTTGATCCTGGCCTATTACCTACTACCCGAGTTGACCACTACCCTTCCCTACCTACATTCACCTCTACCAACTACACATTTATCAACCCATTCACCGATTCCATCTTACACCTCATCAATTCTTGGTTTGAGGGGGATCACCTTCACCCACACATGGGGCAATCACTTCCTATTTTTGTCAGCGTCGCTTACCAATACAAGCTACATGGAAAAAAAGGGAAAAATGTAGACACCAAATTTGGGTCACAGTCCTCCTTTACCCCACATGTATATTAATTTAATTACCTATAATTAAATTAATTCACATTCTCACAATATTCATTATTTAATTACCTTAATTAAACTAATTTTCACCTCACCTAGACACCTCACCCCACCACATCACCTAGAAACCTTATCATAAACCTATTCTTAGCATGTTTCCTTTTTACTAAGACTTAATATCCACTTACCATAACTAACTAAGACTTAGTCCTACTCACCATAACTAACTAAGACTTAGTTCAACCCTAAAATAACATGTCTATTCTTCCTCTAACTGCATGCTCTCTTATCTAAAGCACAACATTCCATTTTGATCCAGACAATGGACAGAGCTAGTCCAAAAAGATTGCCAAGATCTGTGATTTCAGAAAACCTAGGATTTCCCACCTTAACCAATGCCGGTCCACCTAAAACTAATGCCGGTCACCCTAAACCATTGTCAGTTACCATATATTCACTTTGGTAACCTTGTTTCAAAGGTTGGAAGAATTATTCGAGTTTGGAGAAGATATATATGCATATAAGCACACACTAGAGAACTCCTGCACATCCAAACATCCTAAACCAACACCAAGCACTTATCTGAAAGGAAAGCATTCATGGTAACATTCCGGGAAGCACAATCATGGCACTGACCACTAGTTCCATGAATCAACCATCACCTCCATCAAACCACCAGCTTTGTAAGTACAAGTAAGTACATTTATATCTATATATTTCCATACTTATTTAGATCAATTTCTTTATCTCTGTTTAGGAGTCCTAGCCTCCTTTACATCTCATCACCTCTCACCTTTCTATCAATCCCTCCACCTAACCACCTGCAACCTCCCAGCCCTCCATACCCAACTCCAGACATCTCTCAGTATTCCCAGCATTGTCATCAACCTCACCATTCTCTTCCTATTATTTTTGTAATGACAGAGAATCATCAAAACCAAACTTCATTGAGTTTCTATCTTCCCGACCCTACCGACGTCGGTTAACCTAAACTGTCATCGGTTTCCTCTCAACCGGAATCGGTCATTCTAGACCAACTTCATTATTTGTATCTGGTAAACCTCCCTGTAACAACAACTTCATACCATTCACCCAAATAACTCAAATCACCCAAAACTTGACCTTGACCTGGCCCAACCACCTTATTTACCTGTTTGACTTCCAGATTTGATCATAACCTAGTTTGTTAGATTATATTTTCTTATTGTACTTGAATGAGACACCTAAATCATATAAAGTATAGTAGGACATTATTAGTTCACATTATTTCTTACATTAAGTTTTTTTTTTAAAACGAATTGATAGCCATCTAGGAAGTATCACACTTCCTGGATCTAGCATACACTAGGTAGTCCACTAACATATATTGTTTAATATTCTTGTTATGGTCTTGTTTTGTATTGGCAAGTAGTTCCTCCTAACAAAAAGAAAGTTCTCGCAATCAGTATTGGATCTAGAAATCAGAACGTGTACACTCAACCTTCCACCTTCATTCACATGTATTCCTCCTCACCCTTACCTTATCTATTTTTCTCTTACGTATGCAACTATTTGACTAAATAATCAGTCCACAATTGAACATATAGTGCTTACATTTACAATCGGTAATCATAGGAGCTTAGTGGCTGCTAATCTTGACCATTGTTTGTTATTGTATAGTTATTTCATATAAATACATTCTTGAGCCTAGCGGTCACTACGTTATTCTTTTCTACTAGTTATGAGATTAAATCTTAATGGCCTTTAAGCTAGTCCATTCAATTGGTGTAAATTTCCAACAAGTAATATTAAAAACTATCCATTCATATTTCAACTTGAATCCTCTCTCTCACTAACATCTACATTTTCAAATGTTTCCTTTCATGCAATCTACGCAAAGTGGATGGTTGCAGACAATGGATGATCCTTCCAAAATATGTTGTGTGTTAATTTTCAAGAACAATTTTTCATAGTTTCTAGTATTATTGTTGTGATCCACAAACTACAATTCACAGTAACCAGGTGAAGGTTAGATGTCATGTTCAGTCGAAGCCTAACAGTAGCTAACGTTTACTTTGATTTCTCACCAATGATAAAATGTAATGTATTATAGAAATTGGTGATCACAAATGCTAATTCTTGCATTCATTAATATATGATGAGAACAAAAAATTAATCCATATGTGAAGTAATTTTTTAATATATTCTACTCGAATTGCAGATACAATGTCTTCCATTGGTCGTAATCCATTCTTATCAATTCCATTCATTGAAGGTTGTGAGAGATAGAATAAAAGAGATTACGACTTTTTTGTTGAATTCCATGGCCTTGATAACTACTATAATGACTTGTGGTTATTTTTTTTATAGATGATGTACATGAGGAAGTAGGAATGGTTATATCCTCTACAATTGTTGATTCAAGAACATTACGTGTTCAAGTTGAATACATTGACTATGAAAATAATAAGTGTCTTACTGTGGATATGGAGTTGGATATTTCTTTATTCAGAAAATGGGAAATGAAAGCCTTAGAAGACAAAATACAATGTGCATGTTCAAAACATGGATGGGATTTGGGGTTGTTAGTAGATAAAGACAAAACTAGATGTTCAAATACAAAATAAATTCACAATAACATGCTTGCATTACTTAGAAAAATTATATAAAGGTGATACATCATCTTCTATTTGACATTATTTGAATAGAAAAGGTTTGTTTTCACCACCTAAATATGCCAAGTTGTTTACTATGCTAAAGAGAACATATTTGGATAAATTGGAGCTTGATCCATCCAGATTAAAGTTCCATGGGTTAAAAAAGAATACTAAATTAGTTGCATTGCTGAAGAGAACAACCACTATATTCACGAAAACAAAACCTTCAACTAAGCAACAATTTGATTACTTTTTGTTTAATGGTGAAGTATTTTCAATTGATGTTTCCAGGTGCCATGTATCACCTCTAGAGTATCAGTATCATCCTATTCATGACGATAATTTTGACCTTCTTATGCACTCCATGTTAATAAATGTTATTCCTACACAAAGGGATGCAATTATTGTTCCCTTCTTGGAGTCTATGAATAAGGTTGTGGTCCTCAAAGATCCGAAAGACTTACAAAGGGATGACGTTGAATTTTATATACTTTACATCCAACATATAATATGTGCACAAAAATATTTTGGGCTCAAATACTTCCAATTCTTTACATCCAAGGCTATAGCCTCGAAGGGCTCACATTCTTTCTGCAAATACAACTAACGAAGCCATTAATAATATTTTCAAACAACAGAATGAAGTGAACAAAACTTGGATAGAAATCAAGTTTATTGATTTGTTGTATAAAGCTAGATCGGTTTGGAAACCGCTTGGATGTCCTCAACATCCCGGATTGGAAAAACACAAAATAGAGGAATGGAAGGTAATGTATTTTAATTTTATTGCATTTGTTATTAACTTTTTTCTTCATTCTATAAAAAGATAAAACATTTAATTTTCCTTTGAATGCATAACTTTGAGAGTCAATGGATTTTGATTTTCAAAACGTACACAACCATCAATCTATATGACAAATGGACTTTTCTATTATTTTTGGATGATATATGGACTAAATGGACTACAACATTTGAGTTTTTTAGATTTGGTGGCCTTGTTTGTTCACCTATTAAAGATAATCAAGATAACTTTGAACCTAATTCATTGGTAAGATTCACAACCAATTCATTCAGAGTTACTAAAGGAATGAATGACGAAGTAATATCAGTACTAGAAGATAAAGTACAATCAAGGGATGTTTGGTTAATTGTCCCTATTCATGCATACATAATAGCAAAGACATTTGATTCTTACTGCTGGAGAATAAAAGGATACAGAAAAATGAGAGCAAAGGTTCTACTATATTTTAAAGGCAAACATCAAGATATTGATCAATTGACATCCTGTAGTGAATCTAGTGTAATTGAAAATGTTAAATTGCATGAATCACACTACCAAAAGTTGTTTTTACTATTAGGTGAAGAGAGGAAAAGAAAGATAAAATATGATTCCTATATAGGGGAAAAATCTAAACAAAAAAGGACCAGGTGGTGGAAGAAGATCTTCCCGTCGAGGCTCGAACAATATTAGACAACTATGTGGTGTCAATGGAAGACAAGATACTAGCAAGGATGGAGGACATAGAATAATTTACTTGTAATTTTAATATCTATTCCAGCTTTCATTAACTTTATCAGTTATTCATGCCACCAATCCTTTCAATGCAAAATGTGTTTTCGTTGATATTTGTAATTTTTCTAGAGATATTTCTTCTGAAGAAATAATGGAGTTGCTAACAGTTATTGGAACCAATGTGCTGGAATGTATTATTATTGTTCTCATACCAATTTATTGTTCAAAAATGTTGAGATAAATAGTAAAAAAACATGGAAAAGGTTAAAGATAGTGAAAAATCAATTCTAGATGGATGCTACAGAATCTATGATAACAACGGGAAATTTAAAAGTTTTTTTCTTATGTACACAATAAATGGAGTGCAATACTATGAAAAAAACAATGATGAAAGAGAAAAAATCACTAGGGATTGGATGGAAAAATAGCCACATCAATTGATAACTTCAAGCAAAATTACACTAAAAAGAAACAAACATCCTTTTCCTTGTGAGCGATCATATGAGTTCTGTTCTGAGATGTTCGCTTGATATTATTCCCAGGATTCTATAGTATTAGTGTTATATGGCGGTAGTGTCACACTACGTGCATTAGTTGAATCCAATCAATCTGTTATTTTTATTATTGAGACACATAGTCAAGAAATGTTTTTAAAACATTACTATTCTCATACGAAGAAAGGTTGGTAACGGAATACAACTCAAACACCTGATTATGTTAAAAGTATTTCAACCAAAAAAAGATACTCACACATTTCTTATTTATAGAGACAACCCAATAACAATAGGAATCGATGTAAAAACATCTTACCTTGACACTACACAACCAACTCATCATTATGATTGACCTTCAATCGCTTTATAAATGTGTTTAATGAGCTTTGTTTTCAATTTTTGTTGTTCTCATTTTTTACAATACTCTATGCTCACTGTCTCAAACCACATATGAGGAGAACTTAGCCACATCAACCAAGAATATGCAAGTAAATCCTTTTATGTTATTCATGTGCATTTATAAATAGGAACTGTTACCAAGCCACATAAATTTATAAAAACATTAATGGTGTATGCAGACCGCCAACACCTAGAGAAAGTAACAATGGAGTGTGTGGTGGTAGCCAACACAAATATGTGGACAAAACCAGGTATGTTAGCCATGCATATTTTTAAACATAACCATTTCTAAGGCTCACATAGTTATAGAAAATGATATCGGCTAATTCTAGAAGTGGGACCATTTTCAAAGAAGGAATTACCAAATAACCTATTTTAAAAGTTCATGGTTTCATCCAACACTACATAATTTGTAGTTTCTAGGTTGTAGGTTGTCTGTATAAACCATTAGTAATGATATAATGATACAAACATTAAAATATATGCTTATTCCTACCAATGATGGCATAGCCTAGCGGTCGCTAATCCACATCAATATCTAAAAAGTGTTTTCCACCAATGGGTGGTTCAACGGATATAAATGAACCCTAATATGTGCTACAATTCATTTAGAAGACAAAACATTTTGATTTGTACTTACCATATTACCATGGAGACCAGTATGCTTTTCAATTATGCTTTCATTTTTGATAGCATGAAATTGATTATGAATTTATTATTATTGTTTGTAATACATATTGCATCAAAAAAACTAACAGCTAGTAAGGTCTATGCAGGCCAAGCTGGAAGCTTAGTCAGTAAGTGGTAGCTACCTAAAGTGATAATATTGAATTTACCATTTTACCACGTAGTTTAGTATGATTTTTCCAAATACACTTTCATTTGCCATAAAAATTGTTAGATTAATATTGTTTGAAATTGATCTTTCATCAAAGGATCCAACTATGGGTAAAGAAGATACAATCCTACACGTAAGGCCCACTAGTAAGTCGAAGCTGTAAGATAAAATGTTGATTTTTTCCATTGGTTAGAATTGATATGAGACTGATTAAAAAAATTATTTACTTCCCTGTAGTTAGCCACAAGAATTACTTACTTATTTTAGATTTGGAGGTCTTGTTGTATGAGAAAAACCAATCGCCCTCTTGGGACATCACATTCAAGTTTTGCAAGGAGAAAATCAACGTGTGAGGTGGCCTGAAAGAGTTTACAAATTCATTATAAACCAAATTTGAAATGGTATTATGGTCAAACAAACTCACTTCAGCTGATGTTGAAAAGCTAATAAAGGCCTTCAATAAAGAATTGTCGACTGACTTGAACCCATTAATCACCTGGGGAAAAGAACACAGCAAAATGATCAATGGAATTGTAATAAAAGATATAGAAAAGGTTTTTATTAGAAATGATGTCCCCTACAATTTTGAAGACACAATGTGTATTACATTAGGTGCAAAGGGAAACCCTCCAGCAAATTTTATGGTTGAGATGAAACTGAGGAGAAAATTTCTCAAAAGATATGTGGTTGATGACTGATTTACCGAAAGACTTATCACTAATAGTGTTAAAGGGATTGAATGTGGTAGAGGGCATTAAATATTTGGAGCAAGTAAATGCTAAATAAAAATTTAGCATTTCAAAATTTTATTGTGACGATACAACTTAACATTGTAAATAAAATACATTCAAATGTTTTAGTGATGGTTCTTTGTAACTATTTAAATTACGATTGTATGATTATAAGTTGGGAGAATTTAAATCTTCCCTGATTATAAGTTCAGAGTGTGATTGTATAAGTTTCAAATACAAATTAACAAAAAATCTTTAATGTAATGAATCTTTGAGCATATTTTATTAATGAAATATGTATTCCTAAATTAATTGCGAGCATATTTAAATAATAGTTTTTGATTCGATATTAGAAAACATATACCACTTTCCAATGAAATTAAATAACTATAATATGGTATGTAAAGACTCGTCGCACTGAAACATTACATTTTATTCAAATAAATTCTTCACAAAAAAACATTCCTAGTGTAACAATAAGAAATGAGGAATGCCTTAGATTTTACCTTTTTCACCACCTACAACCATTTGATATTTGATATAACAATATCGAAAGGGAAATTTTTATTATTTGATAATTGATTCGCTGCCCTCAACCATTTGATTTTGTTTTTTTTCATTTGCAGATATGAACACATGCAACATGAAACTGGTCATATTTTATATAAACATTGTTTTGGCACACACCCTCCACAAGGAAGCTTTAGCATTTAAACAGTTAAAAACGTTTGGTGGCATCAATTTTGAAAAAAAAAAAAAAATTCTTAGACCTAATGTGAAAGAGTTATTGCAACAATGAAAAAAACATTTCAACATAGCAATATGGACATCGGCAAGAAAGTCAAATGTTGATGACATGATGCCTTCATTCCTTCAAAACATCAGCTTCTAGGTTACAAGATTTGAGTTCATATTTACGCAGGAATATTTCGTTGAGACCAAATGCTCTGATTATGAAGGTTTTGGGAATCCTAAATTATATCTCAAGAATCTTAACTCCATTTGGTCGTGGTTTAATGCATCGTATAATTGTAAAAATACAGTGCTTGTAGATGACTCTTTAGAGAAAAATAAGTTCAATGATGTTGTGAACTACATAATTGTTGAAACATTTAACATATATTATAATTCAAAAGACACATAGTTGTTAGATGTGTTGTGGCCTTTTTTGTAACCATTGAAGGATGTCGAAGATGTTCGGGATTATATTAGATCACAAAAACAATCATAGGGGGATTTTTTATTGGAGCTTTACTATGATTTGTATTGTTGATTTGGAAGCCCATCTTTGGGAACAGTGTTATATTATAAATTCAAATTATTCATGAAATGTTTTACTATAATTCTAGATACCTTTAGCAAAGGAATTTCAATTTATTTCATAGTTATATTTAAATACTAAAATATATATGCGATAGTTTTACAATTAATTTTAAATAAGTTCATATCCATATTTGAATATGAAAATATTTATGCCATGTCTCTTACAATTGATTTTATATCTAAATTTAAATATGAAAATATATCTGGTATGATTTTACAATTAATTACATTCTCCTACATTGGATCGTTGCCCTCTGCTAATTTCTTCATAACATCTTCAAAAATTCTATGGCTGTAATGAGGTTCAATCAAACCATAATAAATGAAGTAAATATGAGATCTAAATTTAAATATGAAAATATATCTGTAATGGTTTTACAGTTAATTACATACTCCTAAATTGAATCATCACCCTCTTTAATTTTCTTCATAACATCTTCAGTAATTCTGTGGTTTCCCCAAGGTTCAATCAAACCATAGTAATTGAATCTTGAAGTGTCTCACATCTCGTGAATGTCATTATCCTAACGGCCGCTTGCTCAATGAAATTTTAAATATTCAAATTTACATAGTTTAATCTTAAAAACATCTTAAAAATGATAAGAGAATTATTCAAAATCAATCGTTAAGCCTAGTAGCCACTAGAACTTATAAAAACAAACATGTATCTGTTCTATACAGGCCAGCGGCCTTCAGACATTATTTCTCAGATCAATGTTGGATTCCTTGAAATCATTAAACATTTTTTCACATATTCATAGATTTAAATCGTGACTAGATATATTGGAATTCGGAAGGAGAATTAATGGATTGCTATATTTAGAAGCATGCCATCGAAGGCTTTACGATAGAGTACATGTTCCAAAACAACATATTTAGCGGTGATAATGCATAACTGCCTTCTTTTTTGTGATGTGGAACCTTCCGGGTATGTATGGTCCATGATAAAATTGATGATATCAGTGTACTAGGGACATGTAGAGATGGGGGGCCTGGTTTCAACGAAGTATACACACTTATCAGGAAAGTCCAAATTTACTAGATTGCCTCCATCTAGTGGATTGTTAGCTAACCAATCTACAATGATTTGTCCTTTAAAAGATTTTTGGTTTATGAATGTCAACTCAAATTCTCCCATTAAGGTTATGAAACGTCTAGCCTTTTTAGATAAAGATCCTTACGTGAGAAACCTTCATAAATGATTTTTCTTTACAATGACCTTTGTTTCTTGGTTTAACATGTAATGTCTTAAACATTTTGTT